>VRYO01000638.1:15833639-15886992 GCA_009812075.1 Sialia sialis | reverse complement strand
GTGTAGCTGTGTGTGCCTGTGTAGCTGTGTGTAGCTGTGTCTCTGGCTGTGTTTGTGGCTGTGTCTGTGTGTGCGTCTGTGTGTGTGTCTGTGGCTGTGTGTGTAGCTGTGTAGCTGTGTGTGTGTCTGTGTGTGTAGCTGTGTCTCTGGCTGTGTTTGTGCCTGTGTCTGTGTGTGTGTTTGTGGCAGCAGGGACACGCGGGGCGGGGAGCGCGGTCCCGCAGCCGGCGCCGCCTCTCCCGGTGCCCCCTCCCCTCCAGCCCGGCTCACGCTCCGCTCTCTCCGGCACAGGGGCAGATCGAGGTGGACAGCGAGACCGTCTTCAAGTTGGCCGCCCTGGTGCTCCAGGTGAGTAGCTCCCCCCCGGTTTGGCTCAGCTCTTTTCCCTTTCCCGGTGGTTTTTTTTTTCCCCCGTTCCATACTTGTTTATGGTGTGCGCGGATGGGGAGCAGAGGGGAGGCTGGAACACATCGGGGTTATTTTTCTCGTAGGCAAGTAAGAGAAATATTTATCTCTGGAGTTTTATATTGAAAAGAATAAAAGCTAATCAAGGGAAGTAATTTTTCTGGGCACGTTTCCATTCCATTTATCACTTAGCCTAATTTAAATACATTCCTGAGATCTGGGAAGAAAAGTGTAAATATTGTAGCTAAGTCAGCTATATTATGCCTGAGAATCTTCTTTTCCGAGCATATGGTTTTGATACCTCAGTTATGTTGAAATGTACACTGTCAGTTTTCCCTGTCATTAATCTAGATTTGTTCTACTGAGGTTTAAAACTCCAGTTATTTGCAGCTTTCTGTGAAACTAAATTCCACCTTTAAGAAATGGGGGGTTTTCCCTCCTTGCACTGTCATTGACAAAGTGCCCCAGCAAAGCTGCAGCAGCAGCAGCTTGATCTGCCTGAACAGTTGTTTTCATCTCGAGTGAGCACAATTCCTCCCAACTGCTGACCTGACTGTACAGCCAACCTTTGCCTGGATGGGAGAGGAGGGAGAATTGTATTTCACTTCTTGTGCAGTAAAAGCGACATTTGATTTGCAATGTGAAATTCATCCCCGTTTTGGAAGCAGTTTTATTTGTGCTGTAGGTGGATTATCCACAGCTGGGAGCTCGAGGGGCCAAGTCCAGCTCTCACATGTGGGCTGGCTCCGTGTTTTGCAGGGAGTGTGGTGGGGGTCAGGATCTGCCTGCAGAGCTGCGGGAGTGGGGAAGTGAACAATGCTGGGAAAATCGAGGGTTTTGAAGAGATCGTGTTTTAATTCTGTCACTGTTTTTCAATTGTAGGAAGCTAAAGGGGACTATTCCAGGTAATAACATTTTCCTTTCTAATACTGGTGTGCTTGATGGATGTGTTTTTCTGTGTTGGCATTGTATTCCAAACAATCACAAATGGGGGTAAAGTCCAGCTGCGAGCAGTGCTCGAAGAAAGTGAAATGTGCTGCTGGGCTGGATAAAATCTGAGTCTGCAGGGTGAGTAATGCCTTTTGTGAGCAAGCTCTGAGTCAAAACAATGTTTGAGGCCACCACGCTTTGCTCCCCTCCCAAAAGTGGGTGCTACAGTGGGAGAGTGGAAAGCTCCCACACTTCCCTGCTGGAAAACTTGTGCTTTGCCAAACTTTGGCCAAGCAGAGTGTCCTGTGCTTGAGCAGCCCTGTGTTTGGGTCCACGTGAGTGACCTTGCCCACAGCCCAGCACGTGCAGGACGCAGGGCCAGCTGCCCCGGGGATCAATGAGCCGTGTTCTGCAGCTGCCCCAGGGCCTCTCCCTCCCCACACTTCACCCAACAGTTGTGTTGTGGCTCATGTGTGACCCCCTTGAGCTGTTTAAAGCTGCAGCATCAGATCTGGCTTCCCCTTGGAGGTGCTTCTTACCCATCTCCGATGGTGACAAGGGGCTGTGGGGTCACACCTGGACCTGCTGGAGCCACGGGGAAAGACCTTCCATTAAAAACAGCTCAGTAAGCAAATAGAGATTCAGAAGATTGGCTTTGGTCACGTTAATATTTTACTACTTGCAGAGTTTCCATATGGGAGGAGAGGTGTGTTTTACGCTTTAGCTGCACTGGTTTTGGAAGTGTTCAGTACAGACCTGCCTGCCCAAACACAGGGAGCAGGTCATGCTTGGCTGCCAGAGTGTCTCTGCTTTCCCTTGAGGGGGCAGTTGTCAAGTAAATGCCAGTGCCAATCCCTAGCCCCCTTCCCTTCAAAGGCCTGTCCGTTCTCTGCCAAAGGACACGCTCTGTGAAGTCCATCAAACCTCCTCCTCCTCCTGTTTGCTGGCATGCTGTCAGACCTGCAGGGAGAAAAAGATGTCTTTGATCAGCTGGGTGGGCTGGCTGTGCAGACCATTTCTGTTCCTGTTCATGCTGTAGACCTGCTTTGTGAGCCCCAGTGCATTGCTTATACCTGTAGTATGTTGCATTTTTCTCTAGAAAGACCCTTATCTTGCCTGATGTCTACAGGGTCACCCTAAGCTTAGCTCAGATAACGAGAAAATCACTGCTGACTCCACAATAAGTAACTTGTTAAGCTGCAGCAACTGGTGGCACAATTTTCTTGATTCTCAAAAACTGGTTAGTGTTAAAAATCACCTTAGTGGTGAAAAGCTCCTGTGGTTGAACCTTAACGCTGCATCCTTATCATTTGCTATAAATAGGTTTGTAACTATGGCTTCGTGGCCCAAGAACTGTGCCTGTGGTTGTTTTCCATGGTTCCCTGGACACATTGGAAGGAGTGGATTGCCCGTGGTTACCTTCAGAAGTATTTAAAGAAAATTGTAGGGAAGAGTACTCTGCTACAAGAGTGATTTCCAAATGCAGCTCTTGCGCTGAGAGTTGCATGGAAATGGCTGCAGCAAGTGTTCCCTCTGTTAAACTGAGCATATGTTATGCCCCTGTAGCAAATGAGCACAGCCAGCTGTCCCAGGCCCAGTGAGCACACCAGGAGTGAAGGAATTCCATGTCACATATCACAAGTGGTCCTTTGGGCCAGTGCTGATAAAGCACTGGCTTAATTAGCGGCATATCTTAATGATGATACTGAAGGACTGGCCTGTGCTGCACAGCTTTCCTGTGCAGTGTGATCTGCCTCCCCTTGCAGTGCCTTGAGTTTTGTGTGCTCTCTGCTCGCTGTCATTTGGACACTCTGCTTTGAGTCACCTTCTGGAATGTGGCTCTTGCACCACCTCAGCTTCCGTGAGAACGTGCAGGTTGATTTTTTTGATACTGGGTTAGTGCTGAATGAACGTGGGTAAATACAGGAATTGCCTGAAGTCCTGGAGATTAGCTCTGTGGAAGTGAGGGTTGGGCCAGTCCAGGCAATGCTGGGGATCTCTTCCTGTCTGATTTTTCACACACATCCCACGGGCAGCTTCACCTTGGGGACACATCCTGCAGTGGGGTCACCGTGTGGCATTCCTACTGACGTCAGCTCCGTACCAGGGCCCGAACACTCCTGTGGTTCTGCAGGAACCTCTTTCCCAATCCACTGCTGAAATTCTCAGATAACACCCTGATGGCAGGAACAGCAGCCTCCTGAGAAAACCTCCCCTGCCTCATGCTGAGTGGGTGAGCACATTCCTTGGAAATCTGTTTCTTTTCAGAGAGCAAACCTGACATGTGAGCACATGAAGAAAGCAAGAAACTTTTGATTTCTACACGACAGCAGTCTGGTAGTACTGGCAGCATGGAAATATCAGGGACTTTGGGGGACTTTGGGGTTTGGTCCTTGCAGGTGCTTTGTAGTAGGATCCTGAGCCGGACTTTTACAGGACAGGGTTTTCACAGAATCCTAGAGTGGTTTGGGTTGGAAGGGACCTTAAAGATCATTTAGTTTGTGCCTTTTTATTTGGGGAGGGACTTTATATAAGATGAACCACCCAAGTCCCACTTTGAGAGGAGCCTCATTTTGAAAGCATCGTTATAAAACTTAAGTTCATGCTTCAAAATTGCACCCTCAGCTTGTCCTGACTTGGGCAACTCTGGATTCTCAAAGGCAGCCTGGACTGGCTTTGGGACACAGGAGGAATGAGGAGCAGAGGTGGCAGCAGACCACGGCCAGTGCAGCTCACCATGTTCCCATTTCCTTTTCCTGTTTACCCAAGTGGTGATCCCAACCAAGATAATTCCCTGTTGGGTGTGATGAAGAGGATGTCACAGGGATGCTCTGCCTGGGATGGTGTCAGGGCTGCCCTGAGCAGAGCAGGACAGTCCTGCAGCTCTGCTGTCCCCAGGAAAGTTGGGATGCTGCAGATTCCTCCTCTGCCTTCCTGTGCAGCGCTGGGCACGCTTTGCTCGAGAGGAAGGATGTAACACTGGCTTGTGTTTGCTTTTTACACCTCACCCATGGCTTCCAGTTGACTGTTTCTCTGTTTAGCCTGAATTCCCAGCACTTTTTACCCAGCTCCTGCAATAGGAACCCCAAGCAAACATTAGTCATTGATTGGAGTTTTGAAACTTTGCGTGAGTTAATTGCGTTTCTCCACTCTCCTATTTGCAAATGAAACAGAAAAATCTGCAAGCCTGGTTTTATGAAATCTTGGGGTTTTTTAAACTCTATGCAAAGGTTTTAGAAAGAGAATGTGATTCAAATTGCAGCTTCTGGCATGGCTCATTTTTTGGGGAAAAATGTACGTACTCTGTTTATTTTAGGAATTTTATTTGAATTTTTAAAGAAACAATGTTTTGGCAGTCTGTTAATTATTCATCTTGTAAAAATGCAACGCATAAAGTCTGGCCTCTTTGGGAAATAAATGATTTAGCTCTATTTAGTTTATAAATTAAGCATCTGCCCTCAAAAATGCTGTAAAATATTATATCCTTTTATTTTCCTTCATAGCTTGATGAGAGAGACAGTTTATAACTGAGAAGTCCTAAATGCTGTCCTGTCATTGGAAAAATTAGTAAAATGAGATTAGCTACAGGAACTATATAAGGAAAGTAACTTGGGGATAAAAAGAAGTTGATTTTCTGACTGATGATCTTGGGCCATATTTTCCCCAGTACCATTTCCAGGACTGAAACCCAGCCATGCTCCCTGGAAGTTAATTAAATTGCTGGAGGAGGGCTTCTATTTTCTTTAAATAGCTGACACATTCGTTTTTGATTCTGGCCTGTGGGCCGCAAAGATAACTCCCGACTGGTATAACATAACACAGACAAAATAATGAATTCCTGATAGCTGACATGTGCGAGGCACCGAGGTTTATCGTTATGGGGGTGATAAAGGCAGTTTGTAAAAAGGGAAAGGTTTGGGTGAGAGAGAGCCCTGCAACTGAGGCTGTGAAGTAATTGGTTTAGAAACTCCTGGATTCTAAAATTCTGTTTAGAAAAAAAGTGAAGTTCTTCATCTAGGTGCAAAAAGCAATATTAACAATTTGCTTTTAATTAAGAGTTTTCAGAGTGAGATTTTTGGGTAGTGTTTAGTTGGGAAGCTGAATATTTTGCCAGGCAAACTGGAAGATCTCTTGGTAGAAAAGAATGTGGGAAAGATAACGTGGGCAGTGCTAGAAAATAGCTCTTGGAAAGAAGTTAATAATTGTCTGATAGCACGGCACCTGCTCACTCTACCGCTAACCCCAAGATACAGGTACCCTCAGGAGCAGGACACACCTGAGGTCTGGTGGAGGTGGCTTGTCCAGCCTGTTTCTGGGAATTTTGCCAGGTTCATGGGACCAAAATTCCAGTTGTGGCCATGCCCAGGACTGGGGTTGGAGCAGGAAGACAAGTTTGGGGATGAGTTACAAAGGGACGTCTCATCTGGCAGCCCAAGAGTGGAGCCCAGTCTGGATCCTGCTCCAGCCCCAGGTGTTTCCTCACACCTGTGTCAGTGGGTTTTACAAAAGAGCTGGTGGGTCACCAGAGGAGTCACTCTCAGAACATGATCTGTGCCAGCACTGTGGCTTAGTGTGTGATGTTCTTTTCCATGCAGGTGCACTTTTTCAGTGTCCATGCACTGATACCTCAGCCCTTTTCCAGGCTGCCCCCAGTTGCCGCGGGCTGTGTCTGCCTGGCTGTAAATCAGTGCTCAGCACTGGCAGCCTTGTGCCCCTTGTGCTCCTGGCCCTTGTTTGCCAAGTGACTCATTGTGTGCTTTGCCTTTCAGCTGTGACTTCCAGCACTTTTTCTTTAAATACCTGGCGAAGCACTGGCTCTGAACCATTAACTCTCTCAGTCAAACCCAGCTGTGTGCTTTCCTCAGCTCCCTCTTTTCCAACAGACAGCTCATTTAGGACAAGATGAGCAAAGATCTGCTTACTCAGAGCCTGTTAGTTGAGGGGGTTGATTATTTATTTTGCTTTACTTGGGAACATCTGAGGAACCAAGGTGGTGAATAAGCAAGTTTAGGGAAAGTCATGTTTCATCTGTTTCATACAATGATGGTGATTGCCCTATTGACAGGTATCAGATATCCACTTTCCCAAGAGCTTAATTGAATTTTATACACTATTCAAAGAAAGCTGGTTGAAGACTGCAGTAATTCTTCTCTAGCAGGGTGAAAATTTTGCTTTCCTTGGTGAATCCCTGCAGGTTTGCCAGGAGGAGCAGGAGCTGAGGGAAGGCAGCAGGCAGAGGGGAGCCAGGCAGGGAACTGCTCAGCTCCATCTCCCTCAGCACTGAGGCAGCAATTAGGAGATGAAAACATTGTTTTCTCCCAGTGTTTTATTTTTCATGTAAACCAGGTGCAAATACAAAGAAAAACTACTTAAAATGCCATTTATTGGATAGACTTTTCATAGCAACAGGGTTTTTTCCACTGGTTCTACTTGTAGATTCATCCAGTTCATGGCAGACTAAAGCATATACAGCCTGCAATGATGTAATTGTAATGGTTTTTACAATTTCCTATTTTAAAGCAGTTCTGTAAGGACTCTCAAGGAATTTGTATAGAATGCTTATTATGGAGCAGATTAATTAGGTAGAAGCACTGTGGGTGGAAATGAGCAAAAAGGATTAGATGAAGAGGGGGGGAAAAAGGATGTTTGCAGTAATTTAATAACCTGATCTCATGGGATTTACTGCTTGTATAGAGCAATGTAATTCTTAATATTCACACATCATTATGGCAGTTTGGTAAGGAACAGTAATTTTTAGATTTCATATGCATGATGTTTGTACAGTTTCCAGAGGGGCAGAAAAGGGGTTACAGTGTTTTGTCCTCTTTAATAGCCCCTTTTAATAGTCCCTTTTAATGGTACTCTTTTTTCTTTCTTTCTTTTTTTTTAATTATTATTAGAGCAGAGCTAAAGTGGGTACAACTCAGCCACCTAGAGAGGTCTTTGTGTGTGCTCTGCATCCAAAACAGATGAGACACAAGGCAAGCAAGGTGCCAGGAAATTCAATATCCCCCAACTTGTCTCCCATGCAGAGGAGATGCTGTCACACTGGGGTAGCATCATGACATCCACAGCCATAGGTAAAATGTCCCCTTGTCCCTAGAAATTCTCTGAAGTACAGGTTCAGTATTAAAACACATGGCCTTTTCCTGTTGTAAAAAATCACATTTCATGGTTTTTGTGTTGTAATGTATTCACCTCTCTGAAAAACTTCAGCAGGTCTCCAGGGATTTTTTCCAGTCTTGCACCCTCAGCTATGAGCAGTTTGGGCTCTGGTCTGATTCCTAACAACATCCTCACTCTGGAAAAGCAGAAGTAAATCTTTTGCTTTTCCTTCCCATGGTGGCAGAGATCTATCACGTGAGGTGTATTTTGTGCTTTGAGGAAATGGAACGACAGCTTTTCAACCTCAGCTTTTTTTGCTTTTGCAGATTTGTCAAGTCTTTATCGTTATTTGGACACTTTATTTTTCTTGTGGTTCCATGTATCTCATGTATCAGCTGGCCTGTGATAACAAGCTTTAAACTTTGCTACTGTACTCAGACATGCTAAAACCCCACAACTAATATGGCTAAGCTGACCTTTGTGTGAACAGGAAGAAAGTGGGAATGTTAGAAATAACAGTCTGCTGTTGCGAGGAAGGGCTTGGGATCCTTCAGGCCTTGTGTCAACTGGGAATATCCATCTTTTGATTGGCAGTAAATCCCCAGGTAAAGCAGAGCCATTCTGCTTTTGTCTGGTCTGTTAGGGGAGCGCTGCTAAGGTGTGCTGTGGGTATGACCAGGCAGCTCTTTAAACATGGATCTGTCATAGCAGGTCTGTGGGAAGGGATCCCACCCATTGTAGGTGGTAGGTCTGAGGAAAAAAAGGGTTTGTCTTCAAAATATACAGTAATTTCACAATTATAAGCTGCACCTGATTATAAGCCGCACGTAGGGCTAGCCGAGTAGACCACGGGATTTGTCCATATATAAACCACACCTGAATATAAGCCGCACTTTTTTTTTCTTCTTCTTTTTTTTTTGTTTTTTTTTAAGCCACAATCCATGTGTGACAAAGTAACAAATTAGTAACAGAATCGCACCAGCGCAGGGTTTGGTGTCAGGTGTTCAATTTGCAACAGTTTTCATAGACCAGCGATTCTGGGTTGGCATTTCACTGGGATTTGTCCATAAATAAGCCGCACCTGATGATTCGCCGCACTACTGGGGTAGGCTGGATTCTTCAGTGAAAAAGGTGTGGCTTATAATTGTGAAATTACTGTACATGTTTCACACCAAGAGCTGTAAAAGAAGACCTGAGTATTTAGGGCAGCTCCAGGTCACAGGTTTTCTCTAGACATGAAGAGCTGCTTCTTTGGCACCCTGTCCCATGTCTGCCAAGTGGAAGTTGTAGCATTGCCTCGTCTGCCAGGGTGGCTCTTGGGAGCAGCTCGTGTTTCCATTTGTCTGCTCACCATGTCCTCATTTAGAGAGGTGTGTGCATACATCTGATGGGAGAAATGTTGCATTTTTCTTGGTGTTCTTGGCCCATCTTCCTAAAGCCAGTGTATGGGCTCACCAAACCACAGCAGATCAGCGGGTGCTGCTGCTCTGCCCAAGAGTGGGGCAGTGCTTGGGAAGCAGAGAAATTTGGCTTAGGGAGCAGAGCTGGAGTTGAAGGTCAGGCCTGGGAGTGCAAGGCTCTGGTCCAAGTAGGGGGAATGGTTGTCCAGTCCCAGCCACACTTTTTGTTTGGTGCAGTGAAACTAAAGCTGTTGCAGCTGCACAAGGTGGGAACCAGCAGCACAGCCACAGCTTTAATGTCCAACAATCTGGAGTTGAAAAAGCCATCTGCACTGCTTATCAGGGTCCTTCTCACAGATGGGGTTGGAAGGCTCTTAAATGCCCCTTCAAATACCTCTCTGAGCAGGCGGCTGCTATCTGCAGTTCAAGTGGCAGCCTCTGCAGCCCTGCAAAGCTCCCCTGGCTGTGGGCAAAGTCAGGCTCTGGTGGTCCTGTACCAGTGGGAGCCCCTTGTTCATGGCCTTTCCACATCCTGGGCTCCCTTCAATAGAAAAATGACTTTGTTGAGTGTGCCAGCAGACCATAAAGTGAGAGGTTGGGAAATGATGGGAAACGTCTGGCATTTGTCACAAAAGGGGATTTGTCGGAGAGCACATTTCAAGCTCCTGCTGCCAAGATCCTGCTGCTCTGGTGTACTCAAGCTGCTCAATCCATCGTGTCTCCCTGTACTTCCCCTGCTCTCTCTTCCTTTCCCCTCCTTTTTTTCTCCTGCACTTTTAACCCTGCTCATTTTTTCCCCCTCCACTGCCTCACTGCTTGCTCCTCACACCTGTTTCTCGAAGGGCAGAGCAGCTTCCAGGGCAGCCTGGGGTTGCCATGCTCTTTATTTCATGACAAACCCAAAGCCTACAGAGCAGGCAGCTGTTGCTGGAGCAGCCCAGCTGCAGTGGGATGGTCCATGCTGCTGGTTCTCATCTATGAGTGTAAGGAATGGGAGCACCTTGGAGACCTTGGTGATGTGTCCCTGAGTCTGGTCACTTGAGAAAGTCACTTTAGGATCAGTGGGCAGCAGCATAGAATGTTCTCGTACAATTTGGGGCTCAGGTGGTCGTTCTACAGAAATAGCCTGTTGCTGACATCAGCTGAATAATCTGGCCCTCTGAAACCCTTGATTGTCAAGCTTTCAAGCATCTGCTCTAATTATGTGCTGTTTTGGAGTATTTATTTTGCTTGCTCTAAATATGTTGAATGAAGTGACAAATCCTAATGGAAATGTTTTGAATAATCTTCGAGATGTGGGGTAATAATGTATCATCCTTTTGTTTGTGCAGCTGTGCATTTCCTTGAATCTCATATGGAATTCTCAAATTTGATAATATTTAGGTGTCCTTGAAATAACTTTCAGGTTAATTTTGAGAGGCTGATTGACATTTTCTAGAGGCAAGGCCATTCTAAATTTTACCTGTGCTATGCCTAAAATTCATTTCAAGAATTAACTGAACATAAGATAATGACATTCAGGGGAACCCAGCAGTGATTTATTCCAATGATCCACAAGAGAAAGTGTTTGTGTGAAGTTAGGAGGCTCCAGGAATAAAGTTGCTATACAAAGCACTTTCCCTACTGATAAATTTGTACCTTATAACGTGTTTTAAACACAATCCAGCAGAAAGAGACACACCTTCGCTTGCTTTAGTCAGTTAAGAGTTGTCTGAAGTCCTGTCCTCATTGAGTTGTTAATATTTACAAAGAATCTGTGAGCTGATTAGCTTCTATGCTGTAGCCCAATATATGGCTCTTGCTGCTGGGTGTGTCACTTGCTCTTCATGTTTGGTTAATCTCATTAACCACATCTTACTCCATCTAAGCTCTCACCTGCATTAGCAAGGGGCATAAACTGGTTTTTGACAGTGGGTGCAGGGAAAAGTATTGACAAATGGTCCTAGTTAGCAGAGTTCTGTAAATCTTTGCCTGGCAGGGAGCGTTGTATCATTCCATTACAAGCTGTCAAGATGTACTTTCTGAGGGCATAAATGTATAACTCTTTTTTAATTTTCAGTAATGTGCTCTAGGCAGAGCATGCCATGCTGATCTGGCTTGGTTCATTCATGGATTTCTGGTGGGGGTTTTAGCAAGATGCCTAAAATTTCACTGTGACATCAGTGGGTTGTAGGAAGCTCATGAGGCTGGTCCCGTTTTTCTGCTGGAGATAGTTTCAAGTGGGAAGTCCTATTGATAGTATGGTGCATGATTAAATATTTTTACTGGTTATTTTAGAGTCAAGCTGCCTTCCCTCTCCATGGAGCGAGCACTGACGAGCAGGGCGTGCTGGGGACAGCATCTTGCCCAATGTTTGATCATGTTGGGACAGAGAATTAATTATGGGCAGTACCAGGAGTGCAAGTTGAGGTTCAGCGTGAGGAGGCTTTGATGCAAATTTTCATTGTTTTCCATTTGCATTGCCCAGATTGATTCAAGTTCTGCTTCATATCTGCCAGAGAGAAAACTCCTGTCTAGAGGGTGGAATAGGAAGGAAAGGGTCTGTCTGATACTTTTGTTTAATTCTTCTCCATAGTGGAAAAATACTTGAGATGAGAGTTTCCTATATTCTCCTCCTGGGGAATAAACAAACCTTTTGCCAAAAAAAGTTCAGTCCCATTGACTCAGGGCAGTTTATGTATTGAAATTATGCCAAAAACCACCAGTCCAGAACCCCCCCTCTGTATCAGGGGTCAGATTAAATGCAAGCTGGGGCTCCCCATCCCCACAGCCACGTCCTGCTCCTGGTGGGAACCCAGCATGGACGTGCCAGATACAGCCCTGGGAGTTTGGCTGGCAGATAATGGGGATGGTGGGACATCTGGAGCCGGGGCTGTCTGCCCTGGGATTGCTCTGTCGGCTCGTGGTCCTTGTGAAACCAAACAGGAACAGGACATAACTCAAACCTCGCTGCTGCTATCGGGACTTGTCACCTCTGGGCAGCGGCTGGGTCTCAGAGGCCTTGGGAAAGTGATCCTGAAGGTCAAGGGGAGACTTGCTTGGTGCAGATGAAGTGATAATGGACTCTGGAAGGAGGGGGAGGACCATTTGAGGCTTTTATTATCCCTGAAGCCGTGAATCATCCCAAATGCTAATCCTGGGGCGTGCAGTCAGCAGATCCAGGCTGCTGCGCCAGCCTGCACTGTCTGAAGGCATCCAGCGCACAAGGAGCTGTGCCCTGTCTCTCCCAGGTCTTCTGCATTTTTCTGGGATTGTTTCATGCTTGATCTTACAATTATGCAGGGGGAAAAAAAAAAATCCTCATGTTGCTTGTCAGGGAGTTTCAGGCCTTATAAGTCCATTTTGATGGGCTTCTCCCATGTGGATGGGATGGAGTCTGAACCTCAGGGTGTGAGGTTGGGTCCTGTCAGGAAGAAAAGTCCCAGGGGCCAATTTCACCTCATAAAATCAGTGTATTCTCTGCTCTTGCGAGAAATTGGATGGGTTTGTAGGTTGGCAGAAGGAGAGAGGAGGCCCAGCTCTGCTGCAAATTGTCACAGCTCCGTGGCTCCTGCCTGCTGACAGTCAGCAGCAGGGCTGTGGCTCTGGGTCAGTGCTGCAGGGATGTGCCCCCTGTCATGGCAAGACATGGTGACAGCCCTTTGATCCCTTCCTGTCCCAGCTCAGAGCCCACAGGCCCTGCTCTGAGGCTGGATTGCTGGCTGGCCCTCAAAATTTAAATTCAGTGGTAGACATTTTCATATCGATGAGGTGCTACTCAGGCATTGATGAGGATGAAGTTGCTGCTCAGCCAGATCTAAAGAGGTGAGGAGCCCAAAAACCAGAGAGGTGAGTGGCCCAAAACCCAAACAGGACAGCGAGTAGCGCTGTTGGAGGCCACAGGCATTGCAGAAGGTGACATTTCAGAGCATGGGAGATGCAGCTGCCAGGAATTGTGTTATTTCTGCAGCCTCTCAGTGATGGGGAGGCTCCTCGCCCTGGAAGGGTTGGTGAAGCAGAGTTTGGGACCTCTCCACCCGTGTGTGGTGGTGACAGCTGGGTGACATCTGTCCCCTGTGCCCAGCTGCCTCTGCCAGAGCTCCTCCTTACTGCCTCAGCCTCACTACCAGGTTTCTAAATAGGGGTTTAATGACCACCCATCAAACCTCTGATCGTGAATACTGCGGAGATGAGAATGTACATTTACAGAAACAGCCCTTTTGTTTGGTAAAAATGAGCTGTTTTTTAGTACTTCCTTCCAAAACCTCTCCTACTTAACTGTAGTTCCCTGCCAACTCTGCCTGCTAGAGCAGCCATGATGAGTCAGGTTTAAAAATAGGAGAGAAATTGTGGTTTAATAATCATTCATCCTGTGAATCTGTGATTGAAGTTGGACCTTAGGAGGTCATCTGGCCCTCCAGCTTCAAGAGTTCAGGCCATGTTGCTCAGGGCTTGTTTTGTTGTTTTGGGGTGGGTTTTTAAAATTTTTTTAATTCTTTGCTCTGGTTTCTGAGACCTCAGGAGGGTGTGCTCTGTGTCTGCATTTCCATGTGACCCTTCAAGCCCCTGGTAATCTACCTTCCCTCTGCAAGCCGAGATGTCCTGCAGCCTTTTGATCCCATCCAAATGGGCTTGTAAAGGGTTGAACAAAACTCAGCTTTTGTGAGCATTGGCTGTATTTGAGCGCTGGCAGGAGTGATCCTGATTTTCTACCCAGCTGTCCCATTTGTGGCACTTGGGTGCTGTCCAGCTTGCAAAGAAAAATGGATATTCCTGGCAGAAGAGTGCAGCAAGCAGCACTCCGCGGTGCTAATTGACCCCTGCTTGGCAGCTCCATCAAAGGCGTTGCAGAATAAATAGGCTGTTGATTGAACTGTTTCCTTGTCCCCAGAGGTGGTCCCCCTTGCTCAGGGCTCAGGCTCATTGTCAGGGCTGGGGAAGAGCCTTGCAGAGTGATTGTCCCGTGCTCCAAGGAACAAAAAAACCCTTTCATCCCCTGTGCTTTCCGTGTGGCATCTGGGAAATGAAATCCTGGAGTGGGGTGTGCTGTGTCCTCCAGGTACAGAGCTCCATCCACAGTGCCCATGGATGCACTCTGGGGATGCACAGAGTGTGGAATTAAGAGGATGTAGCTCTGATGAAAACTCTAATAGTTCAATCTGATGAGAAGGGAGTTTGGAGCAGAAAATTACCTTCAAGGAAAGCCTGGACAAAGTTGAGGCAGATGCTAATGGACGTGAGTGGTGCATTCTTTGCATAGAAAAGTCGTGTTGGTGCTTGCTGGTGCTGCTGGGAAGGCACGCAGAAATCCTGCTGAAATGGGGCGTGCAGGTTTCAGCTGATTAATTAATGGACCGTGTGAGGAGAAAATATGAACCATTTTACTGATGCCTGTAAATAGGTTTAAAAATATTCTGCTGGGGTTTTGTCATGACAAATTGCATTCACATACTTCAACCCTTCTGTATTTCATTCCAGGTTGGGCTTACTGTTCAGAATATTTGAACTTTCTATATAATGGGCAATCCAGGACAACTGTTTTCACTGAAAATATTTTAAAACATATGAACTGAAACCCTTTGTTTTGAATCAGATCACTGTTAAACTCTGGGATTAGCAAATACCATGCTGCTTCATGAAATGTATTGTTAAAGACAGAGCAAAACTTAGCACTACAAGTCTCACTTTTGGGCAGAGGCTTTCCTGCAGCTGTTCTAGGGCTCGTTCTGCACTCAGCAAATAGAGTGAAGGTGTGCAGAATAAATATTGATACGGTGGTGGCCTGAGCATCACGTGTGTGTAATGAGCCTGCATGACACCATATCCATCACTGTCATGCGAGAGGGCCTCTAGAGTTACGTTGCTATGACAGCCTGGCATGGGGCAGCACGCCACGTTGGTGAGCAGCAAATACAGCCCTTCCTTCTGTCCAAACTGATGAGTCCATCTCTGATTCACCAGCGCTGACTCTGGGCCATTTTTGCTTTTGCAGTGATGAGAATGCTAGAAAAGACTTGAAGACACTGCCTGTCTTTCCTACCAAGACGCTGCAGGAGCATCCATCACTTGCTTACTGGTGAGCTGTTTAATTTAAAATGTAAATCATTGCTATGAATGATAACAGCAAGATCACTTTTAAGCAGTCTGCAAACTTCTATAAGTTTTCAGCCCAGGACATAGAGTTATTTGCTTGTGTTCAAGCATTTCCAGTTTTTAGAAGATTATAAATTATGCAAGATCTGATGCAAATTCCTCCTTGAGAGTTTGCTCGAATTAAGTTGCTGTGTCAGAAACTGCTGGATCAGAGTTTGTGGGGACCCTGCAATCGAGGGAGTTGAAGTTTGGACTCCAGCCAAGCCTGGGTCTGCAGAGAGCACCTCAGTCTTCATCTGTCACACAGTGGAGCCTTTGTGGTGTGCTGACCTTCGCTGCCAGCTGCCCACCCAGCTCCTCTCGACAGGACAGGGGCAGAAAATAATCTAGAAAGGCTGGAAAGAGAAAGATAGTTCCAGTTCTGGGGCTTGAATTTGCTGTAAAGGAACACAGCGTTTAGGATGAATCAGTGATATTGTTTTCTTGGAATTTATGCCCTTTGTGCAAATTCAACTCCCTCATTTGTTTTGTTTTTTTCA
Source organism: Sialia sialis (assembly GCA_009812075.1). Taxonomy (NCBI): domain Eukaryota; kingdom Metazoa; phylum Chordata; class Aves; order Passeriformes; family Turdidae; genus Sialia; species Sialia sialis. The sequence continues at coordinate 15,871,541 of VRYO01000638.1, read as the reverse complement.
TGCTTAATGTGTACGTGATGGATTTTCAAATATACCATGCTTGCTTATTATTTGTTTGTCTCTGAATGAATACTGCTGGCTTTTTCTTTGCTTTCAAGTGTCTGACAGAGAAAGGCATATTTTATTTTGCATTTCTCCAAAACAAAAATGTTGAAATATGTAACAGGAAAAATGCAAAAAGGTCGTTGCTGACAAATGTGTGTTTTTTTTCACCTGTGAAATGTCAGGGGGAAAAAATACATGGGAATGAAAACAGCTCTGGTTAAACTTCTTCTGTCTTACATATGGAGCATTAACCAGCCTTTGAAGTTTGGGTCCTTTAGAAGGTTGAGATGAATTTGCACAATTAGCACCATTCTTCTGCAGCAGAACAGGCTGATCCGAAATGGTTCGTTAATTAGTCTGGAAGGCAGGATGTGATGGTGGGGATCAGCCAGGCAGCTCCATGCTGCCTAATGAAGGGTGGGAAAGAAATCAGCAAGAACCAGAATGGAAACTGGAGCAAGGAACACGCAGAGGGACCGTTGTCTGCATGCTGAGCAGGTGGCTGAGCTTCGACAGATGCCGTCACACATGAACAAAGTCACTGAGCCTCTCTCTTGGGTTTTGTGCTTGGTTTGCAGTGAGGACAGAGTAATTGAGCATTACACACAAATTAAAGGTCTGACCAGAGGACAAGCCATCGTTCAGTGAGTATGACATTTGTTAATTTGTGAAGATGATATTTTTACTTTTCTACTTTTTTTTGTTGAGAAGTGGCAAGGCAGACTGTTTGGGTCATTACTGCCTGCAAATGATGTCATTTGTATCTGCCAGATTCTTTTTTTATTGAGTTACATTGCAAAGTGGAGTTATTTGAAATCTCACATTTCACAGGCTTGCAGTTCAGCATTTGTGTAGTCATTTGGGTATCTCAAATACAAAATAAATTGTTTGGATCTTACTTTATTTGGAAGACTCTTCTCCATACCTTGCTTGCCATCAATTAATTTTCACTCCAAACTCTTACAGGGCGAATATTACCCAAAATCCTCTAAGAAATTCTGGAATGTTCAGAATTTGGCTTTCAAAACATGAAGGTCTCCCAAGCTGCCTCCTGAGCCTGTGGAACAGTATTTTTCATTTACCATTAATATTTACTGTCCTTGCTACGAGCAGATGCAGTAGGATGTGTTATGAGATGTTTGAGATGATGGCCATGGCTGCACAGTGCAGACTCCTTGCAGTTTTTCTCACATACCTCACTGCCTGTAAATCTCTCTCAATAATCTGTGGTCTTTTTTCAGTAGGAACAAGGGAAAAATGGTCTGTTCAGTGGTTTTCTGAATTGCCTCATGAAACAGTTGTACAATGGCATAAACACATTCATTTGGAGCCTGTCCTTTGTAACCAGAGCTCCATAATGGAATAATTATAGGCAGGTCTTTACTGCCAGCATTTCCCAAAAGGCTCACATTTTCAGTTGAGAATTTTTCCTTTCAGTTCTATGATCTTCTGATAAGAGATTGAAAGTTCTGTTGTGTGAGAGATTTTCCTTTAGCTGGGCCAACATACCCCATCTTTCCCCAAGCCAAGATGCTAAGTTTTTATGAAAAGATGGGCCTTCAGTTATGGAGGCCTTGAAAATATTCAAATGATAAATGACGTGTCCTGGATGTATGTGTGAAAAAAATATGTTAATAGATATTACTCCCTCTAGAGAAAATAATCTGAAATGCTATAAATCTGTCTGCAGGTACATGAAAGTGGTAGAAGCTTTGCCAACATATGGAGTTCATTACTATGGAGTAAAGGTCAGTAACTGCCTATAGATAATGTGATTGCTGAGCTTATTATGTGGGATTGCATTCCTCAAGGAGCAGTTGGATGATTCAGTGCCCTTCTATCAGTATGAAACCCCACATTTTTCAGCCTCTGTAATTTTTCCCTATTCAACGTACTTCAGAAATTGTTTCCAGAGAGCAGAAAGGAATCTTTGTAAAACTGTAGGTAATTCTATCAGGAGCTAAATTCCTATCATCTTAATTAAACTGGATATCACTTCTAGACTTGAAGCAGTTAATAGTTTCCTCAGAGGCATTAATCAAGATTAGAAAAATAAAATGTGGAAAAGAACTCCTCCTAAGTGGCAGGTGATTAGTAGTGCATGTTTGGAGGGGGAAATGCTGAGAAATACTTTTGGAGAGTGATGGAAATACACATTTATTCCCCTCTGTAGAGCAGAGCCGGGGCCAAAGTGTTCTGTGCCGAAGAGCTCAGCAGAGATGTTTCCTTACTTTTGAGTCATGACTGGTACCTGAAAAGCTGATGTTTTGTGCTGGTGTCTCCTCCTGTGGCTGTCCATGCCTGAATTTAGTGGATGCAGTCATTGGCCACAGATTTTTTTCTGTCCTTTCCCTTCACAGCCACTCCTCCAGCCAGTGACACCCCGTTGTTTCAGCAGCACTGTCGCTTTTCTGTCCACATTGCACAGCCACCACATGGTTTTGTGCCTCTGCCTCAGAAGGCAGAGGGAGAAATTTTCCACATTCACCCCAGCAATCCACTTCACCTCAATTTGTTTGCCAGAAAATCTTTGTTCTGTACCTACTCGTACTTGTCACAGAGTGAAAAGGGCTGTAATCTTGAAATTGCCTAATTCTTAAGTAGCTCTTGGTTGATGCAGACATCCATTTTTCAGGATAAACAAGGAATCCCGTGGTGGCTTGGAATAAGTTACAAAGGAATTGGCCAGTACGACTTACAAGACAAAGTTAAGCCCAGAAAAGTAAGTTTTTTTGCATCTGATTTTTTTGTGGAGGGAACATGGTGTGGTGTTGCATGTCAGAATATACTCTTTTAATCTGTTGCATATTAGACTGGTGGGCAGAAGACCAAAGGCTGGAGGCAGAAGGAGATTTCTGCTGGCACTGAGGCAGTAAATCTCTCCCAGATAGTGGAAACTCCCTTTGGGAGCTTTGGCTTGCATGTCTTGAGTTTGGTGGTCTTGGGATGGGAATTTTGGCAGCCCCCAGGGATATAAATACAGAAATACGAAGCGGTTGTGTTTCTGCAAGGCCTTGTACTCAGGCACTGTTTTCAGTTCACGTTTGTAGGTGGATTTTTTGTGCATGAAGCATTAAAGGCTCCACTGATACGAGGAGAACTGAGTGAAATTGAAGGCTTGTTGAAGCAACTGCATTCTTCCATAAATTCTAAGGGGGAATTGAGAATAAATGCTGAGTACTGGCGGTTATTCTTCTCGAACCTATTGCTTCTCAGTGTGTCTGCTGCAGAGTGAGCTCTGCCCACAGCCTCCTGTGCTGCTGGAACAGGGCAGAGAGTCCTGCCTTGCTCTGCTGGCTTCCAGACAGCAGCCTTGGAAACCCAGCAGGCACCTAAGGCATGGGAGGTGGGAGCTCCCCCCATCCTGTAGCCATCTGCGTGTCCTTGTGGCAGGACTGAGCCCTGAAAGTCTTGGAAGGGTTATTGAACCCCATGGCTGGTGGAGAGCCAGGGCTGCTTGGGCTGGGGCTGTCGTTTCTGGTCGTGTCTTCATGGAAACATCCAAGCCATGGAGACCTGTGGGCTTGCTGTTCTTCTTTCCCCTGGAATGATCTGGGCGGGAGTTCACATGAAGTTGTGCTCCCCGCCAGGGAATTTTTACATTTGCAAAATGGTATTGTTTAGTGTATTGGTGCCAAAAAGCGCAGCTTAAACTTCCTTGTTAAAGATTAATCCCCCCCTTGAAGCTCCCACCTTGATCTTCTCCTTTTCCAGAGCAGGCTATGACTTGGTTTCTTTTGGTGTATTTATGTACTGGTGTGTCCAAGGGTGAGCTCTCTTTGCTTTGTTCAGTAAAATACAGAGTTTTATCCAAGGTGTCTCCTCCCATGCCTGCATTAAAAGACAGTAACACAGAGGAACCCTTTGTAAATCAAGTGAACTTGATGAAGCCATTGAATGCCAAAGGAGAGCATCAAGGAGGTCCTCTTGCCCCTAAGCACTTCCCTGATTTTAGGCAACATCTACAAGATTTTCCAGCCAGGAAAGGATCATTCTGCAGCCAAGATGTCCAGCTGTGACCAGCAATGCTCTCCAAGAAAATGGAGCCTGCCTGGCTGGAAGCATTGCTACGCCAAGCATTTTCCATGCTTGTGGGATTTCAGTTTACAACATCAACCAGGCAGATTAAGAAAAATTTTTAAGGTCAGCAGGGCCCAGATACCAAGTCACACCCTGCAACAGTTAGTTACAAGGCGTTGTCTTTGAATGCAGCGGGAGTTGTGTTTAAGAAAAATAAAACAAAAACCAGAGGTCATCTCAGCAGTGGAAATATTACAATGGAAATGAGAACAGTTGTTGGCTTCACTGAAATTGTAATTGTACAGCAGAGGATAGAGATTAAAAGGCAAGGTGAGAGAGAGGAGCCCACATGCAGATGGAAGATTTACAGTAATTTCACAATTATAAGCCATACCTGATTATAAGCCGCACATCCGGGTAGCTGGGTAGAGCACGGGATTTGTCTATATATAAGCCACACCCAAATATAAGCCGCAATTTTTTTTCTTTTCTAAGCGATGATCCATGTGTGACAAAGTAACAAGTTAGTAACAGAATGGCACCAGTGCGGGGTTTGGTGTCAGGTGCTCAAGTTGCAAACAGTTTTCATAGACCAGCCAAGCCTTTAAAGGCAGCCCCAGGTGCCCTCTCTGGCCGACTCTCACTTCCAGGTTGGCATTTCGCTGGGATTTGTCCATAGATAAGCCGCACCTGATGATTAGCTGCACTGCTGGCGTAGGCTGGATTCTTCAGTGAAAAAGGTGCGGCTAATAATCATGAAATTACTGTAATTGCAGTAAGTTCATTGAAACTGTGGGCATGGATATGGCTGTAGTATCCTTAAGGATTGTTCTGGTGTCAGTGCAAAGGAGCACAAACAATGTAAGCCACAGCTTGTCCTGAGCCATGACTGCCTTTAACGAGTGGCTAAATATACAAACAATTTATATGGAAAATGTTTCAGGGTTGAAATACAAAGTGCACTTCGGGTAAGCGATTGGGATCAGATTTTTTGGGAGGAAGAGCAGACATCAGGTTGAGAGGGGCACCCACACCCAGATGGGTTTGGAGTTAAAATGCTGATGTACTGCTGCTTCTCTCGGTGTAATCTCAGCCCTGCTGCCTGTAATGTAGAAGTTCCTTTCAGTCAGTATTGTTGTTTGTTTATATTTATATTTATTTATGAATGTATCAGAATTTATTTCAGAGAAAGAAGGGTATGTACAGCTTGCCTGAATCTCCCAGGAGTCTGGAGCAGCAGGCAGGAGGGGAATAGGCATGTAATCTATTCCTGTCTTTTGGAGAAGTGGTGCTAGTTTTGCTGGATTTAGAAGAATTTTCTTGCTTTGGTTTTTGGGAAGGGAGCCAAACGCACAACTGCTGTGTGCTGGTGTTATCCAGCTGTTTATGCTGTGGATCAAAGCTGCTGTTGTGTTTATCCCTCGCCATCTGGGAAAGAGCATCCTCATTGTGCTCCACTTCTCCAGTTGGTGGTGTTTAAATATACATGCAGCTGATTAATAAATAGAGAATAATGAGAGGGAAAGGCTGAGTCCAAGTCTAACGGAGTCTAACGAGTTGGCCTTCCTAAATTCTAAAGCTACAAGGATCTCTGAGTGTGCAAACCCCTCTGATAGTGGTTGTGGTGGGAAAGCTGCAGCATTTCAGATGGGAGGCTTTTAACAGGAATTGGTGTCTGTGCCCCAGTGAATTCACACCAGGGGATTTATTCTGTTCCCCATGGCTTTTCTGCAGTGCTGTCGGATGTGTTTGCTTCACCATAGAATCATAGGCATCTTGAAAGAGCCAAGTCCATATTTAGAATAAAATTTTACTATTAATAATAGAAATAAAATATCTATTAGCTGCACCCATTAATGGAGGGTCAGTTAAAGCCAAAGAAACACAACCACCCTCTTCAAAAAGTGAAATAATTTGGCTTTATCCAAGTAGGTCTTCGAGCAAAGACACCTGAATCCAAGCCTTGAAGCGCAGTGGTTATCCCAAGATTTTGTTATTGGATCAACACCAGTGCACATAGTCCAAGCTGAGAGCTCCTCACAGGAAGCAACTTGCAGGAGAGGTCTGGATGAGGCAACCTCCAGATCCCTATCAGCCAGCCCTGCCAGGCTCCATCGTCACCGTCAGGGGAGGCTGCTCTGTCACTGGGCTGGACCTGGAGAACCTGCCCTGCCTGGCTGAGCAGAGCTGGCTGGGGAGCTTTGGCTCCAGCTATTATTATTTTGCTGGTTGACCTGAGATGGTTTGGACAAGGGAGTTTTGTTGCTCCAAGTCACTCCTAGGAGCTTGTATTGCTTGGGAAGCAGTTTCTAGCAAAGCCCAAGTGTTACCCACCACCCAGGGCTGCCAGCTGAGGCACTGGGGGAAGCACTGTGCTCCAGCTCCGAACACACTGAAAAGGGAGAATTATTTTGTGTGTCATTTATGAAAACTGTAGATAAAAGCAGTGGCTCCACACTGGCTGGAGGTTACTCTGAGCTCACTTGATTATCATCCTGAAGTCTCACAGGGCATTAAAACAGACTGGATTTGGCAACCCTTGTTCAGATTTGAGCTCAGACCTGGGATTAGCTCTGCAGTCCTGCTGCTTTGCAAACATACTCTCTTTCAGTTGCAGCTAATACTGAGAGTCACCTCCTGCTTGGAGAAGTGCCTCCTGCTTGCTGTGGGGTGGCATGCCAAGATCCTGTCCCTGGTATCCTCTGAATCAATTAAGGAATGTACGAAACAGGTCCCAGGAGTTTGTGTGTCATTCCAAGCCAGAATAGATCTCCCTTTATCTCTACCCCGTTCTTCCCACTGCTGAGATAAACAATGTATGTCTTGTTAATGAAGGGTGTATTAAGGCATGAGTTGAGTTTATTCTGCGTTCAGCCAATATGTGGGGATCCTCTGAGGGCTCCACAAGGCAGCTTGCTGGCTCTTTGACTCGTTCTCCCACTTCATTGTGTTTCTGTGGGCGACTCCCTTGTGATAAATTAACCGTGTTATCTGAAGAGAAGAGCTAATCTCGCTGTGGTATTGTTTCAAATGTCCAAGAATATTGGTTCTACTGCTTGATGTCTTGACAGCATTGTGTTCTCAGAAGTGTTTTTGTTAGCATACACTTGTTTTTGAAATGGGTAATGTTTATCACAGGATGGTGTGGGCTGAAAGATCATCTCATTTCAACCTCTCTGCCATGGGCAGGGACACCTTCCACTGTCCCAGGTTGTTCCAAGCCCTGTCCAGTCTGGCTTCGGACACTTCCAGGGATCCAGGGGCAGCCGCAGGTTCTCCAGGCACCCTGTGCCTTGTCACCTTCACAGTATCCCTGGCTGGATTTAATACTTTCAGGGCTTTAGCTTTCCAAACCAGACCCTTGTCTGCTCAGACAATTTCTCTGTATTTCTCTCACCCTCTATAGGGGTCTTTTTGTGTCTTAGTTTTTCCAGGAGCTCTTTGTTCATCCTTGCAAGCCTTCTGGCACTTTTGCCAGACTTTCTCTTTGTTGGGATGCATTGCTCCTGAGCTATGAGGAGGAGGTATTATGATAGTTGTTTTTTAATTCAACATCTGCTAAAGTTGATGCTGAAAGTTTTCCCTTGCAGAACATTTACTTCATGTAAATTTGCTGTCCTGCTTTGTTGAATAGTTCAGAACACAGCAGCATTGGAACAGCCTTCTCAGCAGGCAGCTCTAATTAGACAGAGATTTCTTTTATGGTGTTTATTTCTCACCAAGCCATTGATTTAGATGGAAGATACTAAGCTCACATAATTACTTAAAATAAACACAGAACTTTTATGAGATTGCTCTGAAATTTGGTTCTTTCCAGATGTGCAGAAAGTTGCTTGAACGTCACCTGCTGCAAAACACAAACATTTTGGGGCAGTTTGATGCTGAGACATCTCTGAGAACGCCAGAGCTAGTGAGGACCAGGCAAAAAAGGGATCATAAGGTATTAGAAAAAAATATGATTGAAGAGGTTCTTAGAGGACTGGCTTAATATTTCACGGATAAAGGATTCCTGCAGGTGAGCTCTGCCAAGTTATGCTGGCACAGGTGGGAGCTGCCTGCCTCCTTCCCTCAGAAGGTGCTGCAGGTGGGGCAGTTTGGCTCTCCTGCCATCTCCTCAGGTGCCTCCCTCCCTGGGCAAGCCCAGCAGTGAAACACAGGATTCCAGCTGGAGGCAGGATGCCAGCCAGCTGAATGCAGCAGAGGGGCTGAAACGCTGCTCCCAGTGCTGCTGCCAGCGTGGTAATTTCCCTCCTGGGGTGGGGTGCATTCCTGTGGGCAGAAATCTTTTATGTTTCCTTGCTCTGAATTGCCAGATTTGTCTGCAGATTGCTGTTCCCAGCCAGTTCCTGAGGTGCTGGTTGCTGAGCCTCCTTGCAGGCACTGCACGTACCACGAGGTGCTGTGGAAGTGCTTCCCGAGGGAAAGGCTGCTGCAGACACTGTGGCATGGTGTGCACTTCCATGCTGACCTTTGGTTAGAAAGCCTGAGATTTGGTTAATTTAGCTCTTGGTCAGAATTTGTCCTTCACCTTGGAAACATCCCTGGTGCAATTCTGGCACCTGGGCTGGTGCAGCAGCATTGTGGCCACACAGCTCCTGCACTCCATATTTTCACCTGCTTGCAAAAAGAAACTGTGTAAAAAAAATACTAAAAATACTAAAATACTCACAGCAGTGTCGGGCCAGGAGCCTGAGTTCTCCTGCAGGTCTTTTTGGGCAGGGTCTCTGCCTGTGATCCTGACTGCGCCGTTTTTCTAGCCAGTTAGGCTGGGACAAACTTGCATTTTATTCAAAACGGGATGCAAAACCAGCCAGGTAAAACCCAACTGCTTCTTTTAAGATGTTTCAAATTTAGGCAAGCCACGTCTCTTGGGATCACCTTAGATTATTACTGTTCTTTTTCTGCAGGAAGGAAGGCAATTCCTTTTTGTTAGGTGCTCCTGGTATCTGGAATTGAATCGCAGGAGAAATGCAGGGAAGCCTAAACTGGTGGGCTGGAAAAGCAGCAGCTGGGTGGTAGGAGTCAGGCTGAGGTGCCTGAGTAATGAGATGTGATCAGAGCTGCACCTCCGCCTTCTACAAAAAAAATAATTCAGAAAAACAACCTTGACCAGGCCAAGTTCTACTCAGAGTCAGACAGGCAGCCCCTGGGATGCTCATTAGTTTTCAGGAGCATTTAAGGATCTGACAACCTACATGGATGGGAAGGCTATTAAGAAAACATTAATTAGCTTAGGTGGACTTAATCATCTGGTTAAAGAGAACATACATTGCAAAACTTCCACAAAAACATTTTAATTATTCCTAATTGTTCTTCCAGCCCTCAAAAACCAGTTCCAGATTTCCAGATTTTTTTTGCCACTCTTTTCTCTTTAAATATGCATGTAGTTTAGGTAAGATTGAAATTAGGAATTATTTAGGAACATGTCTGTACAGGGTAGGGAGTATTTGAAGGGAGCAGGGTATCTCTAGAGCAGTGACAGTTTCCCGAGTGTTGTCTTTTGACCACGAGTTAGAAAAAATTCAGTTAAAATTATTACTTTATTGCTTTGTCCTTGTTTATATTGTATCTTTCCCCCACTGTCTTCCAAGTGCGTTAGGCAGAAACTTGTAATACTTTCATTCAGGATTATTTTTATGCCTATCTGTGTAAATACAGCTCACAACTTACTCTGAAGCTGTTCATGTAATCACCAGCCTTTTTTACGAGGACCTGAGTTAGGTTTGTCAGATGAGGTGATAGCTAAGGAGCTTACATTGTTCTTAAGCAAGATATTTGAGGTCAGGGCACTTTTCAGTCCTCAGAGCAAAGTTTCTTGGGTGCAGCAGCAATTCCCATCTCTCCTGCCGTGGAGCAGCAGAGGGGGGAGCTGGAGTTACCCCAGACTTTGGGCAGGGAGGCAGAGATGTCTTTGTGCTGAATGTGAATGCTTGGGGCGCCCGTCAGCTCCTTTTGGGCTGGGATGGATCTCACAGGGCGGGGAGGAAATGGGGCAAAGCTCTACCCACATCCTGAGGCAATTCCGTGCAGGTTTTCTGAAAAATGCAAACGCCTTTTTTTTTATCCTTTCTCGGCACTGCAAGTCGGATTTACACAGACCCCTGTGTCCCTGTGCCTGGGCAGGCTGCTCCAGGTGCTGGGGCTGCTGCGTTTTGTCCTCCTGCCAAACGCGACCCTGCTCACCTTGGGACAGGTGTCCCCTTCTCCCGCATCGCTCCGGAATGTCGAGCGCATCCGGAGGGGAAAAACCCAAAGGAAGTGATAAAAAGGTCCGGGGACTCATCACCCGCCACGATAAGAGGCAGCAGGGCAGTGTTTTTTTCCAGAGGTCATGTTTGAAGCACACCCATGGTTTTTACGAGCGTGGGAGCGGGCCGGGAACGCCGGGATGATGCTTCTGGTTGAACCTGTTGCCTCTGGGTGTGGGTCAAGGCTGGCGGGGCCAGGACACCGCACCGCGGGGACCCCGAGCAGCCCCCACATCACTTCACCCCATCCCGGTCCCCACGGGCACCCAGGGGTGCTGCAGGGGGTGCAGCCCCTCACAGAGCCCCCCTCGCTCCCTGCGCGGTCGGGTTTTCCTGGATGTGGAAAGGGCTGCGGAGGCGGCGCAGCGCAGGGTGGGTGGTGATGTCAGGCGTGTGTCAGCAGCAGGAGGCGAGGCTGCCACAGCACAGCAGCAGGACGGAGGGACAGACGGAGGGACAGACGGACAGCACGGCTCGGCTCGGCTCTGCCCTGCCCATGCCACCCCTGGCACCGATCCGGGGAGCCGGGATCGGGATCGGGGCTGCGGCCAGGTGAGTGCGGGAGCAGGGCTGGCATCGCTGCTGGGGCACTCACAGGTTGCTCAATGTCCTGGCAGGCTGCTCGGGTTGTTTCCTTTGGCGTTTTTGGAAGCGTATTTATTTTCAAAGTTCCGTGCGGAGTTGTGAAGAGGCGCTTCTGACTGGGCAGGAGGGCTGTGGGACAAACACAAACTTACTTAAGCACAGAGTGAAACTGCCACTTAATAATTGAAGTAAATTACATTTCCACTCAGCTTCGCTTTTTCTACATCAGGTTTTAATAGTCAGTTGTAGTCCTAGGAAAGTTTTAATTAAACAGAGGGAAGGCTGCTGAGAAAGCCATTTTTTTCCCAAAACATAAATGCTCTGGGTTATGTTTCATTGTGTTATAAATGTTTCAGATGCATCACAGCACAATAACGTCATTTTTTACAAAACTTGAAGTGTACTGTAGTGGCAGGTAGCGTGGCATGTCAGGTTTTGGCAGAGGCCAGCTGGAATGTTGTGTGTCCTGGGGGTTTCTGGTGTGGTGGCTGCACCCTTGGCAGCTTTGGAAAAACTCCGGTGGGGAAAGGAGGGATTTGGGTGCCTCGGCTGGATCCCTGGTGTCAGGCTGATCTCTCACTGAACCCTGGCCCTGCCTGCCCAGCTGGATGGAGGCACCTCTGGTTTCTCCATGTGGGCTGCTCTGGGAAGCAGCTGATGTGAACTCCAGCGTGGGGCCCATCATGGTCAGGGGGACATCCCTGGGGACAGCACGTGGGTTCCTGTGCATCCAGGCACGCTGGCACTGCTGGAGAAGGGGGCAGGAGGTGATGCTGTCCAAACCTGCGAGGCTGGGCTGGGAAGATGCAGCCCCCAATGGCTCGTCCCCAGGGGCTGGCTGATGCTGCTGCAAAAGGAGAGCGAATTCATATGAAATCCTGATCCCACGGGTGCAGCTGCCAAGCCCTGACTGACTTTGATCTCTTCTCCCAGCTGGCACTTTGCAGGAAATATGTGGGTTTCTAGCAGGAGGATGTGCTGGGGGTGGCTTCCTCCTGTAGCTGCTGCTGTTCTGTACATGCTGTACCTCTGCTCCAAAATGTCACACCGGGTGTCTCACACAGAGTCTTCACAAGAGGAAGGTCTTGGATTTTCCAAGCTGCTGCTATTCCCTGGGGATGTTCTGACTCAGGGAAGTAGACCATAGCTGTCTATACAATTACTTTGTCAAGAGATTTTTCTGTTTAATCAGAGAGAAAATGACTTTAGCTGCCCTGCCAAGATCTCTGGGAACTTCTAGCAGTGAAATTAGATGTGCTGTTGGTGGAGGCAGATGTTGTCACTGGCAAAATCCTCAATTTGCAATACATTGTAAGAGTGTGAAATTACTAAGGGGCCATCCTGTGTTTATGTGCTCCTTCTAATTGATGTTATGAATGTAGTTATTGCTCAGCCCATGCCATAGCTGAGGATACAGAGGAATTGTAATTTGCTGAAATTGTATCACCTTGGGGTGAGAGGACTGGTGATTTAGTGACCGTGTACTGCTTCTCTCTCCCAATTCTCCTAGCTATTCCAATGGAAACAGCTGGAAAATCTCTATTTCCGTGAGAAGAAATTTGCTGTGGAAGTCCACGATCCCCGCAGGTGAGCTGGAGGAGGCAGCTCTGTCAGCAGGGTTAATCTTTACCCAGAGTGGGAACTCACCCTCACGTGTTAGTGGATGGCCTGGGAGGTGCCTCAGAGCCAACACCTGAGTTTACTCTGGGCTGTGGGATGATCCTGGTCCAGCCTTTGGCAGGGCATTTCCCTGTGCGTCCATTCAGGGAATTCTTGGAGCAGGGGGAGGACTATTTGTCATAGCCGAATCTGCAGCAGCACTGGGGGATGGGATGAAGGAAACCTGAGTTTTTGCATCCCTAAAATAAAGGCAGAGCCTTTCCTGGTTAAGAGAGAGGTATTGTGGACTTTAAACCTCACAGACCTGTCTTGAAATTGCATTTCTTTTCACCTCCTCAGGATTTCAGTGTCGAGAAGGACCTTTGGTCAGAGTGGGCTGGTGGTGCAGACCTGGTATGCAAACACTTCCCTGATCAAGTCCATCTGGGTGATGGCAATCAGTCAGCACCAGTTTTACTTGGACAGGAAGCAAAGCAAAGTAAGTTAAGAGTAAAGTAAGTTTTTACTGCAAGCGTGGGTTTCAACACCTTTCCTGTATATCCTTCAGCGTGTGTTTTTCCATGGATGGACTGCTCTCCAGAGAAAAACTACAAATTGTTTTTGTCAGCTTTTTGAGCAGTCTATTAGTGGTGGTATTGTTATTTGATCCGTTTTAGCCTGCCTGCAGTTAAGGCCTATGGAAGTGTAGTCACGGAAGAGGGAATTCCCATGTCTGGGTGTCTAATCTGCCTTTCCTTTTGTGTCCTTTCCTGTGTTTGTTTTGAAAGCTGCAGAGATTTTGAGCTGGGAGATGGCTCAGGTTTTGGGGGAGAGGGAAAGGAATGCCAAGCAGCCCTTGTATACCACAGGCACCTGTGTGATGCTGTTGCTTTAGCCTTAATTTTGTGGGAGATGAGGTGTGAAATGTCATCTTCTGTGATGTGTTCTGAAGTTAATTAGAGGTAACTCAATAAGGTGTTGTTGGTATTTTTTTTTTTTAACTCCTTCAGGCAAAAATTCCTTCAGCCAGAAGTTTGGATGATATCGCCATGGATCTGACAGAGATGGGAACACCAAAAGTGTCAAAGCTGGTGACTTTAGAGGCCAAGAATCAGCTTATTATGGCCAGCAATGGCAGTTTGATCTCCTCAGGTAATACTGCATGTAGATGTGAAGTAGCCCAGCACAATGGGGCTTGTGTTTGTTAAAAGGGAAATGAGACTACCAGGCAATAAAAATGGCCTTTACCTGGAAATCCTCTGATACAGAGTGTGTTTTCCAGGCTCTCAGGATTCAGAGGTCAGTGAAGAACAAAAGAAGGAGAAAATTATGGAGCTGAAGAAGAAAGAGAAACTCCTTCAGGAAAAACTGCTTCAGAAAGTTGAGGAGCTGAAGAAAATCTGCCTGCGAGAAGCGGTGAGAGCTGCACCTTACCCTGGGGTGGGAGCCCCTTCCTCCCTCTGGGCTTCACCTGGAGCCTCTCTGTTCCCCAGGAGCTGACAGGCAAGATGCCCAAGGAGTATCCTCTGGGTGCTGGAGAGGAGCCTCCCCAGGTGAGAAGGCGTGTTGGCACGGCGTTCAAGCTGGATGACAACCTGCTGCCCAGTGAGGAGGTGAGCGTGGAGCTGGACACAGCAGGGCTGGGCTGGCCAGAGCCACTTGTGGATAATCCTGCTCTTCCCTGGGTGTTTTTAGAGGAGGCAGCTGGGACAGTAGGAAATTTTAGTGCGTTCTGCAAGTTCACCCCACCTGAACCCCTGATTTGGCCACGGCTGTATGAATTTTAATGGATATTTTGCTGCTAATTAGGGAAGATCAGGCGCATAATGGCATTTGGCAGCCCATGGCTCTGAGCTTTTCTGGAGCATTGACTTGTGTTGTGTTGGGATGGTGTTTGAACCCAGAAGGTGGCAGGGGTGTGCACTGTCCCCCTTGCAAAATCTGTGAGCATAGTTGTGTGACAGGTGACAGGAGGAGGAGTTTTACCCGTGGCTTAATGAAGGTTCTACCTGAGTAAAACCTCCCTGCATTGCTCAAGAAGCTAAAATGAACTTTGCTGGCAGAGACTGACTGGAGTGATATGGTAATTCAGATGTTTGCAGTTTCTGGACACACTCCATTCGCCCTCATTCCTTGTGAGATTTGTTAACAAGCTGCATCATCCAAGTAAGGAGGTGTTGGGCACTTGGCATCTGTCTTTCACCAGAAACTCACTGCCCTGCCTCACAGGGCTGATGTGCTCCTTGTCTGCAGCAAAGTGATTTTGTGGACTGCTTAAGTGCTATTAAACCAAAATCCTGCTGACCAGATTTAATAACGTGTTGCCTAGCACTTCTGCAGTGCCTTTCATCTGAGCTTCTCAAAGTAGTTTACAAACAATTAATTAAAGCCTGAAACTCCCTCTTACGTAGGTATGGTGATACCAATTTCCATTTTTATTTTCTCTGAAGTAGGAAAAGATTTTGAACAGATGTTTTTCAGGGTTGGACTCATAGCAGGAGGCTTAACAGCCTAAACCTGAATTTAAGAGCCTGTGTTATGTCACCTTCAGAACCTTGGACCTTGCCCAAGAGTTCTCAAAATTGTGCCCTAATAAATAAGATCTAAGACATTCATATGCTGTGATTGTCTTGTGAATAAAATTCAGTATTTCTGTATTTTGTGCTCAAGATTTCACTTTATCACCACAAAAATAGATCTTCTTTTTAATGACTTTCATTGGTAATTTCTCTCTGGAATACAAGCAAATAAGTCATCTCATGAATTTGCAGGATCCTACTTTGCAAGACTTGGAGAGCAATTTTATCATACACCAAAAGCTGGTGGAAGCTGCAAAGAAACTTGCCAGCGAGCCAGACCTCTGCAAAAACGTGAAGAAGAAAAGAAAGCAAGAGTATGCCGATGCTGTAAAAAAGCTGCAAGAGATAGAAAACTCCATAAACGAATATAGAATCAAGTGTGGCAAAAAACCAACCCAGAAATCAACTCTGGCTCTACCAGGTGAGAGAATTCCCCGTGTTCTGATGCAAACAGGAGGGAAAAGGAGCAATTTGGCTTACTTAGAAACTTTGTTTACATCTTCTCTATATGGTTTTTTATCTCCTCCAAGGCAGTTAAATAAGAAAAAAAGAGATGAAACTGCTGCATCTGATAGTCAGTGCACTGCTGTAGGCTGGGGGCAGAGCAGGCCACGGTTTTAGGAGCAAGCACAGACATGTTCCAGCACCAGATACGGGCTGAAGGTGCTGTGCACTAAAGGGCTGGCAGCAGCACCTTGGATGAAGCTTTTCTGATGCCTGAATTCCTGGGGTGTTGAGTGCAGTTGTACATCTGAGATGCCACATGCAGCATCTCTCCCCCATCCTTCCTGTGGTGCTTCAGTTCCAGCAGAAATAGAGCAGGCAGGGTGGAGGAAGTAAGGGTGGAAGATTCAAAATTCTTGATTGAAAATTCCTGATTTCCAGGAAGTCATAAGTGAAGTTCAGGAGTTTATGAATGCAGTTAGTAGCAAACAGATTTTTCACTAAATCAATTTACTGATGGGCACAGTGAAAGCAGATACTCTTGGTCCCTCCATTGTGAGTGTGATTATCCTAAGGGAAGTGAGATTCCTGCTGCTTCTTAGGATAATGTGTGAAAACCTGTTAGTATCCAAGCCAGTTTTGGAGTTTTGGATCCTTACCCCTGACACACCACGGCATCACTGGGCTATCCATCATCACAAGTGATTATTCTGAAAGGCTGATGATCGGTATTTAATGTGGCCCAGCTTGTTCCTGATTGACAGAGGGGAGGGAAACATCTGTTTTTCCAGTCTCTTGCTCACTGGATACTGATTGTGGAAAGTCCTGTATTATCTGGGGCACCTGGTGTGTGGTAATGAGCAGGAGGGCTGGTGAGCAGAGAGAGATCCATCCATCCATCCATCTATGGGTGCTGTTTTTTATTGCTGGCAGTGTCTTGCCCTGTTGTCCAGGCCAGCAATAAGCAGCTGCATTTCCTTCCAGTCCCAAGCTCTCACCCTGCAGCCTGTGTTTGTTTATCAGTAATTGATTTTATGTGTAACCTTGTCACTGTCACCAGCGGTGCTCTCTGGGTTTCAGAAGGCTGAGCAGGGATGAGTCACTTGTCTGTGAATTCAGGGAATGACTTGTTTGAAGTAGTATGCTAAATATTCCCATTGATTTATTGAACCAAACCATAGCTATTTCCATCCCAGCCCCAAGGGATAGGAGGTGAAGGACATATTGGACTCCTTTCTGTGCTCCACTTCCCTTTCCTCCCTCTCTAGCCCAGAGTTTCTTCCTCCTCTGCAGGGAGTTGCACAGACCTGGGATTTAAATTCAGATGTGTCACCATATCTGAATATGTCAGCATTGCACACCCCCCCTGAATCCAGCACTGTAGCTTTAGGCTGGCTTTTTCCTTTTCCTCAGCAGGCTTTGTTCCTCCCCACACTGGGCCCAGTTCCACATTTTACCACCCTGTGGTCAAATCCACATGAATCAGCTCCCCTGGAGCTTTTTCCCAGTGTCAGGTTGCAAGCAGAGCTGCAGCCCATCCTCGGTGGTCTGACAGGTCCCCCCAGGGCAGGGGCCAGTCCTGATTTTTGCTGTTCTTGAACAGCTGCTCTATTTACTGCATTCCTGTAACCAGAGCTTTCCTGGCAGCAAACTGTGACAGCAGGAGCAGCACACACTGCACGTTCACGGTGCACGAGCAGGTGTCTTACACAAAGTGGCTGCCACTCTCATTTTTTGTGGCTTCCTTTCTCTCATGCTTGAGGATTCTTGAAGATTTTTTTACCTCACCAGTGCCATATCTAGCCAGAAACAGCCTAGGGATTGAGCTGGCTGTTCAGCCTCATTTCTCTGCTGCTGGTGGTCTGCTGCAAACCTGAGGCTGTTTCTCTGTGAGGGACAGTGTGTATTATCAAGATGAGACAGGTAAAGTACTGTGAATAAATAACAAAATGTAAAAAGAAACAAAAAATTAGCATGCCCATACAACAGTTCCTGTTTTCTGTGTCGTTGAAATTTGCAATACCTTGATGGAAATCAGTGGAATTATTTTGGATTGATCTTAATTTAATTGAAACAGGATCTGTGTGCTGATGAAACGTTCAAAAGCGAGTGCCAAATTTTAAAAGGCTTTTTGTACCTACCTGGTGGGGTTTCAGGTGTACCTAGAGCAGATTATCTGCTAACAGCCAAGATCTACATGTCTGTGTAGGCTCCTGACTCCTTCTGAAGCACCAAAACACCCTGGGAGATCTGTTGGAAGTGGGGTGGAAAACACCTTTGTAAATCTTGGCTCGATTCCTGCTGTAGATTAAAAATAAAAAAAAATAAATCTCTTTGATAATTACCTGGGTCGCTTGCTGAAGTGCAGTGAACACACAGAGATGATGTACCAGGACTGTCTTCAGGCTGCGAGGGCTAAAGAATATGGATTGCAGTGTTACAGGTATCAGCTGGTTCTGAAACTCTAGAAAATAAACTGTATTACGATACTTTTAAGTACATGTTGGCTCTTTTATGCTTAAAGTGTTTGTTTTTCTTCACAGACGATATAATTCCATCCGAGAGCAGCTCCCTGTCAGACACAACCACCTATGATGATGGTATGATGCTTATTTATTCCCCAAGAAGTTTGTCCATTCAGAGATATTTCTTCCACTTAATGTCCTTTAGCATGTCCCATCCCTGGAAGTGTTCAAGGCCAAGCTGGACAGGGCTTTGAGCAAAACCTTCCAGAGGAAGGTGTCCCTGTTGGAATTAGATGAGTTTTCCAGTCCCTTCCAATACAATATGATTCTATAATTTTGGTGGCTTTTGATGATAAGTTACTTCGTAGCAGAGGGAAAAATAGCTACTCAGGAATGTCTTTCCTCTTAATGGGTTAGTTATTGAAAGTTTCTGCTTTGTGAGCTGACTTGAGTCATCTTTAGAGAAGGGAGTTGGTTTTAACATGACCAGCCTGTAAACTGAGGACACTGGGTGTCAAATATGTTGTCTGTAGGGCCTGGCCTAGAACTGAAGGACTTACAAATGGTGAGAATTAGCCCAGCCTTCCTGATCTCACAGCTACCATAAAACTTAGAGAAAAGTGGAATAGTCACAGATACTAACGCTCTATTTACATTCATCTGTTCCCTGGTGAGCTTGCATCTTGCATGGCTTGGTGTTTGCTCAGCTTACTCATTTCACACACACACCCACAGACACACTCACACCCTGTTCCACAAGGTGGAAAGGACTTGGCCTGCCTCTCCCTTGAGCTGGATAATCGTCATTGGGGGACAAACATTATCTAAATTATTACTCACTTTTCAGTTCAAGCCTGACTCTGATCTCAGTTTTTCCCAGTTTTTAGGCTTGTACAAAACAGGTGGTGCTATAAAATGGATTTACACCTGATTCCTGCTTGTACAAGTAGGAGTGGAGCCAGGCCTGTGAACATGTTCTCTGTGATGCTCGTCCTGCATTTATATGTATTAGTTGGAGTTTCCTGTTGGCTCTGTCGGGACCTGGTTGTGCCCTAAGCAAAGTGAGAACAAGGATCAAACCAGCATCTTCCCAATTGCCTTCAGCAAATGTGTCTGTCAGTTGTCTCTGCTCATTCCATCGCTTTTGAAGTCAGTCCCTTTCAGGCTGTACTTCAAAACTAATTCTTAAAATGTTATTTCCAAGAGCTGGAAGGTGAGGGACAGGAACTGGCCTTTGCAGAGGCTGAGCTTGCCTGCTTGGCTCTGGAAAGGATTGATCTGCACACAGATGTTTTCCCAGGAAGTTCCATTCTGGGATCTGGCACAGCCCCAGGCTGGGTGTAGCCTGCATAGGAGTTGGTGCTGCTGGGATCTGAGGAGCCTCCACGATGTCCTGTCTGTGGAGACAGCTCAGTGCAGGCAGGAAATCTTTTCTAGATCCACAGCTCCTGTCATTGTCTCTGTACTGCAAAGTGCTTCTCCTTAGAGGCCACAGATTTTCACCCGGGGCAAAAATATCACGGATTTTGCTCTAACAAAATGCATATTCCTTTCCAACAGTCAGTGAATCACTTCCTGCAGCAGCACAGAGACCCAGCTCTGCACAGCTTTCTCCAAGACTTCCACCGCCAAAGTCCCTTGGGGTGGAGAGAATTCATCTCAGGAAGTCATCCATAAACGAGCAGCTCTTGGAAAGCAGACACTCCAGGTAGGCACATCTCACTGCTGCTGCACTCTCCACCTGCTGGCATGAGCTCCATCCTGCCCTGAGCATTCCAGCAGAGCCACTGCCCCTGTGCTCTTCTGGGCTTACAGGATTTGGTGATGGGAGCTCAGTTTTCTGCTTAGGAACAAAAAGTGTGGATAAGTAATTGACACAGTATCTCAAACCAAAGAGTTGTGTAGTTTTTGTGAAGAGGTTTGAGATGGGGGAGAAATTTAATAACAAGGGCTGTATTTAAGGAGGTGCTTGTGCCTACCACTGCTGTCATTCTTTGTGTTAGTTTCTGGGTTTTTTTCAACGTTAATTTAACAACTTGTCATCTTCCTGATGACTGTGCTTAGTGGATTCAGGCAGCACCAAACCCTGCCCATCCCTCCTGAGGATATCAGTATTTTAGAGGTACATTGTCAAGGCAGACATAATTCATGTAAGGCCTGATGGAGGATTCTCTGTTTGCCAGCAGAGTTACTGGGATTCAGCCAGCTTCCATCATGAGTGTATCTATGGGATTTGGGCACTTCAGAAGCTAGAACAGCTCCATGGAGCACATCAACAGCAGTAGGTTTGCAGGTGATTGTGTGATCATGTCAGATCTGTGCTAGCAGCTGTTCCCAGTGTAGGGATTCCCACTGATCCTGAGATTTCTTGGCCTGTCTTGTGTGAGCAGGCTGTTAAAGACACACTTAAGAACATTTTAGAGTTTTGAGCAATGCCACGTCTTTGCTTTTTCCTCGTCACTCAAGATAAGTAGAACTACTCCTCCACATGAAGTTCAGAAGTCAAATTATAGCCATTCAGCTGTGATGTGCTTCATTTGAAAACCTAATTCGTTTGCTTCTCTGTTACCTGCTCTGTCTCTGCACGATGGTTCTGTCCTTTGGCAGCAGCTTGTCCTGTGACAGGAACACATGGAATTTTCCTTCCTATTTAACAACTCTGTTTTTCACACATCCACTTACATTTACTCTGCCCTTTCTTCTATTTCTCCAAGACTTCAGGCACCTGTACTCGGTGTGCTGTGCCTTCTGAGATGTTTAACTCGGGGGTTTGTCTCCTTTGCTGCAGGGAGGTGCTCTCCACGCACAGCAGCCCGTTCCGGACGCTGGAGCGGCCAGCGCAGCCCCACGGCGGCAGGAGCATGCCCACCACGCCCGTGCTCACCCGCAACGCCTACAGCAGCAGCCACCTGCAGTAAGGGACCCTGCTTTACTGCCATGCCCAGCTGGGGAAGCATGAGAGTAAATGAAAATCGTGTTAAGAGGGCAAAGGGTCGTTTGCTGTGAGGTTTTCCCACAGCAGGCTCTCCAAATGTTGGTTAGAGCCATTACAGTGGGAAGCCAGGTATAATATGAGCTCACCTGTGCTATTAGACAGCTGACAATCCATGCTGGAGCAGGAGAGATGCTGAGAATATTAAAATGTTACAATGAGCTGAAGGTTTGATTGGTTGGTTGGTTGGTTGGGGTAGAGCAACCTTGAGAGACAGATCCAAAGGAAACCCACCTTTCCATGTTCTGCTCCAAGCTTGTTACTTGTGTAGGCTTTACCTTTCTAAAAGCTGAAAAAGCCCTCCTGTAAATCATTACCAAATGTGTGGTTTTGACCTTAGCTCTGTGTGTCCCTGTCACAGATTAACCTTGCTCACCCTGACAGATTACTCTAAGGCAGATCGCCTACTATTGCAGCCAACACAAAATTCAGCCAAGCTGAGTTCTGTGCATTGCAAATACTCTGTGTGGAAAGATAAGGCAGGATTTGTGTTGTGCTTGGATTGAGGAGGCGGCTGACCTGTCTGTGTGTGCTCTCCCCAGCTCTGTGTGTATGTGTGTGTTTGTGTGGGACTGCCTTTAACCAGCCAACATCTGTGTTGTTCTAGGCCAGATGTTTCCCCACACCACTGCCGGCAGCGCAGCGGAAGTCTGGAATCCCAGACCCACCTGCTGTCAGAGGCTCCTGCTGACAAGACAGCCTTCTCCCTCTCCAAATCCCAGCGGAGCAGCAGCACAGAGATCCTGGATGATGGCTCGTCCTACACCAGCCAGTCAAGCACAGAGTATTACTGCGTGACACCCACTCCCAATCCATATTACACCACTCAGACGCTCGACAACAGGACCAGGGGTCGAAGACGGTCAAAGAAACACAACATCTCTGCTGCCAATTCAGGAAGCATGCCAAACCTGGCCCACAAGGACATCCGCAGCGGTGTGTTCCACAAAAACCAGGAGCAGCATTCCTCTAATTACTACATCTCTGGATACTCCCCGTACACTGAGCCTGACGTTTATTACAACGGAGGATACGTTTATGAGAGTGACACGGAGGGGCAGTACAGCGTCAACCCCTCGTACCGCTCCTCGGCGCATTACGGGTACGAGCGGTACCGGGAATTCCGCTCCTACCACGAGGACGAGGTGGACAGAGTTCCACACAACCCCTACGCAACGCTGCGGCTCCCGAGGAAGCAGGTGGCTAAAACGGAGCACATAACCAAAAACATTCACAAGGCCTTAGTGGCAGAGCACCTCCGTGGCTGGTACCAGCGTGCCTCCAGCCAGAAGGAGCAGGGTCACGGCCTGCAGGCAGGCTTTGAGTCGGACCGGGGCTCTCAGAGGAGTTTGGGCTTTGCTGGGCTGCAGACGCCGTGCTCGCCGAGCAGCCGCGTGTCGTCCTTCTCTTCGGGTAATGTCTGGTTTCATCCACGTTCATCTGAGTGTTTTTGTCCTGCTGTGCTTTCAGCTCTGCCCCCTGTCACTGCCTCAGTGGAGTCAGCAGAGCTCTGTCCTGAAAGGCGGATCTGGTTCCACCTTTCAGGACCCAAGTAGGATCTTGTTGCATTTTTGGAAGGAAACTTGCTTGTTACAGTTTTGTGTAAGCGCTTTGTGTAAGCACGGTAACCCAGAGAAGGACACAGAACATTTGAGTTTCAGACAGATGTATTTAGCAACCAGAAGCAATGTGCAAAGCTTCATGCCATGTAAATGCAGCGACTGTGATGGTCTCCAAAATGCAGTCCAGTGAGCATCACTGGATGTCAGAAAGCACTTTAAAAGCTCCAGAATACCTCCTGTACAGTGCTTGCCTCCCTGCAGGGCTTGTAAATCGTATTTTGCACTTGCATTTTCTGCCTGTGTCCTGCAAAACCCCATAGAGATTGCTGATGAGAGTTGTCTTGTTTGCCTCAGCTGTCTTAGCTGAAGAAAGGTCTGATTTGTTGTAATCCTTTTGAATTCCAGCATCTTCTACAAACACTGCTGGGAACTGGAGAACCCCCCTTGCACTGGGACTTTCAGACTATGATACCTTGTCTCATTCCTCCTACGCCAGCTGTTATGGGAACGTTTATGGCAACCTTCCTGTGCAGAGCAGGTGAGTGGAATATATGAAAATTTTCTGCCCCTGCTTGTGGGGCTCTCCCAGGGGCTGCAGAGAGCTCAGGGTCTGCTTGGTCCCTGCAGGAAATCCTGCAGCTCTCATTGCTTCTGCATGGCATTTTTGACATGTCCTCCCCACTGTAGAACATTTTGCTGTGAGGACAGAAAGCTCCTGCCCTGGGGAGTGACTCTGCCCCCACAAATGCCATCACATTTAAATACACTTATGCTCAGTGTAATAAGTACCCCACGTGTGCCTCCTGCTTTGTGGGTTGCAGTTTGTGCTTGCTGCCAGACCGACTTGTGTGAAAATACTGAATTCTTAATTTTGTTTGTTTTAAAATAAATGAAAGTGTAAGGGAATACATAAAAGCTGCTGCTAGATCCTTTTTTTTTCTAAACTATGTGCTATGGGCTGTTTTACTGAAGTGATGTAAAATATCTATGGTAACAGTGTTTAAAAATACTGTTTCTACTAATTTTTGGATTTCTTATAATGAAGCTTTGAAAATTCTGTTTGTATTAGCAGCTTTATCTAAATGAGGTTCATTAGCTATTAATTTTCCATATTCTGAATCACTTGTGTGATTGCTGATCTGCTTTATTTTCTGTTTTAATGTGATCATGGCAGACAAGCAGTCAATACACCCAACAGTGTTGACAGAGCTCAGGGCCAGGTTGGCTGGGGCTTGGAGCAGCCTGGTGTAGTGGAAAAGTGTCCCTGCCTGGAACAAGACGAGCTTTAAGATCCCACCAAACCAGTCTGTGATGCCATGACATTTTTGAGCAGCTGGGATTCCTCTTGCACACAATTTCACCAATTACAGCACCAAAAAATGGGTTTGTCTTTGGAGGCAAACTCAAAACAACCAGGATAACTTTAAGCCTAAGGGAGGTGCATGGATTGAGAGGTCTCAGCTGATCTGGTACCATGTGTGTGTTGCAGGACGTACGCGGAGCCGAGCCAGCTGGGCGGTGAGGAGGAGGATGGCCTGGAGGAAGAGCTGCCCAGCAGTGAGCAGAGGCTCTACTGGCACGAGGACTCCAAGCCTGGGACGCTGGTGTAGCCCCCGTGCAGCCCCTCTTTCCTCCCCCTGCGTGCCTTGCACAAAACACCGAGGCAGACCTCGGGTGGAACTGGCAAAAGGAACAAAAAGAGGAAGCAGGCTGTTCTGCTGGGAAAGGCTGAATTCAGCATTAATGACTGCAGCAAAATGGCAAAGTCTTACCACGAATGGAGCTTCTTTGTGAATCCGTACAGCCCATGGGAGCCAGGGCAAGCCACAGTTCATCTATGACCAGATGCAGCACTTGGTTGAAGTATTTATATTCAGCAAGCACTTTTTGGGAAGATTGGAAGGTGTTGAAGGCAAACCTCAGAGAAAAAAAAAATGTGAAAAGGAGACTCTCATGGAAAAACCGGGAATTCTAGGAGCACAAGTCTGATGTCTGAAAGAAGAAGAAAAAAATGAAAATTTATTCTGCCATGGCTTATGAGGACCTGGAAGGGGTTTCATAGGCTTATGAAGGATAGATACTGTGTGTGTGAGTGAGGCAAAGGGTGACTGAATCAGTATTGGAACATTACTTGACGGAAGGCTGGAGTTTTTTTTTGTTATGGAGGTTTGAATGAGTCTGTCCAGTTTTTGGAGTGTTGTTAAGAGTGTTTGTTAGCACCACAAGCAAGTTCTGGGAAAAAAAAAAATTGCTGACGCATATGTTGTGTAAAACTATAGGTAGTTGTGGATTTGGAAACAGAAGCAGTAAACTTTGAACTCTTTTTTCCTTGATAAAAAAATAATTAATAACAGCCCATTTAATGACCTTTCCATGGTACAACTTCACAGTGTGGAGGAGTAGGCAAATTTTCACCGTGGCTGCATGGTGACCCCCGTTCATCGGGCGACAGTGACACGTTGCTGTGCCACAGTGGGTCGAGGATCCCAGGGATTGTTCCCCAGGGAACAATTTGGTAGCAATGGCCAGTATTTCAAGGCAGATGCAAACACAAACAGCCGAGTGGGTGCCTTAAAATGAGGGGCATTAGGATTGTACCGCGCGACACCTGAGCTGCCAGGTGTGCTGCAAATTCACTGAGTGACAGAACAGCGCTTTCACAAAACCATTTGTGTAGGAAATACGCATGTGACTGCAGTCTTGGTTTAAGAGGGATAAACCTACCTCAGGTCATCCATCTCTAGGAACAAACTGGCACGGGGTTCTCCTGCCTGATTCCTGATGACTCGTCTGCATACGGTAAAATCTCTCTCGTTTCTCAGCTCTGCTGTGCTTCAGGATTCCAGAAATGGTGCTCTTTTGTTCTTTTATACAAAAGATTAGTTACTCCTTGTTCATATTGTGAATAGAAAGGTTTCTGATAAACTTTTTTGACGTTTTTTACCAGTATTCCAGAGCATGTAATATATACAGAAGGACACACTTGTTAAGCTGGTACTTAGTTGTTTGTATTATTAGAGTCGCGGTTTGGAATTAAACGAACAAAAACAAAATAAAAAATAACTTATTTCCTTGGTTTTGCATATTTGTATAGCCTTCTAGAAATGCGAGAGCTCTTTTTGCTTATTCTTTTACTACTCCTGAATTTTTTAGACCTATTATTTTGTATAGGTCAATAAACTAAAAAGTGTGCTACCAAAACCACTTCAGCATTTCTCCTGTTTCTCCTTGAGCGCTTGGGAAAGTGCAGTGTGTGTTATTTCAGGGCTTTGAAGTAAATCAGCGTGGTCTGATTTCTTTTGGTCTGTGGTGTTGGGTGGAGTGCAGAGGGTCAGTGGCCTCATCTGAAGGAAGGTTGGCCCCAGGCAGGGCAGAGATCTGAATGAAAACGTCAGAATTTCTGCCTCTCAGCTGTACTGAGGGAGCCAAACTGGGCTCACTCAGCATCCCTCCAGTGACAGAGACAGAGGTGTCCTTGTGGTGTTGAAAATGCTTCTTGCTCATCTGCCCTTGCACCTAGGACTTGCCACAGCCTCTCCCCTTTGGAACGTGGCTTTTGGGGCTTGTGTTGCTCACATGTTGGGTCCTGTTTGGAGTTTGTGCTGCCTAAGACACCCAGCTGTCTGTAAGAGGGACAGCTGCTTCTGCACCCTGGTCACCCAGTAGCTGAGATTATTCAGTCTCACTCTCTTCAGAATTATTTGTCATTCCCTACTTTTTGTGGTGTCCATAAACTTCACAACCCCCATTGAATTTTATTCTTATTTCCAGGCTGTTGGTGAAAATACCTGTTTAAAAAAACCTGTGGGTGTGCCCAGTAAGATTACCCCCATGACTTTGTATTTTTGCATTTCTCCCGGCAGCGTTTGAGGTTTGTCTGCTGGTAAACTCTTCATAAATTGACTGCTCCCTGCTGCTACAAACCACCAGTGCTTTGAGCAGGAAGCTGAGTGGTCCCAAGTCCAGAAGCTTTTCCTACAAGAAGGAAATGAGATGTGTGCTCCATTTAAAACTTGGTTTCCATTCCTTTATTTTAATGCTGTAGCCATGGAGCTTTGTATTGGCTTTTCCATCAGTGTTCAGGATTTAGCTCAGCCCAGCACACCCATATTGGCACAATGCTGGCACTCAGCCTGCTGGGACACAACCAGGGTGATTTTGGATGAAGTTGTTGAGAAGATGGGAGTTTGAGATGAGTTTGGATGATCTGCTGTATTTTGGTGTATCGTGTATAAAAACTGTGGGGCTGGAGTTCAGAGCCTGGTTGCAGTTTCCAGTTAGCAAGAGCTGAGCAGAGGATCGGGAAATCCAAGTGGGGTGATGGAACTGTAGCACTTGAACCCCTCTTGTCATTCTCCACATGCCTGGCTCTGCAAGGGTTTTGTTTTTAGAAACTTCTATGAAGAGTGGAAGTACAGAGTGCAGAAGGAGGCCCAGAAGAACAGAATAAGGATATCCAACTTTTCTCAGATGTTGCTGAGGGTCAGTCTTGGGTGGCACAGGGAGGGAAAAGGTGACCATGACGTCCCTGTGGCATCTCCTGCTGCACCCAGTTGTTCCTCAAAACCTTTAACTTTTCCCTTTGCAGATTTCCAGCTTGCTTTGTTGCATTTCTGGAGTGATATTTTGATGCAGATGTTCAACTGTTCACTCTGTATAATGCAGCTGAGGAGGTAATAAAGACACACTTGCAATCATTATCTTATTTGTTCACAGCTGAAATACAAATTGCCTGTGCTTTGTTTGAGTTCCTATCTCATCTGTGTGTTGCTGTTTAACCACAGCCTGCCTCACCAGGGTAGCTGAGGACATCTAGTGCCTGACAGCAGAGTTGAGGAGAGGAACCTTCCTGCCTCCTGTGCTCCTCTGGAATCCTTCCTGACCTTGCAGCATGAAGAAATACCTAGAAATTCTGATTTGGTAATACCAGAACAAAGCCAAGAGGTGAACAAGGTAAAACACCAAACCCACAGGGTTTGATT
The DNA here is from genome assembly GCA_009812075.1 of Sialia sialis. NCBI lineage: Eukaryota > Metazoa > Chordata > Aves > Passeriformes > Turdidae > Sialia > Sialia sialis. The sequence goes on along the minus strand of VRYO01000638.1, from coordinate 15,844,020 downwards.
TTTACAAACATGCCCCTTCAGAAGGTGGATGCTGCTAATGGGAGTGTGGAGGGGAAATGAAACCCCACATAAATCTGTGTGTAGTGGAGTGTTTCTGAGTGCTTTCAGTTAAAAACAAGACCCAGTCCTTGCCAGGAATCCTTAAAAAGGAATTTGGGCACTGAGCTAAAATAAGCCATGCCTGATATTTTTAATTGCTGTCTGCTTTTTCTCTGCTGTTTTGAACGAAAATACTCTGAGATACGGGAGGACAAACACTGAGGGGAGTTGCCATGAGCCCCATGGGAGGCTGGTGCTGGACATTCCTCCAGTGCAGGGACCAGGAGGGATGAGGTTCAGTCCAGGAGCCCCTTCTCCTACACAGGAAAATCTTTTAAATCACTAACTTTAAAATTCACCTGACTGTGCTTATGTGAAACTTCCTGGCCGAGGTGACTCAGTATGTGGCTGTTTCAGGTTTCAGCTGACTTCTCGTTTATGGTCTCGGACTTGCTCAGCTGAAGTGTGAAAAATGCATCAGCAATGTTTGCAGCTTCTGGGTGGGTGAGAAGCCTCCACCGTGACCCAGCCCATCCCAAAATGTGTGCAGGAAATCCCAAAAAGACTGAAGGTTTGCTCCATCTTCTGGGCTCTGGGATCATTGCAGGAGAGCTGCTCCTGAGCCTGGGCAGAAGCTCCCTGCACTTGCCTGGCACTGTCTGGATATGTTCACACTATTCCTAGGAAGATTTCTGCATTCTACGCTATTCTTCCACCTTCTAAGTACTTTTCTCTCATATTTAATAAATTTATGATGCTACAGCAGGGCCTCACACAAGTAGTGAAATCGCCCTCAGTGAAATCTCTCCCAGGGCAGGATTTTTCATCAAATTTTTTTACTCTGATGGAGCAAATGGAGCCTGAGGTGACATTTCCTCCTTGGAAGAAGGGGCAGTGTGAGTTGTGATCAGTGCTGGTAGCCCAGGAGGACACATGGCACAAAGGTCAGGGCCTTAATGACAGAGAAGTTCTTTTAACAAGAAGCCTCTCCTTGCCATCCATCCAGCTTCGTTATCCCTGTCTGTCACTTATGATGAATGGAATCACCATAAATCCATCAGCAAGTCTTGACTGCAGAGGGATGTGCTCTGCCTCCCAGGACATCTCCTGCCCCATTCCAGCACAGCAGGAATCAGTCTCAATTGATATTTAATCATTAGAGTGCCATCAAAGAGCTGCAGATGGAGAGGAGTTTGCAGCCAGCCAGGGCTCATCTGGAGTAACTCTAGAAGAAATCCTTCCACCTGTTGCCAGCCTGAGGTTAGGGAAGGACGTGTCCCATGTGTACAGAACGAGGTGGCCATGTGGCCTTTGCATCATCACTGCCTGTGGGCACATTTTGGTGGCAGGAGGATACAAGCTGTGGGGCTGTGATAGGTTTGGGTGCTGTAAAAGAAAGATACATCCTATTTCAATGTGAAGGGTGACATTATTCCCTAAGACAACTCTGTTTCCCATCTGATCTGCTTGTGCTAAATTCAGTGTTTCACATAAATGTGGAGGTGATTGCTCCTTGCAAAGGTTTAGGTGTTGCTTCTTGAAGAATCCTTGACATCCTGTTATTGCAGTTCTGATTCAATGGTGCTGCCAGGCTACATTGGGAGTGAAAATATAGGATTGGCCTAAAAGAAGAGGGTACATTTTACCATTTAATTCTAGCCACTGGTTTTAGTGTAAGGCTTTCGTCACTTCTGGGGTTCTACACTGCAAACCCAGAGCACAGATAATAAATTGTGAGAATAAAGGTAGAGTTAGCAGTAAATAATTGCTGAATTGCATATGCTGTCACAGATGGGTTCTTACACAGTTTTGTGGGAGATTAATGTCTTCTCTCAAGGTCTGAGCTTGCATTTCTGATGCAAGTATTGAATCTGTGAGCCTGTTTTGCACACAGATTTGCAATAACAAGCCCTCTGTTAACAGCAGTAAACATTTGGGTAAATGCCCTGTGTAATGCCCGTGGGTGGTGTGAGGTTCAGCACCGTGTTTGCCTTGTCTGGGCGAGCTGTGCCCATCAGACAGGAGCCAGTGCTGCCCCAGGGTCTGTGTCCCGAGGCTTTGGATGGCCAAAACCACCCTCAGCTCTGTCCCAAGGCAGGTCAGGGCACCTTTTGGGTTTGCCCATTGGTGAAAAGTTCCAGGTAGAGCCGTAGCCCAGTCCCTGAAGTCATGGTCAGGTAACAAACATCATTAATTGCCTGCTCCCCATAAAATAACAGAATTACTCATGGTCTCTCACAGTCCTGTTTTTATTCACCACAGGCTGGTTTTCTACTCCTTTTGGCAGCTGTTAGCACTGTGCTTTGGGAAGAAGAGGTAACAAACCACCAGCCAGGGATGAAAACATTCAGGTATTTAGAAGTGCTTCACCAAGGTCACATAAATAACAAGCTGGGAAAGGAAAATATCAAGTTAGCAGAAACTAATGCTGAGTGTTTCAGCATTTTGCCCATGTTTGTGCTATGTAAATGATACCACTTCAGAATGTGGTCAGTAAAAAAAAAAAAGAGCTGGGAGGTGGTAGGGGAGCTGTAGTGTTGCTCAGTGGCAAGCAAGCACAGAAAGTCTTTGGGGATCAGATTTGGAGCAGGTTTTGGCTCTGAATTGGGCAAAGGTTTGTCCTTGTCAGCCCAGACTGCCAGGAGCATCTCAATTGCCTTTTGGGTCATCTCCAGGCCCCCACCAGCAAAATCTCAGTGTCAAGGTTCATTTGTGAAGCTGTCTTAAAATCATGGGGGTTTTGATATTTTTAAATTGTTTAAACCAGTTGAAATAATTTAGAAATCCATCTGCTGATTATTTAACCCTTTTTGATACAAACCAAGGCATACAAATCTGACTTGCAAATGCATTTCCCTACAGGATTTCTTTGGACAGCCCTGCCCCCGGCTGAAATGTTCTGTCCTTGATTTCTGTCGTGACCAAAGTCTTCTCCATGCTCCCCTTTTTTCCCTAAACTTCTTATGTTATGTTTTCTTTTCTCTATAATCAAAGGGTGGATGAGGACAGAGGTTTTCCTACTGCATAGGTACAGTAGCTGCTCTCAGGCTTCTCTAAAAATTGAAACTAAAAAAAAAATAAATAAATCACCTAGTTCTTTTTTGGGAGGCCAAATTATAAGCACCCAGCTCCCACAGAACAGGAGATGCAGCTCCACTTGCTTCTCTAGAGGCAGAGGAAATGACAAGACATCAGCACAGAGATGATGGGAGATGATGAGATCTCAGCACAGTGAAATTGGTTGAGCTGGGGCAGCAGTGCAGGGCTCATTTCCCCCTCCCTGCTCTCCATCCTGCCCTGATCCAGCCACTGCTGTGCCTGCTGCTTCCCACAGGGTTTGTCTTTGCAGCTCCCTGTCAAGCAACTTGGGCAAATACTTCCAAAGTCAGATGTCCTTACTCTATTTAAGCACCAAACTTCATCTGGTATATTTATATCTGGCAGAGTTTGGAGGTGTGGTGGGTGATTTTTTTTTTTCCCCTTGGTGTTTTTCCCACAGGGTGTCTCTCTATGACTGCTCCTGTTCCTCAGTGGTTGTTATTGTTAAGATCCCGTCATCTGACCCTTTATAATCCCTGTATTGGGTTACACATGCTTGGTGCATGCTACTGATTGTCAATTTTAGACTCTCCCATCAGCCTACGAGTTTCTTAAAAGTAATGCAAGGTTAAGTTACATGGGCACATTCCCTGACTCGTTCCAGTTGCACTTGGAAATGCCATGAATAGAGGGAAATGAATGTGGGGAAGGTTTATAAGCAAACAAAAAATAAAAAGCCAACATTATAGAAATTGGTCACCAATATTTGGCCAGCATGTGTCCCATCAATTACCTTAAAAATAGAGCAGTTTTAGGCACTGAAAACATGGATTCATGGGCTGCCTCCTATCAAATGGTGGCACAGTGGTCAGGCCTTCCTGATATTCACGTTAAGGACTTGTCAACCTTTTGTCTTTCAAGGATAGGTTGGAATTTTTGAAGAGAATGTGTAAATGAGACAAAAAATCAATGAAGTGAAGCAATCCTGCTGGAGAAGCTGGTGGGTTTCATTCCAGAGTTCATCCATATATGAGTACCTGCTTACAAACAGTGAGCATTGAGTCAGAATGGTTCATCACACAGAGCAAACCTTTTCTGTCAGTGTGCTCCTACAGTGCTTTCATTTAATGCTTCTTGGTTCCTCATTAGTGTGAATTGGTGTGAAAAAACTTCTCCCCCATGGTTTTCCTCCTATGGAAGCTACATTAGCAAGATGAGGACTTGATTTGACACCCTTGCAAGAAAATTTGAAGTTATGAGAGGAAATATTTCTAATCTAATGAACAGCCCAAACCGTGAGTAGCAAAATTGGCCAGCCTTGCTACTCTGCTGTTGCAAAGGAAAGAGGGACATGGTGATGATGGAGGAGTGGCTTTCTGGTTTGCTGTGTGAATTCAGCAGCCTATAAAATACTCTGAGGAAAGAAGGAAGCACCCAACAAAACAATCCCTGTGGGGATTGCTCTGTGATTGCTGCAGGTACCTCTTGTCTTCTGCTGGGGCTCTGAGTGCAGGTCTGGCTCAGCACAGCTCTGCCCTCTGGTATCAGGGCACCTCGTGCAGCAGCTTGTTAGTGCAGGCATTCCTGAGCAAGTGTCAAATTGGTGTGGAAATAGCAGGTGTCACCGTGCAAGTGCCTTTCCTGTCTTAATGAAGGTTGAGAAATGCAAGATTATTTTGGAAAGCTCTGAGGGGAACACCAACAAATGCTCTTGGGAAGAAGATGGGAGTTTGGATTTGGAGAAGTGTTTTAGACCCACTGTGATCGTGTCCTCACCTCAAGGGTGTTGTTTGTTGCTCTAATGTGCTGTTACCAGAACACTGAAACACTAAGCAGTGTGTTAGGAAAGGAAGCACGTCCTGGAAACATAATTTATGGAGGAGAGACCTAAAGTCGGCAAAATATGATCCCCACCTTGGAAATCTGTGGGATTAGCACCCGTGTCACCAGGAGAGGTGTCACCAGGCAGCCCCTTGCTCTGCATCTGGTGGGGAACGCATCATTCCCAGGGTAGTGTTTCCTGATCCTGATATTGACAAGTGATATAGTTCTGCTTAAGAGAAAAAGTGGTTTTCAAATAGCTGGTAGTGTTCTCAGTGCCCCTGTTTTCCTCCTCAAGAGGACTTCATGGGTTTGACCCTGCTTAACTTAGATGATCTGAAAAGACCATGGCCCAAGATGGCCTGGCTGAGGAGCATGGAAACCCAAGCAGGTGGCATGGGGCTTTATTTACACTCAAGAAATTAGCAAGTGAGAAGTAGGCACTGAATAGACAGCTCTGTGGCCCAAAGTGCATCGTTTGAGGGAGTAGCATAGCGGCTACTGAAGAGCACTGATTTATTTGATAACATCAGGAAACCATTTATGGGCTCTATGATGGGCAGCAATTGCTGGGGGTTAGAGCTGCTGGAGCAGAGAGATTGATGTGTGGGTCTGCTGTTGTGCTTGCCACTGCATAATATAAAACAAGGATAAGGACATCCCTCAAATACCAAAGGGGCAAATGGAGCCATTGCATTCTTGGCTTGGGTTTTAATTATCTTTTCCTTTACCACTTACTCTGTTCTTAAATTTTTGCCCTCTTCCCTGCTGTGTAACAGCATGAACCAAATGAGAACCTTTGGATAATGGACTTTTAATGAAGGTTAACAGGGTTTAGAACTCCATGTTTCATGTTACAAAGCACAGCAAAGAGGCACCATCATCATGCAGAGCATGTTTTGCTGCTGGCAGGCTCCAGCAGAGCGTGGTCGAGACTGTGATGAGAAATATGGCTTAAAAATCGTCAGGGCATGGTTTCATAGCTTCTCCCCTATGGTTTTGCTCCTATGGAAGCTACATTTGCAAGGTGAGGACTTGATCTGACACTCCTGCAAAGAAAATTTGAAGTTATGAGAGGAAACACTTCTAATCCAATGAACAGCCTGAACTCTGAGTAGCAAAATTAGCCAGCCTTGCTACTCTGCTGTTACAAATAAACCATGGACATGGTGATGTTGGATATGTGGCTTTCTGGTTTGCTGTGTGAATTTAGCAGCCTATAAAATACTCTGAGGAAAGAAGGAGGCACTTGGATGAAGTGGGCATCCAACAAAAAAAGGAGTCTGGGGAGTTAAATCAGGTCTACAAATATAACAAAGTAAGACTTCATAGTTGCTTATTAATTCTGGAAATTAAAAAAAAAAAAAGGCAAAAAGTGTGAGAAGGATGAGCCTGAGATGAACTGTCAACCAAGAAGAGTTGATGGTGCAAATGATGTTCATGACAGGGCCAGGCTGGTCAAGAAGCAGGGATGGGATGTGCCTGCATGGGAAATGCTCCCCCAGCAGCACCCAGGCTGCTTCAAAGGGCTGGTGCCTGTCCTGGCAAGGAGCTGTGTCCCCAGGCACAAGGTGCATATTGTACCAGCTCTACCTGCCCTTTTCCATCTTGAATAACTTTCCCCTGACCAGGATGTGAGGTCTGGGAGAGGTCACCAGGTGAGGGTGGCCATACTCACACCAAAACCCCGTGATGGTCAGTCAGGGCTTAGACCTGGCCAAAGGCAGTGCAGGGCGTGTGGTCTTTGGCCCTTCTGAGGTAGACTGGAGATGTTCTGGGTACAGAGACCTTTGTGATTCTTCCCAGGGGTCAGATTTCCCCCACACATCTCACAGGTACCACTAATGTCCCTTCATCCTGCCCTGGTGGAGCCCTGAGCAGGGCAGTGTCCCGGGAATCCTCTGGAACATGTCTGTCTTCTGCCTCCCTCACTGGGGGACACACCAGCTGCACCGAAATGTCAGAAGGGTTTGCACAGCTGACAGGTTGCTGAAAATGGAGCGTGGCCATAAATTCTCTTTATCCAGCCAAGTGCAGCTTAATATAGACTTAGCTGCACGGGCTGCCTCCCGCACTGAGCCCAGGAGCTGCCACAGCTCATGACCAAAACATGAACTTGGCCATTTAACCGGATCAGCTACTGCTAGTGAGGGGGAAAACAAGAAAATCCTTTGAAATTTATCTTTCTCTTTAGGTTTAAAAAAGTACTGGAGGAAGGAGGGAAGAATGAACATGTCTGAACTCGGTGAAAACTCGGATGAAGACGTGTGCCCTGAGGACATTGATGAGGATGAAATCCTGGCTAACCTGTCCCCTGAGGAGCTGAAGGAGCTGCAGAGTGAGATGGAAGTCATGGCCCCAGACCCTGAAATCCCGACTGGGATGATCCAGAGGGATCAGACAGAGAAACCCCCCACGGGGAGCTTCGACCACCGGTCCCTGGTGGACTACCTGTACTGGCAGAAGGCATCCCGACGCATGCTCGAGGATGAGAGAGTTCCTGTCACCCTCTTGCCCTCTGAGGTAACAAACAGAAAATCACATTTATTGTGCAGCAGCAGGGGGATCTGTTTTATGGCTTTAATACCTTAACCTGCCTCTGCTACTCTCCATTACGTAAAGTAGAGTACAAACAAAAGTAGATTAATCCTAAAAGCCTCATCACTGATAGAATCCAGCTTGGACTGATGTCAGGGTTAGTAATTTTTTAATTGCTTTTCTCTAGTATTTACTTAAGCTTTTGAATAGAAAAAAAATCTAATTCTAGTTTGAGTAAAGCAAATCACTGAGAAACTGTCACAGGATCTGTTTTGGAGGATGTAACTCTAATTTGTTTGAGTTTGCATATGGAAGAACACCATACTGTTTTCAATTGAAGATTATATTAATCATACAAATTAAACTATTAACTGACAGAATTTAATGACATACTGGAGAAAAATCCCAAACCACTGTATTTTAACAGGGTGAAGCATTCATTAAAAACCAAGCATGCAAACTCTGTGTACTAGTTCAACCCTACTCAATACAGTGCTTAAATTTATTTGACCATCCCCATGACTTTGAAATAAAGTTAAGGTCATACTTAGATATCTTTCAGGATTAGGGCTACACTTAAAAATAGGTTAATAGAATTGAAACTTGGCCAGATGAAACACATCCATAATTGCATGTGAAGTTCACTAGAAGTGAATTTGAGGTAACTGATTTATTTTTGTTTTAAGTATCAGTGGTTTGCTAATGCACATCAGTGTGGCACATCCCAGACTTCCCAGAGCAGGTTTCATGGCCTTTGGAGCTCAGGGGAAATCTGTGGGATTTTTCTCCTCCTACAACACTCTTACACTCAATGAAACAACTTTTTAAACTTTTCTGAGGTTAAATCTGAAATCTGGGAGTGGAGCTGGCTTCTGCATTCATAGCTGGCCAAGCAATCTCCATACCAAACCCATTCACCCCACAGCCCCAAGGGCAGAAGTGACTGGGACCATTTTGTCTGGTTTTGGGAGCAGCACAAGCCATGACTGTCCTGCCTGAAGCAGTGCAAATCTCAGGGAAATAGCTGGATTTTATTAGTGCTTTATTAGCATTTCTCTGTGATGGAGGAACCGCTTGCAAAAAGATGCTTGATAAAGGAAAATCTCAGTGAGGAGTATCTCTGGAATTGGTAGACATTTGCAACTAATTTATTTGGGTGGTAGAAGCTTCATTGCCCTGCACTGCTTTGTGCAGGGGCTGTTTTCTTCTCTCTGAACTCCAAACTGAGCTAATATTTTATCCTCAGTGAGGTGTGATGCTCTGGGACTGCCAGAGCAGGTGGCCTTGTATCCCTTGTGCTGCACAATCAAGGGACTTGGTTCCACAGGGGTCACAATGTGCCCTCTTTGCTCCAAACCATCAGGGGCTCACACTCATGTCCAGTGCTTTGTGGCACACGAAGGAAACTTTTTCTCTCGTCAAAGAAATCTAAATCCAGACAGAGACTTTGGATCAGAAACCCTTAAACCTCCCAAAGGTTTCAAAGACCATCTTAACATATCATTAAATATGTTCAGGATTTAATTGTCAGGACTTAATTTAGCAGGCAAAGATGAGAAACTGGTTTGCAGTCTCTTTAGGAACAAACTGCTCCTGTGCTCCCAAGCAAACTGGTACAGCCTGAATTTACAGCAATGACATTTTAAGTACTATTCTCTATTGTATGGGCATAGAGGGATCTAAATCCAGCTGCTACGTGTTTATTTGAGCAGAAAGTTATTGTAACAAAGATGTTTTGCAACTATTTCAGCTGTGAGGTTTTGTCTTCCTCAGAGAAGTGCTGCAGAGGAGATGGAAGGAGAGGCCGGCAGCAGGGTGCCAGGAACAGAGGGAAAAGAGAGACATTACCAAAATGAGCACGTGGCCGAGTCAAGAACACAACCTGGGGAGACAAAGAAAGATGGAAGTGATAAGGAGAGCATGGTGGAGGAGGATGAGAAAGAAGAAGCAGAGGAGGAAGAGGAAGATGATGAAGAGGAGGAGGAGGAAGAAGAAGAAAGCGCGACTGAATCAGAAACAAAGGAGAATTACACCAATGAGAACAGTCACAGCAACCAGATAAATCAGAAGCCAGGTACAGAACCAGGAGAAATCAAAGAAAAGCCTAAGGAAAATGAGAAGAAAATATCAAAATTGAACATCCCCCAGAAGTTAGCGCTGGATACCAGCTTCATGAAGCTAAGTGCCAGGCCTTCAGGAAATCAAACCAATTTAGAAGACAGTTTGGAGAAAGTCCGAAAAAACAACCCAGACATGAAGGAGCTCAACCTGAACAACATAGAAAACGTCCCCAAGGAAATGCTGATAGATTTTGTCAACGCCATGAAAAAGAATAAGAACATAAAAACGTTCAGCTTGGCCAACGTGGGGGCTGATGACAACGTGGCGTTCGCGCTGGCCAACATGCTGAGGGAGAACAGGAGCATCACCACCTTGAACATTGATTCCAACTTCATCTCTGGCAAAGGCATCGTGGCCATCATGCGCTGCCTGCAGTACAACGAGACGCTGACAGAGCTCCGCTTCCACAACCAGAGGGGCCTGCTGGGCCACCAGGCTGAGATGGAGATCGCCAGGCTGCTCAAAGCCAACACCACCCTCCTCAAAATGGGGTACCACTTCGAGCTGCCGGGGCCCAGGATGGTGGTGACCAACCTGCTCAGCAGGAACCTGGACAAGCAGAGGCAAAAGAGGCAAGAAGGGCAAAGGCAGCAGCAAATGAAAGAGCAGAAAGAGTTGATAGCGATGCTGGAGAATGGACTTGGGTTGCATCCCGGGATGTGGGAAATGCTGGGGGTACCGCTGCCCCAGCTGAGGATGCAGGAGCCTCCACAAGCCCCCAAACCCCCCATCCCCGCAGCTGTGTCCCCGAGCAAAAGGCAGGAGAACATGAGGCCAGCAGCTGAGCAGCCGTGCAGAGAGAAACCCATCAGCTTCAAAGTGG
>VRYO01000638.1:15792119-15832639 GCA_009812075.1 Sialia sialis | reverse complement strand
CCTGGACAAGGTGCAGTTTCCCTCCAAAGGTCCAGTGATGATGTGGAAAAAGTCCATTTTTCTTCTGGAGTCCAGGGGAGTAAAGGCTGCCTTAGTGTCCCAAAACACCTGGTTTTATCTTGGTGAGAAATGTTGGGCTCCTCCCCCTGGCTGGAGAAACTTCCAATGGGATGCAGTAATTTTATCAGTGCCACAGTGGGACTCAATGGCCATTAGCAGAAGAGAACTCCCTGCAGGAAGGATGAGTTGTGAAAAGATAAAAACACTGCCCCAGCTGGTTTATAAAATATGGCCATTAACAGGAGATATCCCTTCTGGAAATAAAGAACACTGCCCCACCTGGTTTCAATGCATGGCCCATTAGCAGAATATCTCCCACAGAAATCAGAATCACTGCCCCCACCCTCAAGAGATGGTGATAGAACAGATACCTTTGATCACATCCTGTATGGTAACCCAAGACAGCAGAGCTGGCAAATGCACCTGCACACGGCATTGCCACTCTTTTGTGCCAGGCTACCCCTCCTGGCATGCAGTGGTTGTTTTCCAGCAGCACTGAGGTATGGCTTGCACAGGGAAGTCACTGCAGGCACCAAGGCTGCAGCATCTCTGTCTGCACCCACAAGGTAAAGGAAAGGAAATTCACTCAGGGGTGAGCAAACCCACAGAAACTCAACCTTACTGAACTAGTAGTAGTGTATTAGTTATGACAGGCATGTGCTGTTATAAGACAGTTGTTTCAGGAGTTCAACAGGCATTATTTATCACATTAGTCCCCCCACTAAGCCCCATGTTTCTCTCTTCAATAGCTGTGTCTTTCCTTAGCTCTCACTTTACACAAGAGAGCACTGTCACTTGGCACACACTGAAATCCAGCCTGGACTCACAATCTGCAGCCCAGCTCCTGCCTGCCTCACCCAGGAACAAGGACTGTATTATTTTAGTCATCCTTTTGCTGCTCATTCATTTGTTTGTCCTTATGTAGATCAATTGCAAAATTCTAATGCTAACAGGAAAAAAATAAATTAGATCCACCAGCAGTGAGGATGGAACAAGGTTGTAGGAAGAAAGTAGAGGTACTTTAGGGGATTTTATATTTGTTTTCAAGTAAAACTTTGCCACTGAAAATTGGCTCAGTGATCAACTCAGGTGAGCTCAACATCATCCTGACTTTGAGAATGCCTGTCTGAAAATGAACACTGCCTCTTGGGTATACTCTCACTTGGTTACCAAATTCATGGGCTGCTTCTCAAAATGCTAGTCACCAAATTTCATCTCTTGCTCTCTTGACCTGTTACATTCCCTTGCATTGACTCAAGAATTCCTAAAAGCTGGGTGATGTACTTGTAGTTTGACACCTGTTTGTGTTGCCATGGCTCAAGGAAGAGGACAGAAATTCCCTTGTAATTAAAAACAGTCAAGTAGTACTTTGTAATTATTTTTTCTTTCAATATTAACATTTTAATATAGTGGGCCTAATTTTGCTTTCATTCATACCTACAAAGAAATAATTGTTTCCTCAGTAATTCCAGACAGAGTAGTTTGTCCAGATACTTTGTCAGGGACAGGTCCTGCAGTGACCTCGGTCCAGGATTACCCTGAACATTCTGTCCCTTAGGCAAGTTTTGGTGTTCTGAGTTTCTGCTGGCCAGCCCAACTTGGCTGCAGCCAAGGCCTCTCCTCAGGGCATTTCTGGCCTTTCTAGGCCAGTTTAGAATTTTCATTTTGGTTTCACGTCCCAGACAAGCTCACACATGGTGCTGGTGACAGCAGGCTGTCCTTCACAGCGGTGGGAGCTGCTGCTCTCCCTGCTCTCAGGAAGGTGGAGGACAGTGGCACTCGTTCTCTGCCAGGCACAGCCCTCATTTTGGTTCAGAAACCTGGAGGCTGCCATGTGCCAGGGGCAATGCTGAACCTCAGCCATTCCCCCCAAAACAATCAGGATTTTATCAGTGAGAACTGTGGGGTTAAAGGTAGAGGGTAATCACTTCATGGTGCATCCTAAATATGCCGGGTAACAATTGCTATCACAGCCCATGGAAGGATGGAAAGATGAAATGATGGACACATGTACTGGGAGCTTGGTTTGTTTTGGTGGATTGTTTGGGGATTTTTTGGGTTGGTTCTTTTTTGGCCTCTGTCATCAGACCACTTGGCTTGGATTTGAGGCATTAGGGTGCTATTCTCCCCAGCCTCCATGATCTTGGCAACTCCTTTTTGCCTCAATTCCCTCAGCTTCATTTCTAAGTTTTACTGCTTGAGCTGAGCCGGGTGTTTGTTCTCTCTCTGGTGCCTTCAAATTGATTTCCTGGACCTTAAGCATTGCAAACATCAAATGCGGCATTCCAAACAAAAAACTCCCAACCAGAGCTCCTTGGAGCTCCCAGCTGTTATATTTTTAGTTCCTGAGGTTTGTATTAGACTAAACTGGCCTGGTAAGACTGAGAAATTTCCTCCTCCTAATGCTTCATGTCCTTGTGCAGGTGCCATTGCCAAAGCAGCTGGAGTGAGAGACCAGACTGACCTGAAGAAAACAACTTGGAATAAGGACTATTCAAGTTTTGCTTACAACTGTTTCAGCAGATGTTTTCTGCAGAACCCAGGTGGTGTATTCAACTCTTTGGGAACAAAGCTTGCCATGCACACTTGGAGAAGTGTGGTGAAAACGGCTGGCATGGGAAAAGTCAGTGCTAAGTGTTTCCATCAGGTATCAAACAATCCCACTGCCATCTGTCTGCCAAGTGGATTTGAGGCTTCAGTTTGCTGTGGGAGTGTTTTCTCAGAGGCATCAATAACCTTGTCTTTCTAGTTTGTCAGCAAACTATTTTGCTTCCACGTTGTCCTTCTGCTGCCAGATTCTGCAGGAACACGCTGTGCTTTATCTTATCTTTCTTTTCACACACATGCTACTTTATTACTCTCTTGTCCATGAGAAATGTATTTGGTTTCCATGTACACAGCTTCATTTTTTAGGCTAAGGAAACAGAAATGAAATAAAGCTCTATCTGTAAGATGTGTGCAGCACTTCCATTGCTAACAAAGCTCTCACAGACAGAACGACTGCTCTGGTATAATGAACACCTTCCAAGCTCCCTCTGCTGCAGAACGATGTCCAGTGGGTATTGTACCTGATCAGCATTTAAAGATGGTGCCACGCTCTGCTCTGAGAACTGTGATGTTCAGTCCCTGGTCCTACTGCAATCCTTAATTGCAGCCACCTTGGAGAGCACTGAAATGCCATTTTGGGTCTCTCTCCACACTTTTTTGTGGCAGGAGGATGAGCCTCACCTCTTTTCCAGGGGTTTAAGAAACTCCTGATTCCTCCTAGTATGATGTGTTAATAGCATGTCACATCCTGGCAAGGCTGGATTTGAAGGGGCAAAACTCATATACACACAACTTAGTTTTCTCTTAATATTTTTGTGATTTTTTTCTCTTCCCTCTTTATAATCACATTAAATTCTTCTGCTGTCTTTCTTGTAAAGCAGCCACATGTAAGTAACACTTGTGAAACACATCCACAAGAGACCAATTGTTTTAGGGGCTTTTTTCTTTGTTTTTTAAAGCTGTAAGGCACAGGGGAAGAGCAAAGGCTTTCCCTGTGCTAAAATGCACTTTCCTGTGGCTGCTTGATCCAAAGGCACAGCTTTGTAGCTCCTGGCAGAATTTCCTTCAGGTGAGTTAATCTCTGAGTGGTAACTCTTAGTAACCTTCCCCTGGCAGTTAAATCCTTCCCATGTTTATTTTAATAGTCCTGTAGCATCAGCAATGTCCAGGACCTCTTGAATCCAAGGTTGTCTTTACCATCACTTGTTCAAATTTTCATTTGTTCTTGTCCTTTTTGGTACTTATCACCTGGTCTCTTTCCAATCTTCACCTTCCAAACTTGTAAAGCTCTTTCTCAGCTTTGCTTCTGTTTGCAAATGTAATGCCCCAAACTTGGGAAAGCTGGTTTCTATATTGCCCAAGTACCTTTGAAGTATCACACAACAGGGAAGTGACATAAAAAAAATGAAAATAATTTTCATTGCAGCCCTCTGTTTTTGTAAAGGAGAAGAGTAGGAAAGGGAGAGGCTTGGCACTTCCAACCTTGCACAGAGCACAGCAGCAGGTGACAAATGCACCAAGTAAGTCCCCAGGAAAGCTCTTGGAGAATGCTGCTCTCCAGACTGGCTTCAAGGCCAGGCTGCTGCAGCTCAGACTGAAGCAGTTGGGACAGGGAAGCACAAAGGAGTACATTATATAGTGCTTTACACTCTCCAAGCTGCCAGACACCAATTACTGCTACACCCAGAAGCTGCCAAACATGAATTTCCAGGGTGGATAGAGCATGGCCTGTGAAATTCTGCTCTGATGCAGGTTCTCCCACCGAGCAGCCTCTCAGTGATCACAGGAGGAGGCAGGCAGACACAGAGATCACACCACTCGTTTGACTGCAGCAGAACTGGTATTAGTACTGCTCAAGGCACAGCTCCCAGTAATCCTGGAAGCAGAAATCCCTCTCAGGTAATTAACAGAAATGTGAAATCCCAGTTAAGTACAGTTATGTAAGAGACCAAAACTGCATGAAGAAATACTCTAAGTATTCCACCTCTGCAGAACAGCTGTTTTAAGGATGAAAGAGCAAGGCTGGAACATTTCAACTCAGAGACGCCTTGGGCCTCAACAAAGGTGACAGAGAGCAGTCAGAGCCAGCAGCTTCATTCCCAGCACAGGCTTGTGGCATGAGCCACAGGGTGACAGCAGGGTCCCACCACCCCAACCACAGACACAGGCACAAGCTCAGATTTCCAACCATTAGAATTTATTTTTCTTCATAACTGTGCAGTTTTTAAAATGCTACTGTAATGATGAAGTCATAGGCTACTATGTTCTTTAGGTGTGGAAAGAGTTTTTGAAAAACAAAGACCATGCGCTACAAGTGAGGAACAGGCCATTGACTCTTCAGCTGGAATATACAGACATTTCTGATAAATACTGATCACCTTAACACTTAAATGGAATGACATGTTCAGAGTTCTACACAGTTCACTATGGAAACAGCATGGCAAGTTCCATAAAAGCTTCAACTTCAAGGATCCTTGCTTTTTTGTTAAATTAATTACTTGGTTAGAAAAGATAAATGCAAGAACATTTGAAATGGAGTCTCACCTGGACAACTTTCCCCCCCTGTTGTTGGTAAGCTCCTGTTATCAAGATGATTCCATCAGAGCTGGCAGTTAAGTTGTGTATATATATAAAAGAATCCCCCACACTGCTTTCAACATCAGGAGTTTTAACAGGCAATTATCTTCATGAATTTGGAATGGGTTTTCAAAAATCGTATCTTGACATTTATTGCTTTTACTTGTAAACCTGAAATCCAGTTTATTCCTTTGAGGAGTGTTGGAAGTACAGAGTCAACAGATGCATGTTTGACCTCTATCTTTGTATTCTGGGTGAGAAGAAAGAAAAAGATGACCCACGCTCAAGAACACACTTACACTTTCATCTACAAACAGCCTGTGCAGACTAAAGCAGGTAAATCCTAAAGGAGCAGTATTAAAAAACACTAATGGGGTAGAAATCAAGTTCATCCAAACTCTTTTTCTCCCATGCTTGGCCAGAGTTTAGCTGGTACACAAGGAAGTTTGGCTCTCCTGCAGAGGGGAGCAGTTCTATGGATGAGGATTTTGGAGAGCCGGAAGGTAAATGGTACTGGGACTGGCAGGCAGTGCCATGTGTACTCTTCATGCTTACAGCTATTTAGATGTTTCAGGGCTGCTAAAGGAGGGCTGTGAGGTGAGGACAGGAGCCCAGACTGGGCACAAGCACTGCACAGTTTTACCACGTGCCAGTTAAGCTGGTAAGGTGGCCTCTGTAACACCGGGCACTCAAGAGAGGGATTTGGAGGATGCAAGAGACACCGGCTTGTGATACATTTCAGCTATCACCAGGCTAAAAGGTGCTACCCAGCATAACCTGCCTGAACTGCAATATTTTAGAACTGAGATGACAGGGATGTTGCTTTAATAGACCAATTTGCTACAAGACAGTTTGAGAGACTGCATTCCATAGGTTTCTTCCTCCTCTACCCCCAGAAGAAGAGACAAGCAAACATGGTTAAGTTAGTATGTATTTGTGTAAACACCAGAACATCTTGCTATACAATAGAAAAAAAGATGCTGTTCTTATGTTCTTAGAGGAGCCCTGAAGACCTTGGAATACCTGTATCCTGCAACTATTAACCTGTACCACATGCATTTCCTGTTTTGTACATAAACTGAAAGCAAGCTTGAACAATAGTAAATAGCAACTACACTCCCACAACAGGCAGAAATGCCACGTTGCAGCTGCTTACTCCTTCACTTTAGATATGTAGTCAGCCAGTTTGTTGATACTATCCTCTTGCTGTTCTAGAGCATCCAGTATGAAGCCCATCGGGGTCTTCTTCAAGCCTATCTCCTCCATCTTGTTCTGCAGCTTGTTCTGAATGTTCCGGAGCCTCAGGGAAGCATGGACAAACATCACTGCATGACAGAAACACACTCATTCATTGTTAATGCCCAAGGAATGCATAATTCTTGCAGCACTTAAGCCACATCCCAGCACCGTGACATCACTGGAAGGTGATGACTGCTTAAGTTACCACAGGTACCCATTTAATAATAACTTGAAGGATGGCTTGTGCACCTTTGTGTCCCCTCCCCCAGTTCTGTTCTGGGACCATTTAAACACAGATAGCAAAGTTAACAGCCAACTTAGAGACTGTGCAGACTTGTTTGAGAAAGCCCAAGTCACATAGCTCTACCCAGACAGGGAAGAGAACAAATACTTACAGAGGAGAGGAAGTGTGATCCCAAACATGAACACCATGACATCTCCCAGGTAGGAGATCAGGAAGTAGCTAGACAGCATGATGGCCACAACAAACGTGGTTGGGTACTGCTTCTTCATCTTGCGGAGTATATCCTTGTTGTGTGACATCCACACAAAGCCCAGGAAAACCAGCACCACCACTGTGCCACCAATGAGCATGTTCAGGGGACTCAGGAACCTGCAGAGAAGAGGAACAACAAAAACAAAGAGTTCAGTTTCAGAGCCTTCATGACTTGTGTCCATATAGGATCAGCCGGCTCAGTGGCAATGTTATTAGGGAGGCAAGGCATTGAAAAGGCAGCGGCTGCTGGCAAGATCTTACCAGGGTCTTTAGCAGGAGCTAAATAAAGTAAAAAGTGCAACTGAAGAAGAAACCCTTAGTGCTGAATTTGGATTATTTTTTTGTTCTCCTCCAGAGCTTAGCTCAGGATGATGAGTCTCTGCAGCACATCATCATGGGAGCACTGCCCACCAGGACCCCTCCAACCTCTGCAATCAACTCATTCGCTATCATACCCAGAGTCAGTGTATTCAGATGGAGACAACATGGGCTGATTGTTTGCATTCACATGACCAAAACTAGAGTCAGGCTAGGCCTTCAGATGAACTAGCTCTTCATGCTGTCCTCTCTAGGTTTGCAAAATGGGAAAGGTAGAACACTGAGTAAAGGACGTTACTTCACTACTTCTTGTTTCTGAATAAACCTTCTCATTGGTTTACATTCAAACAAAAGAACTGCAAAAGGAGCTCGCCACTGTTAGCACAACATTATGCCCAGTATCAAGCAAGCATGCCTGAGAGTCAGAAAGAACTGGAGTTTGTGATAAAGGCTTAGGAAGAAGAGTCAGGCCTGGCAAGAGAGTCACTGCTGAGGTTTGTGTTCTGTTATTGTTATCAGTTTCCAAGCAAACCAAGCCGTGGAGTGGATCAGCTTTGGACTATAAACAGCAAGTCCCTTTTTTGGACAAAGCCAAGAACGTCACCTGCTCAAACCATTTTCCCAAGTATTCAGAGCTTGCTCAGAATCAAATGCTCAGCGATGACTTTGCTGAGCTTGTTTCTGTACTCACCCAGAGTCCAGCCTCTATGGTATTTCACTTAAATAGTATTAAGTTATGTGAATTCATGAGCATTCTGATGTTCTGGCTTTTACATGCACTGATCTGATTACACAGCAGCTGAGGCCTCTGGGCTATTACAACTATGGCAGCAGCATGACAGCGCCCTCATAAAGCCTGACTAGCTCAAGGTTTGTTCTTGCAGACTTTGCAGCTCATCCTGCTGCTCCAAAGCCACCATGCTCAGTGACTCACCACTCCTCCCCACTGCCAAGGAGGATGTTATGGTTTGTGGTCTGTGCCTCACATCCGGCCCAGTGGAAGAAATCTACTGCTGAACTCGTACTGCCAACACTCTACCTGCAGTGTGAGGGAGCATTTTCCCGGAGCAGGAAGAACCCTCAAGAATTATTTCAGAGCAAGGACTGGCTCTTGATTCTTCAAGTCAGTTGTGCTAAGAGGAGATGGGACAACTGGACAGAAAAAGATTAAAATTCAGAGTAGTTCCCCACCTGCCTCTGCTACTCATGCTGAAAAGCCAATCCGGTTTTTTGTAAGTGGTGACAGGCCAGCCTTGCCTGTTGCATTTGAGTCACTCCCTGTAGCCAGCCAGATTATATTTAGCTCTGAATTGTCAATCTAAAGTTTCCAGGCTGGAAAAAGTGAACAGCTTTGCTGTTTCATCTGTGCTCCACTGCAGCAGGGTGACTCATGACTGGACCACACTGGTGCCTGGGTTATATATGTACTACAGGACACATGAGATTCTTAAAGTAGGATTCACCTCCACACCTCAGCTGTCTTGGAGCAGAAATGGCCAAACCTACACAACTCACAGCAGGGTTTTTTTTGTTGCTAAAAATCCGTGGACAAGATAATTCTGGAAGCAACAAAGATCTAGGCAGAGCTCCACTCTACAATTTCCATGTGCCTGGAAAATACTCTCAAAGCCTTATCACCCCTACACTTCCCATTACTCTTATTACAACTTCAGAAACTTGTGGTGAAGAACCATTCTGCCATATTTATAAGGAAGAAACCAAAGACTTCTCTGCTCTACATTTCTTTCTGGTATTACACCAGTTGTGTATAATTGACTGGCTGTAAGGGATATGAAGAGGGGTGAGGGGAGAATGCATTCAGAAGATCCCTCTTTTCTGAGCAAAGTGATTTGAATCACATGTTTTCTGAAGTGGGCTGCATTCCAGCGCGTACAAGGGAACAGTGAACAGAAGTATCAAGTGAAGGCATTCAGAGCCACACGAACACAGATGGGGATCACAGTTGCCACTGAAAACCAGTATTCAAATTATCAGCCATGTGTCCATGGACTTCACTGCTGGTGATTGCAGTGCTGGACAGGGTGTCATATGCCAAAGCACCCTTTACTCACCCACAGCAGAATTTACAGCACTAAGATTATCCTAGAAATTCATATATAGAAAATTCTTCTACAACAATGGCAGTTTTCAGGAATGCAGAACTCCATTATCCAGTTTCACTCAGATCTGTTGGCATGCTGCTCTCAGTAACACAATAGCTAAAAACTAAAAAGGAAAAAACAGGGATATGTAATTTTAGAACAACAAAGACTGGGGAAAAAGAGAGCTGTGTAACAGCTCTAGAAGTCACCTTACTGTTGAACCACCAGCACTGATATTTGCCTTATTTAAACAGAGGTCAGAACACAACAGGACAAATTTGTGCTCAGGCAAGGAGGCTGGAAGTCTTTCAGAGATGCAGAGAAAAGGTGAGTGACCAGCCATTAAGTATGTTACAAGATACTTTCTAAATATAATTCCTTTAGCAGGGATTTATGAGACATCAAACACCTAAAAATGTAATGCAGAGAACTATCAGCATGGCAAGGGTATGAGACTTGAGTTTATACTGCTCAGAGGACTCACTCTTTTAGGGTTGGACATGCAACCCAGTAACTTTCTGACCCTGAAAGCGGTGAGTGTGGCAGGACTAACAGCATTTGGGGGTGTCAACAGAGCACCCCAGCTGGATGATCTCCTTTGTTTTCTGCAGTGACAAGGTACAACCCCGGTGGGATGCTGTGACCTCCAGTACAGCTGGGACCAGGTGACAAGGAAAAGCCATCACCCAGATTCAGTTTCCTGCTGCCCTGCAGATATCCACCTAGATACAAAGTAGAGAAAGGGAAAATAAATACACGAAAAGAAACATCCTGGATGGCTGCAGGGGCACAGACATTGTCCTGTGTCAAGCAGGACCACGGGACACTTTGTATTGGTAGAAGCAGCCTCAGGAGAGCAGGGAGGCTGGGGGTGCAGCTGTGTGGGAAGAAGTACTGGAAGTACTGGCAGCTACCCCTGGCCAGCAGAAACAGATGAAGATGAAATTCTTTTTTTAAACTAGATTCGTATTTCTAGGCTCTGCCCTACATGCATCACAAAACAGGTCAAAATTCTCACACAGGAGCAGGGAAACACAAAACCCCCTGGTTTCAGTGAGTTCTCACATCACTTCTTGTCAGGCTGTTTCATACCTGCACACTTGTGCACAGCCTCACAGCAGGAGAGGGGGAGGACATACAGCTGTAGCATAAGGAAAAAAGAGCTTGGCAAGGCACATCCTTTGTGTAAGGCAAGTAGCCTCCGGCAGCACAAGCCCAAAAATAGGATAGGCCACATAAAAAGCTAAAGCAAGATAGCTCCATCCTCATATTATCTCCATTTTTGATGACTTCTTGGGGTGATTATTCAGCAGTTGCTGTCACATCTGTTTCTTTTGTATGTGACCAGGCAAGTCCAAACAAAGGCGCTGAGTAGGAGACTGGCAGTCATTGAGAACATTTTCTTATTTAGAGCAGCTCAGTTAGGCTGAAATTAGCATGAAAGTTCCTTCTTAGAGGTCTTTTGTTCCACCAAGGCCCAAACACTGGGCAGGTTAGAGCACTAAAATGTGCTCATTTGTATTAATTTAAATCATTTGAAAGATGAAGTTCTGCCCCTTCTCTCCCCATACTTGGAGCTTCACTGAGGTTATACAGCTGTAACTACAGGTAGCACATAGAACTATAAATAGCACACTGTCTGGAGGGACAGTCCTAGCATCCACGGGTTTAGCAATATTTCTGTACCCACTGTTGTTCACTTGCATGGTTTTGAGAGACAGATTCCTGCCTGCAGAACTGCCAGACCTTTATGAAGTCATGCACCATTATTATTATTATTATGCAACATGTTTTAAAATTATGTGCTTTCCTTTTTCCTTCCTAATCAAGCATGAGAGAAACTAAACATTTTGCTGCCCTGGAACCTTTGTTTCAGCAAAGAGAATCCCTAAAAGTGATCAGCTAAGGTAGTGGTCTGGGGAAGAAATAAAGAAAAAAATGACACTGCTGGAGTTGTACAGATGGACAGTGGCTGCTTTGAAGAAGTGGCAAAGGAACGAGACATCAAACCTCAGGCTGCAAGGAGAACATTATTCCAAGACAGAAGGAGCACTCTGATGCAGCATTCTAAAATTCAGCAAGCTTTTTAAAAACTGTCACATTTAGAAGCTAATCTTTAGCAAGTACATGGCAACAAAAGCCTAGATGAAATTACATTAATTTAAAGTAGTTAAGTTTGAACTACATGATAGAGAGGCCTTGTTAGAGTAGGTGGAAGAAGAGAAAAATTTCACTTATTAACCAAATTGACTGTTTGAGGGAAGTTGCAAGACGTGGGAGGCTCTGAAGACCCTGATTTTAATAAAAATTCATATAGGACTCACAATGACGGCCCTGGCTCAGAATAAGAACAGACAGTCCAGTTCCTCTCTAACTGGGAGAAAGGGCAGAATTTTGTCAAGATCTTGGTTTTTATCAGCAATCTACTGCAACAGAGTAGTAGGGGGGAAAAAAAGAAAAAGCAGACAAGTCCAGAGTTCTTCTTAAAGGAATTTGCAGGGAGAGAGTTTTGCTGTAGGAGGAGCAGTAAACTAAAACTGTGGCACAAAGCACTCTATTTCCAGTATCAAGAAAGCTCTAGGCTACAATTTCTGTGTCAGCCCAGCACAACCACAGTACTGCAACAGCTGAAAATATTATCTGTGCATTTCAAGTCTGTCTATATAATCAGATGGTTTATGAGCAGGTAGAGTTGGTCATGGGCTAAGTTTAATTTTGATCACAGGAATACCACTCCATTAGTGGTTCCAATAATCCTGCCCTTAGGTCTGGACACAGCCCTGGAGTTCCTAAAAAGTCATGATTCATCATTTACCAGGGGTTCCTGCCCATTACAGAATGAAGTGCAAGACAACTTAGTCATCAATTTAAATTTATCAGAACTTTCTTTACCTTTCTCCCAAAGCTAGTCTGGCCAAATGAAAAAATATTTCTATTAAAAGAAATGGATACTTTTTCTCTAGTGAGGTATTATCCCATTTCCTTTAGAAGTCTTCTCCCACCTGATTTTACTTCTGTGTTAGAAGAGTCAGGTTCATCATGTACCAAAGACTCTAAGACATGCAAAAAAAAAATAAATTTGAGATAAAGATCCCACTTCAAGTCTTTTTCATCCATAAATTTTCAACACTGAGGGTTACCACTCAATATTAAGATATTACAATTGCAGTTCTGATATTAGTTTCCATCTTCTGTGGCTCTCTTCCTCCTCCACCTCCCACCTCAGCACATTAGTAGGAAATAAGTGGGACAGAATCTCCTCTGATCTGAAGAAAGGCAATCAGAGTTCAAAAGGAAGAATTTAGGAGGGTGAGTGAAAACTGCTGCCCTCCCTGTTTTACGACTGGCAATACCAAAATTATTTACATTCTTTTTCCATCTTCTCAGGCAGAAGAGCTGTCTCCCAGCTTTCCAGGGACACTGTGATTTACAGAGAGCTGGCTACAGCATTGTGCTGCTAAACCAGGGTAATGAACACACGAGTCTAGAGCAAAGTGGCAGAAGAACAGCAAGTCCATGGAAGTCTCATTTTGCCAGCCTAGCAGTCTGCAAAGATCACTGCAACACATCCCCACCAAAATGCACAAGAACAAGGCCCATGCCACCATACTGAACCTGAAACCATTACATGCATCAAGAAGAAAATGAAGGGTTCTGAGCCCATTCTTCCACAGAGCACAGGTCTGAGTACCCTGTGAGCCAGAGAATTTTTATCAACTTAGATGCTGGGTCAACAGCTTCAGAAGCCCTAACAGGATGCAGAAATGCTTACCCCCCAAAAAACAAAAATTGATTTAGGGGAATCATTTTAAGCCTCTGCAACATAAGAGATAAGATGTACTTCAGCCAAAGCCACTCAGGCCTGGTAGCTGGGCATTTCTCCAATTTAAGCATTTGTGCGTTGTTGGTTGAGAAGAGCGGAGTATTTCAGTTTCCAAATTAAAAGCTTAATCATCATTTCTGCTGCATGTCTTGCTTAAGAGCTTTCTGACCAAAAATCCTAGAGCAGTACCTGAAATAGAGTTATTTCCTGATTCCCTTCAGGAACGCTGGGTGTGACACAACACTGTACCAGCAGATGGTCCTACCTCCAAGGTCTGAATTCGGAAAGGGTACCTTATTTATTTTATAGTGAAGTTTTTCGGTATGAGCTAGTTCAGAAATTAGAACTGCTTGACTTGAACATTACTTCAGAACGTTAAACAGAGAGAATTTATCTATGCATTTTTTTTAATTCAAAGCCGAGCGTGTCTCAGCCTGAGCAGCCCCGCTCGGCAGGTTGAGGAGGAAGCACAGATCGCTGCGCAGGATGCGGCTCCGTTTCCATTCCAGCGAGCAGCGACATCCCGCACGCCCAGCATCACCGCCTCCTGCTCCTGTCCGCAGCCTCGCCTCGGGCACAGCGCTGAGGAGCAGCCCGTGGGAAAGGGAGAGAGCAAACAGCGAGTCCTCACCCCACCACTACATCACAAACCCGACTGCTGCCCAGTGCCCCCCGAGGGAAGGCTGTAAACCAGGCCGCTACATTTTCAAACGACACCAGAGGTGTACGGAGGGGCGAAAGGGGAGTGGAACAGGGTAAGGGGAAAAGAAGGGAAAGGGGAGATGGAGAAAGGAGGAAGGGAAAAGGCAGCTCCCCCGCCCCTGTGCTCTCCCATCCCGCCCGGGCCCTTTGCGGGTCGCAGAGCCCCCTCTCGGCACCGGGACCGGGGTCAGCGCACCCCGCCGGCCCCGGCCCTGCCCGGCCGCGCCGCGAGGCCGCCACTGACCCCACGATGGAGACGAGCGCGGCGGCCACCATCAGGTAGTTGGTCTGGTAGTAGAGCAGGTTGCTGACCACGCGGTTGTTCCATTTCGAGATGTCCTTGAGGTCGGGCAGGGCGAAGCGGTCCGAGCCGGGGAAGAAATCGTCCCAGGCCCGCAGCGGGGCCACCTGCACCTCCATGGCCGCCGCCGCCGCCGCGCAGGCTCGGGAGCACCGGGCACCGCCCCGGGGCGGCTCCGGCACCGACAGCGACAGCGACAGCGGTACCGGCACAGCGGCACTGGCACCGGCACCGGCACCGGGCCCGCTCCCGCCCGGCCCCGCCGCTCCGCGCTGCTGAACCCGCCAGAGAACGAGCAGCAGCACAAGCGACAGGCGTGTGTCACCGCCCAGGGCTGGCAGCTGGCAGGGGCTGCTGTCAATAATCGCTGTAAATTCATTGTTCCTTCAGCAAGTGGTGATGCACGTTGAGCACTCACGTGGCGAAGCCACTTGGCATCATCTCTCAAGCAAGGGATGAGTGGGGAGGGCACCACGAGAAGCGTCAGCCCCAAACAAGGTGGCACTGCGGGTGTCCCATGTCAGAGGGGCTCTGCTAGTGGGGTTCATGTCTTCAAGCTGAATTTTCTGTCTTCAGGATGAATTTTCTCACTTTTTGCAAAGTAAATGATGTCGTCTGATGATTTCTACGATAGAATTTATATCATGAAAAAAAGAACTTTTCGGTTTCAGGCATTGCGTAAGATTACATCACCTAAATAAATATGCATTAGGAGGGTGGAGAATATGTAGTATATGGGCGGGTTCATGTAAATTATGCTATATAATAGGCGGAACTTTTTACCCCTTGGGGTGCTTGATTTGTGGAAACTTCCGCCTGTGTCGAGTAAACAATGTCTCCTTTCTAAACCACTCTGTATTTAGAGAATTCCTAAAATGGGCAACTTTAAGTTACACCTTAAAGAGTGACTTTACCTTTGGAGGGAAAGTTTGGTGCCAGCAGCTGTGGTTTTCTGACCCAGCAGTCCGTGTTTTTTCAGGCTTTCACACTTCAGCCACCCTGGTTTGAGCACAGGCTGTTTGTGCATCTCACAGCACCCCGGGTTTGCTGTGCTACCACACCGAGCATCAAAATCCTTCTCAAAATACCAGCAGGCTGGCATGTGCTTATCACAGCTCCATCTGTGATTTACATTCCTAAAGTTTGGGAGCCCAAGACTTGAGCACAGCCCAAGTTAGTCCTGCTCCTCATCTTCCTGGCCTGCACTCGTTCTGGGTTCTGAGTGGTCCCTGTCCAGGATCACTACCACATAAAACAAAAGCCATTGTGGCAGACAGCGACCAGCCCAAGCCTGGTCCTGATCTGATCTGAGTTCCAGCCTTCATGAAAGCTTTACGGCACCATAATCTCCACATGCTTTGTCCCTGAGGATGCTCTCCATGGCTCCCAGGAAGTTCTTAGTCTGGAAGAGGCCACCAAGATGATTCAAGGGATGGAGCAGCTCTGAGGAAAGATTGACAGACTTCGGATGGCTCAGCTGTGGAACAGGAGGCTCTAGGGTGACCTAATTGTGGCCTTCCAGTACCTGAAGGGAGGCTGCAAAAAGATAGAGACCATTTACAAGGGCCTGGAGGGATAGAACAAATGAGAATGGCTTCAAACTGATGGAGAGTAGCTTTAGATTAAATATTAGGAAGAAATGTTTCCCTGCGAGGATGGTGAGGCCCTGGCACAAATTGTGCAGAGAAACCACCCAGATGGCTGTACCATCCCTGGAAGTGTTCAAAGCCAGATTGGACGGGGCTTGGAGCAATGTTGGATAGTAGAAGGTGTCTGAGGTGAAACTGGATGGGTTTTGAGGTCCCTTTGAAGCCAAACCACTCCATGACTGTGCTCATGAGAGAGGCGGGTGAAGGGAGATCCCTTACGTGTGGGCAGGCAGGACGGGAGGGGGTGTCCTGGAGGCTCCCCGCTGTGTCTCCGTGCAGATTATCGCCACTATCACCACTATGGCCACTATCAGCAGTATGGTCACTCAGGCCGCTATGCCACCAAGGCCGCTATGGCCGCTGCCCGGGCCGCCCTCAGCCCGCCGGGCCCGCGGCGCCCCGCCCCGCGCGGGGCACTGTGGGAAGCAGAGGGAACTATGGCGGATGGTGAGGAACCGTAAGTGCCCTGTATGTGTGTGCTCGGCCGGCCCTGCCCCGGGCCCGGGGTCCCCTCTCCCACCTCCCCGGTCTCTGTAGCGCGATACTGACCCTTCTTTTATTCTCTCTCTTTTAGGGAGAAGAAAAGAAGGAGGCTAGAGGAGCTGCTGGCGGATGGGTTAGTGCGGGGCTGCGGGCGAGCGGGGCAGGGGCAGCGCTTGCTGGGGCGGGGGTAGGTGAGGGCGAGCCGCAGCCCCGCAGGAGCTGAGGGCTGGGAGGAGGCTGCGGGGCCCGCGATAGGCGCGGGCAGGCAGGAGGGAGCCCCAGGAAAGGTGGCGTAGGTGGGGCAGGGCTCTTGAGCAGCGAGGAAACTCCCGGGGAGAGGAGCGAGGGGCTGCCCCGGAGCGGGGTGGGAGGTGCGGGCTCGCAGCTTGGCATGGTGTGCTGAAGAGCTTGGTGACCAGAGGGGGAAAAGCTGCCTTGCCGGTCAGGGACCTGGGAGGGACTCTAGGCTAGAAGCAGGTGACTTAAGTTTTGGCTGAAAATTAAAAAATTCAGATTGCAGAGCAGTTGTCTCTGCACATGAAAACTCTTGAGAAATCTACGCACCTGCCTTAAAGGCCGTGAAAACCAATGTTGAGAAATCTTGAACATCATCTGCTTCCATCCCTTAACGACTCCATTCCCTGTGCTTGTGTCCCTCTGCCCCAGGTCACCAGGCAGGCCTGCCTGGGCACTGGCAGTGCATGTGTGTCGGGATGAGGGTCACAATTCCCTGGGCATGTGGGATGGGAGGGGTGCATGCCACGTCCCCCAAAAGCATGGAGCTTTGGAGATGTGAAGGTGGCAGGGAGAAGTCTGAGCTTAAAGCAATATAAGGACTGTGGTGCTCTGATACTTTAAACAAAATTTAAAATGAAAATTACTCAGTGAAATAAATGAGAATGTTGTTGAATTCTTATACCTCGTCATGCTGTAACAGCACAAAAAATGAACACTTGAAAAAACTGTCTCTGAAATAAAACGTAAAATCTCAGGTTGAGCTGCTGATGTTTTTCAGATCTCCACAGTGTCCAACCCTCTAAAAAATGAACTGTAGTATAAAAAAGAACGTGAAACTAGATGTTATCATTTTTACCACTTAGGAAGAAAAATACACACCTAAACAGAAAAGGTCTGCTGCTGTTTATATATAAAACAAAATAAAATATTCTTAATGTCACCAAACACACCTTCTACACTTATTTCCAGAAATGCTAAAAACCGTAATATCCATAGAAGCAGTTTTTGTGATGTCTGTTGACCCGTTTTATTTGCTTAATGCACCTCCAGAAATCTAGTGTTCAGCAGATGAGATGTGTTTATTTACACAATTTCTCATTAAGTGAAATAAGTGTATTTTCACATTATTGTGAGATATGAAAGTGCAGCTGAGGTCAAAAGACCCTTATGAATTCAAATAATTTTCATAGGTCTTATTTAACTGCTCATGTAGTAAGCAACTTCCCTCAACAGTTAACGAGGAGAGTTGAGTCTGCAATCAAATTATAGAAGCCTAGAATGGTTTGGGTTGGAAGGAACCTTAAGCATCATCTCATTCCAACCCACTGCCATGGGCAGGGACATCACAGGTGAATTGTGATTTATTTATTCCTGCAGTTTGGACAAGTTTTTCCCTGTTACTGAAAATCTTTGGCAAAATCATTGCCTGAAAGTTAATTTACTGTCAGCATACTGTGTTGTCCAAGTTCTGAATTCTGTGAAGATAAAGGAACTCGCTCTAGATGTTTTCTCCACATTTGCCTTTGATTTCGAGATGAGTTACAAGGAAGTTACAATAAATTCTAAACATTACCCAAGAGCAGACAAGTGCTTTTCATAGTGCTTCATAGAAGAAAGCAGTTAACACTTTGCTACTCAGGATTAAAAGAGCTGTTTTATAATGAGCTGAGTTTTATATTAACGTAGACCATAATCATATTTATTGAGTGGAGCTCTTCTTTATTTAATAGGGAAGTAGCTATTGATCTTATAGTAGAAAATTGAGAGCTGATTTGACCTATTCCAGCAAGTCTCTCAAAAATTTAAATCTATACTTATGTACTATTAAAAGTGACCTGCAAAAAGGGAAAAGGGTAGTGAAGTGTTTGATGCAAAATTCTGCCCTGAAAGTTTAAAGGAACATAAACTGGAAACATTTCTTTTTCCAAGTGGGATTGTTACTGCAGACAGGCTTGGGGATGCCTGCAAAATGGGGCAGTTCTAACTCCATGGTAACACTTGAGGGTGAAGAACATTCAAGATTCATGTCTTTTAAAAATGTTTGTCTAAATAAACTACCCTGAAGATTCAGAGGATGATGTTGGGGCAAGTTACTGTAATTCATTCAGACCCTCACAATTGCAGTTACGGACTGATGAGTCTGTCAAAAAAAGATACAAGACTTGACTGATGGAAAAACATCATCTCAAAATCTAGAGGAACAAGCTCTTTTTCTGTTCCTCTTCAAATTTGAGGGAAGTAAAAGTAATGACTAGACCTTTTTTTCACTGCAGGTCAACTTTTACTAGTAACAGTTAAATCAGCGGGTTTACTAAAATGCCTGGGTTGTTTTTCCCCTCTGTGCATATTTATATTATTGCTTTTTAGTTCTACAAATAAAACCCACTCATGCAAATGCTCACGTGCATAAATTACAGCCATGAAGAATATGCAGATGCATTTGTACGAATGGTCAATAATTTAGGTGTTCTTTGTATAGAAAGTTGGAGGCGTGGCTTTTGCTGTCTGATTTTGCAGCTGAATTTACTGTGTTCTGTGCAGAATGGCTGTTGATGGTGGGTGTGGGGACTCTGGAGACTGGGAAGGTCGCTGGAACCATGTAAAGAAGTTCCTCGAGCGATCTGGACCATTCACACATCCCGATTTCGAGCCAGGCACTCAAGTGAGAAAGACTTAATTTCCATCCAATATCTGTAGAGTGTGTTGCACATTAATGTAAGCAGGTTCATTAACTGAGCACCAGCAGTGTGTGAGTACTAAATCTGCATGAAAAGCTTGTGTTTTAATCAACTGATCATTATGCTCCTAGGAGAACATGTTGTGTTCTTTTTATAAGTTTTATATTTTTAAGTTCTACACTGTCAACTTCAAGCTCGCTGTCATCCTATATAAATACACAGCAATGTATGAATTGTGCTGGTTTTGAGTTTCACATGAAAAATAGCATTTATATCTCCATTTTTAAGTAGTTTGATACAGTGAGGAATTTATTGTACTTATGGTAGAAATTAGTGTTAATATGAGTACTTTGAGAACTGGATAAGATGTATAGTAGGGTAGACTGTTTTAAGTATTTCTTCTGCTTTTCTTCTTTCGTTGTACATTTTATTTCAGAGCTTATTGTTGAAAGTATTTTCCTGTTACCTTTTCAATGTACTGTTCCATTATTTACTAGTTGGAGACAAGTCACAGAAAGCAATTATATACTTAACATTTTCATTTCTTTCTGTCCAGCAACACTGTCTATCTGTTTTGCTTTATTTTGTATTATGTATCAGTGAAATAAGGAGAGCATTATCAACTTAAACCAAATAAGAGTGGACCTTGCTATTTTCATGGTCAAAAGGATTATAAAAGTAATATATTAATATCAGCAAAGTCTTGATTCTCTAAGTGGGGATGTGGAGCTGCATGAAGTCAACAACTGATTGAAGTCTGATGTGTAATTACTCCTGCAAGTGCAAGATTGCTTTATCTGTAACTCACTAGGCACTGAAAATTTATGGTAACATGTTTGTAAGGGTTATGAAACAAAGGACAAATTGTACTAATTTTTTGGTTTGTTTTCTGCAGGCCCTTGATTTTTTGTTAAGCACATGTAAAGTACTAGTTATTGGAGCAGGAGGATTAGGATGTGAACTCCTGAAAAACCTGGTAATTACTCTTTGTTTAGAATCTTCTCTGTTGCTTTTTCTTTTTTTCCCTTGACGAAACTATCTTTTTCAATAATTTTGCAGTTTTGGTTGTATGCAGCTACTAGAATTTTAAGTTCTAATCAACATGTGTAAAATTCATGTTGATACAGACAATAAAGATGAAGAATGCACTTGAAAGGTGATATTTTCATATGTTACATGTTATTTATTTAGTTATCTCAAAGCTTGTCTGAAGGTACAACAGGCTGCTTTGTAGGAAGAGTAGCCAAAAGTTCATGTGCAACCTTGGTGATTCTCCCTACCTGCCAGATCTAGGGAAATAAATTCCATGAACAAATCATTCTCCTAATGCTACAAGGAAGTGTTGTTTGGAATGCAAGAGTTTAATTACCCATTTATTGTGGTTTTTATCCTCACAAGCACTCGTATTGATTTCAGTGTATCACTGTTATGATCCCATTTGAGTTTGGTAGTTTGGACTATTACTCTACTTCTCCATGTTTCTATTTAAGAACAAGGATTTCTGTGCATCCCTTGTTATACATGGGATAGCTCTGCTCAGAAAATGTAAAGGGAGAAGTTTCAAAGTCTTTATATATAAAAAGATGGAGTCTTAAATGAAAAAAAAGTATTTTGTATATGACTCAAATTTTTTAGAGTCACTTCAGAACATCACAACTCTAAACCCTGTGTTTTACAGCATTTATTTCCCTTTAACTGCACTGTGTGTGACTGATGTTACTACTTTTTCAGATCAGACCCACAATACAGTTTTAAGACAATTTTACTATAAAGTTATTTGCCAGATGTAGTGATGGCCTGCATGCAAGGCAGAGCTTCTGTCAGAATTCAGTGTGTTCTTAGATAGGGAGGTGATTTTTTTGTTTGCCATCTGCTTCAGTGTTGAATGCCATGAGGAATGCTGCTTTGTTTTGAGCTGTGATATCTGGGTCAATATGCCAGACTCTTTTATGCCAGCTGGGAAAAATGGTCAGTGTCTCAAACCTTAACAGAATTTAAAAAAAAGCCTTTTAAAGGAATTAAACTTTGTTTTTCCTATTCCTGCCAAGCATGGAAGTGCTTATGGTATTTGTTTAAATTCTGTGCTTTTTTTCCCCAATGGACCCTTTTGCTTTAGTCCAGCCATAAAGGAATAGTGCAGCTTCCCCTTACAGATCAGCTACTGTTGGATTCCCTGTGTTAGCATTAGGTCAAAAGCAACATTGCCTTCAGGAGAGCCTTGTCTTTGACTGTTGGAATGTTATTAATTCCATCTCTCTGAATACCACATTAGCAGCCCAGCAAAACCCCTTTGAATAAAGAATGCCCATGTACCTGTCTGCACAGGTACAAAGGTTGTTCCTCCAAAGGTTGCTGTTTTGGCATGTGGAGTGAATTCTGCTTTATGTGCATTTAATTTCCTGTTAAATGAAGCTGACCTTCTCTTTTCCCAGGCACTGTCTGGCTTCAGACAGATCCATGTTATTGACATGGATACTA
This sequence comes from Sialia sialis, assembly GCA_009812075.1. NCBI lineage: Eukaryota > Metazoa > Chordata > Aves > Passeriformes > Turdidae > Sialia > Sialia sialis. The sequence continues at coordinate 15,810,949 of VRYO01000638.1, read as the reverse complement.
TAGATGTTTCTAACCTTAATCGACAGTTTTTGTTTCGGTGAGTGTATTTTATATTTCCACAGTTTAACTTCTGGGGTTTTTTCAATGGACCTAAATAAAACGTGTTAATGTATTCATTATTTTGGTTGGACAAGAGGTCGTTAACGATTACTGGACCTTCATGTCACAATACTACTCAGAATTAACTAAATGTTTCTTCTTATTTTGGGATCTGTGGCATGAAGAAAATCAATTTATGTTCCTTCCCATTCCAGTACAGCTAATGACTAATGGAAAAGGTGGTACCAAGGAATAAATGCACACAGACTGAGATCTCAGATTTTCTGGTACCTTTTTCATCCAAGTACAGTGAAAAATCATTGGGTTTTTTTTGGTGCTGATAGCTGTAGTTAATTCTGAGGCTCTCACATCTGATGCTTTACAGAGATCATGGAATGGTTTGGGTTGGATGCTTTAATACTATCTAATTAAATAAATGATTCTAAAGTAACAATTAGCCACTTAATTCCATATTGCAATGTGTAGAGATTGAAAGGACAAAATCTGCTCAAATAAAGCATTTGGAATTGCTTGGGTTTTTCCCAGAGCGAAGGATGTGGGGCGACCAAAAGCAGAAGTTGCAGCAGAGTTCCTGAACAGTCGCGTTCCCAACTGTGCTGTTGTACCGTATCCTTTCACAGAGGAGCCCTGAAGGCTCCAATAGCCTAGAAAACCCTGTAGGTGGGAAGAGTATCTAAAGTATTTTGCTGCCAACCTGTTTCTCATACAATAAAGAACACTTTCATTCAGCTGGTGAGTTGAGAATTCTTTCTCTGTGCCATTAACATACAGGGAATCTGCATGGGAAAGGCTCGGAAATTATTTTGTATTTTTCCACTGAGTCTTTTTATTCAGCTGCAATATTGTAATTTTCACTGAGATACTGGAATTATTCACCAGAGAGCTTTGAGTAAGCACTGGTAGGAGGCATTAGTTTATCAACACAGAGCAGCAGTTACTGATAAAGGACTTGTGAGAACACATATTTTGAACTTTCTGAATATTTCACCTGCTGAACTTTGCCATTTAGGACTGTCCATTGTGGCCTTTACTAGTTTTGTGAGATGTTACAGCTTCAGCTGTGGGAATTTAATCTCAGATTACATCATTTTTTGGAAGGTGTTACATAGAATTACAGTAATAAATTAAATAATATTTTGCCTTTAGGTTAGCAAATAGAAAACTGTAAACTCAACTATAAATATCTTCCTTTACTGGCTTGCATTCAGATATTTTAAAAAGATTCAAGACATGGATGAAAGCTTCTATCGACGTAAGTGGAATTTGTTTGCCTGACAAACACCCACTGGTGCTTTAGGGGACCCTTGCAGATGTTGCTGCTCCTGCTTGTCCTGGTAGTTTGCTTGCTAATTATTTTAGTCACAGGATTCTGAAAGTAGAAGAACATGTAGACAAAATTTAAATACATCCGTGATACAAGTAGTCTAGGGGATGGCTAAGGATTCCCTGTCCCTTTTATGGACTTGGCTTGTCTTAGGAAGTCTGCATTACTATAGATTTTCAGTAATGTTTTTTTCTCCTTAGAGTTCCATATTATTGTTTGTGGGCTGGACTCTATAATTGCAAGAAGATGGATAAATGGCATGCTGGTAAAGTTTTCAATTTTCTTAATGCCTCATTATTGCTTGAGTTTAGTTGAGTAAAATTAAACGTACTTGTGTAGAATGCGTCCTGGAAATGAATAAAGGCTGTGGAAACTCACAGCTTTCTGCACCTATTTCTGTTTTTTCTTTCTGTGAGCAGGATGAAATGCAGGCTCTCTTACCTGCCCTTTTCTTGAGGAGTGGTAGCCAACATTTGTGCAGTGCCCTGCAGGGATAATTTCAAACTTAGGTTACATGCTTGTGACATTTTGCAGTCAGCATTTGAAAATCACAAAAGAAAGTTCCAGAGCTGCTCTGGGTGCTCTCATTGTGAATTTTTTCTTCATTACTCAAACAGTATTTATCATGCACTGTTACAGAATTCAGTAACCAGAAAGCTGGTAGTTTTATCATTGTCAATTTGTTTGTAAGACAATGAGTATCTATCTGTATTAAAAAAAAAAGACAAAAGCAAAACAACAAATCAAGAATCAACTTTCAACCAGCCAACCATTTGTTTTGATGAACTATAAGAACATACACAGCAAATAATGGCATTTATCAGGGGAATAAGGTAGAGGTAGAGGAGGGTGGAGGTGGTTGATAAAGTTCTGTGCACTGACAAACAAGTAGTGTTTTATATACCCTTAAAATGAACTGTATATTAAGCACTCAGTAGTTTGGTGTACCTTTTAAGAAGAAAATTTTAGAATTTTTTATCTTTCTGCAACTTATTTAAAAACACAAACCAAAGAAACCCAACACCCCTCCCCCTTTATTTGTTAGATGTCATTTTTGCACTATGAAGATGGTGTCCTGGATCCAAGTTCCATCATACCTCTAATAGATGGAGGGACAGAAGGTTTCAAAGGAAATGTTCGTGTGATTATTCCTGGTATGACAGCGTGTGTGGAGTGCACACTTGCTCTTTACCCACCACAGGTAATTCAGACAGTGAAATTGCCATTTTTTCATATTTCCCTGCTTTGCTGATTTCTTTTCTTCATACTACACCTAATGTATCATGGTTTCTTCTGGTTTTCCTCCCCTGCCCAACCAGGTCAATTTTCCCATGTGCACCATTGCATCCATGCCCAGACTGCCAGAGCATTGCATTGAGTATGTCAGGATATTGCAGTGGCCAAAGGAGCAGCCTTTTGGAGGTAATTATTGTGTTGTACTGGTGCTAAATGAACATTTTTCCTTTTAATTGAGTTGGGTGTAAACTTCTAATAAATCCTGCCTCTTAACCTTGTATGGTTCACTGTCATATTGAATCTAAGCCTCCTGTGAGCTGGAGAAGGATTTTCTCTTCTTGAACTCACGTTCCAGTTCCATACTTTCTCATTATTCTCACACTGCACAGTGTCTTTCCTGAATTAAAATGTAACCTGTAATAGCTCTATAAATTGTGTAGTGATGGTAGTTTGTGTCTAGGATGTGTTAAAACTAAAGATGTTTGTAAAAATAATACTTTGATTATTTAAAATGTCAAGTTTCAATAGCTTCACAGGGTATTAACTTGAAATTAAAACGGGGATTTTTTTAGACAAAAAGAATGCTGTATTTCTGAAGACCTTTTATAATTGCAATTTATCTCTAAATTCTTTACTGTAGAAGGTACTGCATTGGATGGAGATGACCCTGAACATATACAGTGGATTTACCAGAAGTCTTTAGAAAGAGCATCACAATTTAATATTAAAGGTGTTACCTACAGACTCACCCAAGGTAAGGGGATGGCATTTCACCAAGTTGTGGCATTTGCACCTCGGCTGGATTGGCATTCTTTGTGTTTGTTATGACTAAGCTGGCAGCTGTGCTGGGATAGTTCTCAGCCTTAAATCAGAAACAAGCAGCTCGTTTCCTGTGCCAGCATAAATATTTTTATGACAAATCGGATGTTCGGGCATTCATGATGAATCAGAGGAACTTCTCTGGGATAAAAGTGAACATTCTTTTTGCTATTTTATTTTTAACTTGGAGCAGCTCCACAGTTTACATTACACAGTGACCACTCTTGCTGGGCCAAAGAGTACAAACAAAAGGACTTGATTGTCTTTTTTAGTAACATTTTGTGCCATTTCAGGCTGGTTAAGTCTATAGCATCTGTTCCTCTCTGCTCTCCCTGCCTCTGTTCACATGCAAGTGCTCTATGCTGACACTCAATCAGCATTTTAAACACTAGCCTCAACTATCTTTCCTTTGTGCATTTCTCCAGTTAAACAGGAATAGAAGAGTTTTAATTTCCAGTGCTAAATACAGAATACTTGCTTTCAGAGTTTGTTCAGTAGTTCTCTTTGTTTGATACCTGCTTTTTTTTCAATGTGCTTGATCCATTCCTTAAATAAAATAAAAAGTGCCCAAGTACTGCAGCAGCATGCCATTATACCTGTTTGTTACAGAAATTCCTGGACTCTGTAAAGTGTCCTTTAGAATACTTTTGGACACACACTTTTTAATTATTCTAGAAGTAGTCTCTCAATGGAGTTTCTTGGAAAACCCAGAGCTGTTTGTTTTGTTTTTACAGGGGTGGTTAAACGAATTATTCCAGCAGTAGCTTCTACCAATGCAGTAATTGCAGGTATGCTGAAAGAACTCACTTCACTTCTGCTTTACTGGCTTGAGAGTTTTGTGGGGCAACAATTTGGAATTGAGAACTTGGAGAGGATAATAGTAATTTTTAAATGGGTCTGATTTATACTTACAGTCTCATCTCTGTTTTCCTTAGAGAAGCTGTATGTGACTGGATAAATGCTATGACTCTGGGAGAGAGCAAAAGCATTTAAGACTGAGGAGAAAAATAAATCACACTACATAGGCTTGACATAGTCTCACATTAGTGTCAAATCTATGGTGTAAATGTACAGAACTACCAGCTACCTTCAGATGTTTATTTTTCTCTTTATAGACAATTATACTTGATTGTTTTTGTCACTTTGGTAGAACTGTGTGATATCTGCATGTGTGGTTGAGCTAGCTGAAGATTTTTTTTCTCTCATTCCAGCTGTTTGCGCCACTGAAGTTTTTAAAATAGCCACAAGGTATTTAATTTCTTATTAATAACAGACGTGATTTCCAGCAGAATGCCATGTACCAACACTGACACACTTGTCATTACAGTGCTTATGTTCCTCTTAACAACTACTTGGTGTTCAATGATGTGGATGGATTATACACATACAGTTTCGAAGCTGAAAGAAAGGTTAGTGTTTCCTTGATTTGTTTTTATGCATTTTGTGTGTCTTTCTGAACCTCAGTGTTGAATCAATTGGCCCCTAGCACTGGGTAATAATATTTCTGAAGTTTTGAAATATTACAGTTTGCTGCTTCTGCAGAGTAGAACTACTAAATAAGATCGTCAAACCTAAGATGACTCATGGGCAGATCTTTTCTAGAAGAGGTGATGGTAAAAACTGATTGGAAAGTTTATAGTGTTGGATTTGATGTCAGATGCAATTTGTCATTCATAAAAACTTAAGTGCTGTTGGGAGTCAATCAGTGACAGACTTCACAAGGAAACTAATTTTGTCATTAATATTTGCAACTATTAATATTTCTAGAGCTAAAACTTTAAAAAAACATAATGCAAAGACTTTTGAGACCTTACTAGCAGCATTTCTAAAATCATCTTTAACAGAATGTGCATTCTTGTGCTGTTTTGTGGTAGGAGAACTGTCCAGCCTGCAGCCAGCTTCCCCAAAACATAGAGATTTCCCCATCAGCTAAATTGCAGGAGATCCTGGATTACTTGACAAATAATGCTTCATTGTAAGTGGCAACCATTCTGACTAATTTGATAATTTGTTAGTTTAGTGCTTAAAAAAGGTAATTCCTGAATGTATTTTTAACCTGATTGCCTGATTTGTATTTTGTTTGTTTGTTTTAAATGTTTATATATAGGCAGATGAAATCTCCTGCAATCACAGCAACTATGTATGGAGGAAATAAAACACTTTATTTACAGGTAATCTGAACATACATAATTGACATTAATATTCTGAATTTACTTAAATTCACTGAATTAGAAAACAAAAACAAATTGGCTTTTTTTTTTTTTTTTTTTAATTTGCAGACAGTAGCTTCAATCGAAGAACGAACAAGGCCAAATCTTTCCAAGACACTAAAAGGTATCATGGATCTGTCAGGTGTAGATTTTCAAGTTGGAGAAAGTCAGTTTCACTCCTCTGTGTGGATATTTAGCTTTATCCTGCATTATGCAGTAGGATGTGCTTCAGTGTCCTTTTACTTCAGTTTTACTTCCACATTTCTCAGGTGTATCAGTTGTTTAAAGGTGAAGTGCAGGCAGATGCACAGAACATTGCAACAAAGCAACAAAATAACTGCTGTAAATTAAACACACTTCAGCAGAGTTTTATATGTACAGTAGTTTCACGATTATAAGCCGCACCTTTTTCACTGAAGAACGCAGCCTACGCCAGTGGTGCGGCTAATCATCAGGTGCAGCTTATTTATGGACAATTTCCAGTGAAAGGCCAGACTGGAAGTGCGAGCTGGCTGGGGGGAGAGCTGCCGTGCAGCCGCCGCGGAACCGCGGCCAGGCGGGCTGGGGGCAGGTGGGGAGCGGGCTTCGTGCCCCGGTGACACCCTCCCCACAGAGAGCCCTCATGCCCCAGTGGTGGGCAGGGCAGAGAGCCCCCCACACTCCGGTGGCGCTTCTCCCTCCAGCGAGTCCCGCGCCCCGGTGGTGTTTCCCCCTCCAGCAAGTCCCCATGCCCGGCGGCGGGCGGGGCAGCGGGGCCGCAGCAAGCAGCGGCGCACGGGCTCACTGCGGGGGGGGCGCCGCCGGGGCGCAAGGACTCGCTGCAGGGGGAGGCGCCGCTGGGGCGCGAAGCCCACTCCCCACCTGCCCCCAGCCTGCCTGGCTGCGGCTCCACAGCAGCTCCATGGCAGCTCCCTGGCCGGCCGCGGCTCCACGACGACTGTGCGGCAGCTCTCTCGCTGGCTGGCTCGATGCCAGCAGGCTCCACTGAGCAGGCAGGGACCCGCTGCCACCAGGCACCGCTGCCACCGAGCTCCCTTTGAAGGCTTGGCTGGTCTATGAAAACTGTTTGCAACTTCAGCACCTGACACCAAACCCCGTGCTGGCGCAATTCTGTTACTAACTCGTTATTTTGTTGCACATGGATCGTCCCTTAAAAAAAAATACAAATACGGCTTATATTCCGGTGCGGCTTATATATGGACAAATCCCGCGTGCTACCCGGATGTGTGGCTTATAATCAAGTGCAGCATATAATTGTGAGATTACTGTATTTCTCAATAAGGTCTGTTTCCTGGTTAAATTAGATTGATATTAATTTAGCTAGTGAGCTGTTTGCAGCTTTATTTAATCATATTTACAGACTGTGGGAATAGCATTTCTAATTGTTCTTGATCTTCTTGAAAAGGCAAAGCACATAGGCTTAATTAAATTAATTAAGCTTTTCTTTCTGTTTCAGAACTGGGGCTTGTGGATGGCCAGGAACTTGCAGTTGCTGATGTTACTACACCACAGACTATGTTGTTCAAGCTTCACTTTACCACTTAATTTACTCATAAGTAAAGTGCAAATACAGCAAGAGAAATCTGCCCACCTTATAAAACAAACATACTCTGGGTGTTCAGGCAGCCTGAAATGTTCCTGGTAGTGCCAGCATGGTTGGAGGTTAGGACGTTTAAATGAATCACCATATTTCAGAATTGTACGTAGAAGCCAATATTTGGTGGATTATATTTGTATAAATGCTTATTCATGTACAGACCTCTGATGTATAGAAATACACTTTTCTCTGGTTTTGTCGTCAAAATGTTCATGCTAATGTACTTTCAAATACATGGAAATTTAAGGTGGCCAAAAGTCTTGTTTTCAACGTGTGCACACATATATGCAAAGAGAAGATGTTTTTAAAAGGAACCGCAATGCGCTGGTTTTAAGTTGTAGCACTCCTGAGACTTACTGAGTCACTTTAAACCAAAGGAGGCAGTAGATTAAAATGAGCATTTCCCTTTTATATGATACTGATTTGATCAATTTTATGGAAGGTGTTAAATATGGAAGAGATGGCTTTGTTTACAAGAAAGACAAAAGGAGAATATGATCAGCTGTACATGAAAATCCAGATATGTCTCTTCACTGTCCCCAAGCAGCCGCCGTGCACAGCATTGCAAGATTATGTTCAAAATCATTGGTGCTGTTAAGGTATTTATTAATAAAAAAATCAGAAAGACGCCTGAGTTTGTGGCTTTTCTGTGGACGTTGAAGAGCATTTATAATGTCCACTAAAAAACCTGGGGCATCATTTGACTGCTTCAGTCAGACTTATGCAGTGCCGCGTGCCACAACCTGAATTCTGGTGTGTTAGCTGTGTTTGATGTTTACAATTTTTAAACTATGAAGTGCATTGTTAAAGGATGAGGATTAATAGGTACAAATTGACTTAGGGGAAATAGGGGGATAAGACATGGAGTAGTGGGTACAAAGTGGAAAAGGGGAGATAGGGGGATAGGACAGGAGGTAATGAGTACAAATTGAACAAAGCGGGATAAGACAAGGAGTAGTGTGTACAAACTGGGAGAGGGGGAATTTAGGCTATACACTCGGAAAAAATTCTTTCCTGTGAGAGTGGTGAGGGGCTGGCACACCCCTGTAGCGTCCCAGGCCGGGTCGGACGGGGCTTGGAGCGGGAGGTGCCTGTTCCCATGGCAGGGCCGGGTTACTCTACAGTTACCGGGTGCTCTACAGTCCCTTGCAGCTCCGCAGCGCTGCGAGGGCGGGCGCGGTGCCGGTCCCGCCTCCCGGACGTGTCGGGCCGGACGTGGCTGCGCCGGGCCCGGCTGCGACGTGGATCCGGCGGCGCCTGCGCGGGGCCCCTCGCTCGGCTCCGCTCCGCTCCGCTGCTCTCCCTCAGCGCCGGCCCGGCCCGGCCCGGCCCCGCCGGCAGCGGGGGCAGCCGCGGAGCCGCCGACCATGAGCTGGTTCAACGCCTCGCAGCTGTCCAGCTTCGCCAAGCAGGCGCTGTCGCAGGCGCAGAAATCCATCGACCGGGTGCTGGACATCCAGGCCGAGGAGAGCCCCTGGCCCGACGCCGTCATCCCCGACTACGGTGACGGTAAGGGCAGAGCCCTTCGCCCCGCCCGCTCCTCCGCTGTGTCCCCCTTTCCTCGCCCAAAACCCCGGTTTGTACAATTCAGAGCCCCTCGGGTTTATATCATCCCCGTTCTGCTCCCCCCGTGCGCGGTGATGCCGGCACGGAGCCGGGACAGGCTCGGCTCAGTGTCACCAGTGTCCTGTTTTTATCGCATGGGTAGCGCTGAGCCTCATAATACCTGCTTCTCTAGGCATTGTTTGTTTGTTTATTTATTTATTTATTTTCTGTGAGGCTAATGATTACTAAAAACTTCTCAGTAATAATATTCTTTTCAGAGACTTGCATGGATTTGCTCTTTGCAACAGGAAGGGCAGAGTAGGAGCTGAAAGTCTGGTCCGTGTAAACCAAATGAAGTTTCCACTTTTTATGGCTTCCAACATCTGTTGTAAGGAATGTGCTGATGGAAAAGTTGTCATGGCTATGAGGAAGTGTCTCCCCTGTGTGTGTGCTGATGGAGAACCTGAAGGAGTGGTCAGCCCTAAGGTGCTGTTTGGAAAGAGTAAAAAGGAACTCTCTTATTAGAAAGTGTCCCCAAAAATAAGAACTTAAAGATAAGAATAATAATAGAAAAACAATTGGAAGCTAGGTCGTCTGGAATCAGTGCCATTGTTACAACTGTATCTAGAAGAACTGTGTGTATTTGGAGGAGGAGGTTATTTCCAGGTGAAGCCACAGCAGAGTGAGATTTCTGGAAATTGAAAGCTGGAGCAATTATTTCCCAGGTTGGTTGCTCAGTAAAGGTTGGTTTGGGATGTCTGTCTCTTTGAGGGCTTGTCAGTCATGTAAGTAGCCTGATGTCATCTTAAAATGCAAAAATTGTTTAGGGAAAACTCTGCCGTGCTTAATTTCACAAAGCTTTAGATTTGTCCAGTCGTTTATAAAATTTGATTTTTATCTTAGTACTTGTGGTTGTTCTGTAATTCATAAGAAGAGCAGCAAAGCATCTGGTTTTCAGGGAAAACACTTGTTTTTAAGAGATATCAAAATATGTTCTGAATGTAACAGTTAACTCAGAGCTTTTTTCTGAAGGACAAGGTAGCAATAAGTCAGATGCTTGTAGTAATGAATCACACATTTGCACATTTGTAGTATTTTGGGCAATGAAAACAGTAATTATCTGAATTTGAGATTTGAGGCCAACAGCTATCAACTGTTCTGAAAGTGGAAGCCAGCTTTAAATATTGTTACTCAGCATGTTTAATAGATACTGATGTATAGAGTGAGTTTGTCTTTAGTAGCCTGAAATAGTTATGTTACCCAGATTATGTTTGTAGGTAGAAAATTGGATATTGCTTTTTGATTGCTCTTTCTTACTTCAGATGCTACTGAAATTTGATGCTGAAATTCTTGTTCTTGCTGTTGACAAGTCCTGGAAAACCTGCAAGAAATAGAATAATTGGAATTGTTGATGTTGTTTAAGGGCAGCTTTAGAACTGAACAATTCAGTATTTCTCTACAGAAGAGAATTCTCAGCTGAGCTACTGCTGATTTTTAATGTCAGCTCCGGGCTGATGCTTGGTGTATGAGGAAAAATGAAGTTAGTCAGAAACTGAAGGGCAAGAATCCTGAAAATACTTTAAGCATTTCCCCTCTATTTCCTGTAATGGTGTGAGAAGTGTTTATGTGCTACTTGCAGATAACTTTTAAGACCTTGTAGTTTTTTTCTCCTTTTCAAATCAGTATAATTCTCTTAACTGCTGCTTTTCAGGTTGTTTTGCCTGCACTCCTTTCAGTGTAGGGAAGCAGGAGACCGCATTTGCTTTTGCTTGTAGCCTTCAAAGTGTTTTTTTTGCCTATCTCCCTTTTTCCTTTTTTTGTAGGAACAAATTCTCTCGTAAGTGGAGGATGGGACACATCTTCCTGGGGCTTGAGCTCAAATGCAGAACCCCAGAATCAGCCAGTATCACCCACAGCCATCACAAAGCCAGTGAGGAGGATGGTAGTGGATGAATCTGAAAACTTCTTCAGTGCCTTTCTCTCCCCTACAGACGTTCAGAGCATACAGAAAAACCCAGTGGTGTCCAAACCTCCAGCCAAATCACAGCGACCCAAAGAGGAGGTGAAAAGCACTTTAAAGGAGTCTCAACACTCCAGTCAGCTGGAAGGGCCAGTGACAGCAGAGGCAGAAGTGAAGGATTCCTCTGCAGCTGTCCTGGACTTGAAAAGCCTTGATATTCCCAAGGAGAAATTAGAAGAGAATGCTGTGCTTAAATCTGATGCCCAGCATGAAGCAAGCACAAATGAAGTTACTGACCAAAAGGTGTCTGCTCTAAATTTTGAAGAACCTGAAGATTCTCCTCCTGAAAAATCCAGTGTAGGAGGGGATGGAGCAGCAGGTGCACCCGAGGGCACTTCTCAGCCCCTTGGAGCAGGCACCAAGGATCTGGGTTTGGAAGGGAAGGAGAGAAAGAGTGAGGACAGACAAAGCAATACCCCATCACCTCCCATCAGCACATTCTCCTCAGGCACTTCCACAACGAGTGATATTGAAGTTCTGGACCATGAAAGTGTGATAAGTGAGAGCTCAGTAAGTTCCAGGCAAGAAGCTGCAGATTCCAAATCCAGCCTTCACCTGATGCAGACGTCGTTCCAGCTCCTATCCACGTCTGCCTGTGCGGATTATAATCGCTTAGATGACTTCCAGAAAATGACTGAGAGCTGCAGCTCCTCGGATGCTTTTGAAAGAATTGATTCATTCAGTGTGCAGTCCTTGGATAGCAGGAGTGTCAGTGAAATAAATTCAGATGATGAGTTATCAGGCAGGGCTTCTGCTTCAGCGTCTGTCGCTGTCACTCCTTCCGTGCCAAAGACAGAAACGGTTGACCCCCTGAAAAATAAATCAGAAAACTTGAATGATGCTCCTGTGCTACATGCTGAGGAAGCTGAGATGGAGGAGAGTGGGAGAAGTGCAACCCCTGTTAATTCTGAGCAGCCAGATGTTGTTGTGGTTGCTGCTGTGCAAACTGTTGAGGAGCAGGTTGTAAAGGAGGAGGCTGAGCCCCAGCAGGAGGCTGGGGAACAGTTGGTAGGAGAGGACACTGAGAAGCAAGAGCTTAAAAAGGTAAGTAAAGCATGTATTGTAAACACACCTTTTAATTGCAGATGAGACTCCTGACATTTTCTTACATTGAATTAATTATTCAGTGCTGAACTATCTGACCCTGTAGAAAACTGTCCCTGAAATCCTGCAGTGGAACAGTACTGGTGAAATTTCTGATCAGGTAGTTGTGGGTTTCACCTGATCTGCCTGGTTGTCATTGTTGTGAATTGTGAGTAGAGGTGGCAAACAGGAAGTCTCATAGGTCAAATGTGTTATTTTAATTCCCTGGGGTTTACATTTGTATATTTTCTTGTATTTTTGTTACTTATCTATATTCATCTTTCCAAAATGTGATATTAAGAAATTATTTTGAGGATGTGAACTAAGAGCTTTTGATTCTGAGTGAAAGTTTTCTTCCCTCATCTGAGGTTATTCTGCTGCTTTGGGCTAATGTTTCACAGAAGAGAAATTTATCTGTGAAAGAACATTGGGAGTCTTAATGCTTACTGTAAACCATAGATTTATAGACTATCATCTCTAGTTAAAAACTTAGTATATAATTAAGTATCACTGTTGATGATTTTGTTAAGGAACATGCTTGAGCCACATGTGCTGATTTAATAGGATTTCTTGTCTTTATGTTCAGGTGTGAGGCAGAAGCGTGGTAATCCTCACTGGCTGCTGCCTCAAATTCCTGGAAACATTGACCAGTTCAAATAATCTTGTGAGGGAATGGGGTGGGGAAAAGGGAATGTCTGCCCCTCTTGTGTTTAATTGTCCCATTCATCTGATCTTTATTTATAAAAACTCCAGATGATTGATTCATTAACTGAGAAGCTGGAGAAGAGGGAAATACAGTTATTAAGTACTAGTAAGGAAAGGGCTCGCTTGGAAGAAGCTTATGATAACCTCAAAGAGTAAGTATGATAATAACACTCAGTGCTCTAACTGTGACTTTGCTGTAATAAAATCTTAGATGATAGATAAAACAAGGAGCTTTATGACTGGAACAAAGGTTACAGGGATGTGCACTGTTTGGGAAGGGTGGAAATGAGGATTGCATGTGCTCTGATGGGATTTCTTTAAAGATGTATTATTTAATGGGGCCAAAATCTCTTCTGGGAAGGGTTGGGGAAAAGGTTTTTCAGTAAGCAAGCAGTAGGAATGACAAATGTGGAGAGTCAGTCTTGGTTATTAATAAAGATGTTTCTTATAAGACTGGATTCTGCTATTAAGAGAAACTTTCCTGATACAGAGAGATGAACCTGATTTTCTAAGTAATTTGTTGGCTAAAATGTAGGCCGTGGAATTATGGAAGTAGGGCTGGTTGTAGGAAAAAAACTGAAATTATTTAATCTTGTTAAAAAGGGGAAAAATTGAAAGTTTTATTTACCAGCTCATTGATCAAATATTGAGTTACAAAATTTACAGATATATGATGCTGTTGTTTAATGACTAAATTGATCCTAATTTTAAAAATTAATTATTTACTATTTATATTATACGGATTATGGTTAATTGAAAAGGACTTTATTGAGGGCAAAACATTTAATATAAACCAAGCATTTAGTTGTTTCCATGGGTAAACTACTGAATTAATAAAGATCTTTGATTAGGACTTCCAATACAGATGTGAGGTTTTTTTGACTTTTGCTTATCATGTGTAATACAACTAAAATAATTTTTAAAAGCATTTAAGAAAACCTGTTTGCAAACTATTTGGAGTGTCACATAAGCTTGTAACTGTTCTGAAATGTTCACTTTAAATGCAGTGAAATGTTTAGAATGAAAGAAGAGAGCAGCAGCCTTTCATCTCTTAAAGAGGAGTTTGCTCAGCGAATTGCAGATGCTGAGAAGAAGCTCCAACTAGCCTGCAAAGAGAGAGATGCAGCTAAAAAGGTAATTTGGGGTTTTTTAAATGAAATTAATATTTATTACTTTGTGACACAACTAAATTTCTTGAGAAAAAACCCCAAACATTAACCCAGGGAAAAGCATGAGGCTGTTAGTAACAGTATAAGCTGTTCCCAGCCATACTTGGTGTTCACATCTGTGTCCTTGCATCCATGCTGTGAACTTGGGGAACTCATTTCAGTTGGTCTGGTTTAGGGGAAAAAAAAAAAAAAGATTTAATGTGTGTTCTCATTCACCTTGCACCAAATACGTATTTGTGTTGGTGAGGGAAAATGGGGATGTGAGGAAGGGGTGGAGAATGGGAATGGCTTCTTTAGAGGATTAGCTGGTAGGAAAATTAAGGGCTGATGACAGATTGATTTGGAACAAGCAAAGAAATCTACAGCAGCAAAGTTTATGGGGTTTAAGTGTTCTTGACCTGATGTCACAGCATTTCATTTCTCTAGCTTAATGCAAAAAAGAAACTCAAATCTAACTGGAAAACAAATATTTTTCAACTGTTTGTCACTGTGTTGACACAGCAGTGAGTTGAACTAGAAAAAATATTCAGTATCTACATGTGAATAGGACAGGTTGGATTTTCTCTATTGTAAAAGTTTCAAGAAAATTAAATGGATGGGGAAGCTGGGACAAATTGTGCAGAGGATTTAGAGAGTCTCAATCCTTGGAGGTTTTTAAAACTTGGTGCAGTAAGGCTCTGAGCAATCTGTTTTGATCAGATAATCTCCAGATTCCCGTCTAACCTAAATTGTTTCCCAAGCAAATTCTTTGCAGAGGAAGGGCAGAAGAAAAAGGTGATCGGTGTAACTCACTCTGTGCTTTTCCCTACATGTGTTTTAATAAACAGTCTTAAATCTTATTATTTAGGAAGTAAAGACTGTTAAAGAGGAATTGGCTACTAGGCTTAATACCAATGAAACTGCTGAATTACTGAAAGAAAAGGAAGAGCAAATCAAAGGATTAATGGAGGAAGGTGAGAATTAATTTTTTTTTTGGTAGTAAAAATGTGTAGAATAATTGGAAATGTACTGGCCTTGCATACAAGCCTTCCTTGTGTGCAGAAAAAATGCTAAATTTGAAGCATGTTGGACATTTCTGAACATTTGAAGCATTTAGTGAGTAGCAAAGAGCAACAGGAGGGGTCAGGAAGGTACAGATGATTGGAGAGGTGCTTCCTGCATGCTGCATTAAAAGGTGCTGAGAGATAAAACCAGTGTGGGCAGAACAACATTCCATGTTCCATTCAGAAGAAATCCAACAAGAGCATTATTCATGACATTTCTACAGTGTCTCCTTTAATACTTTTTAATTTTGGAAGTGAAATATAGATACTAAATGAGAAGGTTATTTTTTTTCTAACATGATGAGCTCACTTGCTTTATTTTCAAAGCCTTTTGCATCCTGTCCTATCTCACTGTGACTCAGTGTAGCAATGGTATCTCAGAATAAGAAAGATTTAAACTTAGGAACTTGCATGAAAAATTGTAAGAATAATTATTTCCATATTTACTGGAGTATTATTTTCATTATTTTCATAAAGAGCAAGGCTGGTGTGAATAGAGAGAATCCATAAAATATCACCACTATGCAGTAGTTTTATGTTCAATTTCTTCACAGGAGAAAAGCTTTCCAAACAGCAGCTGCACAATTCCAACATTATTAAGAAATTAAGGGCCAAAGAGAAAGAGAGAGAAAATACTAACACAAAACAGAGCAAAAAGATTAAGGAATTAGAAGAGGAGTTGCAGCATTTAAAGCAGGTGAGATTTTTTTTTTTAAGCTTTATGTATTAGCTGCAAAATTGCATTTGGGGGGGGGCCTCTTGATAAATTGACATTTTTTTATTTTCTGGAGACTTCTTAATTTCATACAATCCCAGAATGGTTTGGGTTGGAAGGGACCCTAAAGCTCATCCAGCCCCTTCCTGCCATGGGCAGGGACACTTTCCACCATCCCAGGTTGCTCCAACCCTGTCCAACCTGGCCTTGGAAACTTCCAGGGATGGGGTAGCCACAGCTTCACTGGGCAACCTATGCCACAATTTCACATCATTGGAGCACTGAGTTGTGATTCATGTGTGTACTCCTTGTAAAACTGCAGTGAGGGATCTTCTCAGCTGCTACCATGTGAGCTGGAAGACCTGTACCACCAAAATTTGGGCTCATAATGACTGAGTCAAGACCTTACAAATTTCAGACCCAGAATGTGGAGTTGTGAAGAGCAGCTCCCTCCTCTGGGGAAGGCAGGGAAGCAAAACCTTTCTCATTTTGCCAAGTGTTAGATAGTTTTAATCACTTTATCCCAGATTGGTTGCCACTGTTGTCACTGTCCTCAGACTGTTGTCAGCCCCACGTCCTGGGGTTTGTTTCATGTTTCTTGTTTGCACTGACAGGTGCTTGATGGCAAGGAAGACCTTGAGAAGCAGCATCGAGACAGCATTAAACAGCTGAACAGTGTTGTGGAGAGACAAGAAAAGGACCTTGCTAAACTTCAGGCAGAAGTGGAGGAGCTGGAAGAAAAGAACAGGAGTGTGCAGGCAGCACTCGACAGTGCATACAAGTAAGCAAAGTGGTTACACCTTCAGACTGTGGCTTTTTCTTGTGCAATGCTTGCGAAATATTTAAATGTAACAAAGTTATTTGCCAAGATGCTGCTGGCATTTAAATGCACTGGGGTTTGTTTATTTGTTTGTTTGTTTTTTCTCTCCCCAGGGAACTTGCAGATCTTCATAAAGCCAATGCTACAAAGGACAGTGAGGCTCAGGAAGCAGCCCTGAGTCGGGAAATGAAGGCAAAGGAAGAGCTTGGCTTAGCCCTGGAAAAGGCCCAGGAGGAGGCTCGGCAGCAGCAGGAAGCTTTGGTAATCCAGGTGGGTCTGAAATGCAGTCAGTAAACTCTTTAATTCAACAAGAGACTGTGCTGAGGTGCTGTGTACACCTGACGTAATGAGCCAGGTAGAACTTGTTTGTGTGTACTTAGCAAATACCCAGAGGATTTCTTCCCCAAGGAGCTTGTTCCATACTAAGGGGTGGTTGTGCTAACCTTTAAAATACTAATTTTATTTGAAAGTACTTATAATTTTACTTATCTAAATGAAATTGCTTAGACAGACTTTATGTTACATTTGTAGTACTCTTACCTCTTAGAATTTTTAGTGATAAATAAATCAGTGTAACTACTTGTGTGCATGCAGAAATGAAGCCTTTACTTGTAAACAAACATATCCTACCCAACGCTGTTTGCAAATGGTGTGGGACTGTGGCAAGGAATAGGGGATGATATAACTTTTGGCAGTAACAATTTCTTGTTTGTTTAGGTGGCAGACCTGAGGCTGGCCCTGCAACGTGCAGAGCAGCAGGCAGCAAGAAAAGAAGATTATTTACGGCAGGAAATTGGTGAACTACAACAGGTACTATAACAAACAGATGATGCCGACTTGCATCTGCAAGGAGGACTTTGTAATCCCAAAAATAAAATGCTACCATGACATGAACAGCCTGAAAGAGGCTTTTTATTTACTTGGTTACCTGTAGTGGTTGTCTTTTACAGAGGAGCAATAAAAATATTAATGGAAATGTTTTTTTAAATCACATAGTGGAAAAAATGGCATAATTTTTATTGATGCCTCTTAAATAAAATGCTGACCTTTTTAAATATGAGACAAAATACAGACATTAATTTTATGATAGTCATCTAAAATTGCTGGCAAATACACTTTTGAATGACTCTTTATCTTCTTCTCAATAATATTTTTATTGTTCTTAAGGGCTAGAATGTAGATTGTTGCCAAAATGTTTCAAATGATGTCCAGAGCTTTGGAATTTCTGGGCCCTTGCTTTATTATCTAAAAATGTTTAACTTCTCTCTTGGAATTTCACTTTACCATGAGTTTAAACCACTTGAATTGTAAAGCAGTAATTTTAAAATGTAAAGCAGCTGCTATTAATTTAGATGAATTCTGTATGAATCTTTCAATGCATGATATGATTTAAATTATGTTTAATTTATGATTTCAGAGACTCCAAGAAGCAGAGGGCAGGAACCAAGAACTGAGCCAAAGTGTTACCTCTGCTACCCGGCCCCTTCTGCGGCAGATAGAGAACCTGCAGGCCACGCTGGGAGCACAGACCTCTGCTTGGGAAAAACTGGAAAAGAACCTTTCTGACAGGCTGGGTAAGGTGCTTTGGCTTTTACTGAGCTGTGAGGCTCTGGCTGAAGATGTGACATGTGCGAAGGTGAATCCAAAGGGATTAACACTTAGCAAAGCGTGGATGGTGGATCGGGAAATATGAGCACCAAATGCTTTCCTGTAAGGAAATGGTGTGGGGGGAGTTATGCCAAGGTTCTTGGCCAGGTAATCCATCCACTGGTTCTCTGTAAAACACACTCTAACACAAGATTTTAAGGTGGAGCGGGTAAGGTGCACATGTCCTTAGAGCAACCAAAGGCATTGAGACACTGAAAGTATTCCAATATGGAGCCTGATGCTGAGATGCCAGACTGTAAAGTTTGGAATCACTTACCTGACTGCATAGGTGATGATACACGCAGTAATTTCACGAATATAAGACGCACCTTTTTCACTGAAGATTGGAGCCCACGCCAGGGGTGCGGCTAATAATCGGGTGTGGTTTATCTATGGACAATTTCAGGAGAATAGCCAACCCGGAAGTTACCTGACACTCAGCTGTACGTGTTGCAGTCGCTTCAGCTACGTTGTTTCCAGGACGGGTTTGTGTGGCAGGCTCGATTTCAACGAATCGTGCGTTTCTGACCACTGTAAACTAATCAGATAAAAGCTTCTTGGCTAGGGGTGGCCTCAGGCTCGCTGCGGGTGGGGGGGCTGCAGCAGGGACTGCTATTCTCTTTTTCGGATGCGGCGCCCCAAGATTTCATGCACGGGACGCGAGATTTGAGGCACTCCGAGGTTTGAAGCCCACCAGTCTGACATTTGAAGCCGCCAGTGTGACATTTGAAGCCCAGCACTCCGAGACTTCAGACACGCCTTGTCGACATGGCTCCACCGCACAGGAGATCAGCGTACAGTGCAGATTTTAAAGTAAAAGCAATCAACCATGCAAAA
>VRYO01000638.1:15769799-15791119 GCA_009812075.1 Sialia sialis | reverse complement strand
GTTTTCCTTTCTTCGCCTGGATTCACAGGTGAGCCGACTCCGCTATGACATCTGCGTAAGGCAGCCCGGCTCTGGCTGCAGTTACGGCTGCTGTGCCAGGCTCGTGTTCCGCTACGGCGTTTGCGTAAAGCTCAGGCTGGGTGAAGAGCGCCGGGGACCACGGCGTTACATTGCTGCACGTGTACCCTGCCAAAGTAAGGTGCGGCTTATATTCCGGTGCGGCTTATATATGGATAAATACCATGGTCTGCCCGGCTACCTGGAAGTGCGGCTTATATTCAGGTGCGGCTTATAATCGTGAAATTACTGGTATATGCTTTTTTATGCAGTAGTAACCTATAGTTTTAAATGAAAAATACATTAAAAGCTCAAAAGTGGACCCAAAGAAATAATTTCCTTTCTGAAGGCAATTGTGGTTGTATATTGCATTCTGAAAGAGTTTGAAATCTCTTCATTCTGCATTGCTTTGATCCTCTGTTTGCATGTGGCAAATATTTGATTTCCTTTAAAAACAAAACGATGTATTTTTTAATAAAGATTAGTTGCATGTAAAAATCCCCTCTAATTCAATTTTGATATATTATTTACTCATATTCTAGGTGTTTGATCAAAAAAAGGTTAAATTCCATGCTTTTCTTACTATTAGGTGAGTCTCAAACTCTTCTAGCAGCAGCTGCTGAGAGAGAACGGGCTGCTACAGAAGAACTTCTTGCTAATAAAATTCAGATGTCTTCTTCTGAATCTCAAAATAGTCTTTTAAGGCAAGAAAATACCCGTCTTCAGGCTCAGCTGGAAGTGGAGAGAAACAAATTAAAGAAAATGGAAAATGAAAACAGCAGGTGAGTTCATTTTTGGTTAACAGCATTTCTTTGTAGTGAAATGGAGTGTTGATACGTGTCTGCAACATCTTGGCAGAATGTTACAAAAATGTTGTTAAGGATACTTTATTTCATGCTAAAGATAGAAGAGTGTTATATTCATAACATTTTGTAGCTGTGCTTGTTTTAAAAGTATCTAAATGTACAGAGAATAGAAAGGAGAATACTTGTTTAGTGACTTTACCTCTTTCCTTCCTCTGTGTAGGTATGAGGTTGAGCTAGAAGGGCTCAAAGATGAGTATGCAAAAACCTTGGAAGATGCAAAGAAAGAAAAGGTATTGCCTAGTTCAGCTTTAATTTCTGTTATGGTTGAAATATGAGCTAGCAGGGCATTAAAAGCTTGTATTTATCTTTGCAGGCCCTGCTGGCTACTCAGTTAGAAATGGAGAAGATGAAGGTTGAACAGGAGAGGAAGAAGGCTATTCTTGTGCAAGAAGCAGCAAAGGAGAAGGTGCCAAAACATTTCTAAGTCTTACTGATATTGTCTTTTTTTTAGTAGATATCTGTACCTGAAATTTTCAGTACCTGGCAGTATCTTTCCAGTTGAACAGGTGTTGTGCTAGACTCACTGAAATAAGTTTTGAGTCATAGTCTATTTAAGCTGAGAAGAGGAGAAATATGGATTGTTGTCTTAATCCTCTGTGTTCTTTGAGCACTCTTTGGATCCTATTTCTTCTGAAGCTACTTGTTTTCTTTGCTTAGACTACCAGCACTGCTGCCACTGAATTCCTGTTCTGTTTCACATGACTGTGTGTAATGTTCCACATGCTTTCCAGCTGAAGTCACAAGTCACAGAACAGTCCTCAATAGTCATTAAATTCATTACCACTAATTAACAGTTAGTATTTAAGTAATAGTATTTCTGTTGCTTGTTCCTTACTGTCTCCAGTCCTAAAATCTAAGTGCTTTCCCCTTCCGAGGTAAGCATGCTTGTAGATGCTGCCTGTAAGAAGAGGCCAGTCTGTTTTGAAGAGGTATCAGTTAATTATTAGCATGTGAAAAATCCTGGAATTTAATTTAAACACTTTATTGAAAAGAAGAAAAAGGCCTTAACATTCCTTCTAAGAAGAGATATTCTTTCTGTGATACAATTAGACCCACAAAACTGCCTCTGAGTCTCTCTTGGCTACTTGAAAGAGAACCTTTTTTTGGTGTAATCTGCAGCTTCTGTTGTAATTTCCTGGAAGGTCCAAGATCTTGAAGATAAGCTGTGTTACAGCACAGAAATTCTTTGTTTTTGAACTTTTACATGTTTTAGGTATGGGGCAAGTAGAAAATCTATCACATAGCATTCTGTAGTTGGTGGAAAAGGGAGGCTGTTTATAGAATCTCTTTTAGCATGTTGTGAACATTATTTTATTTTCCTAACTGCTGATAGTGGATGTCTTTGTTTGTTTTTAAGGACCGAAAATCATTTACAGTTGAAACTGTATCAAGTACACCATCAATGTCCCGCTCCAGTTCCATGAGTGGGGTGGACATGGCAGGACTTCAGACCTCTTTCCTCTCACAGGTAGGATAGATCACTTATAATGGCTTTTTTCTTCTTGACAGACCACTTACTTCCCTTCTCAAGAGCGGCAAGTAAGGCAGAAAATGATTCTTCAAGAGTATATTTGCCTTAGACAAGGTAACATTCTGTGCAGAAACATGTCAAGACATCTGCTTACAAGATGTCTGTGATTGTAAAACATACAATTGGTTTATTTTTATTTGCATTTCTGATTTAGGGCACTCAGTTTGTGCTGCCAATGTTAAATGCCACCTGTATAAGCATCAGGAGAACTTGCCTGTAGGGAGCTATCCCAAACTGTACCTATTCACCTCAAGCTTTTGGTTTGAAAACAAACTTTAATGCTTGCCTAGCACAGTGTAATTTTAAATCTTAAATGATGTCATATTTAGGAGAGGGAGAATTCCAAAATAGGCATGTTTTTGTCTAATTTTCACCTTCTCTGACTTTCTGTTCGTAGGATGAGGCTCATGATCACTCGTTTGGACCAATAGCTACCAGTGGGACCAATCTCTATGATGCAATAAGGATGGGATCAGGTTCAAGTATAATTGAAAACCTACAGTCACAGCTAAAACTAAGAGAAGGAGAGATTTCACATCTGCAGGTATCTTTTCAGAAAGCTTGGTCAGTGTTATGATAATTCTTTGAACCAACACAGCTGTGAAGGGATGAGCATGAGAAGGATTTGTTGGTTCCTTTTTTGTTTTGGCAAGAACCTATCTCTTATCTGTCTGAAAAGTAAAAAAACACCCAAGACACTGAGATTTGAGGAAGTGAGAGTGGATCTGAGATGTGTTGTTTCACTGTCTGGCTTAAGAATAAGCTTTAATTATTGTGTATTTTGATAAGGTGTTTTATAAATACAGTGAATTCTTTCCTTCTTCTCCTTGTTATTTATGTTTACCTTAGCTGGAAATTGGAAACCTGGAGAAAACTCGATCAATAATGGCAGAAGAGCTGGTTAAATTAACAAATCAAAATGATGAACTTGAAGAAAAAGTGAAGGAAATACCCAAATTACGCACACAGTTAAAGGTCAGTGCATTTCTGGTGCAAATCCACCATAGAATGTAGATAATTGCATTTCTTTAGAAATAGTCTTATCAGTGTAGGAATTTATTCAAATCTGTCTCTCAGAATAAGTGACTGAAGAGCCTGTTTTTTGTTGTTTTGGTTTTTTTCAGTATAGTAGAATCTAAAAATGCCCACACCATGGTTAGGGAGTCAGTTCAAAACACAGTTGTTGGAAACATGTGCTCTGCATAAAAATTTGTGCTAAATCAGAGAGAGACCATTTTTGTTTCTCTCGTTCAGGCACTTGTCTGGAACTGGATTTTTTAGTAGAGAGAGGTTTTTGATAAATACCATGAGCTTATGAGAGGTTGATGCAGAAGCTGAATATGTGTCCAGCAGAGATACAGGAAATAAAAATGATTTAATCCTATTGGATTGAAACTGAAATGTTTGAAAAAGTTTTGGAATAATTTTTTAATACATAATGTTCTGTTTTCTCATGAAACATTTCCCAAACTGGTCATTCCTCTAGTAAAACAGTGCAGTTTTCTAACTGATTTTAATGCTTATAGCAACTGAAATTCAAGGCGCTTCAGTATGTCCTCTGAAGCCAGCACTAATTGTTTTTAGGATCTTTGGAATGTCTTCCTTTAACATCTAGAATATAAATTTAGCTGTATTCAGAACACAGAGTACTTTTGAAGAGCTTACTGTGTACTTCACTGTGGTTACACTTTGAGGAAGTGCTGCACTTATTTCCCCTGGTGGTGTCAAACACTGTCTCAGCAGCAGCTTGCTTGAAAAGCAGCGAGATAACCAAGTGTGTCCTTGCAGGATCTGGATCAGAGGTACAACACCATTCTCCAGATGTATGGGGAGAAGGCAGAGGAGGCCGAGGAGCTCCGGCTGGATCTGGAAGATGTGAAAAACATGTACAAGACTCAGATAGATGAACTTTTAAAACAAAGACAAAATTAACTCCTCATGGAACTCTTAACACTATGCGGTGACAGACTGTAAAGATAACTGTTTATGTAAATGCTGAATTTAATTGTCCTGTAAAAAACCCCTGTATTATAGAAAATGTGACTATATAATAGAGTTCATATGTTGACAGAAGAATCAATGCTTTAAGTGTCCTGTTCTGTCTGCAGTTAAATTATTTGTGCAATATTTAATTTTTTTTCTTCAGTCATCCCTTTATTTAAGATTTTGCTAAATGGTGGGTCATTTTACACAAACAGCAGAAATTATGGTTATTGGTTGCTTGTGAGACAGCACTGGAAGACATGAGTAGTACTAAAGCAGCCCCTGATTCATAATCTTTGTAAACCTATGAAAATCACATTAGAAGTCTTTCTCAAGTGTTCATAGGCGGTTTTCTAAAATCTCATCAGGTAATTTTTAATAACTAAGTAGCAGAAACTTGCTGTCCTAAAGCATAACTGGTAGATATTTTTATGAGAGGAAAATCTTAGATTTGTGCTTATAACATCTGAATGTGTCAGGGTGATTATTCTCAGACAAATCCGATTAGTCTGACTACACAAAATCCTCTAAAGCAGAGTGTGAGACTCAGATGAGACTTCAAATTACAGCTTCATTTTGTATATTGCTTGTGCTCTCTGAGCAGTCTGCAGATAACAGCACTGCATGTAATGATAAATGTATTCAACTTTTAACACCAGAAATATGATGTTAAATATCTGTTCTAGATTTTGTAACTGATTTTTGACAGTAGCTAGAACAGTTCAGAAGAACGCAGGAAACTGATTATTTTTAAAAATAAACTGCTGCAGATCTCATGGTTCCTTTTATATAAAAGTAGCAAGGGTTAGACTTCTTGTAAAATTGAACTGTGGCTTAATAATAGTTTTTGAGCAAGTCTCCAGTGGCTGCAGAGTATTTCTCATGGCATTCCTTAAGCAAGGTATTGGTCAGACAGCACTCACGTGACTTGGAGCTGAGCTGCATTTTTGGTAATGTCAGAGGAAATGTTTGAATGGCACCCTTGGGAATGCTGAGAAGAAGCTTTCGTCTTCCCCTCTGCATTCCAGAGAGCAAATATTTTGCTGCATCTCAGAACCTACTCATGTGAAATACTGGGCAGTTGAAATTCTTTGCTTATCACACCAGTGCCTCTGTTGGGAGAGGTTTTTGTTTTTTTTCCCAGACCACGTTGTAATTTGGGAACTCTTTTCCTGCTTGGGTATTCGGGGGCCTGACAGACAAAGGATGTGAAGGATGAGGAGTTGCTTCTGAAGAAATGCCTTTTGGTAATATAATTTTACTATGGGTATTAAGGATTTAATCCTCACTGGGAGAACAGTTACATAGGCAAGAGAATGTTCATGGAAAATGATCTGAGATTCAGGCAGTTACTCTGTGAGGATTTCATTAAAGCCATAGAGCCAGAACACTTAAATTTGTTGTAACTCCCCATCTGTCATAGAAAATTCTAACTGCTTTAATAAAAATACTTTTTTCTCTTCCTTTTTTTTTTTTTCATTGGGAGGTGGGAGGGAATTACCCTTTTGTCTTCATTTCAGTTTTGCAAACCACAGTGGTACGATTTTTCTTCTAAAACCCTCCGAATTTAACACTTTACCTTCATATTAAAGCATGGTTGGTTGCTCTCAGTTTGAGAAACCAATTAAACCTCAGCAAAAATCAGTCCATATTAAAACACTTGCTGGAATTTTACTGATTTGGAATTATGATGTACAAGGGTTAGTTCAGCCTTTTCTTAAGAAAAGTTTGTGATGGTCAAAGCTTAGAAAATCAGCTTTTATCTACTACAGTGAATCAATAACTTCCTGGTTTTCACGTTTTTTCTTTACGATCTTGGCAGACAAATGCAGCAGCAAAGAAAAATAAATTATCCTTTGAACTTTTATTGGGATCTCTTGCTGCCAGTGCTTTTGAAGGTAACATTTCCTGTGCAATGTGAGCAGATGCTCCTGAAGGGCTGACAGGCAGCTCTGAGTGTGTCTTGGGCTATCTTGGTTTTCATGAAGAGCTTAGGTAAAAGGGAAAGTTTAACATGCAATCAGCATTAACCGTTTTAGACGTAAAAACACAAAAGGTATTCGATTTTTAAATTTTACTAAAGTAGATGTAAATATTTGTATTGACTATTTTTGGATTCTATATTCCCTTGTAGTGTAACTTTATCACTTGAGAATCAGATGGCCTTCTGTGTCTTAATCATCAACGCCTTAGAAAACAAAGTGGCTGTTGGAAGGTAACATAGACTTAAAAAAACATGGTTTGCTCATCTTTGGTATAATTGTATGCTTGTTTTGAAGAAACCTTAATGTCTGCTTGAACACAAATCATTGCTCTTACTGAGATTTGCCTAGAAGAGTAACGTGCAAAATGAAAGGAATTAGGTTAGAATTCTAGTACTCACTTTTGTCTAAATTTATTATTTTAGAACATTCCTTCTGAAAGCAAATAATTTAGGTCTCATTTTCACTACATATACAAGTATGAAGAAAGGTTATTTAAGGGTTTTTCAGTGTTCAGAGGGAGCTGAATTGCTGATGGAAAGGCTTCTGTAGGTGGATGAGGAATAGATTACTCTGATACTCCCTTCCTTTAGGAACTCAAGAGCCCATGTTCAAAATCCCATGTCAAAATCACATGAGAGAAGGGTTAGTTCTGGCTTTTTTTCCTGCTACACATTTGTTGTAATTTATGTACTTTTTACTAAGGGCTATAATGATCTTTAATATGAGGTGAAATGGTTATCACAGTGAAATTAAACCCCTTGGTTTCTAATTGTAAAATATGTACAAACTGTAAAAAGCACGGGTCAGCATAAAATAAAGTCTTCCTCTAACAGTGGGCTCTGGTTCTCTTTGAGAAAAGACTTAAAAATAGTTCTGGGGAGGGTGGTGGGTGTGAACCTAGTGCTGTGAAAGGAAAATATTACTTAAGGTAGAAGATACCAGATGTAGTTGGAATGCAGTTACAGATGCCAGCTGAAGTCTTGCAGTACCCTGGGTATTTATGTACGAGGGGCTGGTTTATTTCTAAATGCAGCGATGGGGTTGCGGGTAATGTGAAATTTACAGTAATTTCCTTTATTCCGGTAAGTCAGGGGTCAGCTCCTCTGCCTGCGCCCGCGTTCTCTCGCGGCTTTCCTGAGCGTTTGTTCCCCGTTTCCCACCTGGGAACGCGGGCAGAGGAGCTTTGGGCTGTGCTGGAGCGTTCAAAGCTCTTTAGTGTCGGTGCCTGTGCCTCCCCCGGCGCAGGTCCTGCGGGAATTGGGTCACAGCGAAGGCGGGTGCGGGTGCTGGCTCAGGCAGGAGCGCTGCCGTGTGTCCGACAGAGCAGAGCATCGCTGATCCTCTGTCCTTGCGCCTGGGGCTGCCGGTGAGGCGGCGCTCCCGGCCCCGCTGCCGCCGGCCTGGGCTCGGGGGCCCGCCTGGAACAATGGGGTGCCGGAGCCTGCGCTTCCTGCCGGGCCGCGGCAGGAAAAGGCCCTTTTCCCCCGCATCCTGCGCTCGCCGCTCCCGGGCCGGCAGCGTTTAATTTCCGGCAGCAGAAGGAAGACGCGGCTGCTCCGCCGCTGCTGCCCCGCGGGCAGGTGCCCTTCGCTGCGGGCCCACCTGAGCCGAGACCGGGCGCTGCGGGAAAGCTCCTCCTTCCCTGCTCCTTCCCTGCTCCTTCCCTGCCTTCCTCCCCTGCCTTCCTCCCCAGCTCCTTCCCTGCTTTCCTCCCCTGCCCGGCTCCCGGCGCCGCGGGCGGGGCGGTCCCGGCCGTGCCGCCTCCCCTCCCTCACACCCTCACGGGCGCTTCCCGCGGAGCCCGGCGGGGCCGGGCCGAGCGCTGCCCCCGGACATGAGGATTGAGCGCCCAGCAGCAGGAGCGGCCGGTCCCGTGGGCCGCGGGGCTCCTCGGGGCCGGCGGGGCTGAGGCGCGGCGAGATTCGAGGTGAAATACGCGGGGAAATGCTCTTTGATGCGCGGTGATACGCGGTGTGATGCGATGCTGTGCCGGGGCCTCTCGGGTCCGGCACGGGCATGGCAAGCGTGGGTCAGGCACCAGGTCCGGCTGGGCCAGAGGCCGGGTCCGGGTCTGGGTCTGATCCGGTTCTGGTACAGGATGCCCGGCGCCTTCCCGAAGTGACAGCCGCGCAGGCAGCGCCCCGGGGTGCGGAAGGGCCGCGTGTTGTGGGGTTTGTGATGCAGAGGTGGGATCCTGTGAAACACCCGTGCCCGGGCTGTGGAAGCTGCTCTGGCTGCTGGGAGCGTGTCCCGAGGAGCAGGACAGTGTCCTGGGGAAATCTCCTTTTGCAGCGCGTTTATAACTCCACCTTCCTCCCCCCACTCTAGGTTTCTGTGCCTGGGAAATTTGAAGTGGTTCCTCTCAAACCAAACAGGTAAAACTACTTGTATCGTAGGAATTTTGCTAAAGGCTTCGGTTGAAAGCAAGCATGCAAATTTTAGCAAATTATAACGCCAAGAAAGGTGGGGTTTAGATACAGGCCATACATTTTTTTCCTTCAGGAAGTTTAATAGTTCAAAGCAGGGGTTTTAGATGAGAAGGCTGAATTAGCAGGAAGGTATGCAGTCAGCTTTAGGGTACACAGATGTGTGGGCCTGTGTGTGTGTACATGTCTCTATATATAAACACACTTATACTATATAAAAAAATTATATCTAGAATATACTCAGTAGTCAAGTTTCTTTAACATGATGTTAAGCACTAAAAACAGGCATCCTAAAACAGACTTATACGTGACCCTCTATTTGTGTCTGCCTATTTTTCTTTCAGCTGATGATTAGTTCAAAGTGGAGAATGCATTATTTTCATACTTATTTTAAAAATAAAAATCCTTCTTTTCTCACCCCTCCCCCCAGTTCTTCTACTTTTTCTCCCTTGTCGCTGGATATTACGTGCTCTATACTTAGTTTCAGCATGGAACTCTCAGGATCCCTTGGCATTTAGCTAAAGTAAACACACCCATTTTAGCTTGACTGGGAGTTTGTAGTGCGTAATAACACTCAATGACTAATGATTCAAAGATAATCCTGAGGTTGTGCAGTCTGGCCTCTCAGTGAAAGTTTGGTCTTCACAGGAAAAAGAAACCACCCCTGAAATGCAAGTACAAATTCTTTGACTAAATGCCTGAGTCTGACTGAATTTTCTCTTGTGTACTTGAAATGCTGCAGATACATTAATTTTTTTTTCTATTTTATTTTATTTTATTTATAAAGTCCAGAACTCACAGGTTGCCATGTTTATGTTGCTTGTGTTTGGATTGCTACTGCAAGAAATTCTGGCTAATTCCCAAGCTGAAAATCCTCCTGAATTCCCAAACATTCCAGAAGAGCCGTTCTTCAACTACAAAGCCATCAACTTGCCAGATGAGCACATCCCCTACTTTCTGCGCAATAACCAGCATGTTGCTGACATCTGTAAGCAGGATGCTCTTTGCCCATATAAAGTAAGTTTCCCTTTTTCTGCTTGGTCAAATGTCCTGTTGGGGTGGTTTGTTCTTGGGAGCTGTATCAGTTGAAGATGGTGATTAATTGGTCTCCTTGCTAATTAATCAGGGAAAGGGTTTGTCTTAGGGTTTGTCATAGAAAAGACAAGAGTAATATTGTTGTGCCTGTGTGTCCACTTTGGAGCCTCTGCTGTGCATGAAGAATCTGTTGTTTCTCAAACTCTGTTTGAAAACAGACCAAACCAAAAGCCTTTTATGCAAGATTTATGAGCAAGATGTCATTTAAAAGCCAACAACTTACTTAAGTAATTTCCCATTTTCCTGTTGCAAAGCCTGATCCAGTCATTCTGTGTTGCAGAAACATTTGAAGAAACTAAAATCCTGCTGGGGTTATGAGAAATCTTGCAGATCAGAGAACAGGTTCAGTTACCCAGTGTGTGATTATGTGGAAACTGGGTGGTAAGTTTAATTTTAAATGTCTACTGTACATTATGGTTAAAAAAATAGTGTAGTGCTGACTTTGATATAGCTGTGAAGTACACAGTATTGTGATATTTAGAATTTAAAGAGTGATTTTTTTTGTGGACACCTGTGTGTGTATATATAATGTGTGTATTTATACATAATGAGCCTTTCAACATGATTTTAAAAATTCAACTTTTTAAGGAAGAAAATACTGCTAGGAATGCTTCCTGCCAGAATGTTTTCATTATTCTTATTTAGCCTTGAATTCAGATTCCTAAAATAACTGTATTTCCTTTCTTAGCTTTAAAAACAGAAGAAAAAAAATGTGAAAAAAAATTTCTACCCTTTTAGGGGAGAATAGCTTTAAATTGTCATTGATGTTTTCTCTTGCATGCAGCTGATAAGTGCTTCCTGTTTTGGTATCTTAAATGCCAATAAAATAACTGGCTGGTTCTCCTGTTCTACTTTCAGTGGAAAAATATTATCTGTTGAAGTTATTACTAGAATTGAGCAACAGGCCTTGATTTGTTTCCTCTCTCCTTCACACATCAGGGCAAGTGACATCGAGACAGCCCAGCAGATATTCTGGAAACAAGCAGACTTTGGATACGTGCGGGAGAGGCTCAGTGAAGTGAAAACCCACTGCAAGCCTGCAGCAACAGTAGGTATTTCTGACAGATGGGATACTTTGCACTTGTTTTAAAAAATGGTTTTTGTTATTGACAGAATTCTACTTGTTCTTAACAGGGGGATTCATCTCTGACCTGCTCACAGTACCTTCAGCATTGCAGAGCAACAAACCTGTACATTGATTTACGAGCTGTAAAGAGAAACCATGACAGGTCTCTGATTTGCCTGTGTTATAGCAAAAACGGGATGGCAGGGAAAAGAATTTGAGAATTTCTTTAACAAAGCTGGTTTGCTTGTTGCCATGGGTTTTATTGCTGATCAGAGGCTCGTTGCTGAAGCCCTGTAAAGGTTTACACCTCTTCATTGCTGGCTGCTGCTGCTTGTGTAAAAACCCAAGTTCTCAGTTTGATGGAATGATGATGGGTGATTGAAATCTGAAATCCTCCCTGATGGAAGAGAGGAAGACATTTCTGTGTCTTCAGTCATGTCCTTCCTTGGTCAGATGACGTGAAAATACAATTGCTTTTGTCTGAGGAACCAAGACCTTTCCTGTGCCTTTATACCAAATTCAGGAGCTGCATTTTTAGATACTGAGTGACTGAGGAGAGATCTGAACCGGGATCTTCCACATCCCAAATTAAAAAGCTACATATTGGAAACTGGATGAAAAAACCATGCCTGTGGTGCTGGCACAACCCTCTGCCTTGTCTTTAAAGTCAGTGTCTCAATCTCATGGCTGAGACTGATATTACCCTCCAGAATGGGTTTTGTCATCATCACAGCCTGTCCTGGAAGCTAATTTAGACAGTGCTTTTAGCTACCAACTTGTTTTCAGGAAATTTGTTCTTGTACCTTCATATGTCATATAAAATCCTTAGGCGGCAACGTGAGTAGTGAAATCAGAGGTAAATTTTCTTAAGGAATTGTTAAAAACAAGCAAAAACCCCAACCAGTGATGGTCCTGTCCTGCATCACTGTCATGCAGCAAAATCTAATTAAATTACTCATGTGAGTACGTGTAAATAATTAGTGCTGCTTTCTAGGATGATTTCTAGACCTTCAAGGACACCACTGTCTTTATTTGGGAGTTGTGGGAAATTCTTGACTTACACTGAAGAAAAAACTCAGTTTTTAAATATGTAAGAAGTGCCCTGCTGAACTGCGGCTAAGTAGCACTGGCTTGAGTATGTAATTGAGATTGCAGGGCACTGGTAGCCCTGTTGCACAAGAGCTCATAGACTTTTTCTAATTTGCATTAGATTCAAAGAAGACTTTTTCCAGAAGGGAGAAATTGGCGGTCACTGCACCCTCGACGTTCAGGCATTTTTGGCTGAAGGTCAACGCAAGAGCCCTCTGCAATCTTGGTAAGAATCTCTTGTCAAGGCTGCTTCCAAGTTCACTTGATAATTATTTTTGATTTTTGTCATTAGCATTACCAGCTGAGGGTAGGGGATTTCACACTGAGTAAAGACCTGCTCCTTTTAAGGTCAGTTTGAGAGTTCATGTTAGAAACCTCTCTAATTACAGCTCTGCAGAAAGTCTGAACCACACTGTGTGTAATTGTGTCCTGCCTCATTTGCAGCAGCAAAAGATGTGAGATCATCTTGCAATGGGAAGTTCTGACCCCCAGGTGTTTTGTGGGCAAGGTGCTGGTGCTGTGTGTAGAAGGGGGAATGGTTTTGTGCTGAGGTGCCTTGAAGCTGGCCCCTGTGTGTGAGTTGAGAGTCCTTGGTGAGGATGATCTGGATATGATGTGATATGATATGATGTGATATGATATGATATATATGATATGATTGATACATGTGCTCACACAGAGCCTGTGCTGGGAATGGGAGCTGGGCTGAGTCCACAGGCTGAGTGGGAAGTGCAGAGCATCACAGTTTGCATGTTAGCACTTCAAAGCTGTGTTGCCAGTTAATTGATGAAGGATCTGGAGCCCTTAAGGTCCATATAAAAATTCATTCTTATGCTTTGCTTGTATTTTCTTCCCCCATTTTTCATTGATGTTTGATTTAAGTCCAGAACTGCTGCAGAGGAAGGAAAACTTTTCTCCTCTCCCTGCTATTGTCACCACAGCTGCTCGTCCTTGTTTAGATGCAGGAGCAATAAATACTGCCTCTACATTCATTATTCCAACCAAAGCACGGAAATGTCTGCTGAAGTGTCTTTGGCAAGGCAGATCAAGTTGGGTGGAGCCACAGATCCAGGCTCTGAGGCTCTTTGTTACATCCCTGCTGCCTTGATTTGGAGATCAAAGGTGCTGTTCACTCCTGAGATCAAAGGCAGTGTTTAACCTCCAGAAGCTCTGAAGAACCTTCCATTATAATTTCAAATCATTTTAATTGTCAGACTCTATCAGTTTCCAGCAGTCCTGTTAACTGAAATGGACTGGAAGGACAGTTTCTAAACCCGAGACATATGAAGTACATTTGTTTAAATGTGTTGATGTCAAAGCATATTCTGTGTGATTGAATCTTTCCAGGTTTGCAGAACTCCAGACATTCACTGCATTAGACTTCAGGCCTCTAGAAGATGGGAAGTGTGACATTGTTATTGAAAAGCCAACATACTTCATGAAATTAGATGCAGGTAATTGGTATCTTTAGCTTATTTCTTTTTGTACTGCAGTAAAAGAAGCTGACATTCAACTTGCCCATCTACATTATGCCTTTGTGACAGCTCACTTGTAATAATGGTGTGTTTATTAGTTCCTTTTTAGTTCCTCTTTTTGGTATAGTTCCAGTGATGAACTTGGAAACCAAAATTTGAAAATCTTATAATTTCCCACAGATGATTTTTAAAAAAAAATTTGAACGATTTCCTGTTGTTTGCCCTGCACAGTTGCTCTCTGGACTGTGGTTTGACAGTGTCTGACTTTGTACCAAAGGCTGTTCTGTCTGTGTTCCTGCACGCCAGGCTCCATAGCATGAAACACAAAGCATGGGTGTGTGTCCTGCAGTGGTTCTCAGCAGCAGGATTGTGGGCACTGGATGATAGGGAAGAGAAGTGGTGCTCCAAGAGGGGCAGCACTCAGGCACCTTCAGGAATCTGACACTTTTTGAGCTTCCCCAGCCTTTTTGTTGGATGTTGAGAATGTGGCCAAGCCAAGCAGCTCAGTGGGGTGAGCTGTGTTTGGGCTGGGTGCTTGTGTGCTGGGTTCTGTCCCAGCTCTGCTCCCAGTTCCTCCTCTTCCCCTGCCTGACATTTTAAGCCAAGCTGTTGCAGGGAACTGGGCTGTGTTACCTCCTTTGTGCTCCCTCCTTTGTTTCATGTGAGATTTTTGTGCACCAGGAATGAACAGGAGAGAAGACCTGAGGAATGATTTGGGCTTTGGCTTGTGTGAAAGTACAAGTTCTGTCTTGAGCTTCCCTCAGCCCCACTAAAACAGAACCCAGACCTGTGCTGAAGGCCAGTTCTCATGTTTCCTTGTGTCTGACTGGGCTGTGTTAAAGCAGGAGATGCTTTCATATCCCTCAGAAATCAGCTGCAGACTGTAAAGAGAAATAGCACATAAGTGCATCTTATTCTTCCTTTTGGCCACTCTTCTAACTCTTTTGTACTTTTTAAAAACACATTTTGCCTCAGATTTCTTTCCTTGATTCCTTCCTTTTAGAGGTTCCTTTTTTTAGGGTGTATTGGGAGGATTCAAGGAGGCAGAAGCAGGAGAAGCTAAAATAAAATATAGGGTTACTAATCAGAAAAAATACATAAGCCAGTAAAAGTGGAACAAGTAATGCAGTATTTTGCTAACAATTCTCTCTTTTTCAGGTGTTAATATGTACCATCACTTCTGTGATTTTGTCAATCTCTACATTACCCAGCATATCAATAACTCCTTCAGTACTGATGTCAACATAGTCATGTGGGACACTGTAAGTCTGCTGTGCTTTCAACATATTTGTGATGGGTTTACTTCTGCTTCAGAGAGGCTCTGAGGGTTTTAGTAGCCAATCCTTAGCTCTCTCATGGGCACAGCCATGTGGAACTGATAAATTTCTGAGTCCTTTTATTACAGGGGCATGAGTAATAGAGAACAAATTTTCTATGATAAACCATGTGCCGTTGGAATGTTCAGCTTTGCTAGTACATAGTAATACCTTTTTTTTTTTTTTTGGTGTGACCTCAAAAATAACCTGATCCCTATTTCTAATCTGTAGCATTTGAAGTTTTAACTGGTTTTTGTAGGCTTTTTTCTCTTGGAGTATTGAAGTAGATTTGTTCAACTGTTTCTTCTATATTTAAAAAGAAATGCAGCCCTTTGCATGTTTGTAAATCAGCAATGTGCAGCCTGTAGTAAAGAAAACAGCTAAATTAAATCCTTATACATATTAAAACAGAGTTTAAACAAGTTTCTAAGTGGGGCTGTTTCTTCCGTACTACTGAGTTGAAACCATGTCCGTGTTTGAGCAATATTAATTTTAATGGGCAGTGTTTAAGTTGTGTAGGAGGGTATTAAACTAAATAAAAAACAACTGGGCAATATGTAAAATGCCAGATAACATGCATGATCTGGTCCAGAAATAACAGTTTTTGAATATGACACTGTCCCACACCTCTTTTGTGATCACAAAGTGCTGAGTTTTCTCTCTGAGCATTTCGTGCTAGGACAACTAAACATCAATAGAGAACTGCAAATATTCCCTGCTTGCTGTTTAATGAGAAACCTGTTTGGCTGGAAGAAACTCTTTTTTTCTAACTCTATTGTATTTTAAAGCTAAAATCAGTGCCATCTGTCAGGTAAGTGAGCTCTCTAGGTGCTGCACAGGGACCTGTTAATCCAGCTCTGATGGCTTTCTGCAGAGATCAGGTGTCAGACAGCGTTGTAAATTACTCTGAAAAGCAACTCTTTGTTTTGTATCGTGTTGCTGACTCAAATAATTCTTTTAAATGTACCATTCAAGGTAGTAGCACATTGTTACCATTTAAAATGAGCATTACCTGCTCAGGCAGCTGGAGTTCATTGCTGTGTAAAGCCAGGTGATGGCACCACTCAGCTGCTGATGAGCTGTCTGTATTCATCAAAAGGTGGACTCGAGCTTATTATTAATTCTCTTTTTTTTTTCCCTTGATGTAATTAGATTTGGCCATACTTCCTAGCTACTGTTCTTATTAAAGAGTAATGCCCTTAGATGTAGGTTAAACAAAGCAGAAAATTAGTAGGAATTCCACTGGGTGTTGGTGTGCAGGGAAGAAATGTTTATAAAGCACTTTTAAGGAGACCAGAGAGGGTTAGAAAGTGGTGCTTTCATCACTTCTCCACTTCTAATCTGGGAGAGCAGTTCTTGCAATACATGGCCAGAAGGGAGTCTGGAATGCAAAATTCATTAAAACCTGATGGCAGAGCGAGAGGAAGGCCTCTTGAACCGAAGGAAATCTGGTGCCCTTTAGATTCTTTTACATTTCACCAGATATCTGTTCTCTCCTGCTATCATTTGTCGTCCTATTTTCAAATTTCCTATTTAGTGTGTTCCCACACAACTTTCCAACCAGCCTGAGCCATCCCCAGAGTTGAAAGGAGGCTTTGGTGAGAATCTGCACCAGGGCTGCTGAGGGCTCCTTTAATTGCATTCAAAGAGCAGGAGGTGGTGACTCAGCCCTGGGCTGTGGAGGAAAGGTGACAAATTGAAGGCAGGAGCCCCTGCTGCTAGGATAATGCTGTAGGGAGTAGATGGCTCTTTAAAAGTTCCTCACAACTTTTGAAGGGGGAAGTTTTTTACTGTTCTGTGTAGAAACTTCTTAGCTGTTTCTTCCATCAAACCACATCATTTCCTTCCATTTGTGATACCTATGCCATGTGCAAGTGACAACTCCAAAATAGGCAAATGCAAAACAGGCTTGTTGTGACTTTTTACCTCACATTTCAGTGCTGCACTTGAATTCCCAGCTGGTTTTGTGTTTTTTTAAATCTCGGATGTTGAGGTTTAGGCCTTCTACCATCCGTGTGTGTTATTTCAAATTTAACTTGTGTTCTGTTGACTCTGGGAAAAGAAGTGAGTAATTCTCACTCCTAACTCAGAAATTATGATCTGCTATTGAAGAAATTGTCTAGTTGGCTAATTTATACAAGTTTTTATTAAAAATTAACTACCTGAGAGGTAATTTGAGTTACATGCCAGTGCAAACACTGAGTTTGGTGCTGTGTTCTGTGCTAGGCTGCCTTGGGTCCCATGGTGGTGTTGCACATATTAACTGCATTAAAACTCATATACAGAACCTGTAAATCATGAAGAGAGGTTCTAATATGCATTTATGTCATTGTTGTACCCTTGTTGGTTTTTTTGCTTTCCTCCTAGAGCTCATATGGCTATGGTGACCTGTTCAGTGAGACATGGAAGGCATTTACTGACTATGAAATCATTCACTTGAAAACCTTTGACTCTAAAAGGGTATGGGATTTTAGATTTTGTTTTAATTCATGGTCACTAGGAGCAAATATGACAACTTCTCAAGTTGCTTGGGGTCATGGGTGTTGCAGAGGAAAGCATTAATACCTCCCATGCATGTTTAATTTGTGTAGTGTGAGTATTGTACCTCAGAAACAAGAGCTGTAACCTGATTCTGTGGTGTGTCTGTCCTTTATATGGATGGACCCAACTTTTATGTCCTGTAAAGTAGTATTTATGAATAGGTTTTGCTTCTGCAGGACTCCTAACTGAAGTTAAGGGTTATCAAACAGTCTTTCAAAAGTCTTTTGATTCCTCCTGAGGGACTTCTTTCCTCCGTAACTGTTGGAATTCCTGCTGGTAATCATTTTAAAAAATACACCCAAAAAACCCCATCCATTCATTCAGAGCTCATTTTAGCTCCTTCAATCTAGTAATAAACCCATTAACTGGTTTCCCTCTCTTTAGTCCATGTTTGTTCTGTTTTGGGGTGATTTCATCACCTCTTCCCACACTCGCAGGTCCCAAGTGAGAGCTGTTTTGGGCTCTTTGTTCTGCTCATTTGCACAGCTGAGGAAGCCGGGCTGTCCTTGGCAGGAGCAGGAATTGCTGGCTCATTAGGGGCAGGGCTGGCAGGGAATAGGCTGGGGGAAGGCAGCACTGGGCTGTAACTCCTTGTGATCCCCTTGCCAGGTGTGCTTCAAAGAAGCCGTGTTCTCCTTGCTGCCTCGGATGCGCTACGGATTGTTCTACAACACCCCCCTGGTGAGTGCCTGTGTCCATCCATTCTCACTGGGAGGGTGTGGCAGGGTGGAATCTGAGCTGGGCAATCCCTCCAACATCATGAAATACACTGCAGTGAAGGTTCCAACTTCTAATGGAGTGATCTTCCCTAAAGATTGGGGTTTTAAAATTATTCCAGCTGGTTGTGTGCAGTCTCATATGTCACAGCTCAGGAGGTGCAAATTATTCCTCTTTAATGGGTGGGCACTGTGAGCTAACTGGTATTTTTGCAGTTTTGAGCACAGTCAGACTTCCCTGAGGGTGTTAGCTCACACACTCAGGCTCTAGCACTAGAGAGTTATATTTCTTTCTAAATGAAAGTGCCACTTGTGTTTCAGTGAATAGCACAGTGCATGATCGTGGGCTTTTGTTCCACAAGAATGGTAAAAACCCAATCACAGAGCTCAGTTTTCTGAGCAAAATAACTTTGTATATTAACAATTGCTTTTTTAATTTCAGATCTCTGGCTGTCATGGTACAGGGCTGTTCAGAGCCTTTTCTCAGCATGTGCTACACAGATTAAATATTACCCAGGAAGGACCCAAGGTGTGAAAACTGCATAATGCAAATGTAATATGGAGCTGGTGGTTCCTGCCAGAGAACAGCAGTAGCAAACTGAACCCAGTGGGGAATGGGGGTGGATCTGTGTGCTTTTTGTCCTTTCCTGTGATGTTTGGGGTTTGGGTTTTCCCTGTAAAGGCCTTCAGAGAACATTTGTGTGTGTTTGTGGAAGCTGCCCACCTTAGGATCTCATCCTTATATCCATTCTCGGTGCCTTTGTTTCCTGGTTAAGTCAGACACGTGTGGCAGGGAACAGCAGTGGGGATCCTGCAGAGCAGAGCTTTATCAATCCCCTTGGATACTGAGCTCAGATCAGAGCTGCAAACAGTGAGATCTGGTCCTTCCATGCTTGCCCAGCACCATCTGTCTGCTCTGGGCTTCTCTGCTGCTCACTCTGGTGATTTTTGCACGCGCCCTTGGTGGCCAGGGCAGTTGTGGGCTAGCTGAGGTCTCCAGGTCTGCTGGAGAGTAGCCCACACATTATTGCTGAGGAGCACATTCAGAGCTCTGCACAGGCATTCAGCTGTGCTTCTCCTGCTGACACTAATGGGAGCCATGCAGTTAAATCTCTTTATTTCACTTGGAACGCTCACCCCTGTGTGCCCAATTAATTAAAAGAGGTAAAAGGAGGAGCTGTTATAGAAGTAAAATATTTTTTTTCCCAAGGAACTTGTGCACAAGCCATCCAGAAAGCTGCTTTCCTGCTTTCAAAAACTGCCATATAAAGCACAATACAAAAGCTCTTTTGTACTGAATAAAATAAATCTTTCAGAAAATATTTAGCTCCTAGTTAATAATCAGACTTTCACAAAGTTTTTGGTGCTTTGAATCTGTCGGAAAATACGATGTGAATTTTAAGGTGGTTACATCATTCTATTTATTACATGTGGAAGGAACATATTTAGTTGCTCAAATAATTGCCAGAAGTAAACAAGGAAGAGTTTGGGATTGTTTTTTTTTGTGAGGGCTGCCTCTCAGCTAATACACTGCTGCTTCTTTCTTTTTAGGATGGGAAAATTCGAGTCACCATCCTTGCACGCAGCACAGATTACCGGAAAATACTAAACCAGAATGAGGTGTGGTCCTTTTTATCTCTAAAAAAGACTTATTAGAAGTTCAATTTTGCTCATTGGATTGATTTTTTTTTTTCAGATACATCCAAGACATCTAATTTTTTGCAAATCTTGGACAAATATGTCCAATGTTTACATTAATTTGTTCTAAAATGTCTTCTGAGCAGTCTCCATTTTATACCCCAGACACTGAACCTTGCTGCCCTTTCTAAATATCCAGTGGAAATGTACAAATGTAATACTAAAAGTATTTCCTCTGAGCAAACAGACTGCAGATCTTGTGATAAAATGAAATTATTTCACTTTCAGATTATTCTTTTTATTTATAGCATCTCCAGTGTTGGAGTCTAACAAATCCCTCTGTAGTGCCTGCAGATTGGAGTGCAGAAACCCTTGCATCAGAGTTTGTGCACTCAGAACATAATGAATTTTCATACTGATTAACATTTTTATGCAACTTTGTGGACTTGTGTAAAAGCTTCTTCCATGGTAAAATGATAATATTTAATGTTTTCATACCTGTTTTCATTCTCTGCTGTTTGTGCCTGACAAAAATGAATTGGGATTTCATCCCCACCTTGTGTAGAGAGAACCTGAGGCTGATGTGATGCAGCAGCTCAGAGGATTTGTGCTTTATCTGCTGGGCTGTCCTCAGCTGATTCCTCCACTGCTGCACACAGTTTGTGTTCTGGTACCATGGCAAAGAGAGAAGTTGATTTTATCTTCACCAGCTCAGGAGTACAAGGGAGCAATTCACTGAAGGAGGACACCAAACCCTTGTCTTTGTGTTATTCTCCCCAGCTTGTGAATGCTTTGAAAACAGTGTCAACGCTGGAGGTCAGAGTGGTGGACTACAAGTACAAGTGAGTTCGTGGAGGAAGCTGGTGCTGCCTGTGGCTGCTGACAGCTGTGTCTGTCCCAGCTCCAACCTGGGCAAAATCCAAAGACTGGGAAGGAAAATGTTGGGTGAGGTAGTCGAGCACACCCATTTCATAATGCACTACTTAGGGTTAGCAGGCTCAGGTTAAACTGCTGCACAATGAGCAAGGTTTGAAATCCCCTTTTGCTCCCTCTCCCAGAGCCAGCTGTGCTCCCATCACTTCTTTGCATGTTGCTTTGTTAACAGGAGTTTCCCTTGTATGATGTCAGTGTCTTATTTTGTGAGCCTTTGTTCAGTAATCAGTAATAACTCTGATTATTTGCTGCTCTGGTGGCCTCTGAAGACACCACTTGAGGTTAGTTTGTGGTGCCAGGTGTAGTAGGCACTCTGCCAGGAAGAAATGGATTGAAGGAAAATCTCCCAAACAAAGCATGCCTGTCCCAAATGGCAGCTGCTCCACCTGGAGGTGTCATGAATCGTGCAGGCAGAGTGAGAAACTGGAGCAGCACTGAGACATCCATGTTCTGACCAAACACAGACACTGGGAGGAAATTTATTTGTATATTTGTACTAGTTTGAAAGCAAAACCAGTGAGACTCCAACTCAGAAATACAATTTAATTTAAAAAAAAAGTAAAATACATGCAGTAGTACAAAAAAAGAAAGCACTGACAGAGT
>VRYO01000638.1:15752690-15768799 GCA_009812075.1 Sialia sialis | reverse complement strand
CAATTAAAAAGAAAAACCCTTAAACTTACAAAATCTTTAAGTTGCCAAAAGTATTTTTGAAACAAATTCTTGTGAAGTTTTGAAACGTGCCTGCATTTCTTTTACTCCCAATGTTGGACTACTGCTGGCTGCAGCATTTGTGATACTTAGTATTGTTCTTTGAAAAATCAGTTCTCTCTTTCAGTATTCCCTCAAGCCAATTTTGTGCTTTCCCCAAGTTCTGCTGGGGTGGGTAGAGCTGCCACCTCATCACCATTTTTGTTGTGTTGTCTGCAGGGAGCTTGAATTTTCGGAGCAACTGAGGATTACCCACAACTCTGATATATTCATTGGGATCCATGGGGCTGGGCTGACCCACCTGCTCTTCCTGCCAGACTGGGCTGTTGTGTTTGAGCTGTAAGTCTGTCTGTCTGTCTGTCCTTCCTCTTCTGTTTGTTGCTGTGTGTTGATGAAGCCTCTCCCTTCCTGCTGTTTGACCATGAATGTTTGTCTTGCAGCCTTGTTTAGACTTCATAGTTGGCAGCCTCTTCTCCTGGGGATCAAAACAGAGAAAGCTTTCATTATAAAATATAGTGTAATTATATCATACAGGCTAAGCCTGTGATTTCCTAATCTTCCATGGTATAAATATAATGGGAAAATGGCAAACCATGAGAAAACCTCATTGTTGAGGTTCTGCCTGGTGATTCTGAGATCCAATGATATTTTAGTGTTTCAGGTGAATTGATTATGTGCATGTCCAGGACTATTATTGATATTAATTGATTATGTGCTAGCAACACCCTGGGGGTTTTTTCTATCCTCCTTGTTCTGCTCAGGACATGAGCACCAGCTTGCTGGCCAAGGTCAGTCCTGTGTTGTTGTGTTGTGCCTAAATTTCTCTTGCAGCTTCTTTTTAAACTTATTTTGTCACAAAGTAGGGATTTAGCAGACACTCCAGCCTACAGAACAAAGCAGAAATCCAGAATGCTTGTTAGAAGAGCTCTGAATTCCTCATCCTAGGAAATTCAGCTGTGGGGAGGCTGCAGAACTGGTGTTTTGCAGCGTAGTCATGGCTCAAGGGTGTTTTGTCCAGTCTCCAAATCAGAAACTCAGGGGTTGTTTGTCACATATGCAAGAGCTGCTGCAGCTGGACAGGGAGGTGTCTGACATTCAGATGTGCCTCAAACTGCCTCCAAGGCCACATCTGAGAGCAGAAGGCAGCCCTTGCTGTCGTTTCAGTGGAGCAGAATTTCTCCGTGGTTTTGGTGCCTTAGACAACAGACATTGCAATTTTTCACCCTGCTAACTTCAGCATAGTCTCTGTAGGTAAAAATATTTTTTCTGCCTTTCCCTAGATACAATTGTGAAGATGAACGTTGTTACCTGGACTTGGCAAGGCTCAGAGGCATTCATTACATCACCTGGAGGAAAAGGAATAAAGTATTCCCTCAAGATCAGGTAATGATGGCCACACTGGAAGGGTGAGGTGCTGTAACTGGAGCACTTCACAGTTATCCTGTTTTACCTACCTGTGCCTGGTATTTGAAAGATGATATTCATTCTTTAGGCCAAATTAACTTCCTTGTTAAGATTAAGAAATCATTTGATATTAATGGCTGAGGGAAGAGGAGAAATGAAATTAATTGGCCATGAACCATTCAGAGCATGGCTGTTATGCAGTTCCTTTGCTGATTCTTTTGCCTCAGAACAGATCAGTACATCAAAAATAACAAATTAAAATGGCAGATCCTCCATTTTTTTTTTGCTTTCTTGAACGGAAGATGAATTGATCTTTTTCTTTTCTGTCTGAAAGTCCTTATCTTGTTTTTCTAGGGACACCACCCAACACTGGGAGAACATCCAAAATTTACAAACTACTCCTTTGATGTGGAAGAATTTATGTATTTGGTGCTTCTGGCTGCAAATCATGTTTCACAGCATTCGAAGTGGCCATTTAGGGTAAAACATGATGAATTCTAAATCAGACTTCTGACTGAAATACTGCTTTTAATTAATCACAGAATGGCCTGTGTTGGAAGGGATTTTAAAGACCATCTCATTGCACCCTCTCTCATGGGCAGGGACACCTTCCACTATCCCAGGTTGCTCCAAGCCCTGTCCAGCCTGGCCTTGGACACTTCCAGGGATGCAGGGGCAGCCACAGCTTCTCTGGGCACCCTGTGCCAGGGTCTCACCACCCTCACAGGGAAGAATTTATCCCTTGTATCCAATCTAAACCCACTCCTTATCAGTTTGAAGCCATTCCCCTTGTCCTGTCACAAAAAAAAAAAATAATTTCCCCCTATGAGGGAAGTAACCCATTTGTGAGACCAGTTCTTAGCACCATACCTTGTCTTTATAATTCCTTTCTAAACTGAGAGGTTTTGATATGTAAAAACTATTTTTTCAGACTCTGTTTTTTTGCACTGTGTTTCTACATTCCAGATTCTGAAATGCTCTTTATACAAAGATATGTCCACCCATTTCATGTAAGGTTTTCTGGGGTAGATCCAGGGTCAACAGACACTGCAAGCTTCTACTTTAAATTTAGAAACATTTTCACATTAGAGAGCACAGTCCTATGATTTTGCATTTAGATATAAACTTTGACTCTTTTCCCTGTATTTATAAATGCTCCAATACAAGAGGTCTGCACAGCAGGTTCAGTCAGTTTTCTGTCTCAGAACAGGTAAATATTTTCCAAATTTAGTATTTCAAATTTCAGGTAATCTGGGCATTTCCTACTTTTTCACAAAAAACAGCACTCTCCATTGGAAAACTTGGGCAAATTGGAATAAAACTTGATTTTTTTGAGGATTCTAAAGGGAATGGCCTCGTTTTCTTAAGGACAAATGATAAAATGTGTAGAGTGTCTTTCAGCTGCAGCTGAAAGGAATTGATTGGGAACCTTGTTCTTGGAGTCACTCAAAGCCTAATTTTTAATATTCATGTTTCTTCAATATTTTGGAGAGTTAATGCAGAAAACTTTTTAAATTTAATCTTTCCAAAGCCATTAGCACAGTTCACTGTTTTCAGTGAAGGGAATATTAAACCAAAGCTAAGGTTTTTTTTGCAATCCCCCCTGGAGCTGAGATGTTCTAGTGAGGAAAATAAAGGTAGTAGTTCTTTTATCTTAAGTGGGGCTAGTAGCATGTGTAGAAGAATCAACTTCACTGAGATAAAACCCTGGAGTTCCATGTTAAATTATGGAATTTTGGGCAATGTGTCCCCATGCTGGACTTGCAGTTCCATACAGTCCCAGTGGCTTGGGGCAGGCACACGTTTGTATGGAAAACAGGAGAGTTCTGGTAAATACAAACATTTCACTGCTCTAATTGCAGATGGTATTGACTTCCCTTCCCCAGCAATTTCACAGAGTGTGGGTGCATTTACAGACCTGTCTGTACTGCTAGGGATGAGTTACTGTAAGCACAATTTTCATATAGATCTCTCATGACCTTAATCAGTGCACAGGGTAGAGCTGAGACCTTCATATATTTTGTGTGTGTGGTGCAATTCTTCCTGGAGTGTGTTGTTTTACTGAGGCAGAAAACTGTTTCACTTTAAAGGATCATAGAAGCAAAATTGCACTTCTTAATA
The DNA here is from genome assembly GCA_009812075.1 of Sialia sialis. Taxonomy (NCBI): domain Eukaryota; kingdom Metazoa; phylum Chordata; class Aves; order Passeriformes; family Turdidae; genus Sialia; species Sialia sialis. Next base: position 15,765,217 of record VRYO01000638.1, on the reverse strand, counting down.
TGAGGGGGAAGGAAAAAATCCAAACCCTTGAGCATTACCATTTCCTGTATTTGTATGTGTCTGTTGGGGTTTTTACCTTGTGGGATTTTTAAAGTAAAAAAATATGTAAAACTTAAACCAGTAAAATGTCTGTGTTTGAATGAAACCAAGTCAAAGGAAAGAAGACATTTGATTATGAACTGTGCACATATTTTTTTTTAATAAAAAAGCTTTTTAATAAAAAAAAAAAAGGTGTAAAATGTTTTGGTAGCTTGCCAGATTTTAGAGGCAAATGTTTTAAATACTATTAATTGCTTGGAGTCACATATGTCTTTCTCGTGCCATGAGAGGTTGATGTTCTGAGGTCCAAAGTGATATTCAGGTCTATTTACTTAAGAGTCATTCAGAGGTGATGCTGCCATCCTGCACTGCTGGCTTTAGTGCTGGGCATTTGAAGGTTGGTTTGTGGAAGTCTCTGTACATATTTAACTGCCTGTGGTGCAGGTGATGCTGCTGAAGGCAGTGAGTGAGTGCTTGAGTCTGCACAGGAGCAGCTAATGAGGAGCTGCTCTTTCAAGTGATCACTGAAACAAATGGTTGAACATATGTGTGCAGGAGAGGCTGCAGGGACTTAATCCAAGGGCAAAATATCCTGCCAGCATTCACCAGTTTCAGCAAATTTGAGTGCAGTGTCAACAGTTGATGGCCAACACGTTATTCAGCCTTTATGGCTTAATATTGCTAGGATGAAAAGATTATTTGTGTTGATTAACTTTACAAATAGTACAAGATTTTCTTGGCAGCAGAAGGAGGTTTGGTTGGATTTCTGGGTTTTGCCAATAAATCCTGAGGGAGTTTGGACAACAGCAGAGGTCTGGATTGTGACTTGAAGAGCATCTGGACCATCTTGGGTCTGTCTGGAAGTCAGAATTTGAGGGAATCCATGAGACTCTTGGGCCACTTTTCTAACAGATCATGGGAATCTTGTTCCTTACTATTTCTGATTTTTAAATTTTTTTTTTTTCATCTCTCCAGTTTACCCAACTGACTTTAGAGTCTAAGGGGCACCTTTGCCTCATCGTAATGGATTCAGTTTTGGGACTTCTTGTAATGCTGCAAGTCCTGAATGCTTTTGGGATTGCCTGTGTTTCCTGTACAATGTAAACCAAGAGCTGGATTTGGAATAAAAAAATAATTTATGGATGCATGTGGTTTCTTTCCTTTTTGCTTCGGAATTCGTCAAGGTGTAATTTCAGGTTTTTTCTTCAGTGGAAGTTGGGTAAGTGTGAGCAATGGTTTGTGATGGGGAGGTGGCAAATCAGGATTATTAATCTTAAGAGTCTGAATATAAATATTAAGGCAATATATTTTTAAAAGCCATTAAGTAATAATGGAATTAATTTTTGCTATTAATCTTTTACAGTATCATTAATGAGATAACTCAGGGTTTAGCATATCTCTTAATCCTGAATATTTTTAAGGTGGAAAACAGAAATATATTCTCCTTGAGAGCTTTTTAGGTGTTCAGAAGGGTAAAATGTTTGATTTCCACAGTGAATAATTGCTTCAATTTGCAGAGTTTGCCTTAAGTTGAGCTCTTCTACTCCTCTGAACACACATTTCTCATGGGTTGGGCTTTTTGCCTGAAATAAATGAACTGCTATTGAATCCCCTCTGGCTTTGGTCCTGTAATGGCCACAGAAGTTTGGGTTTTGTTGCTCATCCATGAACTCATTCTTGCATTTCATCTCCTCACCTCAGGCCTGGATGTGAGGGTGCTACTGATGCCTTAGGATTTTAGCTTTTACATTTTTCGAATCCTGTACCACTTTAGGGCGTAACTCTAAATTCCATATAAAGTGTGAGTTCACTTTCTTCACATTTTGGTCAAGACAAAACAATCCCTCTAGGCCTGGAACTAAAGGACACCCTACATCCCCAGGCTCCAAAAAGTATAAACAAAAGTGAATTGGGGAGGAGTAAATTGGGGGCAAATTACTTCATTACCTGAAGCTGTAATTGGAGGATTAACCCCTGATATGAAAGTGGACCAAACTTATAATTGTTTGAAAAAGTCATGACCATTTTCCATCGTGGGTGTATCATCTTTGGACTGCCCAGGGTGTATCTACTGAAGGTTTTTAGTAAATACCTGCTCTTATTCTCTTGTCCTGTCGAGCCCCTGTTCTAGGCAGCCACTCCAAGCCCTGCTCAGAAGGGGAGTGCCAGGGCTCCGTTCATCCCAGCCCAGTCCAAAACCCAAATCCTGCAGTTTGAGCTGTGCCAAGAGTGCAGCTGCAAACAGCATTTTGTGTCTGGGGACAGAGAGATGCGCTCAGGAAACGAGAGAGGTGAGGAGGGAGGAACAAGTATAAGGTTTCAGATGGGTAAAATAGGCAGAGTCATTCTCAAGCTTGGAGCTCAGGACACCTTTGGGAATGTGGTTGTAAATCAAGTGAAATGTGTGGAAACCTTGTTGGGACAGAGCCAAAAATGAGGGGTGTGAAAATACAGTAATTTCACAACTGTAAGGCACACCCGCAACAAAGTAACGAATTAGTAACAGAATGGTGGGGTTTACTGGCAGGTGTTCAATTTGCAAACATTTTTCATGGATCAGCACAGCCTTTAAACATGGGCTTGGCTCAGGGCTGCGTGGGCTCGCATTTCTGGGTTGGCAAATTCCCAAACTCTGTCCATATCTAAGGCGCACCGGATTATAAGATGCACTTCCAGGTTTCGATCGAAATTTTAGTCAAAAGGGTGCACCTTATAGTCGTGAAATTACTGTACTCATGTCACAAATTGCGGGGAGGTACAAGGGGGGAGAGGAAAGATCCTGAATTCCCCTGAGTCTGAGCCAGGAGAGGGGAGTAGCATCCTGAGCAGGGGGCTGTGGGGAGAAGGGACAGGGCTGAAAATCTGGGTGTGAGATGAAGGAAAGATGGAGGAAGAAAAGGATGTGTTGCCAAGGTGGGGTAGAGCTGCCAGCACATTCCAGGTGTAATTTTTTATTGGCTGCTACCCTCTCTTGGAACACTGAAATATTCTAATAATATCGATAAAATACAAAAATAACCTTTGTATATAAATATAATACAATAAATCCTATATAAATATATATAATATAACATTCAGTATTTGTTGTTACCATTATTTTTGGATAGGGGAATAAAACTCGAATAATAAACTATCTCTTAATTTCCTTTATGTTTTCTTGATTTCCCTTTCCAATCATTCCGTGGCAAATGAAAAAGGAGAAGTAGAAATAAAAGGTAAATTGCACTATTACTGAGAATAAATTTGTTTTGAATATGTATAACTTCTACAGTGACATTGTTCTTTTGACTTTTTTTTTTAAATCAGACCTTCTTTTGGCCTTTAGAAAAGTATTTATTAATGTAGTACACAAAGGGCACAAAGCTTTTGAGTAGTGGGTGAGAAATCAATTGTCTGGAGCTCAGCTCCCCCATCACCTGGGAACAAAAGAGTGTCAGGAATGTTAATTTTGGTTGCCAGGTGTTTGAGGGTTGGGCTTGTTGAAAACCGAACAAAAGATGACGTTCAACCAGGATTTTAAAAGAGAAAGTTGAGAATGCATCGGTTATTTTCTAGATTGGGCTGATAATGAAGTCACCGTCGATTATAAATAGTTTCAGTAAAGAAAACAAACAGAAAACAATGAAATTTTACCAAATCAGTCATCATTGATAATTGATGAATTATGGAGAAATACTGATGATGATGAATTATGATGAATTATGATGAATGACTGGAGAAAAGGAGGCTCAGGGGGCCCTTCTGGCTCTGCACATCTTCCTGACAGGATGGGACAGCCAGGGGTGGGTCAGGTTCAGGGAACAGGGACAGAACAGGGAACAGCTTTAAGTCGAGGATTAGAATGGACATCAGGGAATTTTTTTTCACCAAAAGGATTGTCAGGTGTTGTAAGGGGCTGTGCAGGGAGATGATGGAGTCCCCATCCCTGGGGTGTTTAACAGACACCTCTGGGGACATGGTTGGCAGTGCTGGGCTAAAGGCTGGACTCGAGATAAAACCTCTTTTCTAATTTCCAGGCTGATCCATCCCCATTTCAGAACCTGAACTCTGCTCTCTAATCACACCTCCCCGGCACTGCTGGGGCTGCGTTTCAGGTGCTTTCAGAAGGTCACAGCGCCCTGCTGGCAGGGGACAGCCCCAGTTCAGGCTGGAAATGCCCCTTGCCTTGGAGGGACACCCTGTCCAGGGAAGGCAGAGAGCTCTCACCTCTTGCAGCAGTAGGTGTCACCAGAGCCCTTCCCAACGCTCCAAGGGAATCTCATTCCAGATGCAGAATCTGCTCACTGCAACTGCTCCTGCAGTCAGGGTTTTGTTTTTCCTCCATCCTGTTTGTAGAAGCAAAAAATTAATCCACGAAGATTTTAGCGTTTAGCCTAAGATGATTCAGATGCTATTTTTCTTCAGTTTTTCTTTAAGCAACTTAGTTGGTGTTGGAAAATAATTTTCAGTTAATCTCTCATAACAAAATCCTTCTTCATGTTTTGTTCTAAACCACTTTGTGCCAGACTTTCACCTTTTAGTAGTTAATGGAATTTCTATTTTGCTGCAAAGTCTTGATTTTCACTTATGCAGCACATCACCCAGTCCTGCACCTTCCACTACCTAATCACTTTTCCAGTGCAGTTCACTAGGAAGGGTGGTTGTATGCACATCATGGAAACATGAAAAGTACTACTTGAAAAGTAGTAAGAAAGTATTGAAAAATTATGGAGTTGTTATTCTGTTTATTTTTAAAACCAAACCACCATGAAGACAGTTGTTTTTAAAGAAAAATGTTTGAGCTTTGCAGCTTTCCACTTTTCCAAATTTATCCCCCAGCTGGTCACTGAGGAAGCTTTGGTTGACTTGTCAGCTCTGGGAAGCTTTGAGCTGACACAGGGCTCTGGCTGCCCAAGGAGGGCTGTAGTGTCCAGCATTAGCCCTTTGCATGGGCTAATGCCAGAGGAGATGATTTGTCTGCCTGACATCTGATCCACAGCTTTCAGCAGCTGAGCAAAATAAAAATGAGCTGTTCAAGTTAGTACAGGGTAGGAATTGTTTGAGCTGCCATGCAAGAGGGGTGGAAAGCAGGTGAGGTTTGTAACATGTTGGAAGCACTGAAGTAAAGCTGATGTGATGCAAGAGCAAGGCATCCCTCATCAGCTTTGTGGTTGAATCAGGGCTTGTTGGCATCCCCATCTGTGAGGAAACACCTAAACTCTCCTTTTGCTGTCACTGCTGGGTTAATGGTTGGACTCAGTGATGTGAAAGGTCTTGAGAATTCCAAGCTAACACCAGTTCAGAGCTGTCTGCTGGGCAGACAGTGACCACGGACAGTGAAGGTCAGCAAATGACTGGTACAATTCATCATCTCTCAGCCATTCCCCATGGATCTATGTCAGCTGAGGAACACGGGCACACCCTGAATGTGCAGTGAAGGGTGGGCAGCTCTGGCATTTGATTTCTTGTGCATGTTGCAGGTAATTAAAATCCTCATCATGTTCATGTGTTGGGTGCCCTTGGGACAGGCAGGAGGGGACTGAGGGGGCTGTGAGGGACAGGGAGGGATGGCTGTGCTGGTCAGGACTCTGGGATGAGCCTGGCACCTCTGAGAGAGCAGTGGTGACCACAGTGGCCAGCACTCATTACCCATCCAGGGCTCTGCACAGCAGTCAGCACCAGGGTGTGTGTTTTGAGCTGACAGCTCCCAATTGTTTCCTCACCAATTACTGTGCCCAGGCCTTGATAGCACAATGAAATGTGCCTCCTACCCATCACTTCATCTCTGTCACACTGACTGGGTGTTCTGCCTTTGTTATGACTGGGAGAGCTTCAGCAGCATCAGAAAAATAAGCAAGCCTGTCTCTGGTGTGAAAGGCTTAAAGACAGGGTGGATGCTGTTAAACAAAAATGCCTCAGTCCAGATGAAAATGTACATGGAAAGAAAACCTCCCAGACCAGCTGAGCCCTCTCCACTCTGTTTTCATTTGGGACCCAGTGGGGGATGAAAAGAGCAGGAACTTTTCTTTTGCTAGACATCTTTATACTTAGTAAAGTATTCAGCCTTTCTTATAATTTATTCATTGTTGTCTAGCATAGTCTAAAATATCAGCCCTTCCCTCTCTGTCCTTTTACATACGCATTTTTGATGCCTCTTAATTCATTATTTAAGCAGCCTGCGTTCTGCTTTACAAAACACCCACCTCCCTGGTACCTTAATGCTCTCGGTTATTTGTGTATCTGTGTCAGCAGCTTTCCAGCAGGGAAAGGGAAGGGGCAGGCTGGGATGCTGATCCTCCAGCCCTCATCTCCTGCATGGGGAGGAGCAGAGGGCTGGGCAGGGAGAGGAGCTGGGCAGCAGAGGATGTGCTGGAGTGGTGTCCCACCATGAGCTGTTTTGGGGCTTCAGAGCTCCCCTGACAGAGGAAGGCTCAGCGGCACTTTAGGGAGGGTGGGGCAATGGGACACTGCAGCTCCTGGCGCAGTAGAATCCCTGGTCCTGCTGGGACCTGGAATCCCCTCCTGGCACCCTGAAAATCCATTTCTGCAGCACATCCCACCCTGCAGACTTGCTGGTGAGAAGCTGGGGACTCCTTTGATGGAGGTGCACCTGGAGTGCAAAGAATCCCGTGTCTTGTCACTAATTACAAAGTTGGAGAGCTGTCAACAGGAACATTTGCAGCTGAAGAATCTGTCTGTGCCTTGTGAAGGGTGAGCAATGCTTTGATTGGAATTCCTGCAGCAATCTGTTTGCTCCCTGGGTGCGGTGTTTGAAATGCTGCCAGAGGTGTCACTCCCCCCAAATTCCAAGGGTGATGCATCCAGGAATGGAGGGTCATGTACCTAGCACTGCCTTTCCCTAACAAAAGCAAGCTGGGTAGATAGCTCAGTTCAGAGTATTATAGCACTCCCCTAAGAAAAAGAAGTAAAGGTTAAGTAAATGGAAAGGAACACAGATGTTCCAAACCTCCTTCTTATGGCCTTGGTTGCAAAAATGCCCTGGACATTATCTATTCAATGCTTTTAACATTCCAGCCGAAGAAAAAGTTGGGAATATTTGACCTGATAGTGCATGCTTCAGAGAAAACATTTTCAAATGCTGTGTGATAAATCAAGCTTTACTAACTTAATAGCCACAATGTTTTCTTTTTGAGTCAGGAACCTAGGAAAGAGTCTAGGACTGAAAAACAGACCTGACAGCCTTCTGGCCATTTAATGTGAGTTCCATTGTATTGATCAGATTTGAAAGCATTGAATATTAGCTTAGTGCAGTGACATCAGCTGAGGATGCTGCTGTCACTTTGGGGACAGCAGGAGGAGACACAAGCCCTGCAAGGCAGGAGTTTGTTCTCAGCAGGAGGGACTTGGCTGAGGACATCCCAGATCCCACCGCCTCAGAGCCCGGCTAAACACTTTTACCTCATGTTTTACAAATAATAAACAATTTTGCTTGTTTCAGTGGCTTTGGGGGTTTGCCCCCTCCTGACAAAACAGTGTTTGCTTGTACCCATGTTTACTTTCTGCCAGCTCTCCAATATCATATTTGCACAGTCAATACTCTTCTGCTGGCAGATTATTTTTAATAGAGCGCTTTATTAAAGTGTCTTTCAGGAGAATATTTGCACTGCAGTGCACATCAGAGCACTGCTGTGTGAGAAGGGCTGAATGCACCAGCACAGTCACTTCCTTACCAAATTTTGTGCTCGGAGCACTTAGATGAAGGAGGATGAAAAGGAATTTCAGACCCTGTGTAGATCCTTGTACAAATCCCACCATGGGCAAGGTCTTGCTGGACACTGACATGTTGTGAATTAAGTACAGCACATTCCATACAGCTTTTTTTGTCCCCCAAATTACCTTTCCACTACTTTTAAATTCCTGACATCCAAATTATTTTTTAAAATTAATTTTCCTTTTTCTTATTACTTGGGAAGAAATCCCAAGTTTCTCTCCTTTGAGGGAAGTGTGAATTAACCTCCAGTATATTCTGTTACTCTTGGAGTTAACCAGACCCCAACTGCTTCTTTTTGATGTTATTTTTGGGTTATCCTTTGGACTTTTGCCCTCAGCTGAGATGGAGGATGGTGGTTGGCACTGCCCACACTGAAACCCACAGCTCATCCCTCCTGAGACTTCAGTGGCACTGAGATTGCTGGAGGGGAAGGGTCTGATGGCCCTGGAGATGGGGACACTTCTGCTCTGCCAGCACTCCACAGAGAAAAGTTTAAGCAGGTCTGCTGTAAGCAGCTCCATTTAATTTAGTTCTTTTTCACTATTAATTATCACTGGAAGCAGTTTCCAGTGAATTAAAATCCTCGTGTCTATGGAGGAGTAGGGCTGCTCTGGGTGGGTTTATTTTTCTATGTGCCTGCTCATGCAGATTTCCTGAACCCCTGCAATTTGCCTAGCTTCTCTCTGCTATTTGACATTTATTCTTTGTGTACTTTTCCATCTCATTAATTTATTAAACATCAATGGTGATGCAGGTCTTTGATCCACTTAAAAATTAACCACCTAACCAATTCTTGAGCCATGGCTGTATTCCCTCTCTCCTGGATATTTTGGCTCATCAACAGACTCTTGCCAATTCCTGTGCCTGAGATGATCTTAAAGATAATGTGATTTTTTCTTTTTAGTTTTTCATAGTATTTTCAGATTTGCTTGCAGAAAGGTGCAGTTTTACTCTGTAGAAACGTGTTGTTCAGCAAGGTGTGTGTAACTTTTGCTGACTTCCCAAAATAATCAGCATTTTTTTGGCAAGGGAAAGAAATCGTGTCTGGGAAATGGATTTGTCTTGAGCATTTCTCAAGGAAGGGGGTTAATGGGAAGGGATCTCCACGCTAGCAGCACTGTTGCTCTCTCCTTGCAGAGCTTTTGGGTGAAACCATCTGGCCCTGAGAATCTGCACTTTTTCTCAGTGCAGCTGACTCAGGTGATGCTGCACCCCCCCTCTGCCAGAAACTCCTGGGTGTCCCTCATGCCAAACCCATTTCTTCAACATCCTCCTTCACAGGGCTGCTTGATTCCTTTCCACATTCCCAGATTTTTTTAATTTTTTTTTTTTTGACACCTGCTCTCTTCCTACAGGAGGCGAAATGCATCACTCCAATGTACCACAGCCCCTGAAACCTGATGGAGCAGTCAGAGTTCACTGCTGAACTTTGGTCCCCAGAAGGTGAGAGCTTCCCTCCTTGGAAGGATCCTTTCCAAAAGCTGCCTCTGAGTTGCTAAGAAACAGCTTGTCACTGTGGCATGGGCTGTAGGCAGTTCTGTACAGGTAATTAGAAGTCACTCCTGCTTTATTATTAACTATTTGTTGACTTTTTCCCCCTTTTAAATAATTTTCCTCCCTGTCCCCAGAGCGTTCAGCACTCCTGGTACATCTGCATCAATTATGCATCGTCTGTGTGATTTTTCTTCCTGTGGAAACTTGGCTTGCAGAGGCTCTTTGTGATGCTCTAGCCATGACCTAACCCTCCTGTGCTGAATAATTCCTACCGAGACAACACAGTTTCCCTGCTGTGTTTTCCACGCTGCTGTGTCTCAGCAAGGCAAATAAATCAGGCTGTCTCCCACCACCAGGCAGCCTTGTTTGCTCAATTTTGCCGTTCCATTTCTTGCTTTATTGAATAAGCATGTATTTATGTACCTTGTGTCCTTTCTCTGCCTGCCCATTTTTTATTGAACTCCTCCATCGGCCGCACGGTTGGATTTTCCTGACAGAGTTTTGGATCTTAAAATGCTATTTCTTCAGACCAGCTGTCACTTCTGTCCTAACCTTGTCCCACGAGGTCTCTGTGCACTGCTTACGTGTCTAGCTCTGCCTGCCCCTTCACCTTCTCCTCAGCTCTTTTAGTTTTAATACCTCATACATGAAATCTGGTTGGGAATCCCCCCACTTCTCTTTAATTAGAGTGACTCTCTTATTTTTGGCACGCCCCAAAAACCAGCACCCCTGCAGTGAGAACCCCTCCACAGCCTTTATGTGCTTCATGCCTCCTCTTTTTGCTGCTGCAGCACCCAGCTTGTGTCTCTCTGGGGATTAGCAGGGAGATGCTGCTGCACCAGCCCCAGCCTTAAATCTCTCCCCCAGCCACAGACGCAGTCTCCAGCCAGACTGAGGGGTTTATTTTAGCTCATCTCAGCCTGCACTGGGGCAGCTCAGAGCCTCAAGCTCCCCTTGGCTGGAGCCAGCACCCAGGGATGGCTGGGGAGAGATGTGGGAGTGCAACCCCACAGTGGGGAACTGCTCCCACCCCACACTGTGTCACCCCCCACCTAAAGCTCAGGCTTCAGGACTGGACAGAGAGGTTTTTGTGCTGAATCACCCGTTTGGGAACACATGGCAGGATATTCCCCCCGATGCCCCAAATCACCATTTCTCTCAGGAGAGCTGTAGAGCTTTGGGGATGTGGGGGAACAGAAAAACCTTTTCCCTAATGGCCCATATTGCTGCTTAGTGACCACCTGCCAAATTCAATGAGGGAGATGCTGAGACCTGTGGGGCTGGGAGTCGGTGCCTAATGAAGGCTGGGAATGAGGTTTTTATACCCCGCACAGCAGAACTCTGGGATGTTATTTATAGCTGCTCACTTGCACCTCAAGCACCTGTAGAGACTTTATTCTCCAGACCCTCAGTGGAATCACAAATGACAGAAAGAGCTGAAGATGTAATGACCCTTGAAGTAGGAGAAATTATTTACCAAACCGTAGATAAGACGACAGATCTCTCCTGCACTGTGTTTAGGGCATTCAATCTATTGCAGATGTTACCATAGTCATGCTGTTTAATTTAAAATTGCCCTGCCTTCCTTGTGTCTCAAATTCTTTTCTTGGGAAACTAAATCCTTTCATAACCTAAATGCAGCAGAGGAGATGAAAGCAGCTGGTCTGGGGATGGATATGGCCATTCCAAGGGAGCTCTATGTAATTGTTTTTTAAATGGACATGCTTGCTCAATTTTTTTTGGTCTGGTTCATCCTGGTTTTGTTGTTTGTGATATGTCTTCTGACTTATGCTCCTTGTCTAGCAATGGAAAACTACCAAGATTAAAAACCTTTGTTAATTTATAGCTGGCATAGTAAGAGCTCTTCTCATTTTACTGACTTTGTGACCTCCATAGCAGATATAATGCAGGGATTAAAAAGAAATGGTTACTATTGGTTTCCTGGAATAATTTTCTTTGTGCATGGGTCAAAGGAATAAGGATTAACAAAATGATTAGATATTGGAGACAATAGCCCAATCTGTTTGCCTTTATATTTTACAATCTGTCTCTTAACAGGGCAGGTGACTCTGAAATAGAACTTGCCACTCTCTTGGACTGGACATGGTCCCTCCTCCCAAAAATCTTGTTCACTTCAGACCAGTTCCTCACAACCAAATAGGTCTTTCTCCACTGAAATCAGACCTGGCTTCATCTTCATATGAAGGAGTCTGGTTTGTATTTGCAAAACATAACATGGCTGCTCCTAATTTTCCATTTGTGCTTTCAGCTGCAGTGCCAAGCAGCCACTTGTGTGAATCTCTCCAGTGTGAGCTTTACTTATCATTTATCAGTCACGTGTGAGCACTAATTATAGTTTTCCCCCTACTGAGACAAGGTTTTGGAAGTGCTCAATGGATGTCCAACACATGCAGGTGGAGATAACCCTGGGGATTTATTTCACCCCTGACTTTATCAGGGCTCAGTGAGACCCACGGGACAGGAGCGCCTTTTACCCACAGCTCCTGCATTGTTCTTCCTGGTGGTGCTGCAATCAAAGCTGTCAAGGAAAATGATCTACAGGCAGTAGCTTGATTATATTTGTCCTGAGATACTTCTACACTGAAGGATTTTCAAGTTTTAATCAGTCTGCATTAACCGTGGTGCTCTTGTAGTTGATCATGGAAAGAAAGCAACTGTTGATTGCACTAAAAGCATTAAGTGACCTCTGCTAATTAAAAGATAATGTCAGTGCAACTGAGTGGAGTGCCTGGGTCTTTAGCCTTTTAGATAGACACTAAATGAAAATCAAAGAGTTTGGAGGAAATATTTGTGGTAAAGTTAAGAGACTTGTTTGTGGAAATAACAGGTCATGTTTCATAAAAGTTATTTAATCCATTAATGATACCTAATATGCCATAGAACCAGCAATTTGCTGAAAGAGAACAAACTCCCCAGTTGTGAGATCTGCCTTAACTGGAGCATTTTGCTTGGGAAGCCTATGCTATAGTGAATCCAGTGTGTCCCTCTGTTGTCCATAAATAACCCAACTACTTTTTCTCACAAATGCAGGTGACCTTTTAAATGACCCAGACGTTTAGTGGTAAGTTCTGTGTTCAGTAACAGTGTAGTCAGTGTCTACAAATTCAGCCTTGCCTTTTTTTCATTAATCTCAGTGTCTGGGAGAGAAAACAAAACAGGTGGAATAACTATGTACAAGCACACCCCATGCTCCTTGGAGACCATCACTGGTAAATATTATCTTCTGCTTTTTATATTTACAGTAATTTCACAATTATAAGCC
>VRYO01000638.1:15703719-15751690 GCA_009812075.1 Sialia sialis | reverse complement strand
TGTGGTGTCCTCCAAGGAGCACCAGTGGTTCAGAGAGCTCTTGGAGGAGGTGCCAAAGCACTTGGTAAAATGTGGGATAATTTTTCAGGTTTGTGTCTCACTCTGACTCCTTCCTCTATGAGAAGAAACAGACAGAAGGAAAGTTTTTTATTTTTTATGTGGAAGAAGTTAAATCCCACATGGGAATAGAGAAGGGAACATAAATGTTCAAATTGTGGTGTTGAGAATGAGTTTGACTCCATGCATAAAGCAGAGGCTTCACGGGGAGGTGTCTGCTTCTCTTCAGATTAAAAGAAATGTTCTGGAAGCTGAAGGTAATCTCTTCCCAGGCATTTGTAACCGAGCTTCACAGCTGCCAGATTGCATTTGATCACATCCAGCAGCCCTGGGTGAGGAGCTGCAGGGTGAGGAGCAGCACAGCACGGGGTGTGAGCCAGCCCTGGCTGAGCTCTCTCCATCCAAAGGCTCTGTCCAGGCAGAAGGTGCCTGATTTTCCAGCATCCCAAAAGCTGCAGGACGAGCAGGGCTCAGCCTCCAGGGTGTCAAGATTAGAGGGGAATTTTCAGACAGGAAATACTGATTTTTTCTCAGTGCCAACTACCCACCTCACAAAAAATATTGTTCTTCTGAAGGGAAATGTAAATGCAAGCCTTTGACACAAATATCCCATTTAAAGAAGCCTTCCTCCATTCCCTGCCCCCACTGGCAATAGAAAGTTACATTTACTTATGTGAAAAATTTTAACTTTGAAAACTTTCAACTTTGAGAAAATGCCCTTTCTGTTCACTCTTAGCACTGAACTTTGTGGAATCCACCCTTTGTTGTACTGTGGTCTCAGCAGTGCCTGATGCCTTATTTCTCTCCTTTCTGTTCTACAATTAACCATTATTTTCAGTGGGTTTTTAAGAGCAATATGCACACCTGAAAATATTTTAAAGAAACCATTTTAAAAGGTTATGAAAAAGAAAATAAATACTTGGCATCGAGATTCTTGGAGTGCATGATGAATATTTTAACAGTAAAAAATCTAGCCAGAGAGAAATGAAAGGTTTTAGTGCTCTAAATAAAACTCTTTGTGGGTTTTAATGTGCAAAAATGGACAGCAATGCTTTAAAGCCTCTCCACAAATACATCTCTGCCCTGCTATACTCTGTATATCTTACATCCGTAGCCAGTAATGGTCTGTTATGCCTTTTTAGGTGCTCAGGAAAGGTATTACACCAGTTTTCTCCTCTAGGACTCTACATCATAACCTTTAGGCTTTGAGCAGAGAGTTGGGACCTTTGGGAAGATGCTGTGGATGTAAAGCTCAGGTTTTGTATCCTGTGGTGGAGAGTGGAGACAGAGAGAGGGGAGGGAAGGGATATTTGGGAATGTGATCACTCCCCACAGAGGGGCTCATTCAGCATAAACTGGGGAAAGCTCTGTGCTCACAGAACTTCTCATTGTCTTGTGACAGCAGTGAGGCTTCAGAGCAGCGTGGGATAGTCTGTTGTGTCACTGCTTTGTATTTTCCTTTCTTTCCCTCCCTCACACACATCCCCACACAGCTGGAAAAGAGAATCTTTCTGTTATATCAGCTGTGACAGAGGTGGGGCATTGCTGGAGTTTTATTTGTGTAATTGATCAATTCACGAGCTAGGAAAGCCTTAATTATTTTTTTTAAATTAGCCAAATGTATTAGTGTCCATGAAACATGTAGTTCTGTAATTATTTCTGCAAAATAATATCTTTGGCCTGAGCAGGAGCCCTTCAGTCCTGCTGTAAGGTTGCCTTTCTGCAAACCCTCCTGCTAATCCAATCTCATGTATTTCCTTCCTTGCTGTTATAGAAACTCCTATTGCTAAATGTAGTGAATGCAACTGCTAAAGTGATGGTGCCAGTATAAATTATTAAAATTACATGGAGTAATAAAAATGTGTTGTGTATAAAAAGATACAGAATAAGGCAGTAGGGCTCAAGCTTTCAAGTTACTGCAGAAAATTCTCTATATCTATAACCTGCTGTACAAGTGGTACAGTAACCACAGTTGGGTTTTGTCTTCATGTGTTTACCAAAGCAGAATATTTGGATGCCATACTTTTCAGGCTTCCAGCTTTCTTTGAAAAAAATGAGATTGTCTGAAGAAAAGAGGTCTGCTCTCAGGTTTTTGATAATTTTTGGAAGCATCTTGGGTTGGAACATTAAAAACATAATGTCCAAAACTGTAAGTTACTTCTGAAAATCTATGTGGTTTGTTTGTAACCAGAAGCATTGATAAAAATTGACTGTGAAGATCACGTTGTATCAAATATATAAACTCATTAATTAAGTACATAATGTCTGTTTTCTTGTTATCAAAACAGAGGAGCTCTTGAGAAACATGAGAAACCTATTCCCCCTTCACTATAAATTAAAAAAATCGTCCATTTGAGTTTTTTCTTTCTTGCAGCAGGCACTCAGGGTATGGACATGGGAAGTGCCATGGAAAGTTGGAAAGAGACACTAAGCACAGATGCAAGGTTAGTGTTATACCAAAAAAAAAGGAGTTCAGTGCATAATCTCAGCCCTTGATGGAGAAGATATAGTGAAATGTTGACTTTAATTGCCACGGGACATAGATTAGCAGATGGTCCCATGGATAGACTGCTCTCCATGTCTATAAATAGCATAAGTTAATTTATGCAAGATCTTCCCTTTCTTTTACAGCTATCTCCCAATGTGTCAATATCTTATTGGCAAGGAAGCATCCAGCCCTGGAGAGGGAATGGAGACCCTGTTTCCATCCCTGGGATCGTGTGATTATGTTACAGCAAAAAAACCATCTGATCAAATAACTCCTGATGGAACAGACAGGCTGTGACAGCCTGATCTGAACGCACCTTCATTTCAAAAATAACTATCAGGTATCTGCAAGTCAGCTGGAATAATGGCTGGGCGGAGTGGGGGAGGCAGCACAGCCCAGAGCAGGGTCAGGGAGCCTCTCTGAGCTCCAGCTCAGCTTGCTGATGCTGTTTTGCTTTGCACATCTCCTCCTCCTCCAGCTCCCACCTCCCCTCTGCTGGGTGAGCTCCTCTGCTTGGGGGCTCTCTGCCACAGCCACAGGGAAGTGGCCAAAAGGTTTTGGGAGCTGCTGTGACTGTTTGCAGCCGGCTGCCTTCAGCCTGGCCCCTCTGTGTCAAGTCTGACCTGCAAATCCTGGTGCCGCAGCTGCCTCTCTGCTCCTGGTCACTGCAGCTCCTTTTCCTCCTTTCCCAGGCCTCCCACTCCCATCCCTCTGTCCAGTTTCTGTGATGGAAACCTCTCTTTTTGGTTCACAGCTTTGGCTTCTCTGTCATTCAGCAAGCCTCATGTTTGGGACGGCCATGGAGTAATTTGGTACCAGAATCCATGGATATTTCTTGTTCTGGCCTGTTTGTGCCTTGTCTAATAATTCCTAGAGTCTCCCACTTCTAATCTCTTCATCCATCATTGTGTAAATGTTGTCATTATAAATCAGGGTCCAAGCAACCTTTTTGTCCAGTTGTCCCTTGTTACTACAATGAATTAAAGAGGTTCCAGTAAATATGAAATCTGCATAGAATTTTCCACTACCTAAGTGTGGGAAGTATTTTTAAGTCAGAGCACTTTTTTCCCAGCAGTGTCATGGTATCTCTAAGCCCCAAGAAGGGCTGAGCCATCCCCCTTTACCACCTGGACAGGTAAATGAAAATGTAACAGAGGACCTGCAGAGACTGTGCCATTTTGAGCCTGATATCCACCAAAATCCGCCACCAGAAATATGTATTGATAGATCAAGGTCCACAACCTGCTCCATGATAAATCTGATCCCCCTTTGGTTCAGTAGGGATATTCTGGATTTACCTACATGTAATTCAGAGCAGATTTTGGACCCTGCCCACGAGCATTATGCCTTTCCCTACAGGAAGGAAGATTGATTCTGACCTTACTTAAACTAAGCAGCTTTAATCATTTGGTAGAGAAACACCAAGACTGGGCTGGGGGCTGGGGACACAGACATGGGAATCCTATAATCTTTGGTTAAGTTGTAATGAAATTGTCCAGGATGAGAAGGAAACAGATGGATTCTGATTAATTTCTCACAAGTGTAGACCTCAGCATCCAATGTAACATATGTGGTGAGCAAATGTCACTCATGCCTCCAAAGTGCAGAAAAAATCACTATTGTCAGGATATATTCATTGGCATATTGGCTGCTGAACTCCCAAGGGTGCAAGGATGCTGTGCATTACATTTAGTCCTGAATTAAATATTCAGAGGCAGAGATACCTAACCCTTTCCTGTATGCCTCACTGGTTATCACAGTTGAGCTTAATGAATTGAGAGAGGGAGGGGAAGGGAGATTTCACCCCCTCCTTTGTAAATCATTATTTACTGTGGAAGGAATATCAGGATGAGTTGGTATTTCTGCTTTAGAGTGCTCAGCTGACTACCAATAGAGCCTGAGTTAGGGAAAATAATGCAGCTTTGAGCTGTAAATGAGCAACTACACGACTTTCATCTGGTATTGATAGAAATCAGAGCCCAGCTCTGTGTTTGTGAAGTTGTTCTGGGTTTTGTCACTTCTATAATCTATTCCATGTAATTGCATATTTAAAGAAAATGTAGTTCATTTATTGATTGCCACTATATTGTTTCAGGCAGGTAAGATAAGAGGCCAGAGCTGCTTTCTCTTGTCTCCACACAGTCTTAGGGAGTGGAAGGAGCAATGCATGTGAGGCCCCATCTGTGCTGAGGAAAGAGATTCATTACAGCTGACTTGTCCTGTCAGAATTACTGCCCCAGACTGTTTCTTGGAAAAGGATGTCACTAAGATATCTGTTAGAGTATTTCAACCACAAACTTGAGAAACAAATACTGAGCAGTGGGGCTCCTCTGAGGCTCAGGCTCTGCCCTTGGGTGCAGCTCCCCACTTGCAGTCGCTCCCTCTGCAAAATCAATCAACGTGTCTGTGTCTTCTCTTCTAAAAATTAATTCCTCATTACAAAAATGGGGAAAAACGGATATTTTGCTGTCTAGCTCAATGCAGGTTGAAATTTAATGTCTGTGTTAACTTGCACACTTCCTTCTTCACCTTTGGCAAACACTGCTCCACTCACACTACGAGCTGCTTTGTTTGTCTTTATGATTTCCTACTTAACAAGTGAGTGTACATATTTTTTGGTGGGGAAGCTGAACCATCTCAAAAAGAGCTTTATTTCTGATTGAGAAGATGTGGCTGGTAAGGCTGGGGAGATCCTGAGACAACCACATTGTCATTTCAACCAGTGCTGTCACACACTGGTTGAAATTGGCTCTTCTCGTGCAGCCTTTTGTTTTTTCCTGAATGGAAGATGCAGCAAAGCTCAGTAAGGGTTGGAACTACACTAAACATTCCCCATCTGATCCCTGCTTATGGAAAACTTGACCTGAGGTTCTTGTTTCCCTTTCCCACTGTTCAGAGTTGTGACCTGTGCTGGACTCCAGGCTTCTCTGGCCTCATGGAGCACAGCAGTGTTTGGTTTGGCTCCATTGCTCATTAGAGATTACTCATAATCTCTGTCCTTAAACCTTTAAATTTCTAATGAGACAAACACACTCTGATTTCTGAGGAAGCTGATATGCAATTCACTGTTGGTTTTGCTGCAATTCCTGATTTTTTTTCTTTTCTGGGTTGCTTCCAACATTTTTTTTCCTGTCATTTCCTTGATTATGTACCAAAAGGAGGTAACAATTTGTGCATCTGCAAAGCTTGTGAACACAGTGCTCCTCTTTGTCAGATGGAAACTCATGTTTTCACTTTTTCTGTTTTTCCATGGTGCCTGACAATGCATCACTTACAGTTCCCTCCTTTAAGCTGCAGTCAGTGCAACGAGTCTAAATTTGATAATTGCCTATTGTATCCAGACTACACAAGGCAAAAATCACTTGAATTCTCTAAAGTCACTGAACGAGACTTAAAGTGTCTCATTTTTCCTTGTTTTATCACATGGCACTGGAATTCCCTATAAATCCTGCAGTCTGCTTTGCTGTCCTGGAGACCAGGAGCTGTGCTGGGACTCCTTGGCCCATAAAAGTGACATTGCAAAGCTACATCAGCACTTTTTGACCCACCCTGAAAACCTGTGAGTCTCATGATGCCACCCCAGCTAAATACATGGTTTGCTGGACAAACTTAGCCACTGCTTTTCTTGGCAGAGGTTTTTGTGGACAACTAGGCAAGTGAAGCCATGGGAAGAGGTGAAGCCAAGGGGAGATGGATTTGTAGGGAAGATAAAATGGTAGGTGAGGAGCTTTGTGTTAATTAATTGCAAAGCTACAGAGAAAAGGAATATAGAACCAATACAGAATTATCTTGTGACCAAAAATGTTTCCCTAAATCAGATAAATGAGAATCTGGTCACTCAAGTGAAGCTGTTTTCAAGGAGCAGAGATGAGGATGGGACCTGAGTGTACATTGCCTTTGTCTCTCCAGCTGAGGCATCACACATGAAAGTCCCAATCCCTGCTTCCTGTGTGCAGCAAACCAGTGGAGATATAAAATTGGGGCATAATGATGAATGAAACTGTGGGATGTGTCTTGATTATCCCAGGTTTCTAATGTATAATTGAATTATTTTCTTAAGTGTATTTCAAGCCCTTTGATTTCTGGCCTCTGTTTTTAATTACTCAGCCCCCTCTTGCCCTTGTGCATTATTATTCTGCTCATTAGCATTCAGTGAGACTACAGAAGTTTGACTTCTGAATAAAGTAACGTACAAAAGAGAAGGGATGCTTTTTATCTTACCACTTAATAATTTAAATGGAACCCTTTTCTTTAATCAATGTTTAATAGTACAATAGTTGTTTGTTTAAACTGTGCTTTGCCTAATTTTGCAAACAAAAAAGAGAGGCAGGATAAACATGTTTAGAAATAATAAGCTTTGTAACCATTTTAATCTTCAGAAGACTTAAAATATCTCCAGCACTTCTAATGTCGGTTCATCTCAACAAGGCAGGAACGTGGGCCCTGAATGTCTCTGTATCATTTATGCAGTGCTAAGAAGCACCAGCCTATTTTTTATTTGAGGGAAGCAGAAAACCTCGCTAATTGCAAAACTGAAAGCTACTCAGCAGCGTTAATATTGTTGGCATGGCCGCCTGCTGCGATGATTAGGATGTGTGACAGAGGGAGAGATAATTTGATCACAGGCCTGGGGACCAGAAGCTCCTGTGTCCTGCACCTGCAAAAGCAAGGAAAATACAGGGGGAGATTTAGTCCAGCCCCAAATCTCCCAAGCTTTTTGGGAAGGCCCTGCAGGGCACAGTGGGTGTCAGAAATTTGGATAAATCCAGGCTGAGGGAGGGCACGGCAGCTCAAGCCTGGACATTGACTTACCAGAGGAAATTGCTTTCTGGGGGTGGCAATTTATTACTAATAGGGTAGTAATTAATAATCAGGTGCGAAGGCTGTGCATATACGGAGCTTGTTCTGTGTCAAAACGTGGCTTTGGATGGGATCAGACACTGTGGGACAAAAACTGGGAACCTGAGCCGTGGCAAGGTCAGGGGCACCCTCAGAACACAACATAAAAGAGATGGACTAAAGCCTCTGTCCCTCTGCCTGGCTTCCTGCTATGCAAAACAGGAATTGATCAGGGATATGTTGAGGATTTAGAGATATCTGGAGACCGCTTTGGAGACATTAAAACTAGTGAGCATAATATCTGCATTTCAAAGTACTCTTTGGACCTCTTAATTCGTTTTGACAGCAGCCCAGTGCTAGAAATGGGGCTGTCTCTGCTGTCTGGATGGGAAAACTGAGGCTAAGAGATGGGAAGGATTTACAAGCACAGGACAGCAGCAGGCCAGGGAAAGCTGTGAACTGCTGTCTCCCGTGGCTCAGCAGCCCAGAAAAAACACCCACAGCTGGTAAACTGCTCCATCCACACGTATCAGGGGGTTGTTGATCCTACATAATCCCTGTCTGATGTCCTGACCAGCCTACTCTCAACACACTGTACCCCAGCCAGCAAGATGAGACCTTTCTCCCTGCTAATTTGTGTCTCCTGTCCTCTAAATCCTTCAATTTCTCATCAGTATATCCAGTTCCCTCCCTTTTACCCACACCTACTGCTCACATTTCTCTATGCAACCTTGGAGCTCCTTCCTGCATCTGTTTTTTCTCTCTCCCCTTTTCTAGGCTTGCTAGAGGTCTGGAGAGGTGTTAAGTGTCAGGAACAGTAGGCAAGAAGGTGACAGCTCCTCAGGTAAGGAATGAGATGGAGAGATGAGTTCTCAGGCTGTGGGCTTGTTCCCTCTTATTTTAACTATATTGCAACTCCTCCTTTTTGAAAGTGTGTAGCTGTGTTTTGCTAACATGAGATGAGGGAGAGCTAAGGCTGAGGATTTGGAGCTTTTCTTTCAGGCTAAGTGAGTTTATCCAGGATGTGAGAGTCTGCTCCTGGATTATTAATTTACTATGAAGGGTGGTGTGGAAGCTGCTGAGATTTTTACTGCTTCTCACGTGTGGACTTGCACAAAGACAACTCGAAAGGCAATTTGCAATTACACAACAGTAGCCAAGAAGCGTTTTCCTGTGATAAAAGTAGCTTGCTCTGTTCCACAAGGCATTTTTACAGCGATTCTTCCAATTTCAGGAATGTCTGTGCAGGAGGATGACGATTTGTATCATAACAGGATTTAGGTAACATAGCTGAGCTCAACCTACTGTTGCACCGAGCCCTGTGGTTACCTGCGGTGAGACACTGCCCTCTCTCACAGAAACCAGACTCGATTCTGCACATATTTAAATATCTGACAGCCACCGAAGCATTTATTTGGACGTCGCTGTTTAGGTGAGCAGCAGAGCTACGGGAGAATCTGAGGGTGCAGAGTGGGGGGATGAAGGTTCTACAGTCAGTGGCAGAGCAAAAAAGGAGACTCCGGTGGCTGCTGGAAAGGCAAAGTGACCCCGACATTGTAGCCAGGGAAACACCAGCTTTCATGTTGATCATTTAAACCAAATTTGTGAAGATGATGATTTCTTGATAACCCGCAGGACTGTGGACACGCGGTGAGAGGAGAGGGGAGGTCACGGCCTGAGCCCCCGCTCCCTTCCCAAGTTGCAGCTGTTTCCGAAAGATGCTGCCAACTCCGGCCCGGCTGCGATGCAAACATCTCCCGTGTCTGCCCTCGGCTGAGCAGCGACCACTCGGATGCTGAAATAAGGTCAGGACTCCATCAGGCGATTGAAATCCCGGGCTGAGAGAAGGCTCTGTCTCCGGAAGGCAGGGAGATCTTCCCCGGGGGCAGCATCCCGGCTGCCGGTGCGGAGGGAGGGAGGAGGAGAGCGAAGGAGGAGAGGGAAGGAGAAGGAAGGAGGAGAGGGAAGGAGGAGAGGGAAGGAGGAGAGCGCACCTCGCCCCAGCAGCTCCGGCTGCGCTCCCCGGGCGCGGCGGGGTCAGGGACCGGCGGGAGCGAAGGGAGGATGCTCCGCGGAGATGCCGAAGCCGTAACACCGTGCTTCCTCCCCAGGCTCTGAGGAGGAGGAGGAAGAGTGGGAGGGGAGTTCCGAAGCCACTTTGGGCGCTGCGCCGCTACGTGCGGGAGTCTGTGCGGAGCATCCTCCTGGCAGCCTGAACGCCGGGTGCTCTCCCCGCTCCTCTGGGGTGATTCCCCATTCCCCGCACGCTGCTCCTGCCTCCGCAGCCGCTCCCCGGGCGACACGGCGGCCAGGTGAGCGGGACCGGGGTGCGGGGCCGGGGCTCGGTGCCGGGAGCTGCCGGGCCGGGCCAGGAGCTGAAAGTCCCCTCGGGATGTGCCGGGCTGGAGCCGGGGGTCCCTGCCGGGATGTGCCGGGCTGGAGCCGGGGATCCCCGCCGGGATGTGCCGGGCTGGAGCCGGGGGTCCCCGCCGGGATGTGCCGGGCTGGAGCCGGGGGTCCCCGCCGGGATGTGCCGGGCTGGAGCCGGGGGTCCCCGCCGGGATGTGCCGGGCTGGAGCCGGGGGTCCCCGCCGGGATGTGCCGGGCTGGAGCCGGGGGTCCCCGCCCGCTGTCGGGGCCGGAGCTGCGCGTCCCGGGCGCGGGGTGTGTGATGCTCACCGGGGGGAGGCAGCTGGCAGAGAAGCATCGCTTCAGCTGCGATGTAACTTGTGTTTGGGAGCACCATTAGTGGCTAACAGTGAATTATCTATTCGCCAAGAGGCCACGGGGGGCAGCGGGATCCCCACACCGAGCACCCCCCGTGCCGGCAGTGCCTGCGGTGTCGGCGCTTCCCAGAACTGCAGAGCCCCCGGGGCTGGGCAGGCTCCGGGAGAGTGTTTGTGTGAGTGCCAGTCCGGAATACTCCAAGTACTGCTGCTGGAGTTAAATCTGTCTCTGCACTGGCGTGTGCGTGAAATTAATTTATTGCCCACGCTACTCCAGTGATCAGGGTGCCGCTAGTAAAGGGTCAAGTTTGCTCTTCAAATGTTACTCTTTTCCTTCTTTTTCTTTAAAATAGTGTTTGTAATTTCAGCTACCGATTTTGTAGTTCCTGAAATACTTTAATTTCCCAGAGCAGTTGGTTTCCCACCACTGGCACTTTCACCCTTTAGAGTGGGAGGATTTACTTTCTTTAAAACAGAGCTCTAACATCACCCACTCCTTTCAGCGAGGCACGTGGCATGTCCTGACCCCAGCAACTTCACTTTGACAAAAGAAAAGCTGGAAAGAAACACTTAAGAGACGCGACTCTCACTGTTTCAACAAGTTGCTTTGTTCTCTGCTCGAGTAATTTCCTCCACGGCGCGTGGTCATTGTCGTGGGCAGAGGATGGGGTGACACGGGTGATGTTAAACCTGCAGTCACCGGGGATTAATGCACGGGCATGACATCACCGACAGCCAATGGAGGGATGGGCTTGGACCGTACTGACCCAAACTGTCTTCCAAACTGGTGATGCTGCCGTGCTGGTGGGGAACAGCACCAGTTCGTGCGTGGTTTCCTAGCACGGTGTCTCTGTGTCCTCTGAGACAGCCAACAACTCGTTCAGCAGCCACACGTGTGTGTTAGTCTGGCTGGTTAGAGGTACCACTTCTCGGGAAGAGATTACTGAAAATGGGTGTATCAGTGCCCTGGCACAGGGAGAGATGATGTGGCTGAGCTGGCAGAGTGTAAAGAGCCCAAGAGTTCCCAGCCCTTGTGGCAGGAGAGCTGCCTGAGCAGAGTGCTTGAGCACAAAGCTCTTTCACCTCCAGTAAATTGCTTTCCTTTGCCTGATTGCTTGGAGAAGAGCTGCTCCCGTGGAGGTGGGCACAGACTCCGTGCCAGGGGAGTGAGGAGGGACCCAGTGCAGCCAGCTGGATGCTGCCATGGCTGCTGAGGCAGGAAAGCGCCTTGTCCTGCTGTGCCAATGGCTCCTGCTGTGCTCTCACCCTTGCCTTGGTGCCTCCGTGCTGCCAAGGTCCAGCAGGTCTGAAGTTCCTGTCACTTTGCTCTAGGGTTTCCCAAAAACTCGGGGTAGCTTTTGGAGAATCACAACAGATGTTTCCTGGCACGGTCTGGCTCTCCTCTTCAGTCTAGTGTTTCCTTAACCTTCATCATTTGCTGCAGACCCATCCAATTCCCCTGCAGGTCAGGCAGGGGCTTCCCTGCAGGCTGTGCAAGACCCTTTTTGTCAATATCACAAATATTTGCACTCAAATCACTTATATTTCTGTTTGCTAGAATTCTCAAGGCGAAACCAGAAATGTTTGGGTCCACACTTCACCCCTGAAGTCTTCTAATATTTTTGGTTGCGATTTGTATGTAGGTACACACACAGAGTCCCTTATCAGTGCCATTGCATCGATAGCCCTTTGCATTGAGGGAGCCACACAGAATATTAGCAATATGAGTGACATGCCTCAGAGCTCTGTGTAAGATCCTTATGCCTTCATTGCCAATAAGACGTGACAGGATACATCTAATGAATTACCTTTAAATTAGAAAGCAGTAAACAAGCCATTATTGGATTAGAGGAATATTAAAATTAGAAGAACGTAACCGTCTTTTGATATCCTGTGGCACATTTTTACCAGCTAGGAAATGACACGGGGAGCTGCAGAGAGACAGAGGGTCTCTAGAGAACTGTAATGATTTTCATCTGTGCGAAATAGATTTTTTTTTTAAATGCTATTACTTAGTGACTTACG
The DNA here is from genome assembly GCA_009812075.1 of Sialia sialis. Taxonomy (NCBI): domain Eukaryota; kingdom Metazoa; phylum Chordata; class Aves; order Passeriformes; family Turdidae; genus Sialia; species Sialia sialis. The sequence continues at coordinate 15,739,555 of VRYO01000638.1, read as the reverse complement.
TTTAGATGACGCTGTAGCAGATTTCTTCTTTTTTTCCCCTTCTAGTTTCACATTGATGTTTGATATATTTGTCTAAGTGACTTCAGTGTTTGTGAAAGGTACAGGTTTGATGCACTCTGATAGCTAAAAATCTCCCAATTATTGAAGAAAAACAGAAGCAAAAGGAAACAAGAGTCTTGGTGATAGATTCTAGTCCAATTCTGAAGAGCTTTCTGCCTTTCTAGGGTGCAGAGATTGCTTGGGTTCATGCATGGCCCTTTTCCTCAGCTGTTTAGAAGGCTGCTCCAGCTCTGGTGATTGTGTAATATTACTTCAATTGCACAGAAAAAATTCACCTTGACTTCCCTGAGTTTTATATAAATTGCTGAGAATCCACCAGATCTCCTGGTCACGCAGCTCAGGTGCAGGTGTTAGTTGGTGTTGCCTTCCAGATGTGACTGCTCTGGACTGGATCTGGATTGGCAACTGGTTGGTGGTACTGGGAGCAGCCCCTGATCTCCCCATGCCAATCTTTTATTAATTGAAGGCCAGCACCTGCTATCCTCTCTCAGGCAAAGCTTCCCAATTAAGGACTGGGCTGAGAGTGAAAAGGACAGGATATTGTACTCTTCCAGTGCTAGGAAAAATTGTAGATGGAGAAGTAAATAGTAAAATACTTTATGGAAAGCAGTTAATTCTCAGCCTTGTGTAAAATAGAGTTTTTTACGACATCTTGAAATTATTGTGGTTTTGTAATTCCACCAACCTCGGCTGGCCATTGAAAAAATAAGCTCTTAATCTAGAACTAAACTGGAATTTGTGAGTGCAAAAAATTGTTTTCTTTGGACTACAAATATTTTATGACTCTCTAAGACCAAACTTTTATTCTTTTAAACTCACTATCAATATGAATATGGAGTAGCAAGATACCTCTGAGTCCTAAGCCTCATTCCAGTCTCTGAAGGAAAATTTTGAGGATAATATTTTGTCCTGGATTTTGGAAGCACACTCAGAATAAAGATCTCTCCTATGCAAATACTTTTCATCCGAGGTATTGGATTTTTCCTTGTGTCTCTCTCAGAGCTGATGGCCCTGGGACTCCTTTTCTCAAGGTCTAGTAGAACTCCTTCAGCATCTCTTTTCCCCTTTGAAAATGTGATAACCATCACGCAGGCGGCTGCTTTGAAGCCGGTGCCAGCCCTGCAGATCAGGAGATCACAGCACACTTCCACCCGGGGTCAGGCAGCTCGAGCTGAGCTGCTTTGCAGTGCCAGAGCATCCTGAGCACTTGCAAGGACGGGGATTTCTGTCGGGCTGGGGCACTGAAGCCTCTTTGCTATTCTGAAGAGGCTTGTAAGGAGGAACAAAGGGCTGCGGATTTCACCCGTTTTGCTCTATTTTATATTTCCCAGCAGTTATTTTGGAAAGGCTGTGAGCTGAAAGACTGATTTTCTCAGACTTAGTACAACTGTGGCAGAGTAAAGCTCAAATGAGGGAAAGTAGCACTGAGTATCTCCGTGACTCCAAAGGTGACCTGTTGTTTTTATTCCCCTTTCTGCTGTGTTTCAATTTCAGCAACACTTTACAGGGAACATCAGTGAATAAAAACTCTGGTGGGGTCAGGTCTTTCTCCTGGAAGGATATTTCCCTCTGCACAGCACCTGTGCAAGTTTTCTCCCTCCTTCCACAGCAGTTGTGCTATATGTGCAGTCAGGTATAACAGGATCAATATATTAAGGGGCAGCAATCCCACCCTTGCTGGTCCAGGATGGTAAAAGATGGTTAAAGAACATACTCACCAACACTCAGTGAAGAGCTCTTGCCCCTTTTTTCTTCTTGATTCAGTCATGTGCTACATCCCTTTGAGCTGAAGAACATGGGATCAACTTGGACTTTCTGGAAGCAACTAACCTTTTCCTTATAGAGGAGAGAGCAGAACTCAGGGCTTTAGCACTTAAAGCATTTGTAGGCTTTTTTTATGAGCCTGCAAGAGGCTGCTAACTACTAAACCAGAATCATTTGAGTAATGCCTAGACATGGATAAACCAATTAAGAGGAGTTCTTTCGGCTTTTTGAAACAAATTGCAAATTTCAGGTTTGCATTTGCATAATTCAGGTTATTAATTCATGTGTTTGCATTTCCCAAACTGTGTGCCAAATTCCCATTTGGCGCAAGTTTCAGAGTGTTGATCTCAGTGTAAAGGGGAAAAGGTGGAAATTGAATTGTTGTAGGAAGCACTAAGTGATTTTTCTTTTCAACAAAATTAAATGAGCTTCACTATTTTTTTTTTTCTTGTGTCAATTCATTCTCACCCCAAGTATTCAGTGAGAAATCCAGAAATTCTTAATTGATAGGGTACCCAGCCTCTCCTTTGTGCATCCCTGGGATTTAGATATATTGCAAGTTAATAAAGCTTGCAGCATCCGTTCTGTGCATGTGTAATTAAGGAGTGACTGTACCTCCATGTCCTTTGCTGTGTTGTGTGGATTCCAGTGGTGAACACGATGCTATTTTATGCTGTTGAACACAAGCAGGAACATCCCTGCATGAGTGAATCTGTCTGAAGGACCAGGCTGTGGCTGCTTTAGTCTGGAGAGCAGTTACCCTCGGATTTTCCTGCTGCTTCCATTACTCACTGAGAGTTATGCGTGTTTATGATAGTCTGATCAGCAAACACAAGTGTGCTGCAGATGCAGATATATTGGGAAGTACAGCGGTTTACATTAATGGGGAGGATTTATCTTGTTGCAGCGTTGAATTTATGATGCCAAGCCGTGATATTTCCCTGTTTCAAAAATGTTATATTGCAGCGGGCTGATATCAGGGTGATAAAATAAATGTTTCTTTTTTAATTCAAGCCACTGTAAGATGCTAATAATGTTGGAGACAGGAAGAGAAATGCCATGATTCAGAATTTAATGTAATTCATCCATACTACAATTTCCTGGCAAAATTAACTTAGCTGGGAGTCCTAAATGAAACTTCTTGTTATGTTTAAACTATTAAAAAAGTGTGGTTGGGCTCTTTAATGGAAGTATGGTTCTATGACACAAGTAGGGGGGTGAATGTGCCCTGCTTAAATTAGTCTTTGGGACTCTGTTCCCTATAATATAGGGCTTGTAGTGATAGGAGAAGGGGAATGGCTTTAAACTGAAAGAGAACAGGTTTAGTTTGAATATTGAGAAGAAATTCTTCACAGTAAGAGTGGTGAAGCCCTGGCACAGGGTGCCCAGAGAAGCTGTGGATGCCCCATCCCTGGAAATGTTCAAGACCAGGCTGGATGGAGCTTGGAGCAGCCTGGTGGAAGGTGTCCCTCTCCATGCTGGGGTGGGGTTTGGAACTCTAAGGTCCCTTCCAGCCCATATCATTCCATGATTCTAGGATAATTCTGAAAACAAAATAGAGAGGCTCTGGTTGGTGGTGATAGTTTCTTTGCTGGGCATTTGGGAAACCCATGTTCCTTGCTAGTTTCCTAACAATTTCCTAGAAATGCTCAGCAGGCAGAGTTACTAAGGAGGAAGGAGGACTCATCCCTTCCCCATTGTTGTTATCTCCTTCTCTGACCAGTGCCAGGGTCCAAGGCAATGCCAGGGCAGTATTCAGGAGACCCACTTGCATTATTCCCAGAAAAAAACAAGAGTGTGAACGAAATCTTCATAATGACAGAAGGTGTTGTGTCTGCCCTGCTTTGGGGCATGGCTTCCTCCCTGAGGAAAACTGGGATGCAACTGGAATTGGCCGTGGATGCAGGCAGGTGTAAAACCTGATCCTGCTCTCAGATGGGCTCGTGTGCCTGTGTCACTGTTTGTGCTGGGCACTGCCAGGTCAGTGGCTCTGAAGCACCATGGTTAGAAGCCAAGTGCTATGAAAATTTCCCCAAACACAGATGTACAGCAGTGAGTGGACATGCACATAGAACAGGCCATTGAGTCTCAGAAAGGAATACAGTAATTTCACGATTATAAGCTGCACCATTTTCAGTGAAGAATCCAGCCTACCCCAGCAGTGCGGCTAATCATCAGGTGCGGCTTATCTATGGACAAATCCCAGTGAATGTGAACCCAGAAGTGAGAGCCGGCCGGGGAGGGCGCCTGGGGCTGCCTTTAAAGGCTTGGCTGGTCTATGAAAACTGTTTGCAACTTGAGCACCTGACACCAAACCCCACGCTGGCACGATTCTGTTACTAACTCGTTACTTTGTTGCACATGGATCCTGGCTTTTTTTAAAAAAAAAGTGCGGCTTATATTCGGGTGCGGCTTATATATGGACAAATCCCGTGGTCTACCTGGCTACCCAGATGTGCAGCTTATAATCAGATGCAGCTTATAATTGTGAAATTACTGTAGTTATTTTTTTGAGAGATTTTCGTGTGTGTTCCTGTTACACTAAGTTAAACAGTGCCTCTGAACCTCCCTGTTAATGCCTGTTGTTTGGAAGCACATCACAGAGTAATTGAAATTGGGTTATTTAACTGCAAAGTACTACTGGAGTGAGAGTTAGACTGTGGAAAAACCTGCCAGTTATGTGGTGTATGGGCTTAACTGGGGCTGTAAACCTCCACAAAGGAGGAAAAAGCAAAAGAATTAATTTAGAACTAAATTATCCCTGTATTTTTCGTGTGCTGCTGGAAAGATGAATTCTGCTTGTGTTTGCTAATAGATCTGTTTCTGTTCAGGGACCAGTGAAAGAACGAAACTTTGCTAGATCAAACACCTTTTAAAAACGTGTGCTGATTTTCTTAATTTAAGAGAGCAGCTGGTAAAAAGGAGTGTCCCTCCTTTTCTTCACCAAATTGTCAGGGAGAGATGGATCTGAGGTGAATTGGGATAACTTCTGGCAGAATGAGTGTAACCTTCCACCTGAGAAATAACACTTGGTTAAGTGTTAGAAATTAATTGGTATATTGAGCTTATCCACACACTTAAGAGCATTTCCCTCCAGAACATTTCCTCCTTGCAATATTTCTGATGTATTTTTGTGACATATATTTCAGTTTAATAGAAGAATGGTCACAGAAGCTGCAAACATTGAGAATAATTACTATTTATAACTCTGAAAAAGGGGAAGCCACCTCAAATACAATTAGTGTAGGCACTTTAAATACAATTACTCACCCTCCAGTGTGGATTATTCACCTGTGAAATGCTCCAGGTGAGGTTTCCTCACTGATAGCACCCCAAACTGAGATAGGTGATGGTTTTGGGTGGATGAAAAGGGAGCTGCTTCCTTCCAGTGTCTTTGCAGACAGCTCTAGGAATGAGAAGGAAGATAATTCAAGCAAAACTCCTGGGTTTTTGCATTTGCTAAACATCCTTTTTCTTTAACATGTTCTTCAGCAATGGACAAACCATTACTGCTAAATCTCGCTCAGAAATGTAGTGTAGTCAGCTCTTTGCAATTAATATATTTGGAATATCCATAAAGATCTGATCTACCTTCTGTGTTTTCTTCATGTAAGAGGAAAAATAAAGCCTGAATAACACTAAATTCATCTTATTTTAAATGCCTTTCTTTTTCCCCAACAGAAGAAGCATCTTCTGTTACAGTTAATGAGCACTGTTGTCTTTTGTTTAAAGTCTTTGTTACAGAGGCTTAGAGCAAAAGGGCTTTAATAATAAAAAAGCCTTCTTCTCTGGAATGTCTGTCTGATAATAGCCTGTATGATTTAAGAATAATGCTGCAAAATAATTGGCTTTCAAACGAATAATATTGTATAACTAATTGGAGGGCAAGTGGAAAATCTGCGTCCTCCAAATAAATGTATTGTGTCTCTTTAAATACCCAAACGTTTTTTCCTCCTATTTTTCCGCCCTCAAGACAAAAATAATATCAAATCTCATTCAGGTTGTACTTAAATATGACCAAACTGATAATTACATTATTACAGAGAAAGGCAGGATAGCTGGAGGATATGTACAAGGTGCATTAGTACTGCAAATAGAAGCTGATTTACTTATTGATAGTGGAGACACGTTTTAGTCACTTTATAGAATTAACAATTGATCAGCTTGTTAGGTTCTAGTTCTTCATAAGCACAGCATGTTTATTCATTATTGTCATTACATGGTGCAGGCAGCCGAGGTCATGATTAGCAAGGCAAAATCTAAAAAAATTTAAACTTCATTAAATAGAACTTCTGCAACGGGCAGTTTCTGAGCAATGCACCAATTCTCACTTCCCTGACATAAATATAACTTATACCTGCCTGGCTAATTTGCATTTCATTAGCATTTTTCAGATCTATTTGTTTTGCCAAATGCCAGCGATCTAGGCTTGTAAAATTGTAATAAGATGGGCAACATAAAAGCATTTCTTTCAAATTGCCTTGGTCACTGTAAATATCCCCCAATCTGCAGCACTGCAACTGATAAACAAAACAGGCTGCTGGAGGAGAGTGGGAAGATGTTATTCCAATAAATATATCCATGATTGTTTGTTACTGAGGGTAAGTTATGTTTTGTAAATCAGCATTGACTTAGGCTTGAGCAAACCCGATAGCAAAAAATCCCCACAGAGGCTTCTCCTGCTGTATATGACTAATATATTAAAGAAGATAAATAGTCATTTTTAAAACTGGGATTGAACACAAGAGAAAACCATTTCACAAATCTGAAACTTAAGGTCACCTTGAGAAGAAAAGGACACTCTAGATGACTAGAAAAAGTCTGTTTCCTCCAGAAATTGAGATTCAAAGTTTACTCTTTTCATGGTGTCTTTTATAAAGCTCTGGAATCCCTAGTGTAAAACCAGAGTCTGGTTTGATGTGCAAATATTTCCAAACTGTGTAGTGGATAGGCACTTAGACACTCACATCTAACCAGTGCTACAGATGAGCTTCCAGTCTCAGTAATAAATAAAACACAGAACAATAATTAATAAATAATAAACCCCAGAATATAAAGCTTTCTTGTTAGTGGTTTTTATAACATAATCCAGAATTAGGGCTGAACTTTCTAAAGCATTTCATTACACTGTTTTAATAATTTTCTACCTTTTCCTTCTTTATTTATAAGCATTTAAACGGTGTCTATTTTAGACATACTGAACACTATTAAGCTTTTGGTTCATAATTCAGACTTTTAGGAGTATGAAAATCTGCTCAATAGCATTTTCTTAGGGCTTGCTAATACAGTTAATGAATTTTTTTCTATTAGTCAGTCCTAGCATAGATAATACTGCTCCCTTGTTTGAGCTGTAGCAAATCAGGACAGCATTGATTTTCTTTAAGAGATGAATAATGAAAGACCTACATTCCTAAATATGTAGATAAAGATAAGTAACTTAATTAAAAAATTATCAGTGGAAGGTAGTAAGATGAATTAGCTGTTTTAATTTGTTGTATATGTCAATAAGCTGTACCATAACCCGGAGTTTTAAATAAAATCCATTTATGATATCTTTTTCTTCAATTTCCAGTGTAATTTCATAGTGTCCACGCTGCTAATTCTTTTGGAAATTGCTCGTGTCTCGGGAACGTTAAATTCTTAGAGCTATCTGCCCTTACTTCAGCTGTGTAGATGTTGACTCTGCAGATATTTAATGTCCAGAGCAGTGCAGGCTGATGAAAATAGTTTTGCCCTGATCAATAGTGATGTTTACAGGCTCTGTCCTCGGCGGTGAAGTGGGGTTACAGAGTCTGATTGTTTTTCCAGTGACTGGCAAATTCCGCTGTTTGATCACATGTGCTATGAATATCCCAGCTGGCGAAATTCCAGGCTAAATTACTTGCTATTTTTTGACTAGCTTTACAAATTATACATGATGAGAAAAGGGACATCTCGGGGCCTCCGTTTTTCATCCGACGCCGCTTTTAATATCAAGGAGGCATCATCAGGGTACCCAGGGTGGAGGAGGAGCTGGAAGGAGGAGCTGCTCGATTAAGATGTGGTAGCTGATGTTATTAAAGGAGGAGACGAACAGCCTGGTGCTGGAAGGGCTCCTCTGTGTCTCACACTCAGGGGTTTTTTCAGTCTCGTATGAGTGCCATGGATGGGTTCTCTGGTGGGAATAATGATGTGCACAGCATTGCACCTGGAATCAGACTTGCACAGTCCTCATGCTTCATTTCTAAGGGACTCCTGAGCCCTGCTGGTTTTCAGGCTTGGCTCTCAGATCTCAGATCTCAGTGCAGCTACAAATGCATCATTTGACAAGCACGGCTGAGCTTCTGCCTCAAGCCCTTGGGTCACTGCCCTTCTGTGGCAAGCACATTGTCCAGTGGCTGGGCTGGACTTTAGTTATTCCTGTCTGGTTTAGACATCTCTGTTTGGTTTCTAGGGTAGGGCAGAGATGCTTCACAAAGATCTGCAGATTTTGCCTCCTCCTAAGACAGGGCTGTCCTGTGAGAAGTGACTCAGCTGAGTGCTGAGGAAATGGGGCAGCTTGTGAATGGGCTGTGCCTACAATGGGATGGGGATGGAGAGGATTTGTGAAAGCTCTGGGTAAAGCTCTGCTTGGCACACAGGACATGGTGTGAGCAGGATGCTCTGTAGGGCTCCCACAGGATGGTTTAACAGTGAAGAGTGATTTGGGCAGCAAATTTTACTCCTTCTGCTCCACCCAGCAATGCCCTGCCAAACTACAGAGTGCTGGGGATATTCTCGTGCTTCAGGCTTTACTTTGTTTTATCTTGTTTTATTAATTTAATCTTACCTCAGCTCTTGGTTAAGCATAATATTTGTGTCTCTGAGATGAGTAAGAAACACTGTGCCACACTGTGGGGTCTTGCTCCATGAGGAGTAATGGATGGGATTTGATGTTTCTTGTCCACAGCAAGGCTTTCAGAATCAAGGATGTAAATAAGAGCCAAGGAAAATTAATTGTCTGTGTTTTCGTTACGTGGCAGATCTTTCTTGGAGATTTTATTTTAAAAATACCCTGATCTACTGCAAGATCATTCAAATTTACCACTCACAGCAGAGATTGCTCCTGGTCCACTGGGCCAGGATTTTCCTTTTCATTCATGGTTTTTGCTCAACATTGTTCAACATAGAGACAGGACCTGGCTGTGGTTCTGTGTTTTGGGATGCGCAAAAGGACATGAGTGGCCAGGGGTCTCTGGTAGGTGAGCTCTCCAGGGGATCCCAAATAAATTCCAGCTGTTTCCAGACTGTTGAGTGGAGCTTAAGTTGGGCTTGAGCTCTGTATTCAGAGAGCTCTGCTGACTTCTCCTGAGTGGAGAACAGGAAACTTCAGAAGTCAATAATTTCCAGCTAGGGTGACCGTCACAGGAACACTCCATTATTAAATTAGAGACTTTTCATATTCTTGAAGACTAAATGCTGAGACCTTCAGGTTAAAAAGGCAATAGATTATTTATGCTACGCTGCTGCTCTCAGGTGATAAATTGAATGGTGCTACTGCAAGCAGTGAAATAATTAAGAATTCTGGTACAATTGAGAAGTCAAATTAGAAAGGCTAAAATCATGGCTTAAGAAACCAAGTGTCTTTGGCTAGAGAGCAAAAATAATTTAAAATGATAAACCATACCCTCCACTGGCCATTTATTCTGTTTTTTGCAGCAATGTCAGTGCTCCAAGTGGGTTCTTCTGTCTTTCTGACACACAGCTGCTACAAGACACTTCATACTCACAAGTTCTCCTCAAAATCATTCAATCTGAATGATGCTGAAAAAAAAACCCCAAGTAGATATTCTGCTTGCAGAAAGCCATCAGCCTAGAAAAGAGACAAGGAAGGTAAAATAAGAGTGGTTGCAGTCCCTGGAAAATGTCCTTTAGGTTTGGCTCACCAAAGAATTTCTGTGAGGAGAGAAATGAATTTTTGCCACTGCATGTCAATTTTAAGGAGGATAGAGGTGGACAGGACTTCATCCATGGTTTAAAAATGATATACTAAACTAAATTGCTGTTCATAACTATGTGAAAACGTGGGGTTTGCCTAGTGCAAGGCACAGCTCTAAATTAGAAATCTGTATCTTCATTTTTGGATGTGGTGGTACCCTCTGGTGAGTGGAGGTTTGGCTGCCTGCGGCCTCTCTTGCTAATCTTCGCCAAAATATTCATCATTTGCACGGAGGTGCTTCAATTGGTGAGGGGAAAATATAAATCCAATAATCCATATTTTTCTTTAAATCAGTGTTGCTGTTTCTCAATTAGTGACCAGTATTAAAATAGAATTCCTGCTCTGGTCCTGAGATGTAGCACATTTTTAATGAGATCAGTTTTTAATGTAAAGCAATCCTGTGACTCTCTTTGCTGTCCTGCCTCTTGCCAGGCCATGGAAATTCTGTGTGCAACAGCCCTGGAATTTGAACCAATGGTGCAACCACTCCACGGGCCTCTTTAAAAACTATCTCACAGTGCAGGAAACTCAGGTGGGAACACTTAAACTGAGAGAGTTCCACTTTTGTGTTCCAGTTCATCAATCTTTAAAGAGACACCAGCAGGTCAAACGGGTACAACACTGATCGATGGACAAGAAGAATCCCCTTTTAAAATAATCACAATTCATCTCCAAGGGGCAATAGAAAAAGTAAAACAAAAAGATACAGCCACTGGGGTCCTGGTGGGGGAGAACTTCATTAGCTGAGAGGTCACACACTCTTCCGAGAGCTGTCCCTTAGAGTGCACAAGGGATTTGCAGGTTCCCTGCAATGTGACGGTGACAAAACCTGTGTGTCCCCCAGCCTCTTACCAAAGGCTCCTTGTTGTGTCACTGCACATCAGGAACACCCAGGACATCGCTTGGCCACCACCTGGGCAGCACAGCAGCAGCTGCAAAGTGCTCTTGGTGGATTTTATTTGAGTTACATTGGAGTTACAAGCTGTGTACTATTGAAACTCAGTGGGGTAGTAGTAAATGAGGCACATTGAGGGGATATTTTCATGACATTTTTGGTAGGGAAAGCTTCCAGAAAGTTGTGCTGAAATGACTATTCAGTAGCCCATCTGAAATCACAAAATGTGGTATCTGAGATGTTTCATACCTGTTGCTAATTCCAATAAAATTGAAATTTGGAGGTTGCTTTCTTTGCTGTAAGTTTGTTAAGTTTGAGTACTATTTCCCCCAGGATAGAAATTCAGACTGTTTACTCAAAAATGGAAAAAATGTGTGCTGTAGGAATCTGAAAGTCAGAAATCAGAGAAATGGAAGACTTATGCAATCCATTTCCTTAAACAAAAATGTTCAGCAGAAACATCTGAGTATCTGCCCAAGGTGGCTGAAAATACTGCTTCTTATTCAAGTGCCAATACCCATAACCTTGTACAAACTTAGGAAGCATAATCTAACAATAACTCATTGCTAAAAGAACTTAATGTGCCACAATGTTAACTTTTTTTCTGTGAATCTTGAGGTGTCTTTTTTTCCCCCCATAAAATCTCAGTTTCCTGGATAAAAATAATTGGAGAAGATTTTTCTCTTCTGTTTTCTAATTATTTTTAGGAGAGTTAATAGCTTTCTAGTGGTGATGAGAAACTGATTAAAAGCTGATTGTTGTCTACCCTGAAAATTACCAACAGCGATTCGTTACTTTCAACAAGATCTCACATCTTTAAGGCAGTCAAAATTGCCTTCAAAACAGGCAGGGGAAGTGGGGGCAATCTCATACTTCATTTCCAACCCTGAGCATTTCAAAGCATAATCAAAATTATGCCACTTACCCTCCCCCTCGCTCTTCCCATCGTGCCCACGGTTACGTGATCATGACGAGGCTTTTGCATGAATGAAGAACAGCAGAAGAAAAATCCATCGTAGGCAGGTTGGGAACTGAATGCCTGACGTTCAGGCTTCTCTGATCTTTGTGAAAATGAAAATGATAATTAAAAAAAAAAGAAAAAAAAGAGGGAGAGAAAAAAAAAGAGCCCCATACAAAAAAGAAAGTTTCTAGCTTTAGCCACGAAGAGGACATGGTGTTGCTTGTTCATGGGACACCTTTTTCATGACTGATCAATAGGTACCTCAGGGGGGTCTCTTCCCCTGCCCCCTAGCCCCTTTTTTGGGGGATTCACACGTGGGCTGCTGCCAAGCAGAACTTCCAGAGGAGGCTGTGAAAGCAAGAAACACAGAGGGCTGAGATTCACAGGGAAGGAGGCATGAAGGATTGGGCAGCAAGAGGAAAGGAAGGAAAGCATGGAGGAAATTCCTTCTGGAAGTGAGGAGCAAAATTTATGGGACTTCTGAAACTTTCTTGCATAAGGGAATGCAATTCCTGGTGTGTCTGGAAATGAAAATATCTGAGAGTGTTGCTTTATGTACTCCTACTGGGATTTGGGATTTTCCTGGTCACCAGGAGAAAGGCAGGGCCTGCTGGAGAGATGCAGAACCCGTGTACAAACGTGTGGGTGCACTGGGTGTGATGGGCAGGGCTCCCATCCAGCATGAGTTATTAAACCATAAAAAAGCAAAAACTCAGAGACAGGTTCTAAAGATGCTTTTGCTCAATTAATGAGAATCTAGACTGAACAAGACTGGGTTCTCCTTTAAAGTTGTTTATCGACCCTAATCCAAGTCTTTGTGCCACACAATTGCCTCATTTTTGTCTATCTGTGTACTCTTGTGTATCAATTCCCAAACTGGGGGGTCAGAAATCCTATTCTGGAATTCTCCTGCTCAGTAGAGAAATGTTTTTCCAGAGTAACTTGACGAAGTTACTGATGAGCAAACAATGTTTTCTGACACTGAGTGAGAAGCTGATCCCATAGCATCAGTCAAGTGACCAAACCAGATCAAGAATCTGTGTCATGGATGTTTGGTCTGTGCTTCCCTCACCCTGTGCAAGTTTTTATCCTTCATTCTTGAGATGCTGTATGTTGGAGGCAGAACTTTAAACCGCTCCAAGATGACTGTGTTGCTTTTGTTACCAAAATGGGAATACCAAAAATCTTCCCCTTCAATTTCCTGGTGGTTGTCCTGTCCTGCCACAAGCCTGCCAGAGAACAGGGACAGCACAGCTCAGGGTACTTTGCCATTGGCTCATGTAGTGGATAACACAGGTGCTAAAAAATGTGTGTTCAGCCTGTAATTACACCTCTGGAAATTTATTGCTGTATTTATGAAATGCTTTTCCTTAGAATCTTAAAATAATTAGCTAATGAATCCCAAGTGGAACAATTATCCCATATACCCAGACAGTGGGGATTCTTCATCAGCCCACATGCATCCAGTGCTCGTAAAACATGCTTGTGTTCTAAAAGCAAAGCTGGCTGTTCTGTGCTTTCCTCTTGGAGTGTTTTGGGAACTGAAATGAAAGCAGAGGCCAGGTTACATCGGTGACAGGTAAATGGACAGGCTCTGGTGCTGTCAGGGCCTGATACAGCTCAGGGAGGCAGAAGGGGACATGCTGTAACTGAGTGAGGTGTTTTTGGTAATAATAAGAGAATAAAATATTCTAATACAATAAAATCAGAAAGAACCAAATTTGGTTGCATGAAGACCCTAAGAACCACCAGAAAGATATCTAAGCACAACACACCCTGACCCTGCCTACATGAAAAACCCAACAAGTGCAGGAGGCATTTTCAGTTTGTTTCTGCCAGGATTTTCCTCCAGTAACCTCTGACTTGATTCAGGGTGTTGAGGATGACACTGAACAGTGACTGAATAACTCCCATTTATATCCCAGTGGTTTTCTTTGCTCCAGGCATAGAGGATATTTTGTCCTGAGCAATGTGTAATCCAACCCTGTGGATGGAGAGGGGAGCCTTGACCATCCCACAGCTGTTGATCCAGTTTAAAGAAATCTCCACAAAGCAGGCTCCACGAGGTTTGGAGCAGTTTGTACCACTGGTTTCCCCCACATAAGGCACAGAAAGTTTCTCTTCATGCACACAACAATTAATCTTTGCAGGACACTGAATTTATTTTTATGCTATTTGCAGTAGCTACAGAGAACCACTTTAAATTCAGCCCTTCTTTAAAGCAAGCTACTTCAAGGAGACAGTTGACAGGTCTCCAACAAACTCTTCTTTCTTGACTAAACAAACTGTTACTTCCACTTTTCCTTACCACTTGCATTTAGTGACTCTCCTAATTTTCATGTTATTTCTTAATTTGTTCTTAATTTGAATATCCACCCTTAGGAACTCCCTGCTTCTTGCATGTGAGCCCTGGGCTGCCCAGCACACACCCAGAATAGGTCTGGGCCTCCCAGTGCATTATCCAGAGGCACAAATGGACAGAATTTTCCTCCTCCATCTCTTCCATCCATTCCTCCCTGCTCTGAGCAACTTCTGTAAAATAACCACCAGCTCAGCTGGGTCCCTGAGAGGAAAGGAAGGTGAGTGACCTGTTCTACAGCAGGTCCGTTATCTTTGCCTTCCATGGGAGAAATTAAATTCCTCCCTCAGTTCAGGGTAGAGAAAACAGTGATTTATGGCTCAAGATAACCTGTGCAACAACTTTAATGCCTTGCTACCTGGCAGGCAAAGTTTGCAGTAGGGGAAAATGTGGTTTTGCTGTGTCTGAAACATTCTGCTGAAGAGATTTCCTTCAAAGACATTTCTCCCCATGTTTTTTTGGTGTGCTGCCTGCTTTAGATGAAAGCTGCTCTGCTTCTGGGAGGGCAGCTGGGAGTGGAGCAGGGACTGTCTCTGCTCTGTGTCCTCTTTGAACAGGGCTGGAGTAATTCCTGCTCTCCCTTGAACGATGTGCCTGAAGCCTGCACTTCTCTTAAGCAGGGCTTGCACAGAGGGGTGGAGAAGATTTTGGGCTGCAGTGAGGGACTGAAAGAACCTGGATAATCACAAGGAAAAATTCTTTCTGATAAAGGTAATTGAAAGAGCTGAAATTCTGTGCTGTAATGAGATCTCCTGTGTTGGCTGTCCACATTGGTGAGTCTGTGCAACCTTTAAAATGAAACCTTGATGGTGATACCTCCCTTTTCTGGAGTTTGGCAGAATGCTCCTTAGTGGGGTGGTGATGAATAATAAATAATGCTGTATGGAGAAAAGGGTCTATTCTGCCTCCATCTGACAGTCAGAATAGCTGCACTTTGCTCTCTGAGCAATCCTCTTGGTCTTGGTTGATTTTATCCTGGAGGAAAGATGAGAACTCACTTTGTGTTGAGAGAGCAGAGGAAGCAACAGCTTTGATTCTAAACTCCTCCTTACTCTGCGTGGACTTTGGGTTTTTGGGCAGTCTGTTCTCTGTTCGTTACCCTCAGTCCCTTGCCTGAATTTGTTTCCTGATCCTGTGCACTGCTCTTTCTGCTTCTGTGTGACCTGAGCTCTGCTGGCTCAAGCTTGGAGCCACAGAGTCTCACTCAAAATGAGTCCAACTGAAAAGCCTTTTCGACAGATCGTCCACCCAAGTCACTGCTGTGACTCTGGCACCACTAACTAATGAACCTGTGGTGTCTGGGTAAGAAAATCAGGGTGATTTAGGCATGTTTGGCAGGACATCCTCCCAGGACATCATCTTTACATGCCCACAAAAGGTTTGTTCTCATGTTTAAAGGAGGTGGTGAGGACAGATTTACCCTGGAGAACTCCAAATGCTGCTGAAGACAGACTCAAACCCAGGGCACAGAGGATGTCTGGCTGTGTGTGGTCGATACTCTGTGTTATGAGGATATAACAGCAGTTCAGTTCTCCCTCCTCAGGAGGATGTGGGGTTTATTTCCTCTAGCTCTCATTGGTGTTGTTTTCTTTTCCTCTCCACCACCCCCAGTTCCTGCTAAGTGAGATTTTGAAATATTTCTGTGGAAAGGCCTGACTAGGGGTGACAGACTGAGATGCGGCCAGCAGAGACTGATGTCATAAATGGGACGTGATGTCATAAAAAAACAGTTCAAAAATTGCCCATGAAGTGTGTAGGGAGTCTGCTGGGCTCTGAGAGGGCTGGGCACTGCTGCAGTGACCCTGTGGTTTTTTGGATAGTGTCTGGATGATTTTTGTGTGGTCCAAAGAGCCTTCACTGTGTGCAATGTGACCAGACCTCCATCCCTCAGAGATTCCTGTAGGGAAGCAGGAGAGCTGATGTCAACTCTGGGAATAAAGGCAAGAGGGAATGGAGCCAACAAAAAGTTTTATTTTCTTGCCCTGTGAGCTTAGTCTTGTGCTACCTTTCCAGTACCAGGAAAGGTGGAGAGGGACATTTTACAAGAGCATGAAGTGACAGGATGGGGGAGATGGATTCAAACTAATATAGAGTAGGTTTAGATTGGATTCTAGGAAAAAATCCTTTACTGTGAGAGTGACAAGGTTCTGGCACAGATTGCTTGGAGAAGCCGTGGCTGCCTCATCCCTGAAAGTGTTGGACAGGGCTTGGCGCAGCCTGGGACAGTGGAAGGTGTCCCTGCCCATGGCAGGGGGTGGAATAGGATGGGCTTTAAGGTCCTGTCCAACCCAAACCATTCTGTGACTGTGACTCTGTGACTCTGTGACTGTACTACACGGGTAACTTTCTGTCCTCTCTCAGTTTGCCCAGTGCCTTCCTACCTGGTGTAAACCTTACTTGATGTGAGTAAGGACTGGCAGAACTGAGACCTTTGAAAAACCAACACATCCCCGTGTGATATGCCAGCCGGGAAAACAAGCAGAATGCACCGGGAGGTACAAGCTGGAAGGGGCAGTGTTTAAGGTGAGGTTAATTAACTGTTGGAATAACTCGGCCGAGGTGGATTTACTGACACTCAAAGCCTTCAGATCAAGCCGCAGCTACGTCAGCTGGTGCAGAGATTTCCGGGCGAGGGTTAAGGCACCAAATCCGGAATGTGAGCCGCGTTATTCCCTGCACCCGATGGGGCACCTGGAGGACAGGGCGGGCGCTGTGAAGCGAAGAACAGCTCGTCCCACGCTCCCAGGGCAGGCTGAGCGCACGGACCCTGTGCCAGCCACGCGTTCGTGTCATTAATGACACGCGCTAATTGCCGCGGACAGCCGCGCTGGCACCGGGAGCGGGGCTGGAGAGGCTGGGTGAGATTCCTGGGAATGGCTTCGGGTCCGCATGGAGAGATAGGAGAGAGAGGGGAGAGGCTGGGTGAGATTCCCGAGCGCTGCCGGGGCTGGGAGCGGCTCCGGCTCCGCACGGAGAGAGCGGCGCGGCCGCCAGGGGGCAGCACCGCCCCGAGGGATCCTCGGGAAGCGCCGGGAGCGGCCCCGGCATCGCGACAGGGACACCGGGACATCTCCTGTGTCGCGACAGGGACACCGGGACATCTCTCCTGTGTCGCGCCAGGGACACCAAGACATAACAAGTATCCCGACAAGGACACTGGGACATCTCCTGTACGGCGACTGGGACACAGAGACAGCACCTGTATCGCGACAGGGACACCAGGACAGCACCTGTACCGCGACAGGGGAATCGGGACATAACCAGTATCCCGACAGGGACACTGGGACATCACCTGTATCCCGACAGGGACAGGGATCTATATCCCGACCGGGACATCCGGACATCTCCTGTATCCAAATAGACAGGGACATCGGAACATCACCTGTATATCGATAGACAGGGAGACAGGAACATCACCCGTATCACGACAAGGACATTGGGATATCACCTGAATCCCAACAGACAGGGGTAGGGATCTGTATCCCGACAGGGACATTGAGACATCTCCTGTATTGTGGCAGGGACTCCAGGACATTACCTGTATCCCGATACACAGGGACACAGGAACATCACCTGTATCATGATATAGACATCAGGATATCACCTGTATCTCAATAGACAGGGACATTGGGACATGACCTCTATCTCGACAGGGACATTGAGATATCACCTGTGTCCTGACAGAGACATCAGGACATCTGCATTGTGACAGGGACATCGGGACACCGCCTGTGTCCTGACAGGAACATCGGGATATCACCTGTATCCCAATATAGATAGTGATCTGTATCCCGACAGGAGCATCAGGATACCATCTGTATCCTGATGGACAGGGACATTGCAACCTCACCTGTATCCTGACAGGGACAGTGATATGTACTCTGACTGTCACCCACCCACTGCCCTGGAGCTGCCCCAGGCCATGGAGCAACATCAGAATCACAGTTAGGGGTGGTTTGGGCTGGAAGGAGCCTCAAAGCCCATTCTGTGTCCCCCCTGTCGTGGGCAGGGACACCTTCCACTATCCCAGGTTACTCCAAGTCCTGCCCAGCCTGGCCTGGGACACTTCAGGGATGGAGCAGCCACAACTTCCCTGAGCAGCTTGTGCCAGCGCTTCCCCATTCCTACAGGCAAAAACTTCTATATAATATCTCTCTTCTTTTCATTTAAAACCGTCCCCCCCTTGTCCTGTCAATACCTACCTGTGTGAAAAGTTGCTTTTCGTTTTTTATACAGCCCCTTCAAGTACTCTCACTCAATACTTACCCTGTGTAGAGTGATTTACCCTGTGTACAGTGATTTAGCCCCAAAATGGTGCTCAAACAGTGCGTAGTGTAGCTCTCTCTTTTGTCTCTACTTCCCCTCGAACAGCAGCAGTTTTCAAATACACACAGTGACCTAACCAGGTATTTTCCTCCCTCTTCTAAGAAATGTCAGATATTGCTCTATTTTGCCTTTGTCCTTTATTCAGTATGAGGTAAGAGTTTGGCCAGGCTGACAGTGGGGTTAAAGTCAGGCTGGCAAATCCCCTGAAAAGTACATAGCCCCCAGATTTCTTTCCTTCTCACTCCTTGCTTTAGAGGAGTCTTTAAGAGATGCACAGTTGTATTTTAAGTGAGGAATTATTCAGAATGGAGAAATTAAGGCCTTTTAAATATTTAATGAAAGGAGGTTTTCTAAATTATTTAATAGCTTATTATAAAAGATGGCACAAAATGGTTTAGTAATTTATTCTTTGCAGAAAGTAGCCATAAAAAGCATTTTACAACATGTAAATATTGGTAGGAAATGCACCTAATTTAAAATGTTATCCTATTCCATCTGTCAAAGGAATTATACAGTGGCTATACAGTTTTCAAATAACTTTAGACCTTTATTGTTTCTGTTCTTGAAACTCTTCCCTGGCACAGGGAAATGCTGTTTATACCCATTTTACCAGAGTGCAGAGGCACAGAGAGCAGGCTGTGCTGGGACTGAGGTGCAGCAGACCTGACCATTGCAATTCCCTCTAGAACCCACAATCTTCATTTGCCCTAAATACTGACCCAGGAGAGTGTTTCAGTTTCTGGGGAACTCCTGTGCAAAGCAGGAGCTGCTCACAGCCAGCCCATGCATAAATACTGAAAATGGAGCCCTTCCCCTCTCCCATTCCCTCTTCTTTCTTTTTCTAATCTTTGCTGGAGATGGAGGTGGGGTTCAGCTGCTCAATGGCCAGAGCTCGCTGTATAAAAATAAACAAGCAGCTCTGTTTTCCAAAGTAATGTGTCACCCTGAGACAAGACAAGAGCCAGCAGTTAAACCCACTGTTCACAAAACACACACAAAGCATGCTTTTGCCTTGAAAAGCCTGGAATTCCTCTTACAGTTATTAACCAGGTGAGCCTCTTGTTTCTGTTCTGATCCGTCTCCATTATTGACATAAACCAGCTGAAGCTGGTTTCGGGAGTTTGCCTTAATCTCCCCTAACACAACTCTATTTTTAAAAGAAATATCACTGCCTGGAAGGCCTCCGAAAGCCTGGAGATATGCAGGTGGATGTATCATCTGTCACTTTTGCTGCCTCCACTTAATTAGAATGAGTTGGACTAATCAATACTCCCTTGCCTTTTACTAGTGTTTAACATGTGTTTACAGAACAGGTTACACTGATGTTTGTATTTACCTGTAGATGCATCTGCACAGGGTTTTATTTTCCTCTCTAATAAAAATTATGGAACAGATAAGCACTAAAGCCCAAGTTAGTGTATTGCAGTATTGATTTCTACAAGAGCACTGTAAGAATATATTTATCTACCTGTCCTATTTTGAAATGGGTAAAAATGTACCACATAACCATTTCAGTCAGTCAATGCTATATTGAAAATCCTGTTTGTTTGCTTCTTCTTAATAGGTCTTTTGAGGCACACTGGGTTTTTATTTTTATTTTTTTATTTTATGTGTATTTATGGAAGAAAGGATTAATGCAGGATGGCACGGCTTTTTCTTAAGACAACTCTTTGCCTATGTTTTGTTTTGATTTCCGCTGCTGATTTGATAGAACCACTGATTTTGGCTCACCCTGTAACTCCACCTTGGAAAGAGAAGAGAGAAAAATGTGATTAATTATATATTGCTGGCTTGGTGCCTCTTTAATTCCAGTAATTATTCTGTTTTCTCATGGCATTCCGAATAAAAAGGAGCTGTTAGGGCCAGGTTGGATGGGACTTTGAGCAAGCTGGTCCAATGGAAGGTGTCCTTGCCCATGGTTTGGAACAAGATGAGTTTTAAGGTCCCTTCCAACCTGATTGGAATGTTCTGCGATTGTTGTGAGCCTGTTGAGCCAGGGGATTCCCCATCCTGAGCTGCTGAAAGGTATCTGTCTGCCTGTGAGCTTTTATCACCCCAGACATGCTCTGCCCTCCAATGGTGCTGTGATTTTGTGTTTCTTAAAAGCAGATTTCTAATTGAATGAAGGAGGAGTGAAATGAGAAGAATGGTGGAAATGATGAGAAAATGTTGCTGTGATCGCTGTGTAGGTGATGACCACATTATTATTACTTTCACAAATTGTTCTGTGTCACGTTTTCAACAGCAGAAGGTCAAGTTGTGCCCATGGATGGAAGTGGGAGAAGAAATATAAACGGCAAAGAGGCCGGAATGTCTATAAAATGCAGAGTTTGAGCTCGTTATTCTGTGGAACATGTGTCAGAGCTGCTGCAGAAGTGTTTCCAGGAGATTTCAAAGTGTGAGGGGGGATGCTGGAAGCAGGGAGAGCAGCAGGGTCAGAGGTTGCAATAAAGCAAAATAATAACGCCAGACACAGTCCTGTGGGTGCAGCACCTGGCCCAAATCCTTATGAGCACAGCCACAGATTTTCCCCACTCTCCTGAAAAATCTCTGCTTCAAGCTGTTGGAGGCTTCATGGAAACATGTGGAAATGTGTTTGCTTGGACCTTACAGCTTTCCCAGCAGCTGGGTGGTGAGAGGGCACGTGGTGATGAGACTGCACACCTTTGCAACCCCTCGTACAGCAAACTGCCTTTAATAAATGTAGTGACACCTCAGAGCTGCCTCACCACAGCTTCTCTGTTCTCTCAGAAAGGAGCAACACAGCTGCTGCCTTTTGCTCCAGACTGCACTGTAGATGGCACTGTGAAACTAAGATTTTGGTAACAAAGATGTGTTTTACAGCACCTTTCCAGACGTTAATTGCAGTGTAATGTGGCTTTCTTTCTAGGTCCCCGAAGTGAAGGAAAAATTCTGAGATGCAGAAAGGCTTATTTGCTGCTGCAAATGGGAATCTGGAATAACTATGAAAAACACACTGAAATAATTGTGTTTGACTGGAACAAAATTCTTGCAAAGTCCCCAAGGTAAGAGCACTTTTTATCTTTCAAATGACACTGAAGATTCTCTGTTCTGGTTTGCAACAATACCCACTTGAATCCAATAGAGAATGAGGGCTTGACATTTCTGAAAGCAGCAGCCCACTGACGCTGAAGGGCTCAGCACCCCTTGCTGCATCTGTCTGCCAAATTTCATTTTTTCTCTGCCTTTTCAAAGATCCTCTTGTATTTCTTTACTTAGGCAGGCTGAAAGCTTGCATCCTGCAAGACAGACTAGAGTCTGCAGATGTGTCATTTAAATTGTACTGGATGCTTTTAGCAGCCTTTCAGCTTGGATATGACCAAGTGGATGCTTTGTAGTGATACACTTATTCCTGGGCTTGAACGTTCTTACACAGGGGTAAGGTTACCTTGTCAGCCTGATGAGCCCTGGTTTCACATTCCTTGTTTAATGTCTCAAAAGAGTCAAACTCAGCTGGGGAAAACTTTTGAAGATAGGTCAGTACATGACCATTTCCACTGGGAATTGTGGGAACACCTGAGTGTGCTCATTTAAGTGCTGGAACAGCAGCTGCTGAGCATAGGATGCTTTATTTGGGACCTGTGCATCATCACACCTGTCCTTTCCACCAATTCCCACCAGAAATGCCATGCTCAGAATGCTTGGGCTGGGGTATTTAATTCCACAGTTTAAATCCAGGAAACCTAGAGGGAGGTTCCTGTCCTCATGGTGATATATCAGAGTGACACCAGAGCTGGGGTGTCCACTGATACTTGGATCAGATCTGAGTGTTTGCATTTAGGAGATTGGAAGCTGAGCAGATGATGACATCCTGTTCATAACTGGTGCATGAGCTGTAACGTGAGTGCTTCTCATGGAGAGGCCAAGAAAACTAAGGTTAAATTCAGCTCTCTCCTAAAAAAAAAAAAAAAAAAGTTCAGTCACCTGGGAAAAATTAGGATAACCAAAATCTGAAATGGTACACTGATTTACAAAGAACTTGCCAGGCAGTTTTCATAGGCTAATACTGGATCAACAGCAACAGTGACATTTATGCTGGTTTCACAGTGACTCAATCTCATTAGCTGCAGTGACACTGTGGGGTTCAGCAGGATGCAGGAGGTAAATTAGGTTCATCAGCTCTGAATAAACCTGGGAGGGCTCCAGAAGGGAGTACAGTAATTTCAAGACTATAAGGCGCACCCTTTTGACTAAAGTTTTGATTGAAACCCAGAAGTGTGCCTTATAATCTGGTGCGCCTTATATATGGACAAAGTTTGGAAATTTGCCAACCCGGAAGTGCGAGCCATGATGAGCTGTGAGAGCCACAAGAGCCGTGCCAGCCGGTGCCGGGGGCGGGTGGGAGTGCCGGGCAGCCCACAGCACGGGGAGGGCGCCTGGGGCTGCGTTTAAAGGCTGCGCCGATCCATGAAAAATGTTTGCAAATTGAGCACCTGCCAGTAAACCCCGCAATTGCGCCATTCTGTTTCTAATTAGTTACTTTGTTGCGCACGGATCCTCGCTGCAAAAAAAAAGTGCGCCTTATAGTCTGGTGCGCCTTATAGTTGTGAAACTACTGTGCTCATAGGGTAGGTGAGGAGCAGTGATGTCTTTATCTTCTGGGTTTGATCCATGCTCACAGAAGTTTCCTATGTACAGCTGTAAAAGGCCATCAGGGTGTTTGTTGCTGTGTTCAGGGTAGCAACATATTGGGCTTAAAATCTCCTTAAAGCCAGAAAAGGTACCATTTTGCCAAATCAGTGCTTTAAGTGTGGCTTCTTTCCACATAATAAATATATTGACATGCAGCAGGCTTCTGGTCTCTTCACTTTTGATATTAATAAGTGAATTTTTTATTTGTTTGGGCTTTATCAACACTTACAATTTGAAAAAAAGTATTGCTTAGAAAAGTGTGAAAAGGGAAATCATGCAGACAATTTTAAATGAGAAAATATGGCCTCTGTTTTGGTTTCACTGGTAGATGTTTATCAAATTTAAACAACATCCAAGTGTGTCACCTGGTTGTGACATGTCTAAGGAATATGTTGCTTGGGATTTCTTTTTATAAACTTGTCTCTTCAGCACTGGAACATTGGATTAGCTGAATAGTCTTAGGTATTTTTCAAGATATACAGATAATTTTTTTAGAAAATACTTGGAGGAGTCAGAACTGGAATCTGCAGAGGGAAAGTAGTTCCCAAAGGACCTTTTGGTGCAAATAAACTGTGATAGGCTTGCACAAATCCCAGCATGCTGATTAACTGCAAACTAATATCACTGCCATGAAAACAGTATTTGGTTCAATTTATGCAAATCTATAAGTTGCCTTTAATTAATTTGATGTATTCCTGCTTGCAGAATTTGCTGAAAGTGTGGAACATGGTATCTAAGGGTTCAAGTACATAACACCCATTTATGTATCATGCAAGCAATAAATCATCATAACTGAGTTTAAAAAGATGATTAGATTCCCTTTCTATATGATGAATGGCATAACATAAGCTATTGAGGGATTTAATTGTAGATATTTGAGGAAAAATTACGGAGGATTTGAAATCTTAGTTCTAAGAGTAACATGAATAAGAGTAACAACATGTTCTTTAGAGCAAATGTTTTCTGAAATGCAGTTTCCAACACCCTGGCAGAGAAGTGAGTCCTTGCATGTTTGACTGAGGTGCTGCTTCATGTTTTACCCTCAGCAAACTGGCTGAACTCCAGGAAATCCCCCAAATATTGTGTGTTTGGGACACCCAGCCGAGTCCTGTGCATGGCTATGGTGGAGTTGGTAGTTTAGTAAATATATCCTGAAAAGCGTCAAGTAAAAATGACATTTTTTTTCTGTCATTGGGAGAAGTGCAGTTTAAAAATAGTAGCACAACTCATGAATATGCATGTTTAAATTTGAGTATGGCTGGATCTTAATAAAAGACAAAAGAACCCACCCCTTATCTCAAATTCATAGAACTGTATTGCACTCATAACGTGCTGTTATAAACATGTGTTTGTGGGTAATGTGATGTGGGATAGGCATTGCTTCTAATTATAAAATGTCCTTAACAAAGGATTGATCCCAGCCAAATAATGAATACGATTTTGTGAGTGTTGCTCTGCAATAAGCCACATCAGTTATTCTTCAGCGTCCTTTCAGCTTCTCCTTCCCCACGTCATTTTTATGTTATTCCCTGGTCGCATTGTTCTTTCACTCAACTGCTTCCTTTTCTGCCTCCAGGATGAGATTCTGTGCCAAATCAATGCTTCTGTCTGACTGGCTCTTTCTGGTCTATGTGTTAATGGTCTGCTGTAAATTGTTGTCCGCCTCTAGTCACCATCCCCGGGGGCACACAGGTAGGAGCTTTTAAACTCATTATGTGCTACTGAGACCAATTAATACCACTTGCAGCATGTTAGAGCCCACTTTCTAGCAATGGATAATTGATGAGGCTGTTGACAGCGCGTTATAATCAGTGCAATAGGTTAAAAATACATCACCAACACGAAAAAAAAAGAGTTATTGTAAATTTTCATGGCTCTCTCTAGTTATTTATGTACTGAAGCTCGCCAGGAGGGTTTTGGAGTGACTTCATGACTGCTAGGACTTTGGGATTTGTTTGTGTCATTTTGCTTTATCCTTATCCAAAGACATTCTGAGATGTATCTTTATCTTCACCCTCTTAATCCTGTTGTTATCAACTGACTTTACAGCGGTATCATTTGCTCTGGTGGGCAATAAATCGAAGCCCTCAGACTCATGTTAGCCAGCTCTTTCACTGACTGACACAAATTCTGACCTGTGCTTAGATCAGCCTGTGATACTCCCCTTCTTTTCCTAACTGGCATAGTGAGGAAATCTTGCATTTAAGGGGATATACTATTGTAGTAGGGAAATACCTACCAGGCACCATGTGTTATCATATTATAAATGTCAGAAAAAGCTCTGAGCAAGCTGGATTGACTTCCAGACTGGATTTTTGTAGCAACTTCTCTGGTAGGATGATGGAGACATCAGCTTGAAAGCAGAATGAGATGAAGATGTGCCAGCGCTAATGCAAAGGTATCTGTGCCAGTCCTAAATAAAACAAGGTAGCTGTGCTAAGACTGTGCCGCCTTTGATCCCACTAGAAAGAGATAAGGTAATAAAATACCCCCTGTCTGCTGCTTTTCAAGAGAGACCAAAAGCCTGCAAACTCCACAATGGGTTTGTGTTCTCAGCACCATGGTCAGCTTCACGCTGGCTTGGGGATTTCTGCAGTGTTGCTCTTTGTGATGTAGCCCTATTCTGAAATTATATGTTAGTCCTCAAATCCATATAAAATGTTCTTAGCTCTGAGCCAGACTCTTGTGGGTCCAAGTCTAATGTTAACATCTCCTCCTGTTTGGTAGAGGTTCCATCCTCCAGAAGAGACAAACTATTGATTCCTATCCTGGCTGCTTCCAGTGGTTGTCTAGGGAGGAGCTGAAGGCTCCTCCTGTGCTCACCAAAATATCTTCAGAGCTGGCAAGAAGGACTGACTGACCTGCACGTAGCTGCTGTGTCTCTGAGAGCTACAAAGCCTCCTCCTTGCCTTTGCCCATCACCAGCTCTGCTTTCCCTGGCTGTGCAACCCTTGTGTTTGCTATAAAATACAGCCAGAGTTCATGGAGAGTAACTGCATTGTGAGACTGAAGCCTAAGGAGTGATTCCAGTGAATGCAGTGGTGGGGATGACCCATGTTGCTGCTTTGTTCTGGGATTTACCTGTATCACTTCCAGGAGGAAGGGAGGTCTATGCACAGGTTTAACCACAGGTTAATAGCAGAGCATTTCAGAGCTGATTCTGCAGAAAAACCTGCAAAGGACCAGGTTAAAAAAAACCAAAACAAACAAACCTTCTGCAGCTTTTGTAATTTGGGGAGTGATCTTGTCAGAAGAAATGTTATTTTTGTGCTTTCAAGATGCACTTTGACTGTGTATCTAAGGGAAATACCTGTAATAAGGCAGCAGTGATGTTGTGTTGTGGGCTTGTAGGATGAACACAGTGAAACATGTAAATCATGACAACATTTTTTTTCATAAAATTTCAGAGTGCTTGAGAGCATACCTTAAATTAACAGCAGGAATTCTTTCCGCCCTATCAAAGAGGTGTCACAAACACAAGTTGCTTGACTTTAAGCCTATTTGTGTGCTATGATTTCTCCGGTGAGCTAAAAGAAGGCTCTGCTCCTCATCAATAGCTTGGTTCAGCTGTTTCTCAAGTGGACACCCTTAAAGCTGGAGCCTTCATGAACATTTTTAGAGTGTGCTGTCCTGCTCTTCCCCAAATGTGAGCTTCCCTCCTTTGTGCACTGAAGTGACCCCATCCCACTTTGATTCCATGTGGTAGATGAAGCAGTGATCCCATTTTTGATTTTCCAGCTCCCCACATCTGACTCTTGGCCCCACAGAGGATATAGAAGTTTAGGGGTCTGTCCTCAAGGGGCCTGTGTTTCCCAGCCTCATCTTATCTCACATGGATTGACCTTCCAATGGATAATCAAACCTCTGATGGAATCTATTGTGTGAGCAAGGTGCTGCCTTGTTCATCAGGAAAGCAAATAATTCAGAGCTTTTAGCAGAGCCTGCTTTGTGGAAAGCAAATAATTAGCCTCATTTATTTCATACAAATTAGCATGTTCTTGGATAGCAATTGAGATAAAATTTTTGCAGTCAATAGGCAGCACTCCCATTTTTCAAAGTAAAACATCCTGAAGCACATTAGAGGGATGGCTCCAAGCTTTGGGTTCAGCAAAGGTTTTGTCCTTTAGGTCCAGCAGCTGTCACCTGACAGGTGGCAGCCTGGGATGCTTTGGGAGGAGCTGGTTTTAAGAACAGGTTGTGTCTGCTCCTGACAATCAGTGTGTTTAAGTGATTTACTTTACATCATCAGCATTTTCAAATAAATGTGTGCTTGCTACAGCTAAGAAACTCTTTTAACTAAGAGCAGACAAGAGAATTTAAGATGAAAAGCGGGAATTGACTTTTTCTTTTCAAAATACTGCCATTTTTAAGGAGCCTAACCTGAGAAAAGACAATTATTGACCTAGGTCATGCTGAGAAAATGACATTTGACAGCTGTCTGCCCTATTCAGGCAGAACAGAAACTGGATCTTATGGACCCAATAGCAATCCTGCTCCTGAAGAGTGGGAGAGAATGGCACTGAGAAATCCCTTTGACAATGGAGTGAAGTGTAAGACAGACCTGGTTCTTTCTGTTGCTCTGTGAAATATTCACCACCATCAAATACCTGTCAGGGGAGAGACTGTTCAATCCTGCAAGCCAGTCCTGCTGCTGCCTTGGAGAAGTTTGGATCTTGGATCCAGCTTGGAGGCCACAGCCTGTTTTTCACTGGAACACTGGAATTGCTCTGACAGACTCAAAAGGCAAAAGACAGAGGAGAAATTTTCCTTCTCATCACCATTGGATCATGGAAGATGCTACTTGTGCTGAATTTTTTAGCAGCCTCCTTGTATATCTGTGTGGAGAAGAAACATGAGAATGTTCGTCTGACTTTGTTGCTGTGAGTTTATTTTTTGGTCTGACAATAACTAAGGGAATTATAAGCACCAATTTTATTTCTTCTTTAAAAACTGAGCACTATTTCAAGCTCTTGAGTACCTAATACCAATATAATGATCCATTCCATGCTGTGCTGCATGAAGCAACACATATTTAGTACCAGAAAAGATTTGTTTCTACCTCACTTCTCTAAATCACAAATGAAGAAGCACTGAAAAGACATTTTGTCAGGTCAGGGCTGACATGTGGGGACTGGCCTTGCAGACCCTGAGCTGACACAGCCAGCTGAGCAGTTTCTGCCATGAATTACTGGTGCATCTTGGCTTTTTTTGAGACTGTTTTATGTGATGATGGTCACCTGAAATGCCCCCAGCTTTGCTGAAGGGTCTAAATTTTTGGGCAGAATATTCCACATCAATTTTAGTTTTCCACAACCTTAAGGACCCTTTTTCTCTGCTTTCTGGGCTTTATGGACAGGCTCTGTCCCCACTGGAGTCAGAGGAAAAATTCTTTGCTTACAGGATTTAATCTTCTCAAAGGAGCGCTGAAAAATGCAGCTTTGTATCAGAAAACAGGGAAAACCCATGCTGCTTGCTGTGCCCTTGTTTTGGGGCTGGAGCATGGTTTTTCCTGTTGGGCAGCCATGAGATGATTCCCATTTCCACCAGAGGGCCCTGCAAGGCTGTGGAAGGGGCTCCAGCACTCCGCCACCACTTAAATCCTCCTGATTTAAATCCCAACTCTGCATTTTGCTAGCTAGAATTATGAGTCCTTTGTATTTCCATGGGTCAGACATGGTTACTGCACAATAAGCTTTAGCCTTTGGTTCTATTTAACTCCTTTTATGTCTTAATGTTTTATTCAGTGTGCTATTTATGTGGTTTATTACCCAGCTTCTAAATATAGGGTAGCTACAATATACAACCCTGACTGTAATCTCTTGGAGTAATAAGGTAGGGAAGGCAATTCACTTGAGAAATGGGTTCCCTTTAAGACAAAAAGGAGCAGAATTCTCTGTGTGAAGTTTGCTGTGAAGTTGTTTTTGAGGAGAAAAAAGCATAAGAAATATTTATTTTCCTTTTTTATTTTTTTTTCCTTAAATAACGAGAGCTCTTAATATACATGACAGACTTTGACAATGACTTCAAATTAGATGCATAGCTGTGTTACCAGTAAGTAACAATTCAGTGTTGATTTACTCTTTTATAGGGTAAAATGTAGCTTCTGATGTCATTTTCCAAGAATGTGCACTTTAATTGTGTGGCATGGAATTGCATATGAAAAGATTTGTGTATTCTGGGGAGTTGAGGTGTAGGAGGGAGAGAATTATAGACAAACTGGTAAATGTGGGGGCATATGTATCAAATGTCATTGTTTAAAAAGTGGAGGGGAAAATTCTGTAATAAAAAGGAGACAGAGTCTCATTTAATACAAATGGCCAAGCCCAGCGTGTCAAACTGCAGAGCAGGAGGCTGGTACCAAACCCTTTCCTGCAGTATCAAAGTGACCTTATTCTAAAACCATTGGGGAAAGCTTGTAAAAATATTGTCTTTATTTTATCCATTTTACATCGACACCATCATTTTTTTTAACATAGCTGCCACCTGCTGTAAATGATAATCTTGATATTCCATTGACCCAAATTCTAACCAGGAAAGCTTCCCTTACTCTGTGCCTTTTCTTTTAAATCTACTTCTCCCAAACTTAGATCTGATAGCAGAAAAAAATATTACATTGCAAATGGATAGTCTTGTGCTACTGTGAGAAAGAAACAGTTGGATAAATGTAAATCCACAAATAGAACGGAAAAGATCTTGTCCTTGGTGTTCACTTGGGTGAAGTGATGCAGCAAAAAGTGGCTCTGTGCTGGGTTTACATGGAGGTCAGCATGCTGAGGCCTTGGGAGGATGGATGCCAGAGTGATGAAGGCAAGAGATTGAGATGTAAAGGACTTGCATCGAGTTCCTTGCTCTGGAATGATGAACAGACCTGCCTGAGATGAAATCCTGACC
Organism: Sialia sialis; assembly: GCA_009812075.1. Lineage (NCBI taxonomy): Eukaryota > Metazoa > Chordata > Aves > Passeriformes > Turdidae > Sialia > Sialia sialis. Next base: position 15,709,689 of record VRYO01000638.1, on the reverse strand, counting down.
CCACTGAAGTGGGAGTTTGTGATTCTTCTGTGATTTAGTTTCCAGCCCACTCTGGATATGTCTCAGCAGAAAAGTTAAACTTCATAGTTATGATTTTATTAAAGCTCTAACCAGTCACTCTCACATAATTCACCATTCAGTGCTTGGCAAACCACTGCCCTTCTGAAGGAAGGAAACTGTTTTAGGTCTGTTCTATTGATCACCATGGCTGTGCTTCCTGGCTGGGCTGCACTGCTCTGACTGTGACAGCAGTGCACACCCTGCCCCAAACTGAAATCCCATTTCAGCATAATTATAAAGCCTTTCATCCCAAATGGGTGGCTGCACAGCTTGAATAAATGCCCATGGAAATGGGCAGCAGTTTCTGGTGGTTCAGGCTGGTTTTGTCTCATGAGGTGGTTCAAAGGCAGCCTAGGGTGGGCTGACTCTCTGTGGTGGCTTCATTTGCACACTTGGGTGGATAAAAAATATTCAATTTGTATTTAACAGCATAAACTCTGTTGTCATTCTTGGCTGTAGCATCAAACTCCCCACCTGTGCCTGTCCACTCAGACTCCAACAAGTGCCCAGCTCTGCTCTCGTGCCAAGCACAGTGTTCTCTCCTCCAGAGAGCTGCTCCTCAACTTCAACTTTCAAACTTTGTGGTGTTGTGCCTGGTTTCAAGGATGTGTTTGAGCAAGCATTTCTTCTTGGAACCCAGAAAAGCTTTAATTAATAATGGAAGAACCTGGAGACGGAATTTTTCTTTTTTTTAAATGAACATTTAAGTGTTTTGTTGGCAGAGCACCTTGGGATGGCTGCTGGTAGCCCTTTGCTGCAGCTGTTTTTCAGTGCTTGGCAGCATTCTTGCATTCTTTCAGGAGAGTGACAACTGAGAGCAGACAATGGATTCTAAATCAGGAGATTAAAGATGTCTTGTAGGATTCAGCAGGGTAATCTCCTCTCATCACACTGGAGATGGAAGCTGCCCCTGACATTCTAACTTCCAGGGTGGCCAACTTTAACAATAACTCCAGAAATGCCACAAGTTACGAGTGGAAAATTCTAGGATCAACAATTCTTTGCTTTATTCCTTCATTTCCTTTCTTTATTTCCACCTAGTTTTTCTCCTTATGGATATCATCCATATGCCTTGCAGTCTGTGAATGGTCACTAGTCTTGCTTTATGTTGTTACTTTGAGAAATAATGACCAGGTAAGTGTGAGGCAAGGTTTCTCTGAGCTTTATTTCCTCCTGACAGCAGTTCTGTTTTCTTACCTGTATTTCCTTCAAGCAGCATCTTAGGATGCAGTGAATATTTTGGAATAAGCAGATTTCTTTTGATGTCTTTTTCTCCACAAACGTGGGATGGCAGGATCTGTGTTTAAGAGACAGGGGTGTGTTAACAGCTGTTTGTAGGGTGTTGCATCATGTTGGCTGGTTTTGATGGCAAAAATGAAATTGTAAGTGCAAAACAAAAATCTAAACGTACCAAGGTAGTCTTTTGGGCTCCTTTTATTTTCAGATTGGGTGTAAAATCTTAAAGCATCTCTTTTGTGCTCCGTATATCCCATCTTCTACAGCTTCCTTTCTTTTCTCAGATTTTTTTTGGTGGATTATAGGAAATAAGGCTGATAGAGAGCAGACACTGCCCTTCCTTGTTTGTGGTGTCCCTGGGCTGTTTCTGAATGGGATGTGGAGTCTCTCCTGACTTGCCATGTCGAGGAGAGCAAACAGGAAGGTCTTAAGACTGCATGTCAGCACTGACACTTGTTACTAAGCTTTCTCAGATTTGTCTTTAGAAAACATGACTTATTGAAAATTTTAAAATCAGGTCAGAATTTAACTTGAGAAAAGAGCCTATGATGTCAGTTGGCTTCACTCACCCCAGCATGACTTGTGGCAATGCTAATGATTTCTGTCCATTGAGTCCTTCCAGCAGATGCTGGTATTCTTCCAACTGGAAAAAAATAAAGCAAAACAAAACAAAACAAAAAACCCCAAAACAAAACAACCCAACCAAAACTAAGTCAACTGAAATTTCTCATCTAAAAGAGTCTGAATGCAGAAAAAGCTCCTTGCTGTTCTGTAGATGCACTCCATTGAAGTTAATGCTGTTGTGTCAGTAAGGAAAATAATGTAGCTGATAATTTTATTTTCAGTTTTTCTAAATACAGATGGTTAAAAGAAAGTCTGATTGCTCTGCAAGTTGCTCTTTAGGATTGTCACTTGCTTGGCTGGGTGTCCAACTCTGTTGTCAGTTTTTAGGAATGGCTGCTGACAATAGAGTTTAATAATTTACTTGCACAGAGTTAATTTTTCAGCTTTTGTTTTTCATCCAAGGTTTCAGAAATATGGAGACAATATAAAGGGTGTTATTATCAGACCTATGTTCAATGTTGTTTGTTGTTTGAATTATACAGAAAAAAGCAATAGTTTGATTTTTTTATTCAGAAGTACTGTGGCAGATGGGCTTGTTTTCTCCCCCCACCACCCACTATTTTTAATATTTTATTTGGAAATACAAAAGACCCCACAACTTTGTGTTGACATTCTTTAGAAATGGAGTAAAGTTGCTGTCCTCAGCAAAATGCAATTTACCGCAAGGGATGCCACAGTCCCCAAACAAGGAGCCAAGATAATTAGTCTGCAAGTGACAAATAAGTCTGCTATGCTAATGTAATGAAACATCCTTTTATCAAACTGCATCACATGGTACTTTGTGCCAAGCTGGAGAGGAAAGAGAGTTTACTCTGAAAACGTGTCCTCTTCTGGGGCAACAAATCTAATCCAGCAGTGACTGTAAGAGAATTTTCCTGACCCTTCTCCAGCATCAAGGGATTTGGATTGACTGAATTTTGGATCAAACCCAAAACCTGAGTGGGTTTTTTCCAAAATAATTTCCATTTTTCTTTTGGTTGTAGCAAGAACAGCATCAAAGCAGTATTAAAATTAACTATGGCTGCAGAAGGACCAGAGAATAAAGGTGATTCAGCATTTTCTCTGTACTGTATTTCCAAAAAAGAGAAGGGTCTTTGCCTGAAATTCTGCAGCCTAAATAAACAGTGAACTGCTGGGGTAACTCCTCTGGCAGCCAAATCAAAGCAATAGAAGGTGTTTGTCAGCAACATGAGCTGCTTTCCAGAGGATTATTCTCATTTAAGAGATGGGGATGAAACCCTTGTGTGCATGGTGAACACTTCCATGTCTTGGGAGCCAACAGGTCCCAGCAGCAGAACAGAGCCAGGGGTCAGGTTTAGATCATCTTGCCTGGGACTTGGTGGCTGGGCTGTGATTTATGCAAACAGCACAAACAAATCTTTAAATGCCATCCTTGCACTGTGCTGGCCAGCACAGGCACACACCTGTCAGAGCTGGCAAGTGACTGCAGAGCTCCTTCCCAAACTTATTTCAGCATTTCTTGGTCCAGAGTCTGTCCGCTGAGTTAGTCAAAAGGCACTGCAAAGAAAGGACATTAATTCTTATTTATTAGGTTTTGCTCACTATATTTTTTTGGTGAAATATGACCTAACCTTTCAGTCTGGGATCTGTCAGATGATAAATATTATTAGCAGGGTCACTCCTTGAGCAAGGGAAAGCTGCCTGTTGTGCAGTGATGAATTCAGTCAGGGGATAAGGCATAGAAAGATGTCTGGTTTGTGGAGCCTCAGCAGATGGTTGTGCTGAGTTGCTGTTGCTAATTGCCACTGCTCTTATATTAGTGTGACAAGTAGGAACTGGTTTGCTGCTTGGCTGTGGGGATGGGGAGAGAAGAAACGAGGTGCTTGTCCATTGCCTGACCCTCATTTCATGCACAGCTAACACCAAGGTACGTGGAGTTGGGGAGCAGCATGTACAGAGAAGAGTCAGTGACATTATAACGAAGTGTAAATAAAGAATTAAACAAGGTAATTCTGAATATGAGAATAAATCGGTATAAAAATCACAAGGATAAACGCCATGCTTCAGCAGGAGTGAGAGTAAAAACAGCATCCAATTGCAAAGTGCTCTCTGGGGCAATGAGAGCTACTTAGCTTTTTTTGCATAAATCTGATGACTTAAGCTATCTGCTTTGTGGAAGGACTGCATGATAGAGTGAACAGGATGTGAGCCTTCAAGGAAGAAGAAAGACAGAAATCCTTTCCAGTGGAGACAGGATCTCATGATGTCATTGAGCACTTGACAGGCCAATTGAAATTCAAAAATCACATTTCAGTTTCAGAATGATGAAAGCAGAGGGAGATAAATAGGTCTGCACTAATGATTACATAACCCCTTGACTAGAATCAAATAATAAATTTCACTTTTTCAGTGAAGTCTGTGGTCCTGTATCCAAGCAAGTGCTAAAATTTATAATGCATTTGAGAAGTAACATGGTAGAAATGTGCAAAGCTGAGCTTTTTGTTCATGTTAGGTACTGTACAAGTCTCATTTGTAGGGATGTGTGAATTATCAGGGCTTTAATGCTCCAGTTAACTTTTTTAACAGGTAAATGGGTTATTGTGTTTTGGTATAGAGGCAAATCAAGCATGTCTCTTTACTGACAGAACACAACTATCCTAAATGAGTCCTCCTGAAATCAAGCACTGAGAGTGTCCTGGGCTGGGTGTCTCAGAGCTCAGCCGAACATGTGGCAGCAAATCAAGGCAGATACCCTTGCAGACTCTCAGTAAAAATTGAGTTGTACAGCCTGAAATCACAGGGCAACCCTGGATTTTGCCTGTGACTCCAGTGGAGTGTTTTTTATAGCACTCAGGACTTTCTGCAGAGTGGAGGAGTTCTGGTTGTGCCCTTGCTTTTCTGGGAGGTTGACTGCACAGGGGAGACAACATGTCAGTTTTTCCAAGATAATCAAAGCAGATGAAATGTGGATTATGATTCTCCCATTCCGTCAGTAGTGCAGTTGAATATCAGGTACAGGTTAAGTGTTGTTTATCAGTCACAGTTCACCTGTTTCCTCCCATTCACCAAAAACAAAGCATCATCCCCTTCTTTGTTGACTTTATACCACTGCTGCTCTTTGGGAGAATTCTGTGTAGTGGGATTTAAAAATGGGTAAAATTAAAAGTAGATTGTAGCAATTTTATAGGAAATATGAAGGCATGAAAAATACAGAGACTGTCATTTGCTCCTCTACCCAGCAAAATCTCACAGACCAGAGCACTGATTGAGCAGCTAAACTGCTGAAGAAATCTTTGTCCTTTTCCTGGTCCCAAGTCAGCCCACTTCTCCCCTGCTTCCCTCCCATTCTCCTTGATTTGGAGGAGTTTGTGCCACTGATGTCTTGCTGCAGACTCCTATTAGCATCAGAAATTTATCTTCTTCATAAATTGCCCCATAGACGGTACCCTGACAATTTGAGTTGGCTTTAAATTGTTGTCACTGTCTCTGCTTCATCATCCACAAGTAATGATGTTGATAATGAAAATGTTATGCTATCATTTACAAATTCTTAGCTCCTCTGTTGTCTATGAGGAGATGATAAGTAGATAGCAGAATATCAAAGCCTCATTTTGCTCTACACGTATTCTGAGCTCCCAAGTAATGAAACAGGGCAGACTCAGGATTTTAAAGCTAGATTTAACAAGATATTTAGATATCTATCACAGCAGATTAGCAGCCAGTAGGATTTTTCAAATGGTTTTATGCAAGGTATGTTCTGAAACTCCTACCTTAAGTGCAGTGAAATTCTAGATGTGAAGACTTGGAATTTGTGCTGGTGTAAGACAGGTAAGATCCTGTGTGTTACAGAGCTCTGTGTCACCATTCCTCTCTCAGCTCCAGCATCTCAAACCAGCTGAGGAGCTGCAGGATGGAAGTGGATTGAGCCCATGGGGTGATTTCTCAGCCGGCACCAGGAGCAGCACGGAGGCTTCTCTTTGTCCTAGTGCAGAAGGAGCAGACTTACCAAGGCTGATTATTCATTAACTGCTTTATTTTACAGTAATTTCATTAATATAAGCCGCACCTTTTTCATTGAAGAATCCAGCC
>VRYO01000638.1:15668701-15682905 GCA_009812075.1 Sialia sialis | reverse complement strand
GGCCCATTAGCAGAATATCTCTCACGGAGATCAGGATCACTGCCCCACCTGGTGTCAACAGATGGTGATCGAATAGATACTTTTGGTCATATTGCAACCCAAGACATCCCTGAAATCCCAGAGGGTTTCTTGCAGCTCTACACAGCACCTTCTTCTGGGATGAGAATTCTATAAAAAAATGGTCACAAATAAATGGTCACAGACCATTCATGAGGCCGCTTCTTGAGGTCATTAGGGAATATTCTGGACCTGGGCACCCAAGGGCTGTTGTTATCTGTAGGTATCTCATTATAGGAGGCAGCAACATTCATAGCACAGAGTATGGGCAGGTTGCTTCCCTTAGGAAGCCCTGTCCTGTTGTGTCTGTGCCCTGTACTGGGAGACAGAGAAAGTGTCTTCAGTGACCCAGAACAGCACTGGTGTTCCTGGGGAAGCAGAGCTGTAAAGAAATCAGGATATGGATAGCAACACTCCTAACACTGCCAAAACTCCTAAGAGGACACACAGAGCCGTGTGGTTCTCAACACTCATCCCCTGTGCTCCACCATGCCAGGCTGGCCCATGTTCTTCTTTTAATACATAGAAGATTCTGGCTCTGTGACAGAGACCTGTCTGTGGTGGTGCTGCTGATAAAAGCTTTCTCCCTTCAGAGGGTTTTCTTGTTTAAAAGGGAAGATGGAGCTGAATTTCAACTGCAAACACCAACAGCTCTTAAGTTGTAGATCTCAATAGGTTTACAGGTGATGAGCTATGAATTTATGGACTTTGCTCTCCACAGCTTTTTTCCCTCTCTCTCACTGCATTTCTCCCTGAAATGGCTTTCCTGATGTGTCCACACAGAATTCACTTACTGTGATCTTCACATTTTAAAAACTCTTCAGTCCCTACTCCCCCTGCTTTGGCTTCCAGAGAATCCATCAATTATAAAAATATTTTAAGGTGTTTTTTAAGTGTTTCTGTCAGTATAATCTCAGCTGCACATTAAGTGTACTTTAAACCTGAGATGAAGGTTTATTTAGTGCAAGATGAATGTTAAAACATGCAAGAAAGAATTATTATATTCATTTTGCCGTTGGGCACTGAATGCAGATACAACTGATTTCAGTAGATCTGAGGAGGAATAGATTGAGTTAGGGTTGTTTAAGATTTTCTGTGAGTTTTCTTAAAACTGAAAGCCATTCTGCAAGTGGATGTTTATCCTCTAGATTTCTGAACACTGGCAAAAGCAGGACGGAAAGGAACCACGTTAACCCTCAGCATTTGTTCACCTGCTCACAGATGTGTCTGAATATTAAGGAGAAATTCATATGGTGCTCAACAGCATAAAAAGTGTCAGGATGTGTGTGAACAAGCAGGAGGAAATATCGATGTGAGTGTGTAGGAGGGGAAAGACAATTACAAGGGCAATCCAATTAATGCAAATGATGCATGCAGATGTCTGTGGCTTTTTAGAGCCTCCACTGTTGCACACCATGAGCTGTGCATTAGGGATGAGGGAGGGGAGTGCTGCCTTCCCTTGTGGCAGTGGTGTTTTCAAACTGGGGCCCCCCACTCCTGCCAGGAGATGAGGAGGGGACACTTCCCCTACCTGCTTGTGGAGCTGCCAGACTGGAATGTGACAGTAAAACAGCTCCTAAAACAAGGCTGCTTCCATGAGTACAGTAATTTCATGACTATAAGGCGCACATTAAAGCCTAAAATTTTGATCGAAACACAGAAGTGCGCCTTATAATCCAGTGTGCCTTATATATGGACAAAGTTTGAAATTTGCCAACCTGGAAGTGCGAGCCGCGAGCTGTTAGAGCCACATGAACAGCCCGGCGCTGGGGGCAGCTGCAGGATGCGGGAAAACAATGGGAAGGAGTGCGTTTAAAGGCTGCGCCGATCCGTGAAAAATGTTTGCAAATTGAGCACCTGCCAATAAACCCTGCGATCGCGTGATTACGTTACTAATTCCTTACTTTGTTGCACTCGGATCCTTGCTGCAAAAAAAAAGTATGCCTTGTAGTTCGGTGCGCCTTATAGTCCGGTGCGCCTTATAGTCATGAAATTACTGTAACTTAATCTCACCTTCTGCACACAGCAGTGTGTCTGTTGACTCCTGGCACTCCAGGGCAGCACTGTCACTGCTCTGAAAGTCAAACAAGATAATTGAAAGAGAGCTCCAGGTTTTTGGGGCTGTATGCTCAGGGCCAGTGTGTTTGATTTCCTTTGGTATTGGCTTAACAGGACTGTTCACCTAAAGGAAGCAGGATTTGTGTGGAAAATAGACATCCTTGCAGCTACATATTGATCCCCCGGGCTGGATCTTGTCCATCCTTATGATGTACCTTCTGGAAAAAAAACAACTTCTCTTATCTCAACATCTGGTGAATAGTGACTTTGATTGAGGACAAGACCTGGCCTCTTGGTTTTACAGATGAGATACATGGCAAACACAAATATGTGGCCTGAGCAGCTCAAAAGTTTTGCTTTTTATTGCTTCCCTTGTAAATCTCATTCTCAAGAGACAAACCAGACTGACCTTGCTCTCCTGAAGTGAATAGAAACTCTGCTGTCGATTCCAGTGATTGCAGAATCACCACAGTGGGCACTGTAGGAAACCAATGGAAACTTTCTCCTGTTTACTCCAAAGAGTTTTAATTCAGGCTGTAGCACTCATAAACAGATAATGAAATAAATATTTAATTTATTTAATAAACAAATTAATAACCTCATTAAATTAACAACCTCTCTTAAGTAACAATCTCTTTTTACAAAATCTTTTCTGTCAGAACTTGTGCCACTTTTCTCCAAGCATTGCCATGTCAGGTATTTTGAGGAACAATACTTTGGGATGAAGTGGCAAATTTACTTTCTCTTTTGTGTGTTTGTTTTCTGTAATATTGACTTACAGAGAAGCTGCTGTCGTCCTGACTAGTAGCTGTTTTCATTTTTTTCCTTGTTTATTATTATATAATAATGTATTATATTATTATTATTGGGTACTTGCAAAAAAAGTCAGAGTCTGACAATAAACTTATTACAGTGGCTTTGTAAGGTAACCTTTATGTTATCTTCAGCATTTTGCCAACTTGCTGTAAAATACCTTATGCATTTTTCTGTTGTAGCACTTTTTGCTTAAAAGTAGTCTAGCTTTGTCCTCAGGGAAAAAAAGGGAAAAAACCCAAAAAATCTCTGTATATATAATTTTAAAAAAAGTTGAGTGCTCAAGTAGAACACTGCATTTCCACTCCAAGATTGAATATGCATAGTTTCTTGTCCACTGAGGTTGTTATGAATACAAATTTGGCAACAAAATTCAGGCAGCCAAGTGTTTTCACAAGTATTTCAGCCATGCTTGAAATACTTGTGAAACCAAAACATACACAGCAAGGAACACTGCCTAGCCAACTTTTTAAAAAGTTATATGTATGTATTTAATACTTTTTTTTTTTTTTAAACCTCCATAGAAGCCTAAATTATATTGCTAACTCTTTTTGAAAGTTAAGATGTCACACCTAATTAAGTCAAACATTTTCTGCACAAAAATTACAGTGATCTTAATCCCTCAGTAAAATCTTATTTGTAAAGGTGTGCCTGATGTTAGTTAGCAGCAGATACTGTAAAAAACAAAAAACCAAAAAAAACCCAAACCAACCCAAAATACCCAAACAAAAACCTGCAAACAGGACAAACACAGAGAAGGGAAGCAGGATAATTCTCATGTTTGTCATTTGGAGGACTGTCTGTTTGTGGAGAGTTCTCTCCCTCCTCCCTGCATTTCTTTGTTCTCTCTCTGTGCCTTTGATATCAGCCACACCTACACCAATATCTGCACTGTCTCTCTTCTCATACTTTGTGCTGCTTTGATGGTGACTATTTTTATTATTCTCAGTGTTGTCTCTCTGTCTCACTCTCTTATGAAATAACTCACCCTGCTCTGTAGTGATGTTAATTTACAAGGTGCTTTACAAACACAGATAAGAGCCATCCAAGGCTCCACTCTAAATAACACAAGACAAACGCAAGATGAAGCACTTGAAGGCTGTTCAGGAAAGTGAGGACATGGAAGTGACTTATGCAAGGAGCTGAGGGGCTTGTGAAGTGGAGTTTCTGAGAGAAGGTTTAGGCAGTGTGGAGAGGATGTTTGGCAGTGGAGGAAAATGATCAGCTGCAAGGAGCAGTGAGGTGAGACGTGCAGGCAAGAGCAAGGAAGAAAAAGGGAGGGGGAAAAGAAACTTGGAGAAATAGGGGGCAGTGAATCATGAGGAAAGCAGGAAGACACAATATTTATCAAAGGTTTGTTCAGAATGGTCTGGGAGGGAACTGAATAAATCCATATAGTTTGGGTGTGTTTTTTTGGGTTTTTTATTGTTGTTTTGGACAAAACTTGACTATCCATGACAGCTTTACAGCCTACCTTGTTCTCAGCCTGCCTGTGATGACAAGCATAGCAAGCAGTGCTCAGATGTTGATATGTTAAAAAGATTCCCTCCTACTTAAGATGTCTCTCTTGTATTTAATATTATCCTATCCATTGTGTCCATTTATGAAGGGAAAGAATTAAATATAAAACCTAATGAATGTCAGGAAGGCAAGGGAAGAGTGGTGTGTTCTGCCTGCCTGTCCTTTTGCCTTCATCATGTACAGTAATTTCATGTGTATAAGGCACACCCTTTTGACTAAAATTTTGATTGAAGCCCGGAAGTGTGCCTTATAATCCGGTGTGACTTATATATGGACAAAGTTCAGAAATTTGCCAACCCGAAAGTGAGAGCCATGAGAGCCGCAGCAGCCGACGCCAGGGGCAGACAGGAGTACCAGGGCCCATGGCACGGGGAGGGCACCTGGGGCTGCGTTTAAAGGCTGCGCCGATCCATGAAAAATGTTTACAAATTGAGCACCTGCCAGTAAACCCCGTGATCGCGCCATTCCGTTACTAATTCGTTACTTTGTTGCACCCGGATCCTTGCTGCAAAAAAAAAGTGCTCCTTATAGTCTGATGTACTTTATATATGGACAAAGTTCGGAAATTTGCCAACAACCCAGAAGTGCGCCTTATGATCCAATGCGCCTTATAGTTGTGAAATTACTGTACTTGAATACTCCAACTTGCTCTTCTCCCTGTGGCTTTGTAAAGGCGAGGGAAGACAGATTGGAAAACTGACTGATAAAATTTTACAATAAATAATAGTGTATAAACTCAGGGAATGAGCCACATCTGACATCTTTGCTTCTTTGCATTGCTGTGATTTAAGCTGGCACTGGGGACATTCCGTATCTTGTAGGACTGCACAACCTGACTCCTCCTTAAAGCATTGATGTGTTTTTTTATCTCTCCACTGTCACCTCTGGAATGACCAGGCCAGCACCAGGTGAAGCAGGGCACGTGTGAAGTGGTGGCTGTGCACAGGTGCTGCAACAAGAACCGGATTGAGGAGCGCTCCCAGACCGTGAAGTGCTCCTGCTTCCCGGGACAGGTGGCCGGCACCACCCGGGCTCAACCCTCCTGTGTGGAAGGTGAGAGGCTCTGCTCATCCTGGAGATTTTGGGAGAAGTTTATTCTCCCTGATGTCTGACATCCCACTGCCTCAAAAAGCGTAATCCTTCCTTTTGTTCATTTCGGAAACATCCCTGCGTGTTGATGATAATGAGCTTGTGCATAAATCTTGGTGTAATTAATCCTCTTAATATATGTACTGTGCCATTTCATGTCTGTGCCAACAAAACTTCTTAATTTTTTCATACTAGAATTCGTCTCTAAAACTGGTCTGAAAACAGCATAAGCCAAGAAATTCAAGCTTATGATATTAACTCTTCCAGATGTCTTAAGACTTAGCTTGGCTAAAAATTCACTGGATAATAAATGCAGCCCTAAGACTGGGCATGCAGATGGTGCTGGGACATCTGATATGGAGAGCTTTTCTCCGGATCAAAATTGCACCATTTAAGGTGCCTATTTTTTGTAGAGGTTGTTGTTCTTGTTAAGTTAATAAATCTACTCCAAGACAGACTTTTTAAAATCTTAAAGTTACCAAAATCCCTCATTTCATTAATTCATAAGTAAGATCCTGTTTTCATTCTTTTGCACATAAAATTGTAACTGGTTTACTTAAACATAAAACAAAAAGCTTCAAAGTCCAATTCTAATCTAATATTCAGAAATATTTAATGTCAAACTCTAAGTACACGTGAATCTGTTTTTTGAAGTTTTTTAACCTATTATGAAGCTGTCAAAACAGATATTTTAAAAAGTGGATTTTAGAGTATATTTTTTAGATTCCTAATGCTTTGTAATTCAGAAATACATTTAAGTTTATCTGTGCATTTTCTTAGGGAGTTTTCTTTTTACATCAGAAGTGTCTTCTGCATTTTTAGGTGACATATCTAATAGCAGAAATACTTTTACATATAACAGATAACAAAAGTCAGACATTATTTGAAACTCACTTAAGGACTGCAACAGTGACACTGTCATTCTATGGAAGAAATATATAAATACTGTAGAAGTTTGATTCAATCAGTAGTTGCTGAAAGAATTTAATAGCTGTTTCTTTCTTCAAGCATAGCTGCAATTAAGTGCAACAAAATATTATGAATGTAAGATTTTGACTTTTAAAGTAAGAGCCTTTGATTCCCCCTCATTCCTTAGGGTAATGCTTTAGCAGGCTTTGCTTATTTTTGCAAGCATCTGGGACTAGAGTGAGCTGCTGCAGCACAGAATCTGTAACTCTCTTTCCTTAGCCTCAGGATTAGATGTGTTTTTCTCCCACTCTAGCCATACCCTTCAGTAGACTCCTACACTGTGAAAGCCAGAAACTGTTTGGGTCTTGAATTTGCACATTGCAGACTGATTATTACAGATATTTAGGGTCTTTTCCCAGCAACTTTGTTCTGAATTAAGGCTTGTTTAATTTGCCTATAATTTGCCCTGAGTTTAAAGGGAAGGATACACCCAAAAGCAAAAATAAATAAATAAATAGCACAATTGTCTTGTAGCTGTTATTAATTTTCATTGAGCCTCAGACCCTGCCATCTTCTCTGTGTTTTTCACTCCATCCTTACTGACCTTATCAGAAATAATCTCTCACCTCCCAGGAAGAACATTCAGTTTTCACCCATTTGTTATCCTCAACCTCACGTCCACAATCAATCAGTTTCAATGCAAATGATCTGAGACCCAAACAAATGGTGGAAGTTCATACATTTATTTTGTAATGTTATAAGACTGAAAGGTTAGTTTATGAAAGCTAAAGCAGTGTTCCAGAAGTGCATTTTTTCATAACGCTTTTCAGTAAAAGTGCAAAAAAAAGTAATTGAATGAACATTTCAGCAATATCCTGATGTCAGCTTGCCTGCTTGACACCCTAATTTTAAGGTTGCAGAAGAACAAATATGTCTTGAAATTAAAAGGAAAAAAAGTGCTTTACAAGAAGTAGACTCCATTATTTTTGTTAATCTTTTCTGAACGTGTTATCTTTTACGGCATGCAATTCAATAGTTTGTGCATATAGTAGCATAATGCAGACTAGCTGAATCAACATCTTAAGACATACTTTATTTTGAAATCCAATATAGATTATGTAGGATTGTGTACTGACATATTTCATAATAATTTGATGAGCGCCATGAACAATGCAAAACTGAGAAATGCATGCAGATGCTGTTGTTAACAGCAGGTTTATAAAGTCACGACTACATTTCTAAAAATAATAGGTCCTAATAGAAATTGGCTTAAGGGTAAAAAATTCATAAATTTGCCCAGTTAAAGTGTACAACTATAGCCTTCCAAATCATATTGCAAAAGTGGCACTGCAAGAGACTGCAAGTAGACTTTAGTTGATATTCTACTGCTTGCCAGAGGTTTCCCAATACCTGCAGTATTTGCTGACACACCTCATAGGTTTACATCTCTGCAGTTCTGTTTTCTCACCCAGTGAAGGAGGAAACTGGCATTTCTCTGTCTAGTCTCCCATATGGGTACATGGGTTAAACAAGAAGCCTCAGCTTCATTGCCCCCTGCAGCAGGTACTTGACTAAAGCATGCAGATGAAAGAGACAAGTCATTTCTGTAGTCAGTGGAGATGGAAAGGCACTTCCAGAGGTCAATTCAAATGTTGGAGTCAGTCTCTGCTGCCTGCCTCTTTACCACTTGCATATGGCATTTACCCTTCTGAGGGCTGGTGAAGTGTTCAGCCACTTTTTTTCCTCAAACACACTCCATGTAATTCACTATCAAACCAGTAATTGTTGTTTCTATCTTTTGAAATCAACCAATTGAACATAGCAAAGACAACGTCCCAGAAAAAATAATAATAAAAAATACCTGTAAAAACCAACCTCTCTTCAAAAAAAACCCTAAACCCAACAGTGATAAAAAGATGTTCCTCTTTCCTGCTTCTTTTTTTCTAGCTTCCATTGTCCTGCAGAAGTGGTGGTGTCACATGAACCCCTGTTTGGATGGAGAGGACTGTAAAGTATTACCAGACTATTCAGGTTGGTCTTGCAGCAGTGGAAATAAAGTCAAAACCACAAAGGCAAGTACAGATATCACCTATATTTAAAAGTTCCAGTCTGCTGATTGCTCTTTTTGCATTGTGTCTGTGGGTGTGAGTACCAGTCTTGGTCTTCTCAAAGTTTTGGAAAGCTGTGACTAATGTAGTTGCTCTCAGAGAGGAAATACTAGGTCAGAACTGCCCCTTCACACCTGCAGTCAAACAGAAAATGGTCCTGATTCAGTCTTCAGTGAGCCAAAGAAACTACTTCATTGTGCTCAGTGCCAGAGGGATAATCATGTTCCAGAACCAATTCTTCAATTTGCAGGCTGAGTACAGGGATCCAAGATCTTTACCACTGTCACATAAAGTTAGATTCTGTTCTGGACAGCCTTTTACCTTTCGAAAGTAGCAGCCTGGCTTGGGAGTTGTTGGAAACCTGCACTGATGCCACTGTGCCACTGAGCACCACTGGAAACCAGGTTGCTTCAGAATATTTCTAATTACAGACCACTCTGTAGCTGGCCTGATTTTTTTTTTTTTTTTTTTTTTTTTTTTTTTTTTTTTTTTTTTTTATAATCCAGACCTTTGCTATGTCATCTTATTTCCTAATTAATGGCGAGAAAATATCGTGTCCTCTGTCTGCTTGGCAATTTAAAATGAGTTGAGTGCATTGAAGTTCAACAAGTCACAGCAAAGTGCATTTCTAAATACATCATAAAGCAGGAGTCTTTAGCAGGCAATAGCAAGCAGAGACATATGCTCAGCTTTTCCCTTTACAGCCTCTTCTAGCTGGGAAAGAATGTTGTTCATTAGGTTACAGTCTGAGTTAATAAGCAATACTGTCACCAAATGTTCTTCAGTAAAGGCTGCTCTGAGGAGTGAAAACTGCACTAATTTCTGGATGGGTGAGAGCAAATTGGATGTTTTGGGCAGCTGTGGTTTTTGTACTGGTGGTCTGTAGGCATTGCACAGTGGCACAGAGGAAGTGGCATCCCTGCATGAGGCAGAGGGGCTGGAACTAGAAAAGCTTAAAGAACCTTTTCAACCCAAACCTTTCCATGACACTGTGGCCAATGTTATTTATCAAGTGCCAAAGATGTAGTCCATAACATTCCTGAGTCCTGCTGGTCTCCTGTGGTGGACACTACACCTGGGATTTTGTCTGCAAACTCTGGAATCAGTGTGGATAACTGGGACTCAGTTATTGCAAGATAAAGGTCACCCTCAGCCTCTCAGTTTTTTCCCTGTGCTGATTTTTACTCATTTGTAGATAAGGAGTGGCATTGTAGCATCACACTGGAGGGTGAGGCTGGTGAATTAGGAGTTCTGTACAAGACAACTTCATCTCTGGACAGACCAGAAGAGAGCTGACAATTTATACCAAAAGGACTTCCCTGGAGAAGAGTGAGTCAGGTTAATTGTCCTTTGAGTGAGTTAATTATCCTTGATGCCTTTGACAGGTACTCGAGGGGTATGGAGGGGCAGAACAAAGACTTTTATCTTGGCATTGATGACTCAAGGCCTCAAATCCTCATTGATGCAGCTGCCTCTTCCTTCCTAGGGACAGTAGTAAGGAAACTAGAATGGAAAGACAAGTTCCCCTGTCACAGGAAAAAGGGAAGTGTGGTGAAACTTATATTTTTACTTTGAAAAAGAATCAAAGATTTGTCTCAGATCAGTAACCAAAAAAAAATTTTAGGTATATTTAAAAAATTCTACACAAAGAGGACTATTTGAACTGTCAGACCAGTAGCCCAAACTGCTCAGCCACCTGTGAGCCTCAGCAATGGGATGCTGAAAACACAGCAAAACCCTTTGGAGGACAATTACAGAGATGTACACATCTACGAATTTTTTTCAATTTAATAGTTGCCTTATGTCTAAAACACAATAATTGAGATCCATTCTATACTATTTTTTCTGTGTTATGCACCAGAGATGATCTCATTACCATTTAAATTTGTAATCAATTTTTAAAGCTTTTTAAGACCCTGGGATCAATGCTACGTGGGACAGTGGCTTCCACAGGTTAATTATACACCGAAAGAGGAAATGTCATTTAATCAACTCTAAGTCCTCTATCTTCGCATTCCATGAAAATAAGGAAAAATAATGTAACTAAAATATTTGAAGCACAGGAGACTGCTGACACTGCTCAGTGTTTAGATGAATAGTCAGAGTCTGAGTGGGACAGTTAAAATGTGCAAAGCTGAAGAATTTGCATCTTCCATCAGCTCCCACAGGGAAGGAAATAAAATCTCTATGCTGAGTGTCTGTTTAGTTTTGTGACACATGTAGACACTGCAAGCAGAACTGACAAAGCTTTCCTCCTTCCAGCTGCCTCTTCTCATCCATTTCCAGGCCAGGAAATCCAACAGGACTCTCCTCACAGCTCAGCCAGAGCTGCTGGGTCTGTCCCTGTGCGTGCATTGAGGCTTGAGCACATCCCTGCAGCTCCTCCAGGCTCCTGTGGGAGTTCTGCTGTCTGGGAGAGATTTCTGCTGCAAGAACAATTTATTCCTTCTATGTGCTGCCTGGCCCTGATTCCCTCCCAGGGGAGGGACCACAGGGAATGGGCAGCAGTTTGCATGAATGGCCCTTTGGGATGGAAATCCTACACTTGTGCTGGAGGCATTGGTGTTGGGAATGGCATGAAGCAACGTAAAATAGGAGATTTCCAGGAGCTGTTGGTGGCAAATTTAATGATGAACTGCCATTTCTTTGTCTGCAATTCCCCCTCACGCTAACAAATAACAGCGTAATTAACATTTATTTAGAGATTCTGCTTCTCTGTGTGGTATGAAGGTGTGGCTGGGCCAAGTTCATTTATTGTCTATTTGTGTGCCAGTTCTTTTGCAGTAACAATGCACCTGATATAATAATTTTTATTTTTTAAAAAATTCTGTGTAAGTAGAATTTCTCTTTCCTCTCTTATAGGTAACACGGTAGCACAGGCTAAACCTGAGGGTCACTCCCAGGACTATGGCATGTGGAACTGTTCCTTGGCTGTTACACAGAGACCTTTTTTTGTCATGATGTTATTGACTTCATCCTTCAAACTTGCAAAGGAGTTGGGGAAAAGGACAACACTTCTCCTTTCAACTGTGGCTGCTGTTCCTGAATCTGGATTTTGCTATTCAGTGGTGCATTATGATTTCACAAGAAAAAAACAAGATTTGGTTTTACCTGAAATGCGCCTTGGATTCCCAAGGATCTGAGATCTGGCTGGAAATTGTGGAAGAACACACCTGAGCTTCTTGTGGTGGACCAAGGATATGACTTTCTCAATGACACAAAGATATGTAAAATTGTTTTAAACTAGTTTAGGTCATGAATGTAACTTGGGGGATCATAGAAAGAAAATGCTGACATTAGAACTGGTACAGATGATCTCAAAGGTTTTTTCAACCTATATGATTCTATGGATTTGTCTGAGGTATTTCTGGAATACAGTAGAACATAAAAATACAAAGCTGATCCCAATGAATTGATGGGACCGTGTTATAAATTATGTCTTAGTGTATTTTCAACTGTAATTTAGTACCTATCAAGGTGGTATGAAGGTGAAAAGATGGAATTTATAGAATTAGTAGCAATTATTGTAGGGCAAACTTTGGTTATAGCTGTGCAATTAGATTTATTTCCTTAGATAGTTCTAGGTAGTTTAACCTTTACATTCATAACTGATGGCAGGAAAGCATGAGGAAGAGATAAAATTTGAAAGCAGGCATAGTTTTTCTTGTCCTAAAATAAATCCATTCTCTAGGGGAATAGCAAAGTATACATATTCCTTGCCTCTTTGAATCTAGATATGGAAAAGAATTTAGCCATTAGCTAGAAATATTCATTGAGATGCCTCAAAAAAAGGAGAGCAGGCTTGTACTGCATAAGGAAGGGTTACTGGAAGGGGAATAATTTGTTTGGATTTTCATAGCTTTGGTTATATCCTAATAGGTAACATACTTAAAATTCATAAGCAAAATTCTAGATAAAAGTGAATCTTCGGTTTCAATTAATTCTTGTTTAGAATGATTATAATAATTAAATGTCCAGTTCCTTGACAGACTGAATTTCCAAGTGGTTACATTTTGAGACACATAATTGTTCCCTATTATTGTAGAGCATTTCATGCTCTTTTTCTTATTTGCCTGTTAGAGTTTCATGTCATCAGTCTTCATAAATAGAATAGAGGGTAGAGGTGAAGCTGTAGCCAGTCTGTCCCCCTGACATTGCAGCAGACTGAAGTGCAGTGCTGCAGATGAACTGCTGGTGACCCAGAGACAGAAGTCATTGTTGTGCTTTATGTAAATATTGGGGTAACAATGCACATCCAATTTTTATGTAGACAGAAAGGTGGAAAAAAAAAGTGTCTTGTACTAATGTAAGTCATTTTGCATAAACTTTCTTGTGCATGGGAAAGATCCCATCAGCAGTGAGGAGCTCTTCAGGGTCATGATTAATAATTTCTGATTAGCTGGAGTGAGTGGAGCATTCAGCCTGTTAATTCCACCAGAGTCAGTGGTGGAAAGATCTGGCCCTGTGTTTCTTGGTTTTGATTTCCTTGGTTTAGGTCACTTTCAATTATGTATTTGATTACAGCTGGGATCATAGTGGTCATTGTACTCAGTGATAAGCAAACAAGAGATTTTCTGCTCTGTGCTTGGACAGCTCAACAGTTAATAGAATCTGCTTGCCCTAATGAGCTCTACATTCTCAATATTTTTCCATTGTTTTGATTTTCTGATTAAATTTTAAAATTACCTTTACTATTTCTATTGTTTCTCTGCATATATATTCATGGTGTCATCAGGGAAGATCCTTTTCATTTGCTCTTTGTACAGTGTTGACCTGTAACTAGAATTTATTTATTTATTTTGGTGAGTGCTCTATGGTGATGCTGAGATGTTCTAGGCAGAAAAAAAGAATTTTAGAGAAAAGTTGACTATTTTTGATGGTAAATAGAAAGAAAATAAGTTACTTTCCCGTGGTCACACACTGGATTTGTGGTGGAATTGAGAACAAACCCAAAAGTTCTTTGATGCAGTCCTACCTCAAAGGGATGCAATATTGTTATGTGCCCTGACAAAGCCCCTGGAAGTGCTTTTGCTGTCACTGAGGAAGGGGAGAGACAATTTAAATTTGGCAGCATGGACTGTGAAATATGTCCCAGATGAATGACTTGCCTTCCTACAGCCCAGCCCATGACAGAGATTTCATATTCCTAAAGAACCTTTGTTCCAGAGGATCCTGGGTCGATTTACAGCCTTTTCTGGCTCATTGCAAAAATGCCGTGGTGTGTGCCTGCCTCTTTTTTTTTTGGAGGATTGCTGCTGCTGGATGTTGCTGTCTGGCTCTGACAGCAGAGTCAAATCCAGCTGCTCTGGTGGTGGAAGAGATCAGTGCCTCAGATCCTTGGTGTGCTCTCTCTGGGACAGTTTGTGTTTATATCTTGCTTTTTGGAGTTTTTGTAAGCAGCAATCCTCAGCTCTTTGCAGCCTCAGCCTGCTCCCACTGCTAAGCTTCTCTGGGGTTAAATCCTGTGGGTCATGGTACCAGGGTTTTGTTTGGACAGACACTCTCCTGTCCTGGTTCAGAGAATAATCTTCTCACTCTAAACGTGGCAATGTCTTGCCATACAATTTCAAACAAAGAATATTGCAGACACTCACTTCTCTGATGATATATTACTATCCAAGCTGAACTGGTTCATATCCTGATTACACC
>VRYO01000638.1:15594944-15667701 GCA_009812075.1 Sialia sialis | reverse complement strand
CCAGGTGACATTTCAGTGGGCATAAAATAACTGTGGCTTCTCCAAGTCCTTTTTTTCTCCCTCTGGCTGTCTTTGTAGCACTCCTTGCAGTTTTGGTGAATATTTTTGTGAGGAGCTCCATCCCCTCTCACTTTGAGCAGGAAGCGCCACTGTTCACTCCTCAGCCATTCCTTACCACCATCCCTGTCTTCCCCAGTTAGATAAGGAAATATCTGTGGTATCAAAATAAATACTTGGATATACAGATCAAACTAGATATATGGCATTTTATTTATCTAGAAATTAAATTATCATAATATAACACCCTTCAAGGTTTCCCTTGCATCCTACAACTCTGTTAAATTCGTGATAGATTTTTTCCATTTTCTATTTACCTCTAAGTCTGTTAACATCAAGGATTTTTGTTCAAATCTGGATCTAAGGAGAGTGGATAAATTTTTTACACTTGCTGTAAATTTTCTCAAGGGTTAGTTTATAACAAACCTACAACAATAGAAAATGGCTTTGAAGGCTCACAATTTGCTTGCAGACTGAAAAGACCCTGAGGTAAGAGAACAGTTAAGACTTCTGTCATAACAATAGATGCTTCTACATCTACAGAGATAGAGATGATCCTGTAACAAACATTTGGGATAAATTAGTACCTCTAAACTGCAGTAATGTCATTTAAAGGATAGCTTTTTGCAGCACTGTGTCTCTCAGCAATGCATTGGGGTAATAATTCTGGGCAAACCCAAAATGGATCTGCTCACCTTGGAATTTGGAATATATTGGTTATGTTCAGGAGGGTGGTTTTTTGAAGGTTAAGTTTGCAAGGATTCTCACTGCCTGGAAATGAGAACCCTACACCTGAAAATATGAAGTATGTATTGTTTTTCACTTCAGTTCCTTAGAGTTTAATTGAGAAACCAGGATCCCATTTGCAAAAGCAGGATTAACTAAACAATGATAAAACTAGGAGTTATTTTTCCAAATGACGACTTTGCCTTGATGAAAAAGCAACACATCTCCTAATAATTTCCTTTATGTCTTTTGCTGTTTAAGTTACTTAAAAAGACAAACAACCAAAAAAGTGCCTGGACAGAGTTAACAGCTTGTATTTTAGAGTCTAAAACTCTGCTGTGGGAATATGTCTCAGTTACCAGATTTTTCTAATTTGGATGAAATTTCACAGATGAGGATTAGAATAGCAGCATGTACCAACCTTCAGGAGACCTTAAGAATTTTATAAAGTACCACAGCTTTATTATAGTTATGAGGACAAAGTCACCCGGCAGGAGAAATTGAGTAAAAACACTTCAGGGGCCATTCTGCCTTGCTCTGTGTGTGTGACATTCCCATTAATACACAGAAATCACATCACTCAAAAGAAGAGCAGTTTTGATAGCATGTTTTATTGGTAGCATATTGTTATTACAATCATTTATGCAAAATGATAGGCAGTGAAATGCTGCCAGAAAAAATCACTGCAGGCTGCTCTGAATGTGGAGGCTCAAACCTGTGAAAAGCCACTGTTGCATTTTACCAGCCCAAGATGGGTCCTGAAAATGAATATATATTTCTGGTCCTTTGAGATGTAATGACTTGTAAAATGTGCAGACATGAGGGAGACTTAAGCAGAAAATCAGCTCTGTTTTTACTCTCCTGTCCCATTCCATAACAGAAAAGAAAACACTTACACCTTCAGTCTTTGTACACTTTTCTAGGACTGAAGCCCAGAGATTTATAAACCTCTTCTAGCCAAAGTTCTCCATTTTGGAAGGTATCTAAGAACATGGTCAGATTACAAGTGGTTAAGGCAGACAGGAATGAGCTTTAGCTGAAATGCAGGTACCAAATTTCCTTGTGGATATAAAGTAAAGTGAGGTACCTCAGCTGCTGTGAAGGTTGCAGCCTTTAAAGCTCTCAACTCTCAATTGTCAGTCTCAGCCATAACCTGCATTGTATCTGCCTCAGAGGGGTTAATTTTGGGGTATAAAAGGTTTTTATCTTTGTAATTTTGCAGAACTGACCTCACTTAAATGCTTGGTATTTAGGCACTGAAGTCCTCCAGCAGAGAAAAATGAGGACAAATGTTTTGTTTGCTCACTTAATGACAATCCATGCTGCCATGAGGTTGTATGGGTTGGTACAGGAATTTACACAAAATTGTATAAATTGTAGTAATTCAGCATATTTTCTGCTCTTCAGTGTTCTCACTGGGTGGAGGTTTGTGGAGCCCATTCATGGCTCTTGGCTACAGAATCCTGATTGTATTCTTTGCAGTTCAAGGTTGTGGGTGGATGTACTTTTTTTTTCCCATTAAAAAAACAAAAAAAATGAAAAAAAAAAAGATTGAATCATCAGAGAGGTTTTTCACAGAAATCTCTTCCAGTCAGGACACTGGATCTGCTGAGTAGAGGGAATGGTTGTGTCAGACATGAAAAGAAATCTGTGAGGAGCAAAGTTCGTCCAACCCCACAAATGCTCTCAGTGAGTGACAAGGGGACATGGGTAGGATAACTTTACCTCAAGATACTTCATGTTATTGACACAAGGCATTATTCAAGATATTTCAAGGAGTGCTAACCTGTGGCCTTCATATGGCTAAGGCCTTGGAGAGCCACAATAACTTGCAAAATCATTTTAGTGCACCTTAAAGGAACATCTATGATGCCATCCATGAGTCACTGTGATAAAGAGATGAACATTACAGCAGTGGGAAAGCAGCCTCAAAGACAGCACAAAATGAGGAGCAGAATCTATTTGCTGAACTGTACTATGCAGATCCACCCAAGCTTGTGCTCTGGGTGGTTTTCCAGTTCACAGAGTCATGATGATTTTTTCTTTCCCACGTTTTTCGACAAATATGCCCATTGCTTAAAATTCACTGGAACAAGTGATTTGCAAGCAAAATTGTCAGCTGTTTGCTTACCCTTTAAATTAAGTAGCTCACAAAGTAATCTACTACAGTGGTAAAATCAATGTAAAATGCATTACTCTAACTCCGAACAAAATAAAATCAGTGCTTTGTAAAACAGCCCTGCTATTCACAGGACTAAACTCTGCTGTCACTCGGATTCCTGTGGAGCTCCTGGAGCTGATGAGTTCACAGGGGCGCAGATGAATGCACAATGATGTTCTCTGGCTGCCTTTTGAAGATGTGCCTGCAGCCAGCAGGAGGCATTAGCAAACCCGTGAGGAATAGTGCAGGAAGAGCAGAGGAATGTTCTGCTGCTTTCAACAACTTTTCCAGGGCCTTTGGAAAGTCATGGGAAAACTGCTTCATTCTGCAGCAGCCCATGGCTTTCACAGCCTGAGGATTAGCCCCTACCCCTGCAGAGAGCACCAGTGGTGAGCAGTGAGCTCAGGGCTTGTTGGGGCTGCTTAATGTGCATTTTTTACACAGGATGTAATGTGGCTGTGCTGTGTCTAAATATGCATTCCAGGCCTTGCAAAGCTTGGGGTTCAATGGGGGTACTCTGCACCCTCTGGAGCAGGGGATGTGTGGAAGGATTGAGCTTCCCCCCTGAATCCAGAAACATCCTCTCTGTTCATGTGCTAAGAATCCAACCTTCTGGCAGCAGGAAAACACAAACAGTTGCAGAGGGGGTGTGAATTCCTGCAGCAAGGGCTAGACAGAAATGTTTTTTGTCACTTAAAGCAAAGCAGACAAGGTAGCACATCCCACAGGACACTAATGAGCCACCTGATAACACCAAGGGCACACCTGACCTCTTGACACGGGAAGCAAGGATGACAGATGTACTGTCAAAATACAAATCTATCAACTTCATCATGTAAATCTACCCACAGATGCTGTGCAGTAGAGATCTGAGGGCAAACAAACATTTTAACTTACAGAGTAACCTTGTAAACAGGAACTTTTTACAAAAGACTCCAGTAAATAATTTATGAATTGTAACAGTGTCACGAGAAAAGGATACTGAGCATTGATTTTTGGCATTGAATGACAACAAAGCCAATCCCCCAGTTTCCACAATAATCATGCACTCACTGTTCTAGTGTTGGGGTGTATTGATATTCATACTGCATTTGCATAAAATCCTGTCTCTCATCTTTTATATTATTCATTTGGTGCTCTCCATCTCTTTCCCAAATGTGTTGAGTTGTTCCCTTAAACACACAGATTTCTGCTCTGCAAGTGGGGAGGCATCTCAGAGTCACTTCAGGATGCTGATTTTTGCTCTTTAATTAGGTCTGTAAAGAATTTGGTGCTTAGATCAGGAATTAATTTTGTTTTCTTGTTTATAAGTTATTTATTGTGACCTCTTGAAATGATAGCATTTGCCTGTGTGAAGACAGTTAATTTTCAAAGATGTGACAAGCACAGTTTTTAATTAGATTAGGGTAATCACGTCAAAAAAAAAAAAGAACTTTCTTTTATGAAGCACAGGGATATTTGCATTCTTTTAGTAAAACATTTTCTTATTCATGATTGAAAATTAAGCCTAGCAACAGATAGATCTGGAGTGTTGGAGTTAATGCAAGAAGAAATTTTTTGAGCTGTTTATAATGCCTTTCAAGACTCTGCTTACAGAGCTGCATTTGTGGTACATGTTTATTTATGATTAATATATCAATATTTTAGTTTCTATTTTAGAGAGGCTTTATTCAAATATCTGTAACTATTTTTGCAGAGAAACCTTTAAAATACGGATTGGGTATAGCTCTAAATGTTGTGTATTTTCCCCCTTGTACCCTTGAGCAGTGATGGCACAAATCCTGTCCCTTTTGGACACCCCCTGTTTGGGGAAAGACCCTGATGGATGGGGAAGGCTGGCTGGGCTTTGTGGGGAGGTTTTTCTGTGTTGTGTTGACATGAATTCAGGAATAGAATCTTGGTTTATCCTTTTGAGTTCTGGATTCACGGCATGAAAAAGGTGTGGAGTTTTCAGCAAGATCTAAAGCCCCCATAAGCACCTTTGAAGATATTTTAGTTAATAGTTCTGATGAGGCTATTTGAGTCTGCCAAATCAAATCAGATGTTGCTCCTCCTTTAGAGAGAGGCACTTCTGTAGAGCTGTGGTTTAATGGGCTGATGGCAATTTCAGAGATGCTACAGCTCTCAGAATTGCTGCAGGTGCACTGATGGGTGAGACCCTATAGGCCCATTCTGAGCCATTAATGCTCACCACATCAAGAATATTTCAACAAAGTTATGTTCCTGGATCATTGATCTGCTGATCCATAGGTGTGCAAAATTATGTTCTGTCAGACAAGCTGAAAGAGGCAGGAATGTTTTCTGTATTCTCCAACAATAATTTTTTTTTCCCTTGCGGGAGGCTCAATTGAAAGATTGTTTTGGAGATTCTAAAGGTGTTTTTAATGAAGAAATGACATTACAGGGCCTACCAATTGTGTTTCTTCTGCTTGATAAGTAGCTATACATATATATAGCTACTATTCATATATATATGAATAAATAGCCTGTGAAATTATAAACTATTATTATTATTATTAATATTATAATATATATATAATTATATATATATATATTACTATAAACTATTTCCTTTTTTAATGATTTTCCCCACTGCACATTATGTTCTAGAGTGTGATTCCTTGTACCCTCCTATCTAGGACCAATCAATATTGGATGAATGACAAAGTGAGTCCTTTATTTATTTTTTTTTGTCTGTCAAGTTCAGAAATATCCCGTTCTGCACCTATGGGGTTTGGCTCTCAGATGGTTTCAGGGAGTGGCCAAGCAGGAGGCTGGGAAAGAGTGTCACCAGTTTAGAGAAATGCTGAATTTGGGAATGCTGCTCCTAGCCAGAGTCCTGCCATGGAGATTGTATTTGAGATCCAGCTGCAGTGCCAAGCTGCTTGAATAAATGCAGATAGGTTGGTGAATGCAGTGGATATCCTAGTGTGCACCTTTATCCATAAAAATCCTGCATGAATGATGGAGCCCAAATGTTTTCCATCAACATAGGAAAGCAATTCTATCCCTCTCTGCTTTATAGTGACAGTGAGAGCAAAGAAGCCAGGGCTGTTCCCATCCTGTCCCCGGGGCACAGGTCCAAGGGAGAAGCCAGACTGTGGTGTTTCCCAAGTGTGGATTCCTGCAGCCCAGCTGCCTACAACCCAGTCTGCTGTGTAGCAAGCAGGTAATGTGAGATGTAAGAGCTTTGCCAACTTGTCTGTCAAATATTGACTGTGTGCAGCTACTGTGAGGTTTTACAGGCAGTGGAAAACTTGGCTGCGTGGTAAAAGCTGCTGCTATGCTCATTCAGCCCGAGATGTAGATCTAAATTTTCCTCATTTCTGTTCTCCTTTTCCTCCTACTCCTTATATCCAAATTGTGCATAAACACACATTCAAAAGGCAATGGAGAGATAGCCATTAAAGCCTCCTGCACTGCTCTTGCATGCACAGAATTAGATGAGAGTCATTTATCCTTTCAAAACAGCCCAATTTGTTCTTCAGGAACATTTGTGCAGCCAGGGAAACTCTTCATGAGAGCATTTGGTTCTCACAGACAGGTGCTGCAGGATGGGTTCCTGTAAAGGGCTAAAGGTTTGCCAGCTGCTCTGTAGCTGCCATCCCAGCCCAGCAGAGCCATCCTGACAGGTGTGGAGGCTGGAGGCTCACTGACACCCTGTGGAACCCCCTGGAAGAGTTTCCTTTCATGCTGCTGGCAAGGCTGGGACACTGCGAGGCTGCAGCATGCATGGCACAGCAGAACGTGCATTATCACTTTTGCTGTCTCTAGCTCCTGCTGGGATGGATTTGCATTAATGGTAGATGGAAGCATGACTAGGGGGTAATGGAGAGCCAGTGTCAGGAGGGAGACAGCTGGAGATTCTCCAGTGGCAGAGGGATGAGCTGCTGGCTTTCACCCCTCTCCAGCACTGGCTTAGCCAGTTGGGTGCTGCAAAGGAACAGGGAGAATCCCATTGATCAGTATTTTGCTTATTTGTGTGGCAGGGAAGGACTGAATTTTGTGCTGCAATCAGATTGCACGAAGGGAGAGAAAGACAGTGCTAAATGAGAAACAGTGCAATGTAAGCTTTATTTTTTAAACTGCTTTCTAATTTTTCTGAATTATGTTGATATTCAGAGGTATAATCGTAGAATAACCTGAGTTGGAAGAGACCCTCAAAGATCATCAAGGTCCAACTCCCGGCCCTGTCCAGGACAGCCCCAGAAATCACACCATGTGCCTGAGAGTGTCCAAACACTTCTTGAATCTTCTTTAATCTTGTAGGTTAAAGTAGTGTTAACTGAAGGTGAAATGCAATACTTTATTAGATATTGCAAGTGATAACCCTTTCCTTTTCATGTGTTTACTAAATAAAATGTTGGATTTGCGGAGATATTCCTTTATAATTGAAAGTATTACTAAAATCTGAAATAATTTTATTCAGCTTTATAAGCCAACAAGAACTTTTCCTGCTTTGTATTGGGTTTCTGCAACCCAAGGAGACTCTCTTCTGTGGCTCTGGAGATGTCTCTGCAAATCTTAATAAATCCTCAAACTTCAGTTAATGTCTGATGTGCATTAGTCACATGTGAGTTTAATCGCCATTATGAGAACCTATCATGGGTCATGGTGAGCCATTTCCCTTGGAAATAATTACCCTCAGTTGCAGCATAATCTGTTAATAGAATTGCTTTAAAGCAGGAGAGCAGCCCCATTAGCACTTGTCAGTGCTCGGTGTGTTTTCAGGATGTCTCTCACTTCTGTTGTGAGCCATTAGAATGCACAGGGCTGGGATGCAGTAAATAGTGTGCACACTGTGAGCAATGAACTGACAAGTGATTTATTCCAAAGAAGGCATCTAACACTCCAAGGGGGGCTGTTTCCCAGTCCAGCTCTGCAGCCCTGGTGAAGTGGTCTGTGTAACTGCTCCTCCCTGGCTCTGCTTGGGGTGTCAGAGCTGCTCAAGCAGGCAGTGCAGTTGCACATGCCAGCAGTGGTCTGCAGTGAGCTTTTCTTGGCTCAAATCACCTCAAAAACAGAAAGTGGGAAGGAAATGTGAGCAGGAGGCTTCCCAGTCAACCAAAAGAGTGTGCAGGTGCTGCTTGTATCTTCCCCAGACCCTGGACCTGCCTGAGCAGCTGTTTGGAGTGAGGATGTCTGTCCCAAACCTGCACCAAATGGCCAAAATGTGTCCTGGGGAGCTCTAGGCTGAGCTCCTTCACATGGAGAAAATGACTGACCCCATCTCCCACACCCTGTGGAAGAAATGAACAGTGCAAGAGGCAGCATGATGGTATTGCTCACAAGCAGAATTTATTTTCCATGGCATCTGCAGTCTTCCTTCACAAAAGTCTCTGTTCATTACATTAAATTGGAAGCAAATGTAGAAAATACGTGACTATGGTTCAGTATATATTTTCATTGCTTTGCTTTTGCAATTAACTTGTTGGCATAAAAGTCATTATCTCATGACATTTGGGAACAAAAAACCAATATCGTCTGGGGCAGAGGGATCCTACCCATCTTTGCAGCAGCCACTAACACAAACACTTCTCTGGTTTTGTGCAAACAACCTGATCACTTTTTTGGCAATTTAAATCAGATAGTATCATCATCATGCTCCAGACTCCATCCCAATGCCAAAGGTTGATGAGTAATAAATGTTCAAGTCAAAGCTGACCTAATGCAGGCCTCCCAGAGCTTCAAAAAAACTCACAATATTTCAGCCACAGCAGGTGCATTCTGTAATCCTTTATTAAAAACTCATGCCACACATCCCCCCAACATGTGGTGGGGTCTTATGCAGATTACATCTGACATGCTACGAAGTCACTACAACCTTTTCCTTACTCCTAATTAAAGGAAAGAAAGCCAAGAAGAGAATAAAACACTCCTAAAGAGAAATGTGAGGCAGGTGCATAGAAATGATTGTTTTGTGTGGCAATCACTAAGCTTCAGGTTCACAAGATGGGGAAGGTGTTTGACCTGCTGTTCTTCCTGTGTGTGTGCTTAAATTAAATTGTAGGCTTTCTGTGAAAGGTAACTGACTTTGTTTAATTAAAAGCCTCTCTCCTGTTCTACCTGGACTTCTAATTCCAGCACAATGTGTAGGCACACGGTGCTTTGTCTTCTCAGGGTAATTAGACTTAGTAATGCAGCTGTCCTGTTTACAGTGTAAATCCCCCTAATGATGAATGGAGTAGACTTTTGGAGAAACCCTGATGATACTTCAGACAGGGAGAGTGGATGATCTTTGCAAATAACTGGTGGGTAGAAAGTAAATCATTATCTGCTAATAAGCCTCTGATTGCTGGGTGTTTTACACTGTAGAAGATTAGAGAATTTGACTTTGCTTTATTTTAGTCCTGGCTGCGGAGCTGGAGCACGAACAGGAGTAACTGGTTTGTTTATGGGTGAGGTTCTGACCTTGTGTCTTAAAAACCTCTTTGAGAGTTCACTCTATGGCAGAAACTCTTCTGTGGCACTGGTGAGAAAAATGTGACAAAAAGGCTTTAGAAATGGATTGTCTGTAGTAATATGGGATTCTGTGCTGTGAAGCACCCAGTGACCTCAACCAGGTGAGAGGACTTGCTTAAAAAGTTTATAGCCAAATAACAGGAGACCTCTGTGTCCCAAAAAACCCAGAGCATCAGGAGAGAGAGCTGATTAAGGGTGGAATGAGGACGTGCTTTTACCCTTGTTCGCAGGTGTGTTCCTGAGGAGAGCAGAGCGTGCCAACTGCAGTCCCTGACTTCTGCTGAGACAGAGCTGGGGACCAGGAGGGGGAGGTCACTTCAGCTGTCAGATCTCAGAGACCAGAGACTGCTCGGCAGGGAGGAGAGGAGGAACATATGGTGTGGTGGGAGGAGGTGACAGTGGCAGTGAGGATCAAGAAATGTAATGAGAAGCAAACTTTTTGTGGGGTGCTGCCTTCAGGAATGTGGTGTCAGAGGGCAGGAACTGGTGAGAGCAGGGCTGTTTGTGCAAAGGGGAATCAAATAGGGTAAAGACAGGAGCTGTGAGCAGGGATGAGCCTTGGGAGGGAAATTGCCTTTTCTCAGGTGTGTTCTTCCTGTCAGCCTGGAGCCCGTGGGAGCTGTGCTGTGAGCTGGAGGAGCATCTAAAAGATGGGTGTTCTGTGTCCATAAGTTTCTCTCCAGAAAAATAAAACCATGCCCTCTGGTTATTCTCTAGGTCTGGTTTTGATTCAGAAGGGGACAGGAGGCATTTTTCTGGCACAGATGATTGTGTGAGCCCAGCCCTGGGAGGAGGGAGTGGCTGTGAGATGTGATGTGCCACCAGCCCATTGTGCCTGGGGCTCATTGGGACCACAGGGACAGCTCTGGGAGGAGTTCCTTCAACTGGACTGAATTTCTCCTTATTTCAGCTTATATTCTCCTTACTTCTCATTGCATTTCACCTACAAGGGAAGCATTACATTTGTTATGTGCTCTATCACACTGTCATTGCAGCTGGTGTAACCTTGCACAAAATAATTCTCTCTGCAACGCCTGATGCTGATCCCAGGTGTGTTCGACCTTCGACCCACCAAAGAGAACTTGAACTAATCCTCACCATGTTCACTGACCATGCTCAAGAACTTCTGGACATCTGAATATCTGCCACAATTTGTCATAGAGTTCTTGTGGCTGTAATGGCACCATGGGAATTGTTCCCTAATGCAGAGGAATTCAAGATCTGAAAAATGCTGTTGTCTCAAATTAAGACAGAAACCCAAAATCTCAACCATTCTTATTCATCAGCTGAGGGAATTTAAAGGAAGGAACTGTCTTAGTTGAAAAAACCTGTTTCAGTAAATTGCAATTACTTCAGTTTGAGGTCAAACTTTTTAAAATGTAAATGAAGTATTTGCTGATCATTATAAATTTCAAAGGAAGAAAGCAGGTCTATGTGAAATTCAGTCTGTTTCAAGTAAAAAAATATATTAAAAAGTACTTTAGGTTACAGATTTTTTTTTCCCCAGCTAACAAATTTTTGAACAATTCTTCATTTGCAATGTTTTGAATTAGGTGAAATGGCCTTTTCTGATCTTTCCTCAAAAAATTCCCAAATTATTTTAATGATCTAAGCAACAACACTCTTCTGTGGTTTTTTGCCAGTATGTTGTTTTATGTATAATTATACTGGAATTATATTAAAAGTTTATTTCATAATGAAAATAACCTCAAGAGGAATGAAAATGGATATGGAGTTGCAAATGAAACACTCTGCAAAAAGTGAAATTTGCTCTGCAAGGAAATCCGTGCTCCACTTTCAGGTCGGTAATAAATTGAACACAGAACGTCTCTCAGACAGTGTCAGATATAAAATATATTAATCTTGTCAGGGAGTGTACTAACTCTCCCAGATTTATGATCAGGTGCATTTAAGTGCTGTTCTTCTCATTAATCTTGATTTACAAACAGTAGCCTTCAGAACAAGGGTCAGAAGAGACAAGAGACTCACGGATGTGTTGCTTGGATAAGTCACCTTCCTTGCTGCCCTGTCCCTTTCAATGACACCTTTCCGTCTTTAATTACTGAAAGGTCTTTAATCACTGAAAGGTCTTTAATCTTGTCTGAGTGAGGGCAGAATATGATGAATGTGAGAGGTCATCTGTGCTACTCTGGGTTTGTTTTTTAACAAGAGATGTCATGGATGTTGGTGGGAACAGCAAGATAATCATATCTACCACTAGCAGGACTTGATGCTGAGAAAGTTCAAGAGGAGAGGGATGTACTGGGAAGGGGAGAAAAACAGCAGGAGAATTATTGAGTGAGAAACAGCCATGTAGAAAAAATACAGCTCCTGAAGAAATGGCATTTTAAAGTCTGCTTAACACATAAAATGTGTATAAAATCCTGTTCATCTGCAAAAGAATATCCCTTTGTAATTATTTAAATTATGTAAAGCTAGAAAACCAAGCTTTCACAGGAAATAAACCTAGTAATTCCACTAGGTGATACTGAAGACAAATCAGTCTGCCTGCAAGCTGGTGTGCTAGGTAGGATAACATCACACTCATTTTGTCAAGGTATTTAACTTAGAGGAGTAAATAACAAACCTTCCAAACCTACTTGTACTTTGTAATAGGAGGGGAACAAAAGAATTCATCTGATGAAGCTGCAAAACTGCCAGATGTGAGAAGGTAGGTGTATAACAAATGGAAATAATTTCTAACTTCCCCTCTGGTATGGTCTATCATCCAAAAGAACGTCAAGAACAGATTGAAACATTCAGCATGTTCTTCTGCTCTTGCTTTCCTCTATTTTCTCTATGGGAATTGGGCATCTGTGTGTTGTGGGCAAGGTCAGTGGCAGTGTGGACTAATGGACTTTATAGGGCTTCTTCCAGGTCTTCCAAATTGGAGCAGAAACTCGTGACATTTGATATGATGAGGGCTTTGGGAAGAGTTTTGGCATGATACAGTTATCTGAGTTGTGAATTTAGGTCAGGAAGTAAATCCACCTTAAAGAAACATGCCTGAAGTGTACCAGAGTCTGGACTTGCCTGATATCCACAGCTATTGATAAAACCCACCTTATTTTCTTCCCAGCTCTCCTAGATGCTTTGTTCTGAGGTTTAAGACCTCTCGAAGGCTCACAGATGCCATGGGGGTTCATGGATGAGAATTCACACTTTGATGTGGTTGGAACTTGAGACACTAATTGCTTTGAAAAACAGAACTGGGGCCTTAAGCTGGCATCAGATACTGGCTGGGAGCCATGGGAAAGACTTGAGCACAAACCAGAGATGCCCTTGGCAACATAAGCCATGAAATAAGCAGTTGTTCCCCATTCCCAACCAGCTGGAGCTGGTGTACAGTTTCCACAGTGAGTTTCAAAACACACTGAGTTATTATAATCCAGCCCAGAGGTGACAAATTCATGGATTACTGATGCCACCTAAGCAGCCAGACTTTGCAAGGTGTCAGACCCAAGGCACAGCCCTGACAAATGTGATCAGCATGCTTTTCCACAGAGGGGGAGATGCTGTTTCCACGAGCTGCTCAAAGAAATCCTTCCCCTCATCCCGCATTTTGGCTGTGCTTGGATTCATTCATTTCAGCCTCCCTGGATGCAGTTCAAGCCATCTGCTCCTCTCCAAGGGCTGTGCTCCTGGAGGTGTTCTGGTGTGCTCTGAGTGTCGGTGGTGGAGAGGGAGGACACTCTCATCTGCAGGCTGCTGGTAACCAAGCCTGCAGCACCTTCTCCGTCTCCTCCAGTCATCCTTCCTAATTAAAGAGAGGAGGAATGGCTACGTGGATCTTCAAGGATGGCAGAACAGAGCCTGTCTCCAGTTCTGCTGGACACCAGTGACAGCAGCTGTGCTGGGGTTGAGCTGTCCACTGCTGGTGTTGTTATTAACAGTTCCTTCAATTTATGTATCAAAGGCTGCAGACTAATCTGGAGTGGAAGGGAGGTGGTGACAACAAGACCGGGGTGCCAGCAGAGCTCTCTGTGCTGTTTCAGGGGCTGCATCCCTGTTCTGTGCAGAACGTTAGCTAAAGTGAGACAGCTGGCGGGGGGCAGGGAGGTGTCAACAGGAGAACACGTGTCAGAATCTTCAAGGTCAAGGATCAGCTTTTGAAAAGGTCGAATAAATTATTTATCACTGAAAGAAGGACTTTGAAGACTTGATTTTTTTTTTATTTATGTTGAATTCTGACTTTTTTTGAAAAAAAAAAAAAAAAAAAGAATTTTGCAGGAGCACAGAAACACAGACATCAGTTTGGTTGTAGGTGAAAGCTTTTTTTCCAGGGAGAGCCATATGCACTTGATTAATAAGCTGACACTCCTCCATGACTTTTTCTTTTGCTAGCTTACAGATTCATGGAGTGATCTTCTTGGTAGGGATAAAGGGAATAGGCAGAGTGAGGGCATCTAAACAGTAGAAGAATATGCATAATGATTTTTTTTTCTAACTGATTTGCTCATTTAGGACAACTTGAGGCTTCTTTGAAAGGCAAAGGATTTTCAGTTGTTCTCAACCATGCTGGTGTGTAGTTTAACCTCTGATCTCTACTCTCATTAGTTGGCAATAATTCCAACAGAGTCTGAGGTTCCTAGTGCTTCCAGAATAAAAGATTTCAGATTTTGTACAGAAAATATGATGCAAAATATGTTCACCCCATAAGAAAATCCAGATAATAACATGATAGCTGAATGTCTTCACACAAAGTTTCCATGTGGTTGTAGGCAGCTGATCTGTATTTTCATTGAGAGTCAGAAGCCTTTCTTTTTGGAGGAGAACATGCTGCTGATCATCCTATTTTCTTGCTGTATGGGTTTTCTTCATGTATTTATTTTTAATTCTGATTATTCAATGCAGGAATGCTTTCTGCATCTGAAACTGAGGAACAGTTAACCCCTCCTCTTCATTTGTCGGGTATATACTAAAATACATCCTAGAGTGTGGAATGTATCCTAGACTTTTTGATGAGAAGGAGCAAAGGTGAGAGAGGTGTTTTCAAGAGTCTACAGCATCAAGTCACGACTCAGTGAGGCAGCCATGACTAAATACAGCAGCCAAATTGAAATCCTGCCCAGTCTGGCTTGTTTTATTGCCATCTTGCAGTCACCTGACAGTGTCAGGCTTTCCCCCTTTCTGTTCTGGTGTTGCAGAATGAGCAACCATCTTCAGAACTGACTCAACAAATGGTGAAGTTGGAAGAAATACTGCGTGCAATCTGAGAAGGTTTAAGGTGCTGCTGTCACAGCAACTTCATCCTGGTGGTTTCTGTTTCCTGAGCCCTAGTGGGATTGGCTTCTCTCTGCTCTGCTGGACTCTGTGCAAGATTTGCATTTCTTCCTCAACTGGGTGCAACTGGTTTCACATATAATGCATCAAAGAATTTGATGTTCTTGCAGGGTGGCAGATCAAATGCTCAAAGGCTTTCCTCTCACAAATGTCACCAAGGCCGGAGCTATGGGTGGAAGGAGATGGCCATCAGTGGTTAGGAAAAGCAATTATTCAGCAAAGCCCCATCCCTTGCTAAATTAGCAAGTGTTGGTAGTAACTGCAAATGCACCATGCTCAGTGCTTAGATCCACCAGTGCTTCTCTGTGTATTGCCCAAGTGTGAAGCAATAGCAGCTTTCCAAGTTAAAAATTCAATGTTTTTTAAAATATGTAAAGCATAAATTAACACATATAATGAAAAGCTGGATTTTTATCCCTTAGAACTGCTGCTCAGAATGTTTCTTTGTTTTGTCAGATTGGAAAGGCATCAAATTGTTTTATTCATTATTTCTCCCCACAGGTTACATTCCAACTTCATGTGTTTTGCACTGTATCGTTTGGAATATTTTCAGATTGAAAAGTGCAGACAAAGGGACTCCCAGCTTGTTTTGACATTGTCTTGTGTATTTTATGCACCAGTTTAAAGCAAACTCCACTCCTCAAAAATAATGATCTGGATTTGATTCACTCTATGGACCTAGAATTGATATGAAAACCTGTGCAAGGACTAAACCATGTGAATAATTAGAAAATTGTGTCTAAATACAAATGCAGCAGGGTTCTCCCCTGGAAACTCTCAAAAGAGCTTTAAGAAGACCTTTCATGAATAGTTTAAGAAGATATGGTTCTCTGGTGGGACTAGGGGAAAAGGCTGGTAACCTTTTCTGTCCCCTTGTGGATCTGTCTTCCATAATTATCTAATTCACTGCTTTAAATTTATTTCCAAATAAGGAAGGATTGTTTTTAGATGGAAAGCTTAGTAACACTCCAGCTTACTTGGTCAGAGAAGCATGACAGCAGGATAAAGAAGAATATGCCTAGTGCCAGAGGTTTCCCAGGAGAGCCAGCCAGACCTGGGTTAGGCTCAGTGTGGAGGGGGATCAGCAGGACACGAGGCTGAGCTGGATTTATGGGTGTAGTTATCCAACAGCAGCTATTGCCTCTCAAGGTCAGCCCACCCGAGGTGCGTGCACACAGTGATGTTGCAGAGGAATAAGCCATAAAACCATAAAATGTACAGCAGACTGAGGAGATGTCAAGTGGATTATTACTTTGACAGGCTCAGGAGACCAAAGCACAGGTGCAGCCTAACAGCAGCTGATAAAGTAAGTGCTGACTGCTAATGAGAGCTCCCAAATGTGGAACTGCTCATACTCCAACCAGACCCTGCCTTGGGCAGGAGCTGCTCCTTCCAGGGATAAGGGCAGGCTAAGACACTCCTGAATGGTGGATAACCCTGCTAATCCAAACGCAGCTTGCTCTCTCCATCCTTGAGAAGCTGTGTGATTTTCACCAGAGCTGTGTAATCCCTGGTATGAGTAAGCATTCCTTCCAAAGTTTTGGAAGGGCTGAGGAAAGCATCCCCTAAGACAGCAGCCTTGGTGTACTTTAACTATTAGTAATGGAAAACCTGTGCTCCTGTGGGCAGAGAGAGACTGGGGAGAGAAAAATATGCTGTGTTTTTTTGGTTTGTTTCTATCAGTAGGGCTAAAGGAGTGTGTTATATGTGCAGCACCATCCTGGCACCTCTGTGCCAGAGGAAGGTGGTGCCTGCTCAGCCTTTTCCTGCACACCCTCCCCTTTTAGGAGCTGGTTAAATTTGTCAAATTAAAAAAAAAAAAAAGACACTGAGAGAGGGTTTTTCTGTCTTCAGTTGTTCCTGGGTGTAGGCTTTACCAGCAGTAGCTGTACCATGTACCTCACTGACTAATTTGATGGAACGAGCTTTGTAAAACCAGATTAAACTATTTTCCATTCACTTCAGGAAGGGATAATTAGGTGGGAACAGAACAGACAGGAACAAGTCACAAGTACTGTGCTATCAGACACTGCCTTTGATCATCGTGTTACTCCCAGGTTTGCAGTCACAAATTAGGGTGTTCTATTTGCAGTGGATGGGGCTTCAAGCACGTTGTGCTCAAAGCTGCATTTTTCCTTGATTTCCTCTTCAAATACCTTTTTTTTTCCTCATGCAGAAATTTTCAGGCTACTCTGGACTCAGAGAAACTGTGCTATCTCCAAAAGGTGTTCACAGGGGAAAAAGGCAACTTTCCCAGTCTCCAGGAACATAAAGTTTGCCTTCACTGAGTTTGAACTAAAAAGTAGGCTCTCAATTTGTGCTTCTTTGAGGTGCTTTCTCAGAACCAAAATTAATTATTTAATCCTCTGTTCTTTGAGCCCTGTCTCTGCTCTTTATACTTAGTTTCCTTTCTACACAGCTGTGACTGTGAAGGCTGTGTGACTCTTGAAGGTGTAATAAAAGCAAAAAATGCAGTAACATTCAGAAATTTCACTCACTGGCCAGGGCTGTGAGTGATGAGATAGAGCTGGGAGTCCTGGAACTGAACTGGACAGACTTACAGACCTGTCTTGTGTGGTTTGCCCTGTTCCCTCTGCAAGCCCTCAATTAGTGGGATGAGGAAAACTTTCATTTCTGCCCTTTAGGTGTGTCTTTGGGTTTGTCCTCAGGGGAAGGTCTTGATGACAAATGCAGAAGTGAAAAATAACCAGCTTCCTTTTACTGTGTGTGAGAAGGAGCTGAAGGAGAGACTCTGGGGCTGCTTTATCCTATTGCTTTTGAAACTGTGAAGGAAAACTCTGTTAAGTCTGAGTCTGCCAGGTTTGGCAGACAGATCCTCTGTTATTGAGTCTCTTGAAACTAAATGTGATGCCTTGGTTCCCTGGTGAGGGCCCTGCAGGGAAATGAAGACACTGGAAGGCTCTCAAGAAAAACACAGTGAGGCTGTCACAGGGTGAAAGTCCCCACGGCCTTTGAGAGAAGGCTCAAATAAATGCTTGAAGAGAAAATTTTAAAGGGAATCAAAGGCAGGGAGCCCTTCAAGTATTAGGAGAGATGGAGGAGAACACTTGTAATGCTTTGTCAGTTTAGCATATGGAAAATTTCCCTCTGGGACCAGTGTGAGGGAGGATGGATTTGAAGTATAGTATATATATATATATATGTACTATATATATATTATTTAGTGTATATATATATATATCAAGCTGTTGGCATCTCTCCTTCAGTTCTGGGTGAGTGTGATGATGTCCTGTGCCAGTGGCAGCTAGGTCAGGCAAAATGATGATTTTCATGTTTCCTCCAGAAAATTGCTGACCCATGTGCCCCAAGCATAAGTCATTTTTACTGCCAGTTCCCACCTTAGGAGTGAAGACTCTTCAAAATATTAATTTGGTTTGAAACAGGGAATATTTTCTGTCCAAACACCTGGGCTCTTTTTTTATAAAAAATCAAATCCAGGCACTTAGGCCTTAGCAACATATAAAATATCCCCTCTAGGTAGAGGTGTGATAGAGTTCTTCATGGAATTTGTCATTTCACATTATTGCTGGAAAACAAGGAGACAGATTGCGTTGAAGCCATGGGGAGATGCTGATGAGAGCATTTTGTGCTGTGGGGAAGTGAGATGTGTGAGATGGAAATGAGAGGGCTGTGGGCTGGAGCAGGGGCTGTGAGGGGTACAGCAGCTTCCTCTTGCTCAGGGGTCCCCATGAGCTGCTGTGAGGAGCAGCAGGGCAGCTCTTGGTGCTTTCCTTGTGTGAATTCCAGCCCCCAATTCTCAGCTCTCTGCTGGGTAACTGTTCCTAGTTTGGAGGACAGGTGTCTGCTAAGAAAGGCAGGAGCCTCTCTCTGAAATGGAGAATGTACACCCCCTCCCTCCAAATTATTATAATTTTGAAATCAAGGGGCTCTCAGGCAAAGATATGGGAATTAGGTATAAGAGTTTTTTCTAGGAAAATTAAAATAGAAATACAGTACTACAGAGAAACAACCCCAAACACTGCCAGAGAACAACCTGATACCCATCAGTCAGTCAGGGTGTTGACAGCAGTGCCACTCAATGGTGGCTACAGTCCCCTTGCAGTGACAGATGTGCTTCAGTTGGAGCAGTGCTCCTGGACAAGGTGCAGTTTCCCTCTGGAGGTCCAGTGGTGATGTGGAGAAGTTGGGTTTTTCTTTGAAATCCAGTGGAAAAAGGGCTCCCCTAGTGTCCCAAAATCTCAGTTTTTACCTTGGTAGGAAAGGCTTGGCTCTTTCCCCTGGCTGGAGCAACTTCCAATGGGATGCAGTAATTTTATCAGTCCCACAGTGGGACTCAATGGCCATGAGCAGAAGAGAACTCTCTGCAGGAAGGATAGGTTGTGAAAAGACAAAGAACACTGCCCCACCTGGTTTATAAAATATGGCCATTAACAGGAGATGTCCCCTTTGGAAATAAAGAACACTGCCCCACCTGGTTTCAATGGATGGCCCATTAGCAGAATATCTCCCAAAGAGATCAGGATCACTGCCCCACCTGGTCACAAGAGATGGTGATAGAATAGATACTTTTGATCACATCCTGTGTTGTAACCAAGACAGTAACACAGAAAGCTCCAGGTGCCCACTGGACACGAGTCCCACACCTTCCCGTGCCTCACCTTGCTTGGCCATCCTCAAGCCAACACTTCACTGAGTGCCCAAATCCCTGGATAGGAGCAGGGCCTGAGGCAGCAGGTTGACTTTGTATCATTTTCCATTCTTTTTTGCCTCATTCCCATGACAGAGATTGCATTAGAAGCTGAGAGGCTTATAAATTCTGAGTTATAGCTGTAGGCAGTTCATGAAGGGGAAATTGGGACTGGGGAGGGTTTGAAATTTGCATATATACCACACCCACTGCAATTTAATTTGCATTTTGTTTGCATATATCATGGTTAAATAACACCCATGCAGTACTTTTAAGGGGTAAGGACTGTATCAGTTTGTCTATGATTTATATAATTTTTGCTTTAAGTGTGATTTTATAGAGTAGTTTTGAGAGCATGCAGTATGAACTTAAATTTAATTTCACAAAAACGATCAAATGACACTTATCAGCCACAAATATAGAGTTCTCTTTGAAAATAATGTTGTTTTCATAAAGATCTTAGATTAACAGCACTGCAGTCTGCTGTTTAACCGCTGAAAAAAAATGATCCAATACAATAGCAAATTTTCCCACCTATTGGGATCGAGGAGGAATCTGCCCTGAAATGGGTGGGAACTCAGGACTTGTGTCTGTTCAGTGGTGTGTGATTCCTCCAGCTTTAGGGACTGTGATATTGGATAGTGTTTTAAAGCATGTTCCTTCCCTGTTTGCATTGCATGAGTGATTTTCCAGGATTAGTGCAGCAGCAGAGTGACAGTGTCTGTCCTTCCCAGGATGGCAAATGGCTGTAACATAATTATTAGATAATTGTGACTAGTATCTCATGTGGGAAGAGAAAAGCCAAAGTTATTTCAAGATACTTTTAATTATTTTTATTTTTTTACCATGAGCTTGTCACAAATTCAAATGTAAGATGTAAACCCCCCTGACACGCTGCTTTATGCCTGTCCCAATAGCAGAGGAATTGCAACATCCTATTTAAAAAATTGTTTTCCTCTTTTAGTTTTGCAACTGTTCTTCAGCACAAAGTCCAGTTTTGCAGAGCCATTTCTGCAATTTTAAGAAGCAGAGAGGTGCCGCTCTCCTATCATTGCACTTCTCTTGACTGGGAGGATTTGGAAATTCCTCTAATCCCATCCCAGGACAAACTTTCTTCCTCAGAGATCTGATCCCATGTGTTTCTCTGCACTTTTAGGCACCTAGTCATCTTTTAGCAGTAAGCACATCTTTGGTCATGTATTAAAACCCTTGGAGTACCACATACTCTCACCTCCTCGTCTGCACACCCTCAGGAATCTCACTCTGTAACCACTCTCTCTGCTTCTTTTCAGCAAAGGCATCTCTTCCCTGGCAGCCCAGCCATAAATCTGCTCTGAGGCAGAGAATATTTCTCTGTGGCAGCATGGAGCTCTTTTTGTGTCCTTTTGGTGGCAGTGGCCTCTGACCTGCAGTGCTGCAGCCTCACACATGAGCCCCTGCCCCTGTCTGTGTGCTGGGCTGCCCACAGGCAGCCTGCAGGGCTCCAGTTTGCCTTGAATGATCTCTCAGCTAAGAAATAACAACGTGTCACTCTGGCAATCTGAGCTTAAATTGGTTTGAGTCAGTAAGGAATGCTCTTGGTTTCTCTCTAACCTCCCAGCATGGGCAATAATTCAGTTCTGAATGTGCAGCCCGTTATTACTGTGGGCTTTTGACACATGGATGTGAAACCTCCTCTTAACCTGGCTGAGCCTTGCCAGCATGATGGACATCAGGAGGGTCTGCTCTGTTTTGATCAGCACCAAAGTGCTTGGGAGCATGTCTGTAATCAGTGCCTCTGTCAGCATCTGAGTGCTCCAGCAGAGCCTCAGGAGCCAGAGAGGGATCTCACCCATCCCTCATTTTGTCCCTAACCTCAGGCACTTGCACAGCTTTATCTGGAGGGGAGACTGGAGATGTGCTGTTACACAAGTTGCAGACACTCTATTTAGAAAAATGTGGGTTTGTGCGCTTGAGATCCAAGCATTTTTCTTAGAATTTTATGTACTTCTTGTTATTTTATAGCATTCAAAAAGAATTTGAATTTCTTCTGCTTCTTGATCTTTCTCATAGTCTTCCAGCTTGGCTGCTTTGTTTCTGTGGCATCAAAACCAGGGCACTTGCTGCTTCCCTTTGTCAAGGTTGCTCAGATGGCCTCCAGCTCCTCTGCAAATTACAAATGGGTGTCAGTCTTCTGTCTTGCTTTGTCTTGATGGGAAAACAGGTATGCTCATGTGAGCTCTGAACAAATCCTTTAAATCTATCATCTGTGTTTGCACTTGAATGACTGTTTTTAAATTCGAGATGTGAACTATCAAAGCTGTGGAAGAATACAAGCATGGGTTTGCTTGGTGGGCTGTTAAATAGGATTTCTGAGCAAGGCCTCAGTGATTTAGGAGCCCAGGAGCAGCTTTAGAGATCTGAGCCCTTGGAAATATCTGTATGGAATGTACTGAACACAGAGGCACAGCACTGAGAGCATCACCCTGTGCCTTTCTACCCTGTCATCTCCTGGCTGTGATGTTTTCAAACTTGCTCAGGTGTTGCTACAACCTTAAAATCTCCTTGTTTACCTGCAAGCATCCTTGGTGCCAGCAGCAGCTCCTGGTCTGATGAGCTCCTGAGCCCACAGCGATGGAATGGAGCTGCTTTGTGCCTCCATCTGTCTTTGCCCATGGCCGGGGCTGGGGCTGTGTGTGCGTGGCAGTGAGGGAGGCTCAGGGAGCAGGCTGAAAGGCAGCCAGGCACTCGGTGTCTGCTGAGCAACACGAGCACCAGCCCTTCCACAGTGTGAGTGAGATGGAGCAAGACACCAGGTCAAGGAGAGACATGTGCAGCAGAGGGGGGAGTGGGAAAGAAATCCATAAATATTCAATGAAGGAAGCGGGAAAACACATTCTGATTACAACTCTGGCTCTAATGTATGCAAATGTAACAGTTTCCACCCCTACTAAGGAATCATGTATTACATACATTACATGATGTAGTACTGTGTAGCTACATAGTTTATGACTCCTAGGAGAAGAAAATCATAATTCACTGCCATTAACAAAAATAATAGTGCTTTCACCCAGAGGAGCTTTCCTTGGAAAGCCTGTGCAGATTCTATCTAACCTAATTTAAGCGATGTCATGAGTTGGAACAGATCGCTATCAAGTCTGTCATGCTTGTCATAACATGGCACTT
The DNA here is from genome assembly GCA_009812075.1 of Sialia sialis. Lineage (NCBI taxonomy): Eukaryota > Metazoa > Chordata > Aves > Passeriformes > Turdidae > Sialia > Sialia sialis. Next base: position 15,645,178 of record VRYO01000638.1, on the reverse strand, counting down.
GAATCGAAGACATCCCTTCCCAGGAGAAATCCCTGTGAAGGAACTGTATTATTTAATGGAGTTTAAGATTCCTTTTAAGTTTCAGAGCTTGTTTATCTGAAAATTGCTCCGGTAAAATTCAACCGTTAGCCAGGTTTCATTTAAAGAGAAATGAGTTTGCAGGTCCATGATTATAGGCTGCAATTCCTCAAAGCTGTAATTAACTGGGGGTGCAAAGGGGAGGCTGCTGAAGAGGAGCAGAGCACACACCACGTGCTTTGCAGCTGGCATTTATTTTCGTAGGGACAAGGTTTTCTGGAGCCTGTGAATGGGCACCAGCATTTATGGGAAGAGACATTCCCTGGTGACAGCCACCTGTCCCTGTCACACCTTCTCTCATCCCTCCTGCATTTTATGCAAGCTGCTAATTAGCTTTCAGTTTTTAGTGTGTAACGAGGCAGAAAACTTAAGAAGGGAATGAGACTGTGGTCTCGCCCCCCAAAAAGACGTGGAGTCAAACAGCATCTTAATGAGTTTGAATCCTTGGATGGTCACAGGCTCAGGCTTGCAACTGCTCATTGAATTTCTGATTCGAAGCAGCAACAGTGGCTGTGGGGAGGTGTGGAAGTTCCCATCCACTGCTCCAGTGCTGCTGCCATTGCCAGGCTTTTCCATCCCCCACTGGTCCCCGTGCTCCTGGTGCCGAGGGAGGCAGATTTCAGGCACAGCTCTGCGCTCGCTTCATTAGGAGCACGTGTGGGCTGTCCTCATTTAGGGAGGCTGCTCAGGAACCTCCTGTTTGCAGGAACTTTGGCAGCTTGTCACAGCGTGTCAAGATCTGCTCGTCTCCCTGGATAGCAGAGTTTATGCATAATGCAATAAATGGAGACGGGGAGAATCGCGCTCCGTGCGTTTAGCGGATTTCAGGCTGTGTGAGAGGAGTTAAACTAATGCCTTCCTGTCAGCCTCTCAAAGCATTTAATCATCTTTTTTTGTGTTTATTTTCTTCGCTCTCCTCATATTTATTTGTTTGTTTATACAAAATCTTTTGGGTTTTACATCTATCCGTTAAAAAATGAGTCGATGTCTTTCTTCTTTTTGGATGCTTTAGGAGATGTTGGGGAATACTTGAAAAATAAATATATTGGGAGAGGCAAGAGGAAAGTGTTTAAGGAACTGAAAGCAGAGGGAAAAATAATAATTCTTTTCTCCCTTTCTGCCCTGCCTGTTCTCAAACTTCTGTGACTGGGCCACATGGTGGCCTTTGGAAACTCTGGTGTCTGACGCTGAAGCTGTGTTCAAAGCAAAGCCTGCCCAGTCCTATGTGAGGCACAGAGCTGATCAAACCCCACTGAAGTCAATGAAAAGGCTTCCACTAAAGGCAGTGGGCTTTGGCTCAGATGCTAAAAGCATTATCATCACTCTCTGGCTGATCCTCTTGATACCAGCTCTCTCATCAAACCCTCTGACAGAAAAGGAGAGAAAATCCAGTCCCTGCTGGTTAAACCAGCAGCTAAACACAAAGTTTTGACAGATCTAAACCACTCCTATGGAGAAATCAGAATTTTTCAGCACAGAGGTACAAAATCACAAGTGCTACAAGCTACACCAATCTTCAAAGCACCTGTACCCCCCCAAACTCTTAAGGAACAGGTTTTTCATGACCAGAAGAGCAGGGTGTTGTCCTGCAGGGTGCTGTCCTGCATCCTGCCCAGCCTGTGGGCTTGGGGCTCTCCCTTGGGGACTGTGCCAGGGATGTGGGGATGTGCCATGATCCCAGGGACAGGGCTGTCCCTCGGAGGAGGCTGAAAGATGGGGCAGTGGGGATATCAGCTTGGGACTGGGGAGACTGATGAGCTGGTGAGCTGGTGAGCCATTGGAGAGGCAGGGAAACAGAGCTCAGACCCCTAAGGGAAGAGTTCATTCATGAATGTGCAAGACAAAAAAATTACATGATTAATCAGGACTAGCCTTATTTCTAGCGCTGGGATCTTGGTACTAAATGAAAGTGTAGCAGAGGGAACTTGAATCCTGACTTCTGATGCCTGTTCTTCCTGCAAAGACTCAGTTCACAGGTTCAGTCACCAGCAACCAAGAGCCAGCAGCCAGGTGGTGGATGCAGGCACACAAACCATGGCTACACATTTTTAAGCAGCTTCTGACTCAAACAAGAAGACAGAGCTCAAAGATCCTCCTGATTCAATCAAATATCTCCTTCCAGGCAGCACGAGTAACAGGCTTTGGGTGTTAGATGGCCAGTCTGAGTGGATTAATAACTTGCTTTATATTATCAGCCGTCTTTCATCTAGAAATAAATCCTGCCTGATCTCTGTGAACATGACACAAGATTATTCCAGCAAGTGCAGAGGTTGGGATTTGTGCATTGAAAGTGGTGGTGAGCGGGGATGTGAGGGGAGAAGGCTGGGAGAGGGTTTGTGCTGGGGGAGCTGCAGGAACACCACAGGAATGGGGACAGAAAGGGAGCAAGATGGGCAAGATAAAAAAGGGATGAAAAATGACGGGGTGAGCCAGCCCAGCTTTGGTGGCACTGGTGGCAGAGGGTGAATCTCTCTGTAAGCACCCAACTGGCCTTGCTTCTGCACCAAGGGAGCACCAGGGGCTGGGGAAGATTACTGCAATGATACAAGCAAGTCAAAATCAGTTACCTTTTTCATAATTTTGATCCTCTTTTTAGCAAAACCTCAGTCTTTCCCTCACTTGTCCAGCAAACCTGATTAAGATTACACAGCAGGAGTTTTTTTCCTTTCCAGCTGGAAAAATATAATTTTTTCTCTGTCCAAATGGAATGGGTGATTTTCTTGTCAATGTTTAAATTGGGCTCCTTGGGAACATATTCTGAGGTGGTGATGTCTACATTACGGAATAGAGACAATTCTTGCCTTGACAAAAGGAAAGAAAGATGGTGGTTAATGGAATAAAAACTGTGTTCAAAAGACATTGTAATAAAAACCTACAGAGACCTTTCTGACTGTGCCTTTCCTAAGGGTCTCAGCTACGAGTTCCTCAGGGACTCTCAATCCAGATTAAACCCCTAAGGAGATTTATACATATATATATGTATGTATGTATTTCTATGTGTGTATATATGTAAATGCCACATAAGCCTGTAAAAAATCCATAAGAATCTCTCTATTGACTTCAAAAGCATTTAAATCCACTGTAGTAATGCAACTATATATTTGTAGCTGATTTAAGGATTTAGGGAATCTCTCTCTGAACAACTTTTGAAGGCTGTTTGAGATTATAGCATTACTCCAGGTAGCTCTGTTAAATTACAAGCTGTTCTGATTGCACTCCCAGTCTCCTGTGCTGCTGTCTTTTAATTTCTACCTTGGACTCAAAGTCCCAGACATAGTGATGTTGGATTAATAATGGATCACTCTGTCACTGCAGCAAGGGTTGTTTTACTGCCCAGATGGGCATGGGGTTGGGAAGTGAGAGGTCACTTTGAGGGGAGGGAGTTAAAAGGTCAGGTAGTGTGGTTTGCACCTGCCCAAGGGAGCTGGAAGGGAACCCAGGGTCCTGAGCATCTTTTCTAACAGCAGAAAGGTGATGAGTCAGTGTTGTGGTGGAGAGGCGAGGAGCCAGGAGATTCAGCACTGTTATATTTTTAATGGAGCCACACAGAATCATAGAGAGGTTTAGGTTGGAAGGGACATTAAAGACCCTCCTGTTCCACTCCCTGTCACAGGCAGGGACACCTTCCACTACCCCAGGTTGCTCCAAGCCCTGTCCAACCTAGCCTTGGACACTTCCAGGGATGGGACAGCCACAGCTTCTCTGTGCCATAAGGCTCAATTTCCCCACCCCCACTGTGAAGAATTTATTCCCAATATATAATCTGAGCTTGCTCTCTTTCACTTTGAAGCCATTCCCTCTTGTGGAGATAACAGGGAATTGAACAGTGACTGGAAACTCGGAGCCAGTCCTGTGCTGGCACAAGTCCACAGGTGGTGGCATCTCTCACTGTCCCTTTGCTGGGACACCTGGGACACAGCAGCAGCACAGAAATTAATTCTCCTTCTATTTGCATATTGCTGAAGTGGACACGTGCTCCTCCTGCAAGCCATCATCTTTTTTATCAGTGAACTTATTCCAGAGAGCTCTCCAATGTTCATGATTTTGCCTGAGCATCTGCAAAATGAGCTCCACAAGATGAAAACCTTGTAAGTAAATATAGGGACTGTTGGTCTGTGCTGTCACTGCCCTGGTGTGCTGTTTGGCAGGAGGAAGGTTTCCTTCTGTGTCTTCCTGGCCTTAATTTTAAATACCATTTATAAAACAGAGCAACCTCTTGATCCTTAGGTGATTTTAACATATTAGATATTGAAGTATTGCTGAATCCTGTTTGGCAAAAGCAGACCAAAGAATACAAAACAAAACAATAATGTCCTAAATCTAAAACTCACCTCTCTTCAGGGATTTCACCTGCTTCTAGTGAGTGGTACTAAAAGAAAGGACTGTTTTTCTGGGGGTAACTCCTGTCTCTGAATGGGTAACATATGTGTTAGTCACAGCTGTATAGGACACAGGTTGCACCCAAATCACTAGGTTGGGTCTTGTTTCCTGCAGGGGATTTTTCCATTCCACTGAGCTCAAAAATTTTTTTTCTATTAGCTGATTTATGCCTTTCAACATGAGCTGTATCAAAGTCAGCATTTAGTACTGTATATTTACTTTGGTTTGCATGCAATTTGCAAATGATATACTGTACTTTTATACAGTTAATGTGTTCATTTTAGTGTATAATGCATGCGTGAACTTTCTGGATTTTGAGCTGAAAATATGATAAGTGGTTTATATTATGCAGTGAAGGAGTTGTTATATGAAAACACTTCCATATCATCAATTATGTACCAGCTTAATACAAAATGGTATTAATACATGAATCAGTGAAGGAAGTTGTATAATAAGATTCTCATGAGAACATGAGGCTGATATTTATTAAAGATGTAAGTTCCATGTTAAGAAGGAATACTTTGTTTTATTCATTTGATAATCAGCTCTGCTGCCCAGAAAGGAACAATTTCATTGTATATTCACGAGCAACTCTCACATGTGTTTCTCATATTTTTCAGAGTTCAGAAGTTTGATAAGCAACATAGATATTGTAAAATCCAGCTAGAGGTTTATAGTCCATGAGTATTGGTTTCATTTGAGCACAGAGAAACTCAATGGCTTTGGAAATTACTCCACAGACAGCTGTAGTGAAGAGTGGGATCCCATCTTGGCAGAGCTGGGTGGAATGCTCAGTGAGATCCCATCCTGGCAGAGCTGGGTGGAATTTCAGTGGGATCCCATCCTGGCAGAGCTGAGTGGAATGCTCAGTGGGATCCCATCCTGGCAGAGCTGGGTGGAATGCTCAGTGGGATCCCATCCTGGCAGATCTGGGTGGAATTTCAGTGGGATCCCTCCTGTGCTGATGCACAGTGTGGTCCAAGCAGCTTCAATATTATTTTTTTTCCTGGCTACTCTTCAATTTATTTCACCTGCATCCCAAACTGCAAACATCCCTCCAATACCCAAGGGTATTTCAGAGCAGGCTGCACACCCAGAGAGTCCAGACCTGTTGAAGTCAGCAGGGGTGGATCTGGAGTAAGAGTGCTCTTGAAGTGTATGTCATGTCTGGGTTGGGTGTTCAGAGTCAGCAATGTTTTGTGAAGAAATGGCTGCTGCTCCTTATTTATCAGAAAGGAAGGGAATGGAATGGAATGGAATGGAATGGAATGGAATGGAATGGAATGGAAAGAAATGGAAATAGTTCACTAGTTCACCTAGTCCAACTGCAAAGAGACCCAGTGTAAAACCCACCTCTAGTGGAGATCAGGGCATGAGCCTTGTCCTGGGAACATCCCCTCATGGTGGCTCCCCTGCCAGGTAGGTATTATGGAATATTGGGCAGAGGCACATGTCACAACAGTTCTTAAGATTGGAGGAAGATGGGGGCTCAATTCACCGTATTTATAAAGAAGTTAAAGTCTCTATTACTCCAAGGCACAAGCTTTCCCTTAAAACCCCTTAATGGGTGGGCACTAGAGTCTGAGCTGCTTTAGGAGTGATCAGGAGCCAAGAGCTGACTCTGCCAGTGCTGTCAGTAGTTCCCATTCATCTCACTTGCAGTAATATTTGGAGCCAGCATTAAGATGCCTCAAGATGAATGGGAGCCACTGTGTACTGCCTTTGTTCTCATTTGATTAAAATCCAATAGTTTTTTGAGTACTACATTTGATGAGAGGGTGCTTATTGTTTTTAACAAACATTTAGATGCTCTGGTGATTTAAGGCTGGCACAACCCCTTCATCTGTCTGCAGCTCACAACTGAATTATTTTCCCCCATTTATTTTAATGTGCTACAGGCACCTGGATGCCAAGAAGAATCACGAATTTTTAGAAGGAAAGCCTACACTGCTGGAGGAGCTGAGAAAAGCAATCCTGTAAGGGAACAGTGTGAAATGCTGCACAGACAGCCATGGCAAGAGAGCAAAGCTTTGGAAACCACAGCACTGGAAGAATTCAGGGGAACTTGAGGTACCAGCACATTGCAGAGATTTTGTAGCGCAGATTCAATCCAGAGGAGTCAATTACTAAATAATAGAAAATAGAAAGAAAAGCTTATACAATACCTAAACCTAAAAAGTAAGAGTAGAAACTGACAACATGACTGACTGACATGATGAAAGGGAAAGGGAGAGAAGTCAGTCTGTGTGTGTGAGAGAAAGAAGAATGGTGATCAATATTAACAACTGCACCCTGTTTGTTGTAAAAAGTAATGGGATATACAGGAAAACATAAGCAGGGTGATGAAAGCATGGATGAGGTGATAAAAGAGCCTATGAAAGTCAGAGGGAATTTGTCTTCAAATGTCCCAGGCATTTGGTAAGAGTGACTCTGCAGAGAGCTCCAGGGTAGCAAGCTGCCAGTTTGTTTGCTTAATATAGCACTGAAATTAAACAATAATTCTATTAAAAAAATAAATAAAAATCCCTGCTCCTCCCAGGAGCCTTAGATGTAGTTGTGGGGCAATTGACACAGAAATGACAGAAATTAAACCAAGAAAGATTCCTGCATAATTATTAATTTCCTTCCCCTCCCTTGGCAGCTTCCAGCCCCCAAAACTGAGGACCAGTTCAGTGTGCACATGACTCAGGAGAATAAGCTGCTCCAGTGATGGCCCAGAGGACAGCAGTTGACAGATGGGGACACTGGGGTTTGTCCAGAATCAGGGCTGAGCCGTCCAGCCCCATTTTGGAACAACTTGGTCTATGGGAATGTGTCCCTGTCCATGGCAGTGGGTCAAACTGAGACAAGCTTAAGCTCTCTTCCAACCAAAACCACTCCATGATTTTGTGATTTCCAGCCATGTTGAAGCTGGAGGCAGGGACTGGTCCCAACGGTGTCAGCAGAGCAAATGTTACTGAAAATACCTTGAAGCAGGCATGAGAGGTGGCCAAATTGTAGGAAATCTCAGTTCTTCCCGTAAGTTTATGTCCAATTTCTTGTCCACAGTGTGATGGATAAGCATCCAAACCTCAGACAAACCTGAAGCAAGGGAGCACTCCTACCACTAATGAAGACACATTGTCACTGGGCTTGGTTCAAAGACCATTAAAGTTTCCAAGTGGCTCCAGTGGGGACCACAACAAGCCTTTTCCTGAAGAAATAGAGGCATATATTAACCTTAATTGGGAACAGTCTCCACGAGGATTTTCCCTCTGAGGAGAAGGAGCATTTTGCAGATATAATTGTTTTGGAGGGAGTAATTATTCCGTGGATGCTTCCTGAGGTGAATGATGGCTCTTGTTATGTTTTTCCCCCTGAAACTGGAAGAGCTGTAAGAATCTTGTCAAAGACCAGTGGCATTACCTGGCAAGCAGGGGCTGGGCTGCTGTTCCGACACACACACCAGTAGGAGAAACATTTGTACAGTTTGGCTGAATATTTCTCTATTATTCTTTACCCTGCAGCACAACACAGTTTGCAGCAATTGATTGACTTAGCTGGACAGTGAGATTAAAAAACTACAAATAGGACTGGGTGGGAGCTGTTCTTCTGCTGTGATTAGATGTAAAACAGCCCCAGCCAGAGCCGTGTTTTGCCTGGGGTCAGATCAACAGAACACACATCCTGGGGTTTCTAAATGTTAATTTTCACTCAATTTCAGGAAGGCTGGGAATCATCACTCTAAAAAACCTTTAAAGTGATGGGATGTAGGGGTTAGAGGGAGCCACAGGATAATTACAGTAATTTCAGACTATAAGGCGCACCCTTTTGACTAAAATTTTGATCGAAACCCAGAAGTGCACCTTATAATCTAGTGCGCCTTATATATGGGCAAAGTTTAGAAGTTTGCCAACCCAGAAGTGCGAGCTGTGAGCGCCGACAGCGGGAGGGAGTGCCGGGACCCACCTCATGTGGAGGGCACCTGGGGCTGCGTTTAAAGGCTGCGCCGATCTGTGAAAAATGTTTGCAAATTGAGCACCTGCCAGTAAACCCCGAGAACGTGTGATTCTGTTACTAATTCGTTACTTTGTTGCACGCGGATCCTCACTGCAAAAAAAAAGTGTGCCTTATAGACATGAAATTACTGTACTTTTTCCTCCCCATCAGGAAGATAATGCAGGGAGATGATGTACAGTCGAGAGGGGCTGACTAAGGACAGAAAAAGAAAAAGGAATACGAATCAAATCAGAGATGGGACAGACAGAATCAGACAAAACATAGTGGGGAGGAAGATCCCCAGAAGCAGAGTTATCTTCTGCATATTGCTCTGTGGTCAAGTCCTGCCTACAGCTTCAAGCAGAGTGTATGAAATCCTGACGGTGCCTCCCCATCTCTTGGTGGGGAAAGCTGCCCTTGGGAGATTGCCTGAACAAGGAGTTAGTCAGGGCTGATCAGCACAGCTCACCCCTCCTGAAAGAGTTACCTGAGATGTGGTGGAGGCAAAAGGCACTTGAAAGGAGATAACTTAAAATCATTTCGTATAAAATTTGCAGCAAAATTTTCTTTCATCATTTCCCTCTTTTGTACCCCAGCTTTCCTATTTGTCTTACCAGCTTTTGGCAGAGATATTTGGATTAAATAGGGAGCTGCTGTTGAGAAATTGTGGTTTCAGCAATGCAGTAAAGCATTACTTACCCCAGTGAATTTGAAAAGCTGTTTTGGCTGTCTTGAGAAATGCTGATTTATGACTTGAGTGCATCAGTTTTTTTGCAATTAGCAGGACACTGTACAGAAGTTATAGACCATCTTTGGAAGAAATAGGCAATTGTCTTTTCTCCAAGCTATTTTTATGAAACATTTTCCTTCATTCAAGCAAGTTAAATACTCTCTGTTAATAAAGTGGCTTCCACATTAAGATGAAGAAAATTTTGCCAGATTTTTCTTCAGAGTTGACATTATCACCAAGTCTTGCTCTCTGCAAGAAATTAAAGCTGTGGGCAGGTTAGTTGATTAGTTGGTGCCATGCATAATATTCCCTTGGACAATTCCACAAGCCTCTTCCTGAAACCTTGTGAAACTCAGTTGCATTACATGCTAATACAGCAATTTTTAAAATAGTGGTGTCAAATATTACGTTTCTATAGATGTGAGAGGCTGTCTGTAGCACATGGCATTATCAGATATGAGAGCAGACAATGAGATTGGCTTGAATGCCACACAATTCATTATGCAAAATAATTTCCATTTGGAGACATTCAGACCTGTCACATTCCTTTTAATGAAACCCTGCATTTTTTTTTTAATAAAAAAGCTTAGTAAAAATAGAATTTCAGTAATGAATCAGATAACATATTCAAGCAGATATCAATTAAAATTTTAATTATAAGGAACAGTTTTTCTTCAATTTTTCAGAAGATGTTAAATTTTTAATCAGTTATTTCTGGGGAGAAAAAAAAAGTTTTCTGAGAAGACAACTTTGCAAAGTTTAGACAAGGACTGTGTATAAACCCTGAATCATGATAAAGGAAACAGAAGATCTTGCTGATCTAAGAGACAGAACCTGCCTAAATGAGACACAAAACTTCACCTTGTGTGAGCCAGCAAGGACAATTGTTCTACCAACATTATTGTTGTACCTACTTTATTTTATTCCTGAAATCAGGTTGAAAATCCCAAAAATTCAACTTTCTAAGATGTTTTCTGTTCCATTTTGGGATGGGAAGGATGGAAAAACGCTTTTCATTTCCCCAAGGACAGGAATTCTGACTCTAAACAAGCACGTTTTGCTGAATGGCATAAAAAGAGAACATCAAGGCAACAGCATCCATTTGATACCTTTCCAGCAACTGCACATCCACGAGGGCCAAACAGCTCTGAATAAGGCTCTGCTCTGGTTACAGGCAGAATTCTGTTACAGCAAATCCTGTGTTCCTGGATTTGCTGTTAAAATGCTCCCATTAGTGCTTGGTGCTGGCATTCTAGGAGACAGCATGAGGAGAAGGAGGAGGAGTGAAGACAAAGCAGAGAAGAGGATGTGTGTCTCAAATGTGAAATTTGGGAATGGCTGAGTAGGGAGGAGCTGGGTCAGCTGGGCAAGGCTAACACGAGCACGAAGTCATTTGCTAGTGCTCCATCTTAGTGTTAAATATTACAAATATATTTTTAAAAGATGCTTTCTGGTCCCTTAGTTATGGGGTGGAAATGCAGCCCATTTTGGCATTTGAAATAAACACATTATCCTCTTTGCTATTTTTGATAGGAATAACTCACAGTTATTCCAATAGCATTTGTCCTTGGTGAAGGCACCTTTTGGTTTGCTGGTAATGCACATTGCCTCAATGATTAACTTTATAAAAAGGGAATAACTGAAAGCCCCATGTTAAATTGTCTTGGTTTATCAGACTCCTGCTGTGTTGGCTATGTGCAGATTTTGATGTAGACAAGTGTAATAATGGGCAGTGTGGGACATGCAAACCTTAATGATGGCTCTGGCTCAGCACCCACCCTATTTACACCAAAAAAATCCCATTTGAAAAGCAAAGTGTGACCTCAGGAAATACAAGGTTTATATTCCTGCCAATTCCTACTGCACTTTCTCAGGGAGGTGCTAAACCCATTAATGGCCATCATGGACAAAAATCAGAATTTGCACCTTTCAATGCCATTTGATTGAGGATGTGGTGAATGACAGGCTTGAAGTACAAAGTGGGTACTTTGCACTGCTGTCCACATGTCCTGCAGCCCATGGAGATGAAAGGCTCAGCCTAAGCTCCACATGTTATTCATCATGCAGGATTGCTCCATAAAGCTGATTTTCCTTTGCTTCTTTGAAAGCCTTCTGTAATTGAGGCTTCAACTCTTTTTTTTTCCTAGTTCTATACTGCGTTATAGAAAAAGACAAATTATGGTGTTGAAAAATGAAGATTTTATAAATTTCCCAATTTTATGACAGAAATAAAGCAAAGAAATATCAGAATTCTTTATGGACAGGCTGCATGGGCTGTGAGTTTTGTCGGTATTTCTTCTATATATATATGGATTTTATCCTTTGGCCATTTTATAATTGCATTGCTTGGAAAGCTTGGTGCAGGGAACATCATCTTTCTGTTGTTTTCATAGAAGTAGGACAACAGAGAGCAGACTGTGGGCTGCTCATGCCTGCCACAGAGATCCAATTGCCATGTTTCATTTCCAAACCCTCTGCTGCCTGAGGCTCGTGCAGCTTGTGAGATAGGTGATGAAGTTTTTGGGAATAAAGGAGTTGGCCAGTAGCTGGCACAGCAGCCTGCCAGGGATGCTCAGCTGTGGGGATTTGCAGCAGTTTCAGTGAGACCGAGCCAGGAGTGTCAATGTTAAAGTGCTTTTTTTTTTTTTTTTTTTTTGAGGGAAATCAAAGCCCGGTGGAAGTGTTGGTTGATAACACGCTCCGTCATTCTTTGAGGTAGGCAAGAAACATCCTGTTACCAGCTGACACGGAGACACATCCAAGTGCACTTACACTTGTACTTTAAAGACTCTGTAAGCCAGTGGTACAAAGCAGTCGTAGCATCAGAGAATTAAGCCCTGAGGCACAAAGGCCAGATCTGTACTTGAAAAGGCTCCTTTGTGTTGCTGTGCTGGCAAACCCTCCAAGAAGGAATGAGGCGTATGTAATCCCACACAGAGCAGGGAGAGAGATCTCAGATAGGGATACCCAGTTTTGTGTGCCAGGACTTGTGTGGCTAACACACAGGGCTCACAAAGGATGGGAGGGTCACCGAGTCACCTTGCTGTGCAGACAGAAACTCCTGAGTGGCTTAGCAGAGGCAGGTACAAGAAAACAAGCTCTCGCCTGCCTTGTCAGGCTGACTGCTGCTGTTTGTGGAGGAGCACTGAAAGACCCTCTCAAGAGCAGCCCACGCACCCCAGATCTGCTCTAACGAGGTGCTTGTTCTTATTCCTGCACTGCTTTCCATATCCTCCCCGCGGTGACCTTTGCAGAAATGAAAATTTTCCAGTTTATTTCACCTCTTTGTTCTCTCATGTCTCCTTTCCAAGTGGCTTTGTTTCAATCCTTTCCTAGTAAGTAGGATTCAGAGTTTTTCCACGGAGTAAGGACCAGCAACCTTCTCAGGCATCAGCCACCACACAGCCCCTGTGCCAGACACTCCTTCAGAGCAGAAGCCGTTTCAAAGGTGGGTTTGTTGAGGAAAAGGAGGTGGATAAAGTTATTTCCTCTTGAGAATCTCTACAAGTTCCTGTCTGCTTTTTAGAACCACAATTCTGCAGAAACAAAGGAGCAACCAAACAAGTGACAAACAAGTCAATGTGTGGCTGCTTACTTTATGCAGGGCTCAGAGCTTTTGGGTTTGTGCCTGCAGAGTCACCATATTTTAAACATGGCAATTTCTGAGACCAGTCTAAAAAGGCTAATTGTTGCTGTTACTGATCTGCTTTAAAAGCCATGATTAAAGCTGAAGAGAACAGTCACAATTCCTGCCAGCTGCGGGAAGCTTTGTGGCTGTCTTGTCCCAATTACAGGTTTTTTGTGGAGAGCACACTGTATTAGCATAGCTGCAGCTCCCTTCTAAAACAAGCAATCATGAGAAACATTGAATGGCAGGTTTTGGACCATGTATTTTCCATACAGTAGTGAGGGTAACTGGTGCCTGTAAAACATGTTTTTTCCCCTCCAGTTAATTAACAGGTCTGGAAAATGAAAGTCGGGGTCCATGTTGATATATTCACTTTATTTATTTATTTTCCCAAAATGAAGTAGCTGTCCAAAAGTTTATGTGGCAGTTGCCATTTGTTTATCTCAAGTGGCATCATGTTCTGCTTTGACAGCAAGGGTAGAAAGAAGCAGAGAGGAGAATTTGCTTAGTGCTCACAAAACCCCTCTAGCTCTCCGCTGTCTTAAGGTCCTATCCAGACACTTAAAGGCAGGGAAAACAACTGTGAGAAAATATGGTTAATAACGCCTAGGTCACAGTAAAAGGAAGATTGGACTAGACCAAACTGTCCACTCCCTGTCGGGCACTTGCTTTCAAGAGCCAGCAGCTCAAGAAGCTGCCTTCAAAAACCAGCCAGACAATCCTCCCACTACCCCAGGCTCTCCAGTAGAAAGTGTTCACTAGAAACACTTCTGTCATGGGCAAGGAAATCTTCTAGGAACAACATTTTACCGTAACACTGTCTAGTTTGGCCATATTCTTCCTGAGAGTTGGTCCAAAGCCACCAAGGTCAATCAGAACCTCCCACTGACTTTATAGTGGCTTTAGCTCTGTTTAGTGGGAGCTACTAATCCAATTTCCATGGCAGTGCTACTGTGAAGTCCCAGTGCTGACACATGAAATTCAGCTCACTGCCAGCAGTAGCATCATTGCTGTTCCTGCTGCTCTCAGCGCTCTCTGATGCAGATTTGTTCACATATCTGCAGCCACAGAAGCTTGGGCAGAAGTCCTGCAAGGCAAGCTGGTTTGGGCCTTGTCCATTCTGAATGGAAGACCTCCAGGAACAGCCTGGGGTACAGGTAAAGTTATCCCTGTAATTCAGTGAGGTGGCACTCAGTGCTGTGAGCAATGTCACCACAGGGAAGGGTATGAAATATGTCAGTAGAGACCACTGAACAGCTGTTCCAAAGCAGGGACCATTGCTAACTAGGTTTGTCCCCGGTTTCCTCAGCCCTTTGAATAGAGAGAACTGGAAGATGTTTTGGTAGTTGATGGTGCAGCGCTCGACAGCCAAACAGGGGTGCACTAACCCGGGCAGGTGAAACTTTATCCCAGAGACCCTGCAAAACTACACTCATCTGTGCTGGAGGTCAACAGTGGCGATGAGTTTCTCAAATTAATTCCTGGTTTAGACTTAGTTTTATCTTCTGGTTTGACTTGAAGGTTTTGAAATTTCCTCTTCCTTTTTTTGACCGTGGTTACCCTCAATAGCCACCCAGCTGGAGGCACAACTCTAGGGCTCAATTGTTAATGTTTTCTCACTTAAAATTCCCTTCCTGCAAGCCATTAAAGTGTGGGATTGATTCTTTTAGTGCTCATGGAGAGTTAAAATACATAAGGGTAGAGAAGAACTGAAAATATTTTTATGTGAGGACCCAGGCCAATAGTGAGGAATATGATTCAGCTACACTGTCCAGCTGGATGTGAGATAAGGCACACCAGTGCTTAATCTTGCTTGCCAGACCAGCTGTGCAGAACCACAGTGATGGGGTTTCCCATAGGTAACACCATACCTTAGGGAGTTTTGAAAATCAAAAGCTCTTATGACTAGGAATAATTATAGTTCACAAAAGAAGGATTTGCTTCCACAGCAAAATGGTCATTGAGCTGTGCAGAGTCCTTCAATTTAGCTGAAATTGTGTTAAATCTTGCATTTCAAGATTTCCTGTGTTTCTTCTGATTTCCAAGAAAGCTGGAGATGAAACAGCCACTATAAATCCTGTAAGTCCAAAAGGGTCAGGTGTATAGCAGTTCATCAGCTTCTGTTTGTCTGGGTTTTCTTAAACCTTGTCAGATGCAATGATGATCAGCACTGACTCCTCCCAAACAGGTCAATAGAAGCTTCAGTCTCTGATTCAGATGCCAGAAGAGATGTCCACGAAACATCCATTAGGACATGGAACTCAGGTGCAGGAAGAAACAACAAATTACAGAGACTTCCTGGAATAAAAGAATGCAAGCCATGATTGCTCAGAAATAACTGATGAAGTTGATGATGTGATTTCTTGTGTTGGCCTGCCTGTTTTGTGTCAGGGAAGTGTATCTTTATAATGTCTCATCAGATGTTTTTAAGCCTGCAACACTGTGCTGAGATGAGGTTTTAGCAAGAGTTGTGCTGTCCTTGTCCAGGGAAGGAGTGAAATGCTGACCCTTGAGAGGTGCTGGCCAGGATGCCGTGCATGGCATGGAAAAGAAATATTTCTGTGGAGGAAATCTGCATCTGGTGCTACCGGGCTGTGCAGAAGGTAAGGGGTGGTCCTTGAGAGCAGTTCAATGTGTGCTGAAGGCACAGGAGGTTTGGAGTGGCAGTGGGATGAGATAGTTCTGTAGTCTGAAAACACGTTTGTCTGTTGAGTCATCTATTATGTTGTTAAAATGCGATAATTGGAATCTACGAATTACCAAGCCAAAAAGACAATAATTAAAGCCAAGGCACAAATGCTCCAAAATTATTTTGTGCAGAGTTATTTGATAAAGTAAGTATTTGTGTTTCTGTATGAAAACCCCTGCTCTACAATGAATCTTTCTAACTCTCTGGAAAATAATCTAATTATAGTTAACACTATTATGTTCTTTGATGCTTTGAATGGAGCTGTGGGTAATATTGTGCTTACTCCAAAGCAAATAGCTGCATGTTTCAGTCTGACATTTCATACTGATAGGAACAAAAACATTTTGTTACAAACAATGGGTAAGGGAAATAATTCATTTTCTAGGTAATATAACAAAAGAGGCAAAGCACCATCATGTTCTTAACAACAGCAGAAATATACTTTGCCAGACACTCTTCTATAAATACATTTAATTATAAAGTAGTGTTCTTATTCTATAGGAGAAAGCAGGTGAAACCTAACTTTCTCTTTCCTGAAATCTTTTCATATACTTTCCCAAACAAATGAGTATCTTAAGACTAGGCATTGTGATCACTTGAAAGCTTATAACAATACTGGAAAAAGAAAGATTAAATATGAAGGAATGGTATAAAGTCTGAAAATGTGCATTTAAATCTTCTAGTTCAATCTCAAAGAGACAAGCCTCATCTTTATTTTTCTTCTTTTTTGTTTAGTAAAGCCCCAACTGGAAGCCAATGAAATTGGAAATGTATTGACCTTGTTTCATTTCTGGTATAATTAGTCACCTATAGTTGAATACTGACATTAGATGCACAATAACCACCCTCAGCCTCTCTACAGAAATGGAAATGCAATTGGAATTTTCTGCTGTCTCTGAAACGTGTTTTGTTTTTGCAGCAAACCTGTTCCTGTTGGACCAGGGAGGCTGAGTAACCTGATGTAACCCATGTTCATGTAGGCATGGCTGCACACAGAAATTTCTGTAATTTGAGTCTCAAACCCAACAATTTTTGCTGGTGTCTTGGGTTGTAATACAGGATGTGATAAAAGGTATCTATTCTCTCACCATCTGTTGAGGGTGGGGGCAGTGATCCTGATCTCTTTGGGAGATATTCTGCTAATGGGCCATGCATTGAAACCAGGTGGGGCAGTGTTCTTTATTTCCAGGAGGGATATCTCGTGTTCATGACCATATTTTATAAACCAGGTGGGGCAGCGTTCTTTATCTTTTCACAACCCATCCTTCCTGCAGGGAGTTCTCTTCTGCTCATGGTCATTGAGTCCCACTGTGGGACTGATAAAATTACTGCATCCCATGGGGAGATGCTCCTGCCAGGAGGAAGAGCCAAACCTTTCCTACCAAGATAAAAACTGAGATTTTGGGACGCCAAGGATGCCCTTTTTCCACTGAATTTTCAGAGGAAAACCAGCGCCTTCCACATCATCACTGGACCTCCGGAAGGAAACTGCACCTTGTCCAGGAGCACTGCTCCAACTGAAGCACATCTGTCACTGCAGGAGGATGCAGCCACCATTGAATGGGACTGCTACCAACACCCTGACTGACTGACGGCTGTCAGCTTGGATTCTGACTCTGGCAGGGTTTGGGGTTTGTTCTTTGTAGTGCGTATTTCTATTTTAATTTCCCTAGTAAAGAACTGTTATTCCTAATTCTCATATATTTGCTTGAGAGCCGCCTGATTTCAAAATTATAATAAATTGGAGGGTTGGGGTTTACATTCTCCATTTCAAAGAGAGGCTCCTGCCTCCAAAGCAGGACAGCTGGTTATGGAATGAGAAAGGTGTCAGGAAACTGGGCTAGGGATGGCAGTGTGGGAAGCTCTTAGCAATCCCCCTTTTTCCCTGTGGAAAACTGTGGAGATGGTATCAGGGTGAGGGACAAACCCACTGAGTACATCCTGTGCAGTCCCTGCTGCTGCCCAGCGCCACCACAGCCCTGCCAGAGCAGCCTGGTGCCCATGGTGGGTGAGCTCCTCCAGGGCCATGCTCCCATGTACTTTTATAACTTCCAGTCCTGCCCACTCTGCCCTGTCTGTCCCATTCCATGTGTACCAGGACATCTGCAAAGGGACTCTTGGAGGTGTTTGCCCAGGGATTGTGCTCATGCGCTGGGGAATGTGTAATAGAATCAAACCTAACTTTGCTGAATTGGTGCTGGAGTGAGTGGAAGCCTGCCTGTCTGCTCTCTGACTGACACATTATATCTCCTTCTGTGAAAGCAAATATTTTTTTCTGTCAAAATGCCTGTAATACAATCCATTTTCACTCTTTCTTTAGTGTAGAAGCAAAAGCTTCTATGATTTTAATCAGTGCTGGATTCTGTGCTCCTGTTAGTATTAGAAATCCAAGAACATACAAAGCTGTACTCCAAAGACAACTGGAGCTATTCCTTTTTAAGGTCACAGCAAATGTAATAATGCCAACAGCTCATAGTGCTCTTCATTAGGCTGTGTAACTTCCCAACACATCAATCACTCAGTGGAGGGTGTTTGCTTACTTTCTTTAACAGGATAAGTGTATTTTTAAATTGGTAACCTAGTTTAACTCTCCTTTATGAGACAGATGTGTCTGACCCCATTGCTGTGGGAATTCAGTGATGCAGAACACAGAGTTGGGATTTCTCTACCCCAAAGAAGTAAAGCCAGACAGGTACCCAGAGCACTGTGCATCCCCCTGTCCCTCCCTTCATTCTGTGGCTCAGCACTGGGTGGATGATAATTGAATATGTGGAATTTGCACTTGAAAATGTCTTCTTCTCTGTGCAGGTCAGCTCTATACCAAATCTCAGATCTACCCCAGGAGTTCCTGAAACTTTGGAGAGAAGGTTTTGGACTGTTGCAAACCCTGACTTGTTATGGCATTTACCTCTAGGCTGGATAAAACCTCTGAGGAATTTAGCAGAAAGTCACTCAAATGGGGCCCATTACATGCTGGTGAGGATGAGCACTGGGTGTTGCTGCTCCAGCTCTGTCTCCTGAGTGTTCCCTGGATGCCTTCTCTGGCCCCAAACAGCTGCCCCTGCAGGAGCTCCTCTTCCTGTCTCCTGGCCAAGAGCAGGGACCAGTCTTGCAACCCAGAGGCTGCCCACCTTCCAGGTTCCTTGGCACACAGCAGCTTGCATTGTGTGCATTTTAGTGTTATTTAATCAGAAATCCAGGCTCAGGGGTTCGTTTAGGTTTTGTTTGCCCTTGTTTTCTAAATATTGGTAGAGAGCTCCTGGGAACTTGCTGTGGGCAGCCACACTGACAGCTCTGGGCTTTGGTGTGGTCCTGGCGTTCGCTGAGGTTTGCTGTTCACTCTTTCCTTAATTGAAGGTTGGGATGAGGATAAGGCTTGGCTCACATCTCTTGTGAGACCTCACACATGCAGAGAGCTGTGCTTGCTGGGAAGGCAAAAAGAGCAGACTCCTTCCTGAGCCTTGGCTTTTTTTCCCCAGCCCCTCCTTGGGAAGCAGGGAAGATGTAAAGGTTCTCTGTGAGCAGCAGGAGGGGAGACCTTGCTGCTTCCCAGTGTAGGCATTATATATTAATACATCAGGCTTCAATGGCTTCTTTTGGTTACACAAAAACACAGAGAGCAGCAGAGGGGCTGGGAAAAACACTGAGTCTCAACAGCTCTGTGATCCTCTGGCAGCACAGGCACACATCCCAGGTGAGGGGCACTCAGACAGGGACAGGGAGAAAGAAGAGAGGAAACCAAACCCTTCAGCTGCATGTCATGGCAACCAGAGCCACCACAACCCAAGGAGCATCCCTCCCTGCTGGCTCCATACAGGAGGACAGCTAGGAGCAGTGCAGGAGAGCGCAGAGTGTTCACGGCAGAGCTGCCCCACCAGTGTGTGTGAGGTTAAGCCGAGAAAGCACTGCTGGGGCTGGGCAGGGTCCCTGAGAGGCAGCACTGTGCCTGGAAGGGCTCTAGCCTGCTCTGTAACCATATCTGATCTGTAAGCTCTCAGTAGATGTGTTACACTGAATTAGTGTGAATGCACTCAGGTTACAGGGTGTCTTATTTTGATTCAAGCTGGTCACGTTGTAAGAGAGACAAATTATTGCAGGGCTGCTCCCAACCCCTTCATCCCCCCGCCTGTAGTGACACAGACACAGGACTTCGCTCTTGGCATTGTTGAACCTGGTGGGGTTCACACGGGCCCCTCCCTGAGCTCACCCAGGTCCCTTTGGAGGGCACCTCAGCTTGGTGCCACTGCAGACTGGCAGAGGCCGACAACAAAAGGAGATGTGCGTTGTGCAGACCTCTCTGCAGAGCTCTGTTTAATACAACAGCACTCGTGGGTGTGTGGTTGGGATGTGAACTGCTCCCAAACCACATCTATTGTCTGACAAGTGTGGCAGTGTCCCTAGAGCAGCTGGGCAAGCAGAGAGAAGAGCAATTTTCTGAATACCTTGTGCTGAGAGGACGCAGGGCTACAATACAGCACAAGCACTCCATCTACCTGAAGTGCAGACCTACTGCTGCCAGTAGATTAGCCTTAATGCCCTTGGAATGCTTAATTCAAACAAGCAACCTTGTTTCTGGCTGTATACCGGAACATCTCTTTGTGGTGGAAATCTTTTTGTGGAGATTATGTTTGTGAATGCCAGGAGGTACTTGGCACTAAGTGCCTCATGCATTTGTATCCCAGCATAATCCACACATTGCCTGAAGATGGTCTTCAGCTGCAAAATTCAGATCCCCATCTCAAAACACTTTGCTGTCCTGACATTCTCAGTTCCAGAAGTTTAGGTTTATCTCCTCAGTGTTTCTTCACTGTGGGAATTTGGTCTGGGACCAGCTGTTAATAAATTAAACAGCACTTTTTTTTTTTTTTTTTTTTTTGGTAATTCTTTTACAACAAAGGCCCATCAGGGAATAAGGAGATAATCAGCTTGAAGAAAATACTGAGAAATCTGTCTGCACCTCTCCAAATAGGCCACCCACCAGGCAACATCCCTGAAAATTGTATGGGGTGCCTCTGAGAGCCTCCAGATTATTTATGGTGTTATAATTCAATTAAGTGGTAGCAGGGGATCAGTGAGGGTGGCTGTGAAATCCTCACATGCTAGATATTTTTGGACCCTACAGAGGAAGAAATGAGAGTATTTAGGACTGGGTAATTACAATGCTTAGGACTTAACAGGGAATTTATACTGCAATCTGTGGATATGAGTCTGCATGGGTTATTTCATATGGGGGCATAGGAACGGAAGCTCTTGTGAAACAGGTAGCTGGGATGCTGCTTATAAATAACCAGTAAATGATCTATGGGAAAAGAGAGTGGATATGCTTGGACACTGTTTTATGACCTTCCCTAAATTATGGAGATAGATGCTCTGAAATGTGAGTCTGCCTTACAGGCAGGAGAATTTTAGGTCACTAAAGCAGAAAAGGGTTATGGGTTAAAGCCTGACAGATTCCTTTCTGCAAGATACTGAGAGCAGATTTTCCTTGAGTCATTTAAAAGGAAATGGGGAAAAATAATGTAGCTGAGAGAATAACGTGGTGCTTTAGCGTAAGGCACGGAAATGCTGGCAAAACACTTTTGTTGGGAGAAAGCATGAACTATCAGGGTCAGAATAGTCCCACTGGAGCTGCAGATGAATCTTGACTGAGCTGAGAAAACAAGCAGAATGTTGCCTTGGTTCAGGTACAACAGAAAAATAGTGAGACACTTGTAAAATTGGTTCTTTTACACTCTGACTAAGTTGAAGACACCTCTTTCCGAGGTGTTAAAGGTCTTTCAAGCCTTCCTCTCAGTGCAAGCCATCTTAGAGTAGTAATAAACAATCCTCATTTTCTTAAACCATGATGTTTCACTACTGAGGGCTCTTTAACTGGTTTGTGAGCACTCTGTCTGCCTTTCCTCCTAAGCAATCAAAAATCTATGGCTCCATAAAATGTTAGAGTCTTACCCTCACCTTCACCAGTTCCAAGTGAACACATTTAGTTTCCATTTGTGAAATCTGCTGGGTGAGGTGAGAGGGATGGCATGGATTGCCCTTCTGTGCTGGGCTGCAGTGACATTTCTGTATGTGGCTGCACAGGATGCTGCACATCCTCAAGTCTCTAGAATCGAATTGTGACTTGTCAAGCTCTCAAGTCCCACACAAGAGTGGCTGTGTGCTCTCAGTCAGAATTATGGCTGAGCTGACCCAGGGTGTGCTGCTCCTCTGACAAGTCACTCCTTGGTGATTCCTTTTGCCCTCCCTGCAGAGGTACTAGCATCATCTGTTTCCTATTTAAATTCAAGGGTATAGCTTTGATCAATTGTTGAATGCAATCGTGGAGGTGGGGATGTCTTATTGTCCTGCCAGGACTCTGCAGCCATGGTATCTGTTATTCTGTGTGAGAAACCCACATTTCTACGCTTCATTTCTAAGCAATCATTAGTGACCAGAAAATTTAATTTATCTCTTGGAAAGCTGTGAGCAGGCACCCTTTAGATTGGAAAGTGGTATTTAGCATTTGGGGCACTAAGATGCAGCTAATCTGGGTTCAGTTCCTGCCTCTACCTCTGGTGTCCCTCAGCCAGGGCAGGATCCAAAACCAGGATGAACCCCTCAAAGATGGGGCTGCAGAAGTATTTGGGACACTTCATTGTGATGTTCACTGAGGTACAATATAATTGTGAAGCCCACATGTTTCCATGGCAGGTTGCGGGAAAGGGATGGGAAGGAAGATGAAAATCTGCTTTTGAATTACCATGAGCAGAAAATTGAAAAACAAATGTATACCTGGACCCAAATCTCCTAATATTCAACAGCATATCTGAATTTCTCCAGTGGTGATAACTTCTGATTCAAAAGAAGAAACTAGAAGAAGAATAGCAGGTTCCTGGGGTAAACCAGGAAATTTTTCTTGTTTAATGCTCCCTGTGGCAGGGGCATATAGCTCTGCCATGCTTCACACACCAAGAGAAGTCACTCCTGTTTCTCATTTCCTCCTATCTCTGGTCACTATTAATCATTAGGCAATTACATTCTTTAAGATAAATCACCACAAGTTTCTCTTCTGTAAACAGAGAAACAGCTTTTCTTTGTAAAGATTGATTTAGTTGCCCTGCAATTTCCTGTTTAATTAAACAGGATCAGTCTGACAAATGCAGGTTTTTAAGCACTTTGTTTCTGGCTTTTTTTCATTCTTCTAGGAATATACAAAAGATGGAATTATTTTTCATGACTTTGAGAGGGCAGCTAGGTTAATACCAGTCACTTTGCCCTTGGGCATCGATTATTATCAGCTATACCAGATAATCTCTTACAAGGGAAGTCCAAGAGTGATTCTTTACCATAATTTGTGGTCTTCAGCTGATCCCAAGTGAATGTAAGACCTTCCTGAGGCAGCAGATGTGTTTTTTGTCCAGATGTGGGGCATCTTTGCTCTCCTCTCCTCAGACACAGTGAGCCCTGCTCAAAGGAGTGGAAGGTTTGTTCACAGACCTGCATGCTGGGTAGGTAAAGACCAGATGTTGAAGCGTTTTTTTTTTTTGAGGGAAATCAAAGCCAAACCCTCAGATAGATTTTGGGCTACTAATTTAGAAATAATAAATCCCTAGATACAGCAACAAATGGAAAGGTTGGGCTGAGAGCTTATGGAGTTGAAGGAAGAAGTTTGAGGGACACCTGGACATGGGTTACCAAATATGAGAGTGGGAGATGCAGCTGATGTGGGGCTGTTCATGTCCTCCTAAAGCAGGACTGTGGGTACCTTGTGGATGAGGCTGAATTGTAAAGGGAATTTCAGTAATTTCACAGGAATAAGGCGCACCTTTTTGACTAAAATTTTGATCTAAACCAGGACGTACGCCTTACAATCTGGTGCGCCTTATATATGAACAAAGTTTGGAAATTTGCCAACCCAGAAGTGCGAGTCGTGAGAGCCGTGGCAGCCGGTACTGGGGGTGGGCGGGAGTGTGGCAAGGGGAGGGCGCCTGGGGCTGCATTTAAAGGCCACGCTGATCCGTGAAAAATGTTTGCAAATTGAGCACCTGCCACTAAACCCCGCGATCCCGTGATTCCGTTACTAATTCGTTACTTTGTTGCGTGGGGATCCTCGCTGCAAAAAAACCCAGTGTGCCTTATAGTCCGGTGCTCCTTATATATGGACAAAGTTCAGAAATTTCCTGACAACCCAGAAGTGAGCCTTATGGTCCAGCGTGTGTTGTGAAATTACTATAATTTGCACACAGGACAGTGAGGTGCTGGCACATCCCGGTGTGTGAGCTCTGGGAATGGTTGGAAACGTCCGGAAAAGGATCAAATTGATGAGCCTTCATGAGCATAGTGGTGAGGAAGAGGCTGGGGCAGTCAGACGGGTGGTGCAACCCAAGCCTTGGCTTCATTCCCTGTGGGAACTGCCTGGGGCTGGAGGAAGAAGCAGTGGCATCCCTGCTGCTCTCCCAGGGCTGTGCTGAACAGCAGATGTGAGCAGATGTGCCCTCCTGCATCGACTTGTCTGAGCTGCAAACACTCATCAAGGTGATGTTATACAGCCTGGGAAAACAGGAGACAGCCACATTTTTATTGGCTTTCAGATAAATGTTCCCTGACATTGGAGCCATCTGCAGATTCAGTCCTGACACTCCTTCCATTCATGCCTCTGTTTCAATGACTTGAAAGGAGAAATCCAAAGAATTGTTTTTCCCCTTTCAACCTCTGCCTTTGCAACCACCTGGGAATATCAGAGATCACCCAATGAACAATTAGCACTCAGCCTTGCCATCCTCTCAGTACCATTATTACACCAATAAGGCAAAGGTGTCATGTTCCTGCTGCTTCTTCCTGAGATGGTAACAAGAGCAGGGATTTTCTGGAAGACATTTTCTTAAATACTCCCTTTGGGGTTTTTCAAATGATTCTCTTTAGCTCCTGTGACATGAGCTAACCCTACCTTTTGTTAAAAACTGTTTGTCTTTTTTAATCAGCTCTGTTCCAGAGTAAACAGTCTTACTGGTTCATATTAATATCAGGTTTCACATTTGTGGATAGAGGCTGTGTCAGAATAAGTCCTGATAGGTGTACATAGAATAAAGGATGTTTTGATGCTTTTAGGAGAAAAGAGGGGTAAAATTTCTTTCAGAGATGGACGCTGTGCTCACCCATTTGTGATCCAAAAACAAAAGTCAAAATGTGTGTGAAGGTCCTGCAAACATGTGTGTGGAATGGGAAAAAAGCAAAATATATAGACTGGCAGATCTGTGGCATCACTTCTCTGATCAGCAAAACCATTGTCCCACCAGCCTGTAGTGCCCTCTCCTTGCTTCCTGCAGGGAATTTAGGCTACCAGCATACGAGCACTCCTGCTGTGTGTCACACAGATGGTGGCCGCATGTCAGGGCTGTCCTGGCATGGAGGTGCTGATAAGCCCCAGGTACAGTCACATCCCATCCAGGAGGGTGTGAGGGATCTCTGACCACAGAGCAGCACTAACAAAAATGACTCCTGACTTCCCAAAGACTCATCCTCTCTTCAGAAATGCAAAGGTGAAGAGGTGGCACAGCAGGAGCTGTCAGGTTGGGTGGGAATTCTGCAGGCTGGGGAGAGCTGCCCTTCAACACTGCAGCAGCTGGAGCTGGCTGGGAGCATCACCCTCTCTTTGAGGGTTTCCTTGCTGTTCACCCTGCTGAAACATCTTCTCCCCCAGGCTAAGTAGTTCATGGCTCTTGGCTTATTGCTATTACAAAACATTTATGTTTCATGGCAGATGGTCTACTGCACAACTTGTTTTGCTGTGTTTTTTTTTTTTGGTTTTTTTTTTTTTTTTTTTTTTTTTTTTTTTTTTTAACCAAGGTAGATCAGCAGACAGCGGTTCAGTCTCAGGCAGCTCTGGGTTGAGATGTCTGTTTTATCCCACAATTCTTTAAAGCAAATGAAAGAAGGGTAAAAAAAAGCTAGGAGAAAAGTATTTTCATAGCCACAAGATGTGTCAGCTTTATAGTATATTTGGCACTTATTTTGTGATGACCAAGGTAGGATGTCCCAAGCACCTCTAGAAAACTGTTAAAGTACGAAATAATGAGTGAACAGTACAAAGCTTTGTGACTGAATGCATGAAAATACACTGGCTTTCAGCTAAGCAGCATGGAATTTGACCTTGGCACAAATGATGGTGCTTCTCCACCTCCTTTCTGACCTGTCCCTTTTCAGACGATTTGCAGATTTAATTTACAATGCATTTCCATATACACAGGAAAAGTGCTACAACTTTATCTGTCCGTGGAGTCCCAGCAGTCTCAGCTCACCAGATGTTCCTTACTCATTTAAACAGTGCATTGAGCTTTGCTTAGTGTGATAATTTTGAAATGCAATGAGTATGGGGACACATAATGAGGAGTTAGAGGTAGTGGCTGTAAGGGTAAAAAGTTTCAAGGAAAAGATCAATTGCCTTGTGTCCAGCTGCATTACCATAGCTGTGGGTATTAATTGTTGTGCAAACACCTACAGGTCACTCTGAGCATAAATTACATCTTGATTTCTTTTATTAAGGCCAGAAACTTGATCAATAACCTTCATTTAAAAACAGGACTTCACTGCAAGCAAAGTCTTTAACTGAAAATCTTGTGATTACCAGATTGGGTTTGCTGCAGCAGGGTTGTACCTGGCTCTGGGGTGAGGAGGAGTGTAAAGGACATTTTTTTCAGCCTTGCTTTCCTACCCCCAGCAGCAGGAAGGTTTTTTCCAGGGTCTGACTGCTTTTGCAGCACTTCCTCCAGGAGCTTTGTCAGGGATCTCTCTCTCAGTCCATTTTCCCACCAGGAAGGGGAGGCAGTGGGAAGGCAGAGGGAGAATATTCACAGCTACCCTGCAGAGACCTCACCTTAGAGACTTCACTGAGAGGTTCCACTCCAAGAAATAAAATGGAGAGAGATATTTATGTCGAGGACAACAGCCCACGGTCTGACAGGACCCTCCAAGGGACACCAGCAATGGGTGCTGAGGGTGATTGTGACGAGTGGAGTGACCCTTGTGTCACTGCCAGGTGTGTGCCATCCCTGAGCAGGCACAACCTGGGATGATGGATGGAAAGGCAAATGCACTGCCAGCCCCTGGCCAGACTTCTGGAGAAAGAAAAAACTCAGTGAAAAACCAAATTTCATTATCACCCAGTGCAGACAAAAAAAAAAAAAAAAAACAAAACACAACAAGCAGCATTTTCACCAGCTGAAAGGCAAACCAAGAGTTCACGTTTCCCAAAGAAGTTGAAATCTAAGAAGCCACATAGTTTCATGAATATTTTCCCCTTAAGGAATGTCAGGGTTTTGTTTTTTAAAGCTTAAAATAGTTTCACCTCCCCTCCAATATCTTGCTGAAATAGTAAAAAATTCTCAATCTCACTCAAGCTCTCAATAAATTATTTTTGCCCTATATTTACAGCAAGGTCAATTTTTTCTCCCTGGATTTCTTGCATATAATTCATTTGAATGGGATGGCTTCTATGTCATCTTTAATCTTCTAAATGTATCTTAAGTCCAAATTGCAAATCCTAGAAATGAGTGACCCATAATGAATTCTTAACCATAACTTTATGGCAGAACAAATATACTTCTCAAATATGCAAACCGTTAAATGTTTTCTTATCATACTAAAAGTGTGAATTAAATTATAATATGATGAAAAAGTAGCAGTTTGCAATAATTCCAAAAGTGGCAAATCTTCAGTAGTGCATAAAATTATTCAGTGAACTGTGGAAAACATCAGAGCAATTCTAGCCTTAAAGCTTTTTTTTCCCAACAACCAAAAAGTGCCAAAAAACAAGCAAGCATAGCTAAGCATTTCATCTTGGAAGCAGCTTATTGAATTAATAAGACAAGTCAATTAATGTAATGCTCTGTTGCTTCAGGATAAAACATGAAAAGGAAAAATATGGGGCTGTTTACTGTAGTGAAATCAAGCAACCATGAAGTCTGTAAAGTTGTTCACTTCTCTGAAACCTAAGGAAATGATCAGCACAGCCATTGTATAGACTCACTTTATATGGAAGTCTTGAGTGAGATGTGGATCTTCTGCTGTCCAGACAGGATTTTCATACCAATTTCCTCCTGCCAGGAGTCTGGTTTGCCTCTCTGTTGTATAATCCTGAAACTGAATTGCTGGTATAATTCATGCTGGGCAGCATTGGAACAGCCTGCAGGGGAATGGTAGAATCACCAGCCCTGGAAGTGCTCAAAAAACGTGTGGGTGTGACACTCAGGGACATGGTTTAGAGGTGATCTGGCAGTGTGGGGTTAATGGTGGGACTTGATGATTGTAGAGGTCTTTTCCAACCCTAATGATTCTGTGATTCTCCATAGGTTTTGTTTGATGGGCTCCCTGTGTCTGAGGGTGTTTCTGTGCTGAATGCTGAGGAAAGTTACCTCAGAGGTGTGCAGGGTGTTTCCAAATTTTAACCCCTGCATTGCAGAGCAGTGAAGAAAATCAAGAGCTGCAAGTAGAAACTTCGTATTTCAGCAGAGCAACCTGTGTTTAAATCATGGCAAGGTCCTGATAAATTGAAAGTTAAGGTTGGTAATCTTTGCTTTCAGGTCAGTTCCTCGATTTTCATTTAACTTAATGCTAGGCTTGTATGTGCTCAGAAATCCTGATTCCAGGTGTCTGTGAAAAAGTGTCTGAGAAGGATGGAGTCAATTAATGGTGAACAGCTGGTTTTTCTGTGTAATAGACCCTATCTTCCCAGAAATCCTCATTATACAAAATTTGGGTTTGATTTTAAAAAAATTATAATAATCCTGATCAAGAAAATTGCCAGTTGTGAAATCCCATATTTCAAATCTTCTGCTCAAACCACCACCTTTGATTGCAAGGGACTAATTAGATCAATTTAAACAGGGCTGCTGGAGGAGGACTGCAGAAATGCCTGGCTGTTGGTAGGGATGAGTGCCTCAATTACTCAGGCACAAGATGACTTTCATTTCTGACAGCAGTTTGGGAAGAATGGCTTTCTCATGGCTATTCTGGTAAAATTCTGTTGGCTGTGAAGGGCAGCCGGTGAAAGGGAGACAGCAGCACACTGAGCAGGCCTACACTCATTTCTGTGAGGTTGTTTTTGGGGCTCCTTTTCACTTGTCAAGGCTTCAAATGGTAGAGCTACAGAAGGTGCTTAAAGGTGGAGCTGCTGTAGTCCCAACAAGATATTAAAGGAAAATCATGAGGACTAGAAATCAATGACAGCTCTCTGTTAAACCAGTTTTAGTTTTGGGGCTGAACCATTCTAGCAGCTTTAGGCTGCTCGTCCTAATTTTGCACTGACTGCAATTTCACGACTATAAGGCGCACATTTTTTGCAGCAAAGATTCGCACACAACAAAGTAACGAATTAGTAATGGAATCGTGCTATCGCGGGGTTTACTGGCAGGTGCTCAATTTGCACCAATATTTTTCACGGATTGGCATAGTCTTTAAATGCAGCCCCAGGCGCCCTCCCCATGCCGTGGGACCCTGGCACCGGCTTTCGAAGCTTGCACTTCCGAGTTGGCAAATTTCCGAACTTTGTCCATATATAAGGCGCACCGGATTATAAGGTGTACCTCTGAGTTTTGATCAAAATTTTAGTCAAACAGGTGCGCCTTATATTCGTGAAATTACTGTAATCTTTTCACTATTATTTTCCTTTGAATCTTCTTTCCATGGTGGAAAAAGGGATGTATTGTGGCCCCACTGAGTAATTTTTGCAGATTGCTGCTATTGTTGAGATGTTATTGTTGAGAAAAGTCATTGTGACACTTCTAAGAGTTTTTGAGGGACATCTTCAACTTTAGGATCTCACAGATCATGTGCAATGAGCAGTCACAAAAATAAAAATTAAATTAGTATTGGAGGGAAAAATATTTTTAAGTCAACAGTGGGACTGCAAAGCCACATTTATGAACCAGTAAACATGGTGGGTCAGATCCAGTAATGAGGGAAACTGAGGTGCCTGCAGAGAGCAGCTATTGACCCTTACTATCCAGTCTTTTAGGGTGAATTCAGAAACTTCAGGCCAGAAAATCTCCCTGGGCAGCAGGTACAATGTGTGTGGGGAACTCTCTCTTGTTTTGATCCTGTCCCAATTGTTCTCCTTGCCTTGCTGGGCATTGGAAATTTTTGCCATGGTCCACTTGAGGTCAGTGCCTAAAGGATAAAGACTAGCAAAATATGAAACAATCTAACCTGCATTTTAATTTTTCTAATATGTGAATACCTGGACTATCATTTCAGAGTTGGCTGTTTCAGATTTTGCTGGCCAAGGCTGGTGTTGACAGTAAAAAGGCACAGCTAGTAAGAGCACTGTAAGGTGGAAGTTGCAGGTTAGATGGAATATCTGCAGGGGAAAATGATGGGATTGGGCCCACTATTTTGAAAACTGCATTCAATTCTGCTCAAATCAGAGGACTAGACACAGCTTACATGAGATAGAGCTGTAAACAAATCAAGGTGGTTTGATGATAGTAAAAAGAAAAACTGATATGAAAAGGTCTTTCAGTTATGGGAGTAGATTGGAATATTGTTTATAATCCAGTAGTGAAGCAAATGAGAGGAATTTTGCTGAATAAAACCAACAGGCTCTTATCCCCTGTCTTGTTTTGTGAGCCAAGTAAAATAACAGGTTTTTGTGTAAGCAGAGTACAATTTTTTCTGCCTTGGACAAAGAGAGTAGAGATGAGCTGAAAGGGAGATAGGCTATAATAACATTTAGAAATCAGATGCTGAGAGAGTATAAAACCTAGCTGAGAATGTGATATTCTTGTAATAATCACATCTCAGCGCAGATGAGCAGAAAATATCACTTCAGGCTTGTAAGAGTCTTGCAGCTTCGGGTGCCAGAATTTCCCTGTCCTTGCATTTATGAATTTTCCCTCTTTCCTATTCCAGGTGAGGAAAAAGCAGTTCTAGGACATACCAACAACTGCTATGATTTGTGTTGCTTTGCTTTCCATCCAGTCACTGTCCTTCTGTGAGA
This sequence comes from Sialia sialis, assembly GCA_009812075.1. NCBI lineage: Eukaryota > Metazoa > Chordata > Aves > Passeriformes > Turdidae > Sialia > Sialia sialis. Next base: position 15,614,724 of record VRYO01000638.1, on the reverse strand, counting down.
CTGCAAATATTTAGGAGTCAAAGTCAGAAGAAAATGAAGCCAAATGAGTGAAGTGCTCATGGAAGCTGCCTCTGGCAGATGCACATCCAGAATTTGAGACTTCTTTGTTGCACTGCTGCTACTTAGCTGATGTGTCTTTGAAAGTCTGGTGGCCAAATAGAATGGGGAGATATAGCCAAGCTGCTGAGGAATGTTCCTGGATGTTCCTCTTGAGCAGCTTTGAACCTAAATGCCCCCAAACTCTGCTCAAAGAGCAGGTAATTCAGCTGAGGTGGTAATGCCTTCCTCTGTAGGAAAGCTTTATTTGGACTGTGGTGCTGTGTTGTGAAGACATAAGTGCTGTTATCACACATACTCATCAGTCAAATCCAGACTAGACCAAGAGCAGGGATAGCTGATGGAATACAAATCTGCTTACTGTGGATCCGGTGCTAAAAGATAAACTTGCCTGTGGCAGAATTAAAGAAAAGCTGCAGAGTGCCTGGAGGTAGCACTGCAAGGCGGTGACAGGTCTCCTTCCCTGCTTACGTTCATTACTAAGATTTAAGTGGGTCTCAGCGTGACCTATCAGCTCCTATTCCAGAAGTAAAGCTGGTAGAAGATTTGCCTAAGGGCTTGAATTCAAGAGCCAAGTCCATTTTTTATTTGAAGACATTTTTAGTTGATCTCCAGCATTAAATCAGTACTGAGGTTCTTCAGGTTGCAGAATGCTTGAAAGGCTGCTCAATTTCAAAAATACTTTCAGGGAGTGTTCTCTTCAGGCAGGGAAGGACACAGAGACCATTGTCTTTAGCTTGTAATGTTTCCTGGCTGTTTCTCTGCTCTATTTCAGTGTCTGTGAGACACCAGGAGGGATTTAGAGACCTGGGGTCAGATCTGTAAAAACTCTGGACCATTGTACATGGGACATCGTGAGGGTTCTACTAGTCTGGATAGCAGAGTCTTTCAGAGAGAAAAATGTAATTAAAAGAGCACCAGGGTAAAAAAGCTCAGAAAAATCATTGAAACAGGCTTCCCAGAGAAGTGGTGGAATCACTATCCCTGGAAGTGTTCAAAAACCATGTACATGTGGTGCTCAGAGACATAGTTTAGTGCTGGACTTGACAGTGCTGGGTTAATCACTGGGCTTGAATGATCTTGGAGGTCTTTTCCAATCTCAATGATTCTGTGTCTGTGCTTGGACCCCAGACTGTTCATTCCACAGAGGCTTGGCTAGTTCTTCACTTTTTATTTCAAGTCCGAGAACAGTCTGATCAAATCAATAGTGATAAATTCTCCTCCTGCAGAGCCTTAAACTGATGGCAAGCCCCCAACAGCCAGTGTGCCGAGTTCTCAGATCTGGTCAAGGCAGAGGAGACCTTCGGAAAAGCAACAAACAGAACCGGTTCAGGCAAGATGAGGAGCTGACACTTCACTCCTCTGCTGCAAATCAAGCAGAGCAGCACCTGCTTTATACCCAGGGCATACCTGAGAGGCACCCTGTGGCCCTGAGCTGGGGATTGCTGGTCTGGGCAGTGAAATCTGGCACAGATTGGCATCTCACCTTCCAAAGCACAGAGAAAAAAGGAAAAGAGAGATCACATAAATCACTGTTGTTGTGGGGGACAGCTGCCTGAAAGGGGTCTCTTGTTTGGTCTGTGGGGCAGTAGTGGTGATCAAAGGTTAATAGAGATGGATGAATGCAATTGAGTGGTGTGAAAGAGAGGGGGTGAGATGAAATGAGAGTGAAATGAAACAGGAAATTAAGAGGAATGGCAGGTGGGAGGAAGAAATTACATATTCCCCTGAGCAATATTTTAGGTTATGGGTAGTTTGCTTCATATCTAGGTGGGCTTTATCTCTCACTTCTAACTGAATCAAGGACAGTAATCTGAGAAATAAAACAAATGAGAAATAATTGAAAACAGGCTAGTACCTGATGCTCAAACATGTATTCTGTTTCTGGTCAGACAAATTTGATCATATTGCTTCATGGTGGGAAAACAAAAATAATCCAAACATGAGTGCTGGATGAAAAGATGCCATATCCAGGTCTGTTATATGGGAAATACCTCTGCACATTTCTCAGCTGCACACGTCAGGAATTAGATGTACATGTCAAACAACAGCAAAAGGTTTAGCAAAGATCTGCCAAGTGTGCCCATATAGGAATATTTGTTCAAAATATTTTTTTTTCCATGACTAAGTTGCTGTGCATAGTATCCTCTCCCATGGCAGTGGTGCTCACACTTTCAGGTGAGACCATGTTACTTGTGCTCCTCATTGATTAGTGCACCATTTTTCTGGTGGAAGGCAATGTGGGCTTTCTCTCCTTGAAGTCAGCTTTTACATGAGAATCATTCTGTCAGATGGATGTCTGTAAAAAATTGTCACCTCCAGAAGAACTATTGGTCACTTTTTTCAGCCTGTCAGGGTCAAGCGCAGACATTTTCTATTCCTGCTCTCATCTAAAAGCTCAGAGCAGCTTCTACTGTGGAGCCATGAAACCAAACCAAGGCAGGACTGTGTTCCTGTGGGAGCAAGTGATGTTGGAGTAGAGCTGGTGGTGATCTTCCAAGAATCAGTGGTTTGAAAATCCCAGCTGAAGGGAGATTCACAAACTCTGGTCAGCTGGTGCTTGCACATCATTGTCCACACTTGACTGCAGCCCCCCTAATTCTGCTCTCTGGGACTCAGGCTCAGAGCCAGGGTCTGCTCTCAGTGAAATTTCACTGATGTGAATCACAGATGAACTGTCCTCAGCGATGACCTGGAATCCAGGAGCCCTCAGTTCTACTGCCAGGTCTGCTGCAGGTTTTTAGCATCACCTTGGGCAGGTCTCAGGTCTTATGAGTTTCAGTTTCCTGCCTGGAAAGCAGAGGATTCAGTTTCTTTCCTGGGAGCAGCATGGTTTTATAAAGTACAAATATTTGTGAAGTTAAGTGCTTTGACTGTGTGAGCCTCTGAGAAAAGAAACCATAAATATGTGTCAGGCCTATGATCTGAATTCAAACCAGTGAACTAGAAAAAGTGTTGACAGCCTGAAACCAACTGCCCTGTACACACATCTCCTTCTGTCTACCTGAAAGATTATTTGTGGAATGTGTTTCTATTTTTCTCTGACAAAAAAATAGAATACCAAGCAAAGAAGCATGACCCATTTCTTTGTCAGGCAAGCTCTAAACCCTGCTTACTGAGATGTGACTGAGGTATTGATAAAAGAGAAGCTCATTTTAGGCCACAATATTCATCCTGCCCTTGAAGAAGAAACAAAGCCTGCCACCTTCAGATGAAATGGATGTGCTTTCCAAGCCAAAGTATGTTTATTTCCTCCACAACTTCTCTGTGATCTGTAATTATATTTGGACCAGCCAGTGAAACAGATAAGTAGCAAATGAAGAGAGTTAGAAATGTAAATAATTGTTTCATAATAGCAAAACCTGCAAGCAGTGCACCACTGACAGTACCTGCAAGCTCTGCTAATAGTCAATCAACAGGTCTGATAAGAGCTATTAATAACTCATCATAAACTGCTTCACCTTCAGCAATTTTTCATGGTCCCTTCTCTGTGTTGTGCCAAGTATGGGTGCACATCATGCTGCTCCTGATGTTGGCCATAGGGGTGGACTTCCTTCAAGATTTTGTCTTTTTTTATATAGCATACAGTATATTCAAAACAATATCAAGTCATACCACACTGAGCTTTTTATTACCAGAGATTTTTGGACAGAAACACATAATCTAAATTTTTGAATTAATAGGCAGATGGTAGCTACTCTTTTTTTCTGGTGTTTTTTTCCAACTTGTACATTTTAGATTTACAGAACTTGATTTCACACATCTGAAGAAACACTGACATAAATCTAAATTTATCTTTGATGCATTTACAAATATTCTTTTTCTTTTTAATTTTTTTTTATTTCCTGAAGTGTCTTTATCTAGATTTCTGCCAAAAAGCAGGAACTTTCACTTTCTCCTCTGTTAACATAAATACCTTTTAACATTATGCAGAGAATGGCATGACTGTCACTTTGCCATGAGGATATGAGGACTATTCACTCCACCACTGAAATACATCTGCTTTCCATTGGCCAGGACAAGTAGCTCTGACATCTTCCTGCTACACACTGTGCTTCTGGGAATATCCCTGAAATGCAGAATATTTGTGACTCTAGGCTTGTTGAATTCCTTTTTATTATTTTCAGTTTGGTTCCCTGAAACAATGAAGGTTAGTTGCATCCGACTCTTAATTGGATCTCACATTCTATTAGTCATTATTTTTGCAAAAGCCTTAATTCCCCTCTAAAACATTTTAATTAAAGCAGCAATTTCTCAGTGCCGCTCTTCACGAGCAGATTTTCGCAGCAAACTTCAAAGAGACGCAGATGTTTACTGAATTTGGTGGGGGGGTGTTTGAGGCTGCCTACTGGCAAAGAAAAATTCATAAACATCTCAAAGAAACTTTCCTGTGGTAATGGCAACATTTCCTTCTGCAATTTTAGCAAGTCTAATACTTCCCAATCTCAACAGGCATATTTCATAGGCAGAGCACAAGCAGCTTTATCTACTCCCAGAATGAGCCACGGCATCTGCTCTGCTGTGGGGTAAAAACCTCCCCTTGGTGATACCTTGGGCTTTGGCAGAGAGTACAAGAGACCACACATTCATTTGTTTTTGGGACTCCTCTAGCAGAATATCAGTAGGCTGGGAATAAGGAAATTGAAGTTCAGTTTCTGCTGGATTTTCCACAGCTCCCCAGTCTGATTTTGGAGGCCATTTAGCTTTGTGTGCCTCAGTGCCAGCTGGTAAAAGGCTGAAAACATGTCCTGGCTTTGAATAGACTTACCTGCTGCTCTGTCTCCTAGTGCTTGAGGGGGTCTTGGGGTTTAGAAAGTGTTTGAGTAAAATTCAGAAATGCTAGGGGTTTATTTTGGATGAATCTCTATTTGCTAGTGGCAGCTGATCCTGGAGCTGATCTTAAAATCCATTTGGGGGTAACCAGGCAGACAGTGCTCCCCTCTGAACTGAGATGATGGTGCTGGGACACATGGCCATGGCAGAGTGCATCTAAAATATAGAGTAGGGTCCAGGCACCTTCTGTGGTTTGGGAAGGTGGCTGTCCCCAGAAAACGCCTGGTCTGTCCAGCTGAGCCACCAGGGAAGGTGGTCTCCATCACTCACAAGTGATGTTGAGGCTCATGCTCCTTTCTGTGCACAGAACCAGAACTCTTAATGTTGGAAATGACCTCTAAAATCATCAAGTCCAACTGTTATCCTCACAGTGCCATCTTCACCACTAAACCGTGTTCCCAAATGCCACATTGAGGCCTTTCCTTGAACATTCCAGGGACAGTGATCCTACCACTTTCTGTGTAGTCCTTGTTTTTTCCCTGGATACTCTTCACTTTTATTTTCGAAGGAGGAAAATGGAAACAGCTTATCCATTTCCACTGTGAGCACTGGGAAAAGACCAGCATGGAAAGCCAGCATGGAACATGGCGTGAGACGTCATGTAGCTGCTTTAATCTACACTGTAATTACAGTGACAATTTCTGCCTCTTGAAGCATCAGGATTGAAGTGGTTACCCTGAAGGAGAAAGAAACTTAGTGGGAGAATCCCAACCAAATCTAGGATGGGAAGTGCAGCACTTCCTTTGCATTAGATTAGAAGTGATCAGCATGGCCAAAGGCATTCTGTGAGAGACAGGTAAGCAGGCTGAAAGGAAATTGGAAATATTAAAGGAATGAAGCTGGACTGGACAGAACTAGTTTTACAATTCCCTATTCCTCTTTGATTTGGTAAAATTAGGGGACTGAAGGGTAGATTGCTCAGACTTATGCGTGACAGCAAGACACTTTTCCACACCAATAAACCCCCTGAAATTAATTGGACCGCTCACAAAAGTGCCTGGGAATGTGAACTAGGCTCACACATTTCAGCCCTCAGATCTGATCTTTCCTCAGCAATGCCAGACCAGACTGCCTGGTGAACAGCTACAGCTCTGCCAGAAATGGGAGCTCAGACTGCTCACACAGACTGGTCAGGGTCTCTGTGGACAGCCTTGCTGAGGAGCATCTCTGCTCAGCTGAATTCACCAGAGCAAGAAACAGATTGAAAATAAACAGAAGGAAACTATTCTGAAGCAAAACAGGGATCAGCCACAAGTTTGTGCTCGCCACAAACCGTTGTGCCTTTGTTATGTCATGGAATTGCTTGAGTATGGTTTTAGCTGGTGGAAAATGCTCTCAATGAGAATTAGCCTGGTCTGCAATGAGGGAAACTTAAATTTAGGTAGTTCTTCCATGTGTGCTGGGGGATAACAGCATACAGCCAGGTGTCCACAGAGGCATGCTTAAGCTGAGGTGCCTGTTCACCAACTGCAAATGGGCTCCTGAAAAACCAAACCGCATGAAAAATTCCCCTCTCATGCTTGGTCTGGAAAGAAATAGCTTTGTTGTTGTTTCAAAGAATTAGTGAGCCAACAATACAAAGCTTTGGAAGTGGTTACTGGGTTTTTACTGGAGTCTCTACGAGCTATACAAAGTCTGAAGACATTGTACGTACAGTACATCTTTAATAAGAAGGGAGCTCACAGTCTACCAAACTCTGCCAAATAAACTTTTAATACATACTGTACTTCACTCAGTAGTTGTCCATCTCTTCTTCATGGAATATCTAGCAACTCTAAAAATATTTTCTTGGAGGAGGATAGAATTATCATTGTTATATATCAATCAAGTATGGTTAATGAAGCAAAGCCAGCATGCTAGTATTGCACAAGGGGAAAAGCCTCCAGAACACAAAGTGGAACAACAAATGCCCTCAAAATTCTGCCAAAGGGAGCAGGAAGCTCTGGGTGCTGCATCAGTAGGATTCGTGTAGCTCTTAGGCGTCCTTGTACCACAGCAGGTTTGCTTTGCCTCTTCACTGCCACATTTCTCTCTCAAACAGGTAGGGAACTTCCAGACCATTGCAAAAAAGGAAAAAAAAAATACAGCAGCTGCAGCAAAGTGTGGTACTATTCAATTTCTTGAAGAGAGAGGCTTTTATTTCAAAATATCATATATTAATATATATATATTTCTATATATATACTTTAACTGGTATAAAGTAAATTGTAGATCCAAACTTATACTGTTGCTTGTACTTGGCAATCTCAGAAACTTTACCAAAGGAACCACTTTCTTCATTTTTTATTTTCAGCTGTCAAAAATCAGGGCCATTATTTCCACCGAATCCTTTCTTTCACACAGTAAAGCCACTGTTGTTTTCTGGTAAACAGTCAAAGTGCAAATAAGAAATCCATTTGGCTTGTAAATGCTGAGATGGTTTTAAACTTTCAATACTTTGTCCTCATAAATCAGCAGGGCTTTCACTGTCTCCGTGCAGACGTGGGCGCTCTGTTAAGTCCTTGGGTGGATCTGCAGTGAGAAATGGGAAACAGTCAGTTATGCATAATATGTTATTTTAAAAATATAATCTTTTGGAAAAGAAAGACCCAGGCCCTGTGGGATATAGCTGATTTATACAGCTGAGTTTAAATGCAATACTAGAGGAATGTGTGTTTTTTAGTGCTGCAAGGGTGTAAAAATATGCAAGAGACAGATCCTGAGCAAAATCCTGCCTCTGCCTTGGCAGATATTGGATGTGCATTCACCACCTGGGCTGGTGGGGCTGGACATCACAGAATCACAGAATGTTTGGCAGAACCACTTTCCTCTATCCCAGGTTGCTCTAAGCCCTGTCCAGCCTGGCCTTGGACACTTCCAGGGATGAGGCAGCCACAGCTGCTCCGGGCAACCTGCGCCAGGGTCTTATCACCCTTACAGGGAAGAATTCCTTCCTAATACTCAATCTAAACTTACTGTCTGTCAGTCTGAAGCCATTCTCTCTTGCACTGCTCCCTGATGCCCTTGTAAAGAGTCTCTCTCCATCTTCATTCAAGAAGGACATGTCAGGACAGCTTTGGGCTAAGGCTGTGCTCACCTCAGCCTCCCACCCTCTCCTTCCCAGAGTGATTCCAGTGACTTCTCCTGGACAAGACAGGCAGGAGCATCCACCTGTCAGGTTTGTTTGGAACCCCACCAACCCACTTAATTTCATGACTATAAGGCGCACCCTTTTCACTAAAATTTTGATCTAAACCTGGAAGTGCGCCTTATAATCTGGTGAACGGAGAGTCGATGAGAGCTGGCTCCGGGTGGGAGTGCCAGGGCCCATGGCACGGGGAGGACGCCTGGGGCTGCATTTAAAGGCTGCGCCGATCCGTGAAAAATGTTTGCAAATTGAGCACCTGCCAGTAAACCTCGTGATCGCGCCATTCCGTTACTAATTCGTTACTTGCACGCGGATCCTCGCTGGGGGAAAAAAAATGCGCCTTATAGTCCAGTGCGCCTTATATATGGACAAAGTTTGGAAAATTGCCGACAATCCAGAAGTGCGCCTTATAATCCAGTGCGCCTTATACGCATGAAATTACTGTAGCCAGAGGGCAGGGTAGTGACTGGCCATAGCAGCTCCGCCACCTACTCACCTGGGGTGAGATAACACACCCTGCAACAAACCAAAACCCATCCCTCCTTGTGCCTACCACCAACATCAATCTGAGTGCTGCACTAATGCTGCAAGAGGAAACACCAATGTCCAGGAGTGGTTTTTTAGGATCCTGAAATAAGAACAAGTGACCCACAGCAAAAGTAGTGCTCTCAAAGAAATGCTTTTGTTATGCTTTTGTTTCTTCCCTGTCCTGGTACAACCAGATGAATGCCACAGGCACTTGGGTCAGCAATGAAACTCACTTGGAAATAGAATATGATCAGGCTTGGCCATTAAATCAAGGCTACAGATGATTATCTAAGCATGAAGTAATTAAATACTGGAGCAAGAGAGATTTGCATGAGATCCAGCCAATTCAAACTCAATGAAATGGAATCCCACCAATTAAAATTGAAACAAATGATTTAAAATACAATAAACCAGTCAAACCCAGTTCAAAACAGATTAAACTGGTCAAAACAGGATAATAATGGTAGAAATCAGTTTAAACCAGTTCAAACCAAATCACACCTCTTAATGCCAGTTCAAACTGGTCAGAACTAGTTCAGATGGGTCAAAACTTGTTCAAACTTGTTAAACCTGATCAAACCAGGCTGTAACACAAGGCACAGGCTGAGAAAATGGGGAGGGGCTTTGAGCTGAGCTCCTCTGTCCATTCCCAGCTCATCCACACATTAATTTCCATGCTCCAGAATATCAGCAGCATCCAGCCCGAGATGCTGCTCTTCTATTTCCACTGGTGCCAGTTGCTGTGCTGAAAGTGGCAGTGTGACCTCCAGCAGGTCCTAGTGTTGCTCCAAGGGTTTTTAAGGAAAGCATTGAAAGTTCTTAAATAAATTAAAAAAAAAAAGAAGAAGAAGAAAAAAAGAAAAATAGTGATGAGGGATTAAAAAAACATTGAAACTGCTCCAAAAATTGAATGCCAATTATTTCCTTCCAGTGTTTGTCACCTGCCTGACCATCAATAGAAAACAAATCAATTTGTGAAAGCTGTGAGCTTTATAACTTAAAAAACGCAATTAGTGAGCTATGCTAAAGGGCTCAACACAGAAATAAATTCATGAAAAGGAAGGAATGAAGACTTCACTGAGTCTGTTGTCACCTGCTTGTGACACTAATCAGTAGCAACCACATCTGAAACCCAACTATGAAGTTATGCACTATCCTAGAAAAGTATATCTATAGTGTATATCCATATATTCATATATATATACATATATATGTATGAATGTATGTATGGATGTATGTATGTATACGTGTTTATATGTGATTTCCTGTGGGCCTGGAAGAATGTACTAATGGGCATTTTAATCCTGAGAGTCATAAATGTGAATGTTTTCCTTTTCAGGACAGCAGCCATCTAATGTAAATGTATTTTGTGTAAGGAAAAACCTTCATTATAACAGTTTAGAGTTTGCAGCCTATGGAGACTTGCTGTAGCTTTCTGCTTAATCACCACAGAGAGGATGGGATGCTGACTTATTTATCTTGTTTCTTCTTTTTTAACTTCCTTAACTACTCAATTTAAACACACACAGCCCGATCTTGGAACCTGGATTGTGGTCAGGGCAGATTACATTGTAATCTCGTTCTCTGCTTCTGTCTGAAATGGCAAAACAAAGAAAAAAAAAACCTGTTTCAGGATCTGATTGCTTCCATTATTTTATATTTAAGTTGCTAGAATTGACACAGTGGTGCAGATTCCAGCAAAGTTTCAGGGACTAAGAAGTAGAATTTTTCTTAGAAAATGCAAGAGACAGTTGCTGAGTGCATCATGTCATGTTGCCTTTGTCAGTTGGGTTCTCTAATGATATTTTAAAGCAACAAAGCAAAATTCTATTGTACTGGAAGCAGCACCATAAGGTACTCCCCTCACATGCTAATTAAAATAACTCCTGTGGGTAAATGAAGAAATATTTTTTCAGTTATGAGCACTCACTCTGCAAGTATTTAATTCAAATGAAATACAATAATGCATACTGAATAGATTGGACCATACATCTGCATATTAATGAAGCTGCTAAATTTCTAGCAATCACTTCTATTGCCTAAAACCAGTTTATATGATGAGGATTGGGGGACTAAAGAAAAGGACAGCTTCACTGAAAGAAAAAAGCAATTCCTCAATTATATAACTTGTAGACAGGCTGCAGAAGGGCTGCGTTATTGTGTAAGATATTCATGTTGCTGCTTAGTTCTTCTACATCACTTTCTTCCATTTTAACTCCCCACTTTCCTCACTGGAAAGGACTTGTAGTGAGTTTGTGGGCTAGGATTTTTTAATTTCACTGCAAGGCACATTCATTAGGGAAAAAAACCTTCCAGTGGTGCTGCAATGGAAAGAGATCAGCTGTGGGCACAGAGATTTGCAGGAACAGCACTGCACAAAGAAACTGAGCCAAGGAAACCCAGTTCTCTCCATCCTTCCTCCTTTTCTCTGGGAGGTGATAAAAGATCATATGGATCTTGTTTTTGGGGGACACTTCCTGCTTCCCACAAAGAAAACCTCCTCAGTCAGCAGGTCTGCTGATAATTTAATGTCTTGATGTGGGTCTGCTCCAGAAATTAGTGTTGCAACACAAATCATTCATCCTGGGGTAGGTGCTATGGAGGGAAAGAAAGGGGTTCAGGTGGCATGGGGATCAATAAGGGTTAAAATCTCCTCCTTAAACAGAAGGCCTAGAAGACATGAAAAATGTCTGGAGTGAGGATTGGAGAGAAAGGAGGAAGTCAGGAAATCACAACTCTACACTGCACATTCCTCTGAATTAGCAGCTGGACATGAGTATGTAGAGTTTCTTAACAAACAGGGAAAAATTGTGGAAAATTTGCTCTTTTTCATTTAGCAGGTTTCAAAAGCCATTTTCCAATTCACAGAAAATGAAAATCTATATATTCATAAAAGCATTTTGAGTTGACAACCGTGTAATTTTCTTGGAAAAAATCAATTGTTATGTGAAAATTAGTTAATTAAAATTGTTGAATACAGGTATAGGTGACAATTTTAAGACAATGATTGTGAAGGAGTTGCACAATGCAAAAGAAATGCTGGAGTCTATTTCTGAAAAACGCTTTTATTCCCAAGGTAATCTCATGGTGGGAGTTTAGGCAGCTCATTCACACCCTCTCTGCCTTTTCCTGTCATGGTGTGGTGAAAGCTGTGGCCTGTGTTGCCGGAACCTGCAGCATCTCAAGAGCTTGTCACTAATGAGTTCATGGGCTTGGAGCTGCTCTAAAGTGGGACCTCAGTGCAAGGTGAGAGTTGAGCCTTTTGCCACAAAGCATTTGTACAGCTGCTACTCCAGATGTGGCCTGGAACAGCCAAGGAATGGATAGAGGATCAGCAGATCTCTCTGAGCTAACATTCTTCCCTTCAGCCTCCAGAAAGGGACTCAGTGATGTGTATTGGGGAATTTTGGGGTGGCAGTGTCTGTAAGGAAGTGACCTGGCAATTCAGCAGCTCCAACCAGCTGGTTACCAAGCCTGGAGCCAGCTGACCAACTTGATCCATCGAATTGTCACCAAATTATGGCCAGAAGCACTGGGTGATCATGACAGTGGTCTGTAAGATTTTACAGCAGGCATGATGATGGAAAAGAAATGGGTGAGCAGTCATTAGTGATTCCCTTTCCTGTTAAGACCTCCTGGGTGCAGACAGAAAGGAGACTTACTCTGGTGGTCTTGATTTTATTGCCAGTTGCACACATCCATCCAGAATTGTCAGGCAACGTCTTACATTCCTCTCCTTCTAGGCAGGGCTCCATCTCACACCACCATTTCCCAATCACTATAGAAGCTAAAAGAGAAAAGACAATGTTCACAACTATGTTACGATGACCAAACCTGATTAAATAATATCTCAAGGGTCCAACACTGCAGTTAAAAGGCAGAGTGTCCCTTCAGCTGGAGTTTCATTGTGAGGATTTCATATTTAATTACTTGTTTGGCATCCTATATTGCCTAAGACAGTGCACTGCTTGCCACAGCCTCCTCACACAGGAGATGTTGTCTGCTCCCGTGCTGTGGCTGCAGGGAATGCTGCGATGGCAGAATTCTGCAGCAGAAAAAGGAGCAGCCAGCTCAGCAGCCCCTCTCCCTGAGTGCCAATCTGATCTTCATGGATGTATACAAGAACAAGGCAAGTCCGAAGAGATTTTCCTCAGAATATTCTTCAGGTCTTCAGGAATTCTGTGTTCAGTGTACTCCACATAAAACTATGTCTGCTTTGCTTTCAGGACCTACAGCTGGATTTTTCTAATCATAAATATATCCAGAATTATTTGAACCCATGGAGACTTTTAGCTTTTCCAATATGCCAACACAGGGAGCACCACAAGTAGAAGTAGAGGGTAAGGTAGCACTGAACAGGAGCAGAAGCTGTTTGCTGAAACATGATTACGAATTTTATAGAAACCATATTATCTCTAAAAGTAACTTTTAATTTCCAAATATTTAACATCATAAATAATGGCAGTGTTTGGACCCAGTTGTTTGAATTTAATTGGCACATATGTTTACAACCTTGAATGTACCTTAATGAAGTTTCTTGCCTGGGAATTGGTATCTGACTATATCCTTAACTGTATCTTAATGACATTTTTTGTCTGGGGATTTTGATAAACTTTAGCTAACCTTGCGACTGTGACGAGTTGGCTCATGAGTGGCTCTTTTCTGTGGCAAGAATTAATTTCATGGTTGCACTCAGGAAGCCTGTCAGAGCTTTCTGCACAGTCACTCAAAGAGAGGAGCTTAACCCATTCATATCATCCCTCATGGCCACTTCAAGCCCTGAAAATACTGTTGAAGCAGCTGCCTACCTTATACATACATATATATTAATATATATACACCAGCTGACTGCCATTCAGCTCTGGAAAATACCCTGTTGTGCATGTATTGATTTAAGGAGATTACAGAGTTTATAATTAAATTCTTGATCATAAAATTGAATATAATAGTTTTGTTTGAGGGGCCCTACAATGATCATATGGCTCTCAGTGTTGTCTTTCCTGGTTCTTCTCACGGTTTGTAACTGATTTTTATCATAGAATGTATAATTTCTCCCTATATACAAGACACAAAAAAACCCCTTTACACCTGTGCTGCTAAGGCAGTTTAATGATGCTATTCACACACCTTTTTCAGAAGGGTATAATTAATGCTGCTAACAGCAGAGAAAAGAGATCTTTCTCTTTGCTATGCATGAAAAGATGTGAGAGCTGAATGTGTGCTCTAATAATAGACTGTGCAGTGGGCAAACTGAAAAAACATATCCTGCTAAATACTGGCCTTCACAGCAATCATCAGAGCAGAGCATCCTCAGGATGCGTGAGAAGAATCCTGGGACATGAAATCAAAAGTGATGATCATCATTATTTACTAGGAGCAGTGCTGAAGCATTAAATACCACGCAGAAGGACCCTGTGGTGTGAGGTACTAAAACCCAAACCTGAGCCTGGGCAGTTTACAGTGCAAAGCAGAGATATGAGGTGAATACAGACTGAGAGGCAGCATGGAGAAGCAATGCTGCTCACAGCAATTAAAATGATCTCACTACTTATTAATGCTGTTAAATACAGCCCAAGTATTCAGATTTTGACCTTGAAAAATAATCACATGCAAAGTCAGTGCTGAACCTGACTCATGTTGTGGTGTATAGGTTTTAGCATACACATATATTTTTTTATTGATTTGTGATCACAGTGAAATTACACCCAGGTGTCCATCAGTGAGCACTCTCACCTGGACTGAATATAAAAATAATATAAATTATTATATAATTATAGAAATAAAAATAGAATTTTATACTGGGGCAAACTAATGGGGAAATTTGCAGATGAAAAGCTCCTCTTTGTCTCTAATATGTAAGTAGATAAAATCCTTCGTAAGTCTGAAGCACTACAAAGCTCACTGTGGTCTAGTCCTCAGCTCCAAACCAAGGCAGGGGTGTCCAAAACCCAAAGAAAATTACTTCCTTTCAATCTTGTGTTTATAGGTTTTCTCTACTATTAAGAGCCTTTTAATCTTTAGGACCAGTTGTCTTTCTTGGGTACTGCTGATCCTTTGAGTTCTACTTGATTTCAAAGTTTTACACCTCCAGCTCTGTTCAAAGAGGGAGGGAAAATCTTTAAAATGAATCACAGTTCACAGCATTTGAGATTGGACCCTCCTGTAGGAGGAGGGGAGAAACCTTCCCCAGGGAAAGGATGCAGCTTCTCTCTGTTTGGGTTTTGTCACTTTGAGATGAGCTGAAGCAGCTGGGTGAGAGAGGAAATTGCTCAAATTAAGATGCTCCCCCTCAGGGTGTTTTTTATTCAAGAACTCCCAGCCCCGGAGGAATCTGAACTTGTCAGTGACCCGAGCAACTCATCCTGGGTGAGAATTAGAGATTCCTGTTAATCACCAGGCAGCACAGGCTGGGAGTGCTCACATCATGCTGAATGACACACCTGCAGCATTCTGGAGTGCTTCTCATTGTGTTCTCATTGTCTGGGGAATACATGGAGCACAGAGTTTCTTCATGCAAGGCTGAATTAACTGAGACAGATCCCTCTGTCATGGGGAAAGAAAAGGATGTGGAACAGAAGAGCCTTGACTACTGCTGCTTTGCTTGTGTTTTGTTTCAGTGCCTTTTTTTTTTTTTTTTTTGCCCCCATCACCTTCTAGGATAAATAAAATAAGGGATTATGTATATCTTACTTATAGCTGGACTATTCTCAAGTTATGTAATATTTAATTCTTAACATATCACCAATGGAGGTGGGGAAAAAAAGCAACTTTCTTCAGGAAATTTGCAAGGTTTCTTTTTCAGCCCAATTCACACTGTAAAAAAATCTTTGTTTGCACAGCCATAGAATAATTTTGATCAAAATATTTAACTTCTGATGTATTTAGTCTGCATGGATTAGCACAGACAAAAAGCATTTGGCTGAAATTGCATTTGCAAATCATGGGCTCCAGACAAATAAACTACAAATAAGAAATCTGAAGATCAGATAAAATACAGAGAAAAAGCAATAGAATAGCTTATATTTTCTCATGTTTACACAATTCTATTGCATTTTAAAATACATTTGTTCCCAAACATAATGCCCAAAGCCTTAGGTGGCTGCAGGAGCTGCTAGTTTAGCTTGGATTCAGTGGAATTCAGCCTTCAAAGTTCACGAGATCCTTTGGAGTTTGCACAAGGGTGGTGACCGTGCTTTGATTTGCTCTTGTGCATCATCTGGAGCACAAAGTTTTGATGCATGAAGGCAGCTGGCTGGGGAAAAGTTTTCCCCTTGAATTTCAGTATCAAAGTGTTCTATGAAGGGGCAGTAGAAATACACTGAACCCCTTCACAGATCTACACCTAAAAGATCAAATCAACATGGAAACACTAATTGTTCAATCATCTTCCTCTTGATTCAAACAAAGTTTGGAAAAAATACACAATCCATTTGATTAAAGCTGCCTGTTGAATCTCCTGAATTTATTATGTTTCACATTTCTCGATCTTCAAGTTCTTGCATTAAGCTGAAGCTACTCAGTTCCTCAAAGCTGTTTTACAGGTGATTAAAAGGACATGGACAGAGAAAATGAGCACACACAGCTCAGACACTCACAGGCAATTGCTTCTGTCATTTTTGCTACTCCTGTTTTTTATTTATAAAATTCTCCTTAATTTCTCTGCATTTTTATTTAGGAAATTGCATTAGCAATATGACAGAGTCTATATAGCAATAAGTATAAAGGCATTATATTTAACAATGTAACAATAAGACTATCCTCACAGAGTAACAAATACCTTTAATTCATATTTATGGAATACCCTGAAATATGAAAACAGAGCAAAGTATCATCATGCATTTTTCAGCAGTTTAGAGGGAACACGTTATGTATTAAAATGTTCCAAGATTGCTTCTGCAGTTGCCATTATAAAGCCACAGCAGCTCTCTCTTTGTGCCTGTGATAAAGTGCACACATTTTGTTTATATAGAAATAGAATACAAAGGAATGGAGATATTAGATTGTGGTTCCTCCTGATCATAGGTATCGTGTTACTTCAAGGAATAAGGAGCTCATTTTCAAACCAGTATGACACTCATTGCAGGATGGGAAAGTTTTCCCTGTAAGTGCAGAGCATTCTGTTTTAATCTCGTTTCCACCAGCGAAGATTGATATAAATAAAATTTAAATAGAGAACACATTTCACAGATGTCAGAAGTGAAAAAGACTTTGTCAGCTTAATGAAAAGATATCAATTTTCTTCACTTTATTCAATGCATTTTGAGTCATTTTCTAAATGGATTAGATTAAAGGAAAGTTCAAACTCCCTGTGAGAGATTCCTGCGCTGATGGAGATTTTGGCAATAGCAACAGCACAGAGGTGGGTAAAATGTTTCAAGTAGTTTGTCTTATTTTTTTTTTTTAAAGGATATAAACTAGAATGGGAAAAACTGTAACCCTGTGCTCCCCTATTCCTTATACAACAAAATCTCAGAGAATTGAATGAGACATGCAGTTTCTCTTGGTTTATTGGGATGTCATGGAGAGCAGAATGAATTACAGGGGTGGGAACACACTTTCTAGGAGGATGAGACAACTGGACTGAAAGAAAGTGTCATCTGAAGGGTTATGTATTTCATAAATACATTGAGATAGCAGCCACTCTGGGAGCTGTAGAGAAGTAATCTGATAAATTAAAGAATACAAATCTGAAACAAAAGGTTTCAGGTTGAATATTGCTACTGGGAGAAATGCAGGATGTTCCCTACAGGGAGTCCAAACTATCAAACTCTCTGCTTTTAATTCAATCTTACTCAATTTTAGAAGTATCAATCTACTGCTCCTGCCGTGCAATGCTTCACAGACTTTGATAACAGACTTCTCATAGCTCTGGGAAATGGACATTTCTCTTGTTTAAAATACAAGCACAGTGCAATCAGTCTGGCAAGTGGTGTCTCATATCTCTAATTGCCTCAAATTCAGTCTTGCTGAGTTAATTTGATATTTTTTAATCGTAGTAAACATTAAAAAGACATCAGCATACTAAACTTTTTTTTTCTTGAACGCTCTGATCTTTGCTATATTCTTCAGGGTTTTTAAAAAATGTTTTATTAATTCATTGGCAGAATTGAAAAAATTGAAGATTTCAATTTTTTTTTCCATTCAGAATTGCTGATTCTCCATTGCAAAATATTCAGCAGCTAGAGTAAGGTATTTTTAAGAGTGTATTGCGTGTCTAAGCAGCATGGTTGGTTTGCGCCATGAAACATGAAAAGGCAGATTAAATACAAAGAATCCATGAACAATTTCCTTTTAAGATCCACATAAACCAGCAAAAAAGGGTGCTAATTTGCATGGGAAGACTCCCTAGTGGAAAACCACTCACATTGCCATTTCCTAGCAGCTAACACACTGCTAGGTAAATTAGGAAAAATGACATAAACACCTTGTGTGCTTCCCTCGTAAAAATGTGACCAACAGAGGTGGTGGTGGCTAATGGCCTGAGAAGCAGAAACTCCCAGGGCTTGTTTAATCCCAGCTCTGCTTCTCACTTTCTCTATTACTACAGGTAAATCACCTCCTTGCTATACCAGTTTGCCATTTGCAATTTTATTTACTTAGAGGATGAGTTATTCTCGCTGTGTCTCCTTGCACGGTGCTCTCTGTCTCTTCTGCCCTGCTGAACTTTAACACTGAATTGCAGGAGTTTGGGACTGACATTTTTTCTCCATTTGTACAACTTGAAGAATGGGTTTCTCAGGTACTGTGAAAATAAATTATAATATTAAAATTATGTGAAGTGCTGCCAGAAGGTCCTTAAGCACATTCCTGCCTTTGAGCTGAATGGAGATGGTCTCTTCCAGAGCAGACTACACACAAAAAAAGCTTAGATTTTGCCAAGGAATTTCTTGCTGTTCAGATTGGGAGCATCAGCTGCTACAGCTTTGTCATTTTTCCATGTCCCTTTCATTGCACCTCTGGACACAGCTGCTGCTTAGATCTGGGGCTGAGGTAGTACCAGAACTCCTCACTGGCAGCACCTTCCTGGTGAGTGAATGTGCATCTTCACTGCCCTGAGCCCACTGACAGTGACAGCAGCCAGGTCCTCTGAGGTACAAAGCTGCCCAGCTGTTCAGAATAAAACACTCTGATTTGTTGGCTAGGCACACAGATAAAGCACCCAGACCTTAAGGAGAACTGTAGAATTTGCATAACCATTTTCTGAGTCAGGAAGATCTCAGCAGCAATAACAAGAAAAAGAAATCAAAATGTTTCTTAGCCCCTCACAGTTGAACTTGTGGGATCTTTTCAAAGCCTAGGATTTTAGGAAGCACAAAAATGAAGCCAGCAAGGAGCTGTCAGGCTGGGAGGCCTCTCGTGGCACTTCAGGAGATGCCAGCAGGTCCCAGGCCAGTTGTGCTGGCAGCTGGCTCCCAGCTCTGCTCTCATTTCATAATCCTGTACTCAGAAAGTGTGGTAGGCTTCTTTAAGCTGTAATTATTCTGCTGAACTCAGACATGACTAAGGCTTGACACTTTTCCTCTGAAATTCATGGATCATAGTTGATATTCTAACAGAGCCCTCAGCACATTATCAGGAAACTTGATTTCTGCAAAGGAAAGGCAGAGCAAGCCTTGACAAAACAGATTTTTGCAGATATCTGTGGCAGAGAGAAAGGACATGAAATTATAAAATAAATCATGCATGATTAACTTGTCTCCCCAAAAGTGCATAGTGTACTCTGTGACCTTCTAGACTGCTAGAACACAGTCTTATATTTTTGTCTTGGAATTTCCTGAATTCTTGCACACCAACATATATCCAAGGCAGGCATCAAGCCACCAACTTTATTTATAGTTTTACATGTGTGAGTTTATTGGTGGCTCACATAACCTCTCTGCAAAGAGAGTGGGGCATTTAAGAGCAACCTGCTGGCACTAATGAGTGCTATGAGGCTGATGAGAACATGAAATCCAACATTCAGGGAGCTGATGTGACTGAGGACCCCCTCTCAACCTGTCTAGGGGTCTTTAGTGGGTTAGGGAGACTCATTGCTGCTATTTATTACTGAAATTTGGAACTGAATCCACCTTTCCTGCAGAACAAGGATGAGAGCAGGCTGCTAAATATTTGTGCAACAAAGCAATGTTATTTACACCCTCTTTGAATGGCTTCAGATAACCCAGTGAGAGCTTAATATTATTGCTATATATTTAATGAAATGCCACTGAAATGCAACATATTCATACATTTTTG
>VRYO01000638.1:15571639-15586761 GCA_009812075.1 Sialia sialis | reverse complement strand
CCTTATAGTCCGGTGCGCCTTATAGTTGTGAAATCACTGTACTCTCACTGCTCCAGGCAGCACCAACTCAAAGTCATATGAACAAACTTTCCACACAGAAATAGGAGGAGCAAAGGAGGCAGACTTTCTCCCTCCCTTCTTTTCCTGCTCACCCCATCTATGTAACCACTAAAACCCCCCACACCATCACATTTAGAAAGGCAATCACAGCTATTTCCAACACCAAACAAACCCAAGCTTATCTTGTAACTTCTTCTGCTATCTTAGAACTCAGGGGTGCTATGTTCAGCAAACACCTCCTCTTTGCATAAAGCACCAGCAATCTCCAGCTTCAGCCCTGGAGAGAGCACTGGCAACTAAGCCAAGGCAGATAGCAGGGAAGGAGAGCAAATATGCAAATTTCACTGGGCACACTGTAATTACTAATTCATAGCAGAACTGATCACAGTATTTCACGCTTATCCCATGTAATTCAGTCACAGCAGTATTCATTTTACTATTAATTTTAATAGAATAATTACCTTTATAAGGAAGAAAGGAACTACTGTTAGAGGGTCAGATCCTCAGGTGGGGAAGATATGGTGATTTATGCTAGCTTGATGAATTTTGTAATCTTCCTTTTCCCTCCCTTTGAAAGGAATTCAGTAATTGGCTAGTTGCCAGACTTCCTGAGATAATCTATGCTAAATGAAGAAAAATAAGAAGAAAAAGGGGGAAGCAAAAAGGTGCAAATACTTAATGGTAAAATTTACATATCTGCATTACAATGTGTGTGCCTGCCTGGCAAACACTCACACACAGACACACACACGTGCCTGAACAGCCAGTTCCCAGCTCATTCCCAACACTGTCTGGCAGCAGAAACAGTTCCCATAGTGACACACAGTGCTGAATTTATAATGCTTTGTGTCCACATTCTGCTCTGCAAAATGGCAAAGAGGTTGTGATTCCAAGAACATCCTGTTTGGATATTAGCAGAGAGAAGGGTTTAGAGTATGAGCTGTATTAAAGACCTACAAAAAACGAGCTGGCAGCTATATTATTATCTCAAGAATCCAGAGAGATATGCAAATCACTTAAAAATTTTGCTCTTGGTCACCAGAAAGTTTTGATAGAAATATTTCATAACCTGCAGCTGCCATAGTTCATGTACTTTTGAGAATAAGCTTAGACCTCAACCCTCTGCCCTCACAGCAAATCTGTTTTTCCTCCTGTTTTTCCTAACATTTTTTTTTCCTTGTCCTTTTTCTTCATTCTCCTGGCTCATAGGAGCAGATCTGCCTTTTGTCTGGAATGGTGTGTCAGAAAGAAGACAAAAGAATTTAGAATTTGCCACCAGGAGCTGCTGGGCAGCTTCTGCATCTGCCACTGGCCATTAAGCATTTTCAGCTGCTGTAATTTGGATATTTCAAGGTACTGCATTATATTATAATGAATTGCTTTGTGAATTACTACTGAGATTAATTGAATTTATGACTCCATCCTGGAGTATGTGCCCTCTTGTTGTGATGAAGATAATGCATTGCTTGGAACAGAAGTTAAAATACATGTCAATTTTGGCAGTCAGCAGTGTTGTCATTGAAGTTTTTTACCTCCAAAAAAATAAAAAAGAGATTTCAAGATAATTGTTTCCTTTCTCTCTTCTAGGGATTTAAATTCAGGTGTTTTATTTCAGGGTTCTGTTTAAATTGAAACTACTGCAGCATTATATGCAAAGAGAAACCAATCTCAGAGGGGGAAAAAAGAAGAACCAAATATAGATTAAAAAGCTGCCTCTCCAAAGGTTTTGAAATATGAGAAGCCTGGCTCTGCATGTAAGATTAATGACAGCTACGTGTGTGATGAACAGTTCAGCTGAAATCAGGGGAAAGTTTTAGCCTAAGTATCTGCTGTTCCAAATGTTGAAGGGCTGATATTGCCCAGCCCTGCAGCAGGAGCGCTCCCCTGATTGTCCTGCTCTGCACAGGCAAGGGAACAACAGAGAGAAATAATACCCATGCTTATAATCAACCCACATCATTTCATGACAAAAACATAATTTCTCTCCCTGGATATCTCCTCTTCATTATTTTTATACATGGCAATATATCAGCTTTGTTGGCTTCCTATTAAGGAACGCAGACACGGCACCGGTGGCAGAGGCTTTGCTCACGTCGTGGCTCATGAATGGAGCTATTCTTGTACTTTAAATTGTAACTATTTTTCTAAAGAATGGACAAAATGAATATTCAGTTACTGCGTGTTCAGGGCTTCAATTTGTGACCAGAGAGCATTCAAGGCTTCCATTCTGTGTTGGGAGCTCATGGGGAGACTTTCCAGCTCTGCCTCGCAGGGAGAGGCAGCCCTGGCCAGAGAAATGCAGAAAAGCTTCTGCCAGGAAGAGTCTTTGGAGGCTGATGTGCTATAAGATTTTGTATTTCAATATCAATGAATAATTCAAACACTATCAGATTCTTTCTATCAAAAAGCAGGTGAAAATAGTCAAATTAGGACAGCTTTTGACCTCTAAAGTCTTCTGTAGTAATGAGGAGGCTCATGCAGCAGCCAAGTTGGTGTCTCATCACACCAGAGCAGCTCCCTGAGCCTTTTCAACACTTCTGTTGCAAGGATCTCAAAGCACTTTTCAGGCCTAACTTGACATTGTAAAACCCTGCCCAGGTAGAAGGGAATCATATTCTTGTCCTCGGATCACTGTGGATTGTACAAGCTGCTCTGCAGGACATGGGGGGAAATGGTAAAAATATCCTTGATCCTTCAGTGCAAATATTGGCTTGTATTTGTGTTCTCTGCCAGAGAATGAAGCAGAGGCAATCCTTTCCACTTTCTGTGGGCAGTGGAATAGAAAGGAGATCATGAGCCATAAGATTTTATCTCGCTAAATAAGAATAATACTAAAAAAATTTGACCTCAGGTAATTTTTTAATGTACACATGTACATTTCTTCTTACTGTTTGGGAGGAAATACTTCAAAGGCTAACAAATTATATAAATTTAGTTTTTACACTTGTTGTATTTGTTCTTAATTTCAAATGGATTAAATATGAGAAAATGGATTGCATAGATAGTGCTTTTTTTTAAATTGTAATTTTTAAGTTGTTTAGGTGCCCAAACATAGAATTTAGGTAACTCACTGGAAGCCCTCAGCCTTTGAATGTGAGTTCTAGATTACCATTTTGCAGTAAGGGGAGAGAGGAAGAAGCAGGCTGTGTTTGCAGCTGCAGCAGTGCAGCAGAGCTATGTTTGTGTTCTTCAGCTGCCTGCAGCATCCACCAAAGCATCATTCAGTGTGATGCCAAATGGCTCCCCTTGATGTGGACCTGAAGAAACACAGGTTGGGAAGGAAAAAAGTCTAGACAAAGCTGTGAAATAGATTACAATAATGTCATGCCTATAAGGTGCATCGGAGTATAAGGTGCACTTCTGGGTTGTTGGCAAATTTCTGAACTTTGTCATATATAAGGCACACTGGACTATAAAGTGCTCCCTTTTTTTGCAGCAAGGATCCACGTGCAACAAGGTAATGAATTAGTAACGGGGGTTGCCGCAGGCTTGGCTCAGCTCAGGGCTTCCACGGGCTCACACTTCCGGGTTGGCAAATTTCCGAACTTTGTCCATATATAAGGCGCACCGGATTATAAGGCGCACCTCTGGGTTTAGATCAAAATTTTAGTTGAAAGGGTGTGCCTTGTAGTTGTGAAATTACTGTACACACCAATATATATCTAGCTCTACATATCTAATCCTGTTTTTTTTTCCCCCGGGGTGCTGAGAGAGATGGGCAACAGGGACACGCCTTTGCAGCATCTCCCACCCCATGCAGAGATGCTGGGACATATCACAGTGGAGCCAAATCCCAGCAGCATTTCAGCAAGAGCCTGCTAAACTCTGGTGAAGCAAAAGGGAGATCAGCACAAAGACAATAGAGCTGTATATTTAATATCCCTAAGGGGATATGCTTGGGTCTCTCAGCAGAGCACACTGCATTACATTTGTGTTCTGCAAGGGGACAGTAACAAATGGAGGTATCAGAAAGGGATGCCTCCTCTGTCATTTTGAAGGAAGCTAGAATTGTAAGAAGTCAGCCACACTGTATGCAAAGGACAGTCTAAATGTACCGGAATAAGATTGAAGGGTTGACATTTAAATTGCAAGGCTGACATTTTAATGCATTTTTACATGCATGCTCTCATGGCTCTGTGGGTAGATGGAGGGTAGGAATGAGGACGTGATGCCATCACCTCCTGATGATGGCTTGCAAAGGCAAAAGAGAAATTGTTATTTATGGCAGTGCAGAACATATCCTTATAAAATGCACTTACTTGTCATTCAGGACAAAGATATGGAAATCTTGTTTTGCTGAAACTCTTGGAAAACTCTTGGAAACTCTTGGAAACTCTTGGAAAATAAGCAAATACATGGCAAGGTTTCACACGTATTTCCAGTAATGACATATAAGGCCCTTTCCCTTAGCCTGATACAGACTTTTCCTGCAGCCATCATTTATTAATTCTGCTGGACATGAGACTAATGGCAAAGCTTCTCCCAGAAACTGAAGCTTCCCTTCAGCTCCCCTTCAGCAGAGTCCAAAGGTCTCACACCTGCCAGTACCAATGTTTTGAGAAACTCCAAAGTGCCACCAAAACACTCTTTAGACTGAATGACAAGACAGAGTTTAAATAGAGAAAAATTTTATGCATAGACTCAATGCACTTGGTTTGAAGAGTTATGCCAAGAAAAGATTATTGCCTGAAACTCCCAGAACTACCTTGGAAAACCTCCGAAGAGCTGGCTACTTTTCTTTCTTTCTTTTGGGTTTTGGGGCATTGTTGTTGTTGTTGTGTGGAGGTTTTGGATCATAAAATATTGTAGAGTTAATGCCTGGTAAAATTTCTTAGTACTGCAAACAGCATGCACAAAAAAGTCCTACTTTCCAAAATGTCTTGTCTGACTATTTTTCAGGAAAGCAAGTGGTGAGCAGTGGATAACTTTCTGGGGATAAAAATGGTGCAAATACACTTCTGGATTTAGGGATCAGAAGAAAACCTCACTGCTCCAATCCTGATCCTTTTACAAATACGGCAGAGAATAGAGAAAGCAGCAACAATTGCAGCGCCCATCCTAACCATGGTGTGAATTGTGTATTCCACAAGCAGACTTCTGCCAAGGCTAAGCTATAACACCTCCAGCACTCCTCAAAAAACAAAAACTCACTGCCCTGACTGAACGGGAAGGTGATGACTGCAAATATGCTTTACAAATGTGCACGACAAATAAGGGTAGAATTAAACATTAAATCCGCCAGCATTTCATAACCCAGGACTTCTTTCCAACCAGAAATGCAATCTGTTAGCTTGCTAATTTTGATCCTGTCTTTTTCCATCTTCTTTGTTTTAGTGGTGAGTAGATCTGATTGAGAATTAGTTTGCTCCATTTGCTCCTAATTCATGTGTGTCTCTGAGACTTCCTACCTTGTCTGCCTGTCCTGCTGTGGGCTCCTAAAATGCATTAATCTATGGTTCACAAATTTTTTATGATGACAGCAAGTCAGAGAGAGAGAGCTTCAACTGCACCAAGCTGTCCTTGTAATCAACCTTAACATAAATATTGTCTTATTATGCACCTCTCTTCTCTAGCAGGGCAGAGTTGTTCCTGTAGAGATTTCCATGGCTGTGGGCAGCAGTCTTTCCAGCCTACCATGTGTGCTAGCTTCCATCTGTACCAGCAGATCATGGAAGAAAAAACACAGATAATGTGTCAGTCTGGAAGAAATGCACGAGGGATATCACAGACAGATTAATCTGGCGCCTCAAAGACAGCATAATTCATTTGGATGAAAAGGGGATTCTCCTTAGTAGGACAGAGAAAAATCTCCTTTTATCTTTTCCTTGGCAGAAGAGTGAAACACGAGGAGAAGATCTTCATGGGAAATGGGAATGCCATCATAGCTGCTGACACCCTCCTGCCCAGGGGCACTCATTAGCCCCACGTCCAATTTTCTGTTTGTCAATTGGCTTCCATGGCACCTGGGCTTTGCTTCCTCCCAGTATAAAGTCCAGTGATGTGATGGACACCAGTGGAACAGCCAAAACAGGAGAATTTCAACTTCTCTGGGGAGCTGGCACTGTGAACCTTCCACAATTCTTGCTGGTCTGTACACAGCCAAACAAGTCTTCCCTCTGCAAAGGTTAAATGGTCACAGGACATCACTGCAGGTGCTGCAGCTTCAGCACTGTCAAACTCTGCCCTCCAGCCTTCCCTTGGAAAATACATTATTGTGAGCATGGGTAATTTCTTGTAACTGTCAAGAGCTTTATTTTTGCCTTCTCCACTGTGATGAATTCCCTGTTAACCAAAATAATGTGACAAGAAATAATTGTCAAAGAGGTAAATTCATACTCAGCTCTTTTGATGATTTGGCAGTTTTTGAATTTGCGCAAGCAGCAAGCAATGTTTTATTTTAATATATAGAACTTGAATAAAACAAATGTGCTCTCAGTAAAATGCCTGTTATACATTATACACATTTCAAAATGGAAAGAGTTATGGACAGATGTAGGTCAAGATTTCAGAGCAAGGATCCCTCATTGTCACTCTATTTTGAGGTGGGTAACTTGCCACTCCCCGAAGATACTTGGTTTTCAGGTGGAGTGTAGGCCAACTCTCTTAGAAAATGGGATTTCTATGAAGGTCTGTTCATTTGGTGCATCATTATGCTCCACTTCATAAAACCTCAAGTAGACTCTTCTCAACTCTAACTGCTATTTCTGCTGTGAAGATGAGCAAAAGGGGCTATACTCATTTCTCATCAGGAACCTGCATCAACACTCCTGGAAAAACTCCTGTTAGCTTGAATGTGAATTGCCTCGTGCCAATATAAAGTTATAAATATGGAGTAGCACTGCTGGCACAGAACTGACACCGTTGTAAAATATTGAGATATGATTACCTTGGCCTGTTTTATTCTGTGTGCTGCTTCAGTAATACAGTTTCTAAGGCCCACCAAAATTTGCAGTAATTCCCTAATTTGCATCAGATGTCTATCCTCCATTCAATGGCTGTTTAATGTCCCTGTAATTCCACAGGGCAGTGACACTGGGCACACGGCTTTGGCATGGGGCCACCTGAAACACGGAGTTCCCTTTGCAGCATTTTATTAGCAAAAGACCAGGTAATGGAAAGAGTGCTCAAAGAGGTGTAAAAATAATCATAGCACTGAGATATTGATTTATAAGGGGCTGGGTTTAGATTACAGCAGGATAAGCAATACTGCAATTCAACAGCGAGTTAAAAAAGGTTTCTAAAATATTACTATAAAGGGAAATGTGAGACAGGGGAGTGAGAGACTGAGGCTGGAGAGGATAACAAAATGTTTCATCAGCACAGGGAATCCAGCAAGAAAATGCAACACTTCAGCTTGACACCAGCCTTTGGCGAAGGCAATTGTCTATATTGGTGTTTTTCAGGCAGGAAAATAAGAGAAATGAGCAACTTGCCCAAACAAGCTGGGAAAAGAACCAAGAAGAAGAGCCAAGACCAAGGCTATGGTCTTCATTTCTGCTGGATGTGGCACTTTCCCTGGAAAAGGAAATGATATTGAGAGGTGCTGGCCTGAGAACCCTCCCCTGGAAACACTCAGAGTGTGCGTGGCTGGAGGTGGAATAGAGACTGGAGAGATCCTCCAGGGAAACAAAGACCAAAGGGGCAGTTAAGCCAAAACAGAACGTGCCACTAAATCATGCTTCCTTTTTGGAGGGATAAAGATTAATCAAGACAGAACTAAAAGTGAGTCTTTGATGAAATGTTTAAGTGGCCACACTCAAATTACAAATTATTTGCATCAACTAGAAGATGAAACATTAGTTTTCCATTATGCTGCAGGAAATAGCAGCTTGCTAAATAACTCTTTTAACTTTCCTCTGGCACCTATTGATTATATCCAATGGAAATTAAGAGTAGAAGGCAATTAAGTTCAAAATTTAATGGTGTTCTGCTCCTGTTAATTTACTGCCTGACCTGATCAATAATTACACTGGATAACAATATATTCCAGTGGGGCTTGGTTTCTCCAATGTCCCTTTCACTAAAATTACAGTAATGACAAACAAGTAAATTTTCAGCAAATAACACTCCACCCCCCAAAAAAATACCCATAAAAATAATTTAAAAATGGATTATTCACTGCAGTCGTGAAAACAACAGCTTAAAACTAAATTGACTTTTACAGCACAGAGCTTGGACTTTGTCAAAATATTAGATAAGCTACAAACTCAGCCAACAGAACCCTCTGAAAATTAAAATCTCAAGCAAGTTTTAAACAGCTCACATACACAGTGGTAGAAAAAACACCCCCTTAACCTAGAAGGCAAAATTGAAGTGGGAAATTAAAGATCAATGGTAGTGAAAGCAACAATATTGTGCTGTTGTTGTTCTTTTTTCTACATAATAGTTTAGGTCTCCAGGTGAATACACACAACGCAGACTTTATGTATAACCAGCTCCATCAAAACCTACAAGCACAGAGTTAATTTGCATTAGGTTGCAGGGTTTTTGGGTCCTTCCTCCAAAACCTTGTAAGCACTTTTTAAATCACTAAACTGTTTCCTGAAGGAATCAAGGACACGGTGACATTTCTCATCTCTTTCTATTCTCAGTGGTGGCATGTGCTGGGTCCCTCAGTGCTATAAAACCTTGGGTGCTCTTGGGGACCACAGAGATGCTCCTGCAATCCTGTCCTGCAGACAGAATCCTTGGGGAGGAACAATCCAGGTGCACATGTGGCCACCAGCCTAGCATGTGCCCAGAAATGCTCCAGAAATGGGGAATTTCTCTGGAGAGTCATTCCCACCACAGAATCCCCATGGGACTGACTCTCCCCACGTGTGTCTGAGTGCTCACACTCCTGCCTATACCACTGGCTGAATTGCATCCCTTTTTTTGGGCAAAATTCAACGTGTCAGCATAAAGTCAAAACAAAATATGATGAGGTTTTCTGAAAATATCCTCTTTGCTGATCAGCTGCATCCCTACTGGCATTCACTGTGTAGCCAGCACACCATTAATCACTATGAAACATTTTCATTTATTTTGACACCAAAGAGAAATTGGAAGGAAGGGCATTTTTGGATGGGAATGAAAAGCAGGCTGCAGGAATATCTCCTTTTACCTTAGGGTTTCCCCAGACTGACTGTCAACCACAACCCTGTGGAACTGCCCCCCATTCTCTGTTCTTATCCTCCACAGTTGCAGTAACACTGATCTGAACATTGCACATCTTTAATCTGTTTATTGTACATTCTTTCAGGTTGCAAAAGCAAGAAGAAAAAATCCAAATATTTGAGGTTATTTACTGCATCCTGTATTACCTACACAGCAAGTCTGCTGACACTCTGCAGTGTGGCTTCTCTTCACTCCTGTCTTGCCGACAGCCCAATTTTTCTTCTCACTAGGTGAAGCCTGTGTTCCTGCCCTTGCTGGATGCCTGCCTTGTTTCACAGCATAAAATAGTAGATTGTATTTTTTTTTGTTAGATTTCAGAGTGCAAATATAGCCCCCTTGGTCTCTGCAAAACTCCTGGGAAGAACCTCTCAACATCTATGGTGTTGTTTTCCTAGTGAAAAAACCCCAAACCAAAATAATACAGTAATAATTCCAGGCACCTGTCATTTTTAGCTGAAAAATTATATAGGAAGCAGCAGCATCTACATTCTTTGACATATTGTAGCATGCCATGAAGTGAGCAAATACAAGGCTAGACATAACCAAAATATGTTGTACAAGCAGGACACTACACCAACATGGCTGATTTGTATTCCACAGAAAACTACATGGAGCAAGACCTAATATTTCAGGACAAGCTGGCAGAACGAGTGCATCATCCATACCCTGAGCACTGGGATACTGCAGTAAGCCTTGCCCATAATTCTGCCCAAAACCTGAGCACTCAGCAGAGCCAGGAAGGGCTTTGGCTCACCCTTCTGATCTGCCAGCCCTGCTGGTGGCCCTGGCTACACATTTCCTCCGGGTCTTTCATTACTAGACACTCGTATTTAGGGAGAGAAAGTAAAGAAGTGAGAACACCAGGACAAAAATGTAACAGAATTTGGCAAAATAACATTAATACTTCCTAAAATGGCACAGGTTCCCAGGAAAAGCACAGAGCTGCACTCACAGTGGTGGTGGAGAGGCAGGTCATTAAGATGCAGGTGATCCTTACAGGGTTTCTCCACTAATGATGCTATATTGAAATTGAAAGAGCACATTTATCACTTTGCATTTTCAACAGCATTTAGTAATAGAGACCAGTGGGTTATATTTGCTTCTTATCTCATACTATGCAAAGCAGAGCCTAGCAAATGCTTCACAGTTAGCAATTTATTTGATTTAGGGCTGTATTTTGTGCCCATGAACAATCTGCTAGTTGAGTGTGGTGATTACACTTTGGTTATTTTAGAACTATTTGGTGAAAAAAGGAGTGTAATGGGGGACAGTTTGCTCTCCAGCTACTGCAGTAACATTTCAGTCATGCACCACTGAGAGTTTATTAGCTGGGTTGAAACCCTCCAGTCTAAACCAGCAAATTTA
The DNA here is from genome assembly GCA_009812075.1 of Sialia sialis. Taxonomy (NCBI): domain Eukaryota; kingdom Metazoa; phylum Chordata; class Aves; order Passeriformes; family Turdidae; genus Sialia; species Sialia sialis. Next base: position 15,576,180 of record VRYO01000638.1, on the reverse strand, counting down.
TTCCTGGAACACTGCTTCCTCACAGGTCACCACCTGTATGGATTAGACCTGAGACCTAGAGGTTCTTGATAGAAATTAATTTATACGGCTGTTTCTATTAGTTTAATAGTAATCCAATAATAAATTATTCTAATCCTATTTTTGTTTTAAAATGCCAGATGATTTTTCTCTGCAAAATAAAAACCCCAGCTATTTAAAGAATGTTAAATCATCAGGGCAAAGTTCCTTGCAAGGTTTAATATATAAAAATATTCACAGAGTTTTTTTTGTGTTTTTGGTTTTTTTTTTTCCTATACCAAATATGCTTATTTTAACAGTTAGCCTGCAATATTTTTGGCAGTTCTGCCCCAGACTCCAACATTGAGTCAGAGCAGCATTTTCACACCGCCTCTACTGACCTTTATGGGACTGGGCTCCCTTTTTCTGTGATGACCAGGAGAAAGCCAGGCTCCATGCAGGCTGCTCCTGGCAATTTCCCTGGGGACTCTGCTCAGCCAAATCAGCCCAAGGCTGCCAAACCAGCCTGGAGGAGCTGAGCCCATCAAAGCAAGGCTGGGCTCAGCACAGCCACTCCATTTGGAAGCCGGAGCAGAGCAGTGGGAAGCTGCCAACACTAACTTCCTAAAGGTTAATACTTACAACTACATTTTGGCTGATATTTCCAAAGCTGCCTAGAGGGAATGGATGCCCAGTGCCCATTAATTTTAATAGGAGCTGGGCAGGCACAGTCCTTGTGGGGGTAGGACTATTTCAGCCTATTACTGCTGGTGACATAAGGTTTGATATTGCAGGAGCCTGATTACCTGCTGGGAGCACTGAAGCTAATGCAGCTCCTATATTTTGGCCTGAAAATTGAATATGCAAAATGCATGAAGAGTGTGGCTATGCTTACCATAAATAATGAGTTTAAAATGAAAGTGGTTCAGATGGAAAGGGTCTAAGCCAAAGCTAGCTACAAATGAGTGTCCCTGATGATTTGAGAAATACACTGATAGGATTCAGCACACACTTGCAGGAGGTTTCAATAAAGACCTGTGAATAAGGGTTGTTACATGCAGAGCTTAAGCTTCTAACCGGGTTTGTCAATTTATTCCTTCTATTAGGAAGTTGTATCAGCTTTCAGAAGGTGTCCATGAAACAGTAAAACACAGACCTGGGTGATTAGCAAGTAGGTTTGAATTTTAGAAATTTCAAAACCTCCCCCATTCATTGTATTCATCCAACCTGGCTACACAAAAAACATTTAGACCCTGTCTATTGTAATCACAGATCCTTTCTGATCACAGTTCCCATCGGCCAGGTGTTAATGAGCAGCTCAGCTGGGAAACCTGCACACTCAAATGGATGCATTTTGCTAGAATCCCCACTTTTGGGCACCAGGGGTCATTGGTAGAGTGCAAGCCAGGTAGCAAAACCATAATTTACTTAATTTGTGTTTGCAAATGCCGTGGGATCTTTTTCTGTACAGATCACACAGAATTTACAAGGGCTGTTTCAGAGGAGTAGTAGAAAAGAATTCTGCAATGCTGCCTCATTATTGCTCATCCAGGGAAGTCCAGGACTATCTTCTCTGACAAACAGAATAGATTAAAAATATCTAAGTCAATATTTACAATGGAGAATTAATTGGTTCCACTGCTAAAGCTGATTTATCAGCAGGTTATTGCAAATAAATGAATAAAAAAAAAGATACCAATGTCGGTCAACCAAACGATAGAAAATGATTGTATCAAATAAAGCCAAACTGTAACTAAAAACTTCAAGAGGATTTTTTTTTTGCCTCAAACATAAAAATGAATTTTATGAGGCTGCTGTACAGCATTTTGTCTTGGCTTTTGTGTCTGTGATCCACCCATTGCTCACCAGCATGCTGCAGTGTTATTTGATCAAATAATACCAATTACTTTGCATTTTGTGGTGAGACAAAAGACACTGGAAGTCTTCAAAACCAGCTGTCATCCCTGGTGGGAAGCTGTTGCCAGCCCTCTCTTAGAGCTGGTAGTGCTCTTCTAATTTCCAGGCTACAATTGATGATGGGGAGTTTATATCAATTAAACTCACACTGTTTTCTTAGCCTTTCTCCATCCCTGGTCTGACAGAAGATTCTTGCTCCTCCATCCTTTGCTGCCCCACAACTCTTGGCTGCTCTCCTGAGCACCCAAAGCCTCTCTCCACACCTGGCCCCAAGATTAATTCACATCCATCCCAGGAAAGGAGCAGTCCCAGTGCTAGAGGGAAGCACTTCACTTCTCCAGCTCTGCCACAAACATCTCACCTGACTCCCTGCCTGACCTTAGATCAGCCAAATTCACCAGACAAACCAGGATGTGAATATCACAAATGCAATGATGAGGCTGGGCCTCTGCTGCTGAGCTGAATCCCAGAGGAAACACAGCCTGTCCAAAAAAATACAGATTTTCATTGTCCCTGCTCAGAGCAAGGGGTACCTGTGGATAATGTGGTACAGGTGTTCACTGCAATAATGAACTTGGGTTTTTAGATATGACAGGGTCTACAGGTGCTCTTGTTTTAAAAAGTGTTCATCCAGTTGGCAATTTTCAAGAGGAGGAAAGGAAACTTCAAAAGGAAATACAGTTCATTTGTTATTTGCATAACTATATTACACAGAAGCGTATTTGGTGGTATTTCATGGAGGGATCTGGAGAAAAAGGAGAGGGCATTTTGTAATAAGAAAACCAATAGAGAAAGATGTTTTCTACTCTCATTTGAGTTAATGGGAGATTTGCCTTTGTCCTCTGTTAAGACAGTGTCATTTGCTTCTCCATTTCATTCTTGAGTGATGGCTTGTGCTGATGTTTCACCTTGCTGTTCCTGAGTTCTGGGCACATTTGGAAGGTAAAAAAAAATGTACTGGCCATGGACATGCATCTTGAAAACTCTGCTGTATGGTTGCTGCCTAATAATTGTAATCAAAAGGAAATGATTACACAAACCCACATACTAAAAGCAATCCATCTGCCTGCAGAACAGTTTTTATGTACTAATGACAAAGGGCACAATGCTGAAATTGTGGAGCACAGCTTCTTTCCCCACCCTGTCTTTTACATGATGGTTTCAAAAGGGAGGGGCAGCACTTTTAAAATAATATTAAAATTTGCCATCCTCCATCTCGCTTAACCTTGAGCAGTCATTGTAACAAAATGAATGGTGTATGAAAACAGCTTCCAAAGAGGAATAATGCTTTCTTTGATATGCATGGTTAGTAAACTGCTTTTTGACACCTATATATGGATGTTCCAAGCTCTGAAGGCTGTTTAGATGCTGAGTAGCAGACTTCTTCTGCAAAAAGTCTAAGATTTGGTAGAAATTCCCTGCTTGCACTGTATTTCCTTGGTTCCTAAACTTAAGACAACTCTGTAATATTGATGCATAAAAATCTCCCAAAGCACAGTACAGTCTGACAAACTGCTGAGGGCTTGGGTCCTACAGTGACCTGGTTGTATTCAGAGATGAGGAACCTTAAATGTGTCTGTGATCAGTTCTATGGATAATTGATCCTCTGAAATCAATTAAACACTTGTTGACTTGCCTGCTTCCAGTTGCAGCTGCCAGATTAATTCACATAGTTCATCACAACAGACACTCTCAGCGCTACATTAGTGACTCCTATTTGAATTCTCTTCATCAGTAAAAGGATAAATAATGTGTTTGCTTCCTTCAAAGATTTGGTCACTGCCTTTTAAAAATTTCAGCATGTAATAGCTTCGGGTTCTCATTTATTAATTTAAAGACAGCTCACTGTGGAGGAGCATTTTTCATTCTTTCTTAATCATCCACTACTATTGTGTTCAAACCCTAATCCTACAAACCACATCCAAGCCTTGTGAATTAGCTTCATGTTTATAGATAGAAGGTAGCTTTGAAAGAAAAGAAAAAAAGACTTCCTGCTCTGCAGTACTCCAATCACATATTTTCTAGAGTGTATTAGAGACACCTGTAGGCATGCAGCATTTCACAGTGCACCAGAACCACAGCATCTGATGCAGAAAAGATGTGTAGTGTGAGCTTGTGCAGAATTAGCCACTCAATAATATGGTGTTCCCTGGCAAAGATGAGCTATCATCAGAATTCCTGCCAGGATTTGGTGTGAAAGGATAGAGCACAGATGCTAACCCAACCTAATGTTTCCCTAAGCTCCCCTTGGCCATGGATTAGCTGCACACTGGTCCCACATGCTCCCTGAGGACTGTGAGCAAGGATTAATAGCCAATCACCATCCTGTTCATTTCCCAAACTCTACAAACCCTCATTTGGCACAAACTAGCAAGTCTCTCAGGGTTTCAAGAGCCAGTTTACACCAGCTGAAAATCTGGGTGTCAAACATTGTCTGAGACCATTTGGGATGCTGCACCTGGGCTGTGCATGTGTGCTTTGCCACACAAGGAGGAGACGAGCCCAGTGCTTGTTTAAAGGCAAGGTGTAAAGATTTACAGGAATTTCACAGCTATAAGGTGCACTGGATTATAAGGTGCATTTCCAGGTTGTCGGCAAATTTCCGAACTTTGTCCATGTATAAGGTG
>VRYO01000638.1:15505782-15563085 GCA_009812075.1 Sialia sialis | reverse complement strand
AAAAGAAAAGAAAAAGAAAAAAGAGAATATTGACACTCGGATTAGGAAGAGCAGCAGTGGCTAATCAAAGCACCCAGGCGTGCTCCTGTCTGTGCCTCTGCCCAGCTTCTGTACAGGTGGGATTACTATTTTATTTTTGTGTGCTCCCAAATAAGCCAGGTACTGCGACACTACATTTTTAATAGAAAACGTAGATAAGTTCCCCTGCGTTTCTTATATTAGAAGTTTCTATGACATCCATATAATTTTTGGCATAAAAATAATATTGTCAATGCCTGGGCCTGAAGAAATGTAGGTAAAATACTACAGAAGGTGTGCAACCACTGTTGGGTGGTTTTATGCTTGTAATATTGGAAGCCTCTTCCCCAAATATTTTATCATACAAGGACAGAGACTAAGTGAATCCATCTAGAAATGAGATTTTTCTCCCAATATTTGATTGTGTGCTAGCACTCAGCCCTCAGGGAATGACAATGAGTATCTCCAGATTACAGGGTGGCCCAACAGCACTTCCCTTTGCTCCCCCACTCACTAAATTGGCAATTTTAAGGCAGGAAACATTCCCATTGTGTGTGAGATCACCACAGTTCTCCCTAATTGTTCTTTATGAACATTTGCAATCGTTTTATTAGAAAGAGAGCACAGAGGAATGATCAGCAGATACAGGGTGGCTTGGGGTTTCTGAATGCTTGGTGTTTGTGCCATGTGCTGACACAGAAATGAAGCTCTGCAGCGCAAGGAGACAAACACCACGGTGTGCTAATGCCCTGCCCAGGTAATTTCTCCATTCCACACTTCAGATTGCATTTAGCTCATCATCTCTGAGTGTTTGATGCTGTCAGGGCTGCTCCCCACAGATACTTGGCTGCTTTCTGAAACTGCAGCATGAATTTGCCAGGGTTTATTTCACTTAGTATCAAACCTCATGTGCTGCCCACCACAGGGCAGGGTGTGCAAGATTTTCTAGCAGAGCATTATTTTTCCATGCCATTAAGAATTGCTAAGTGCACAGTGCTTTCACTACAGCATAAACCACATTACTAACACTAACACTCTTTTTGGAAGAATATTGAGAGCTTTTGACACCGTGTGCTGTGGGGCCAGGTAGGAGAATAAGAAGTGTGGGGATGTTGATCCAGGTCTGGCTGTGAGCAAGGGGTTTTGGTACAGGTCTGTGAGTGGCACCTCCCAACCAGCTGAGAGTCCTGGTACCTGGGGTTTCTACAAATGGGGCATTTTTAGTGAAGCACTGGGCAGGCAGGGAGGATTCTGCTTTGTCTGATGTTCATATGGTGGTGTCATGTGGTGGAGTTTGCAGGCACGAGATTAACTCTGTAGTAAATACTGAAGTCATCTGGAGAGACATGCTGCTGCACCTCTTAGTTATTAGGTGCTGAGACAAGCTTTTGGAAAGCCAAGAGGTACCAAAAAAGAGAGATCCCAACAATTCAGAGAGCCATCCTCTGACAGTCTTTGAAGTGTCTCTGAGGGGTAAGAGGAATTGTGATAATCAACTCAGCCCCAAATGCTTGCATTTTCTATGAAGCAATCCTTCACACAAATTCCCTGTTCCCCTATCCAAATCATATTGAAAGCAATGAAAAGATTCTCATTGGTTTAATCCATCTTATGGTCATGCCCGAGGAGAAGAGAGATTTGTGATTTTATTGATTACAACTTCAACAATAAAGATAATGTACAGAGTAATAAGCCTTTCTAATTTTAGACTACATAGACTGTGGTAAATATCTGTGAATATCCTAAATGCTTAATTTTCTCTATAAATTTGCTGTATGAGTACTCAGAACCACACGACCTAGTCTTGCTTATTTGGTTATCTATTCAAAATAATGGGCTGTGGTGGAAGAGCTTTATAACACCTTTAATTGTTATGTGGAAGCTCAAGTTGCTGGAGCAGTAAAGAATTTAGCTCAAAGTGTGTAGTTGTTTAGGAGGGGCAAAACATAATGAAACTATAAAAGCAGTGAAAAACTGCTAGACAATTAAACACATCAATTGGAAGTTTTATCTACATAGGCTATAAAAGTATGCAAATATTAATAATTATAATAGAAAGACCCCTTCCAGTGCTGACAGAGAAGAAAAAAAACCACTTCACGTGGAGAAAATTCTGCATGTTATACAGCGTGTTTTCCTGAAAAATCTGCTATGGGATCAGCTATTTACATTAAAGCATGTTTAGCCTATAGATGCCCACTGGGTAGCATTGCATGCAATATATTTTGCTGGTATGAATTTTACCACGTGTGTACATAGGAGACTTTTACAAAGCCATATACAAAATGGGTATAAAGACAGATATAAATGGACACAGTGAGAATAGCAAAAAATCTCATTGAAAAAAGCATTCTCCTTACTACATCATTCACATATACTCCACAAATGTATTGAGGGTGGGTGGTTCTATTTAAATCTACTTCAGCTGCATAAATGAGGAAATTAATTGAGAGCAGAGAGGAACAAGAATCCATCTTCAATTTCCACTGAAAACCACTCAATGTGTTTAGACGTTCATGTGAAATATCTTTGCATTCTGTGACTTTTATTTTTATTTCCAGCTTTCTTCTTTTGGGGGGGGGGGGGGGGGGGGGGGCTGCTGGAAAGCACCAAGAAATGCTCTAATTCAATATCTGATGAACTTTCCTGAGCCATTATTTTTCTCAGTAGTTTATCTGGATTATGGGAAGACCCAACGAGATATTACATGGTTGGGAGTCCTGAACAAAAAGTGAATTATCGACCTGATAGGCTGTGAGTGCAGCAAATGTTTGAATCCTTGTTGTAAACTCTACAAATGTCTCTGGTTTTGGAAGTTTATGGTCTATTGAGCTACAGTAGCTTCTGGCTTTGATTCCACAATAGCCTCTTCCAACTCATTCAAGTCAATAAGGGATTTGATGGTGAATTTAAAAGGAGAGGAGAGGGGCCTAAAATCTTCAAAGTAAGCATCTCCTGAATATTAAGTTGACAGTTGCATTTCGTGAAGTGGCAGTTTTATCCACCTGACATTTTAAAAAAATAATTCCCTTCTGCCCCAAGAGAATCAGAAAATTAGAAATTGAATTGGAACTTGCAGATCAGAAAGAGCATTGATCTTCCTTCCAGAAGGTTCAGAGATGAATGAAAATGTCCTGTCATGACTTATGTCTTCTTCACATCAAACTTTAGCAGGACTTGATATGAGAACAGCTGATCCTTTCTGAGCACTCAGATCACAGGAGGTCCTCAACCTGGCATGGAGGAAATGTGACCAAAGCAAGAGGGACAGAACTCTCTGCCAGGGAGGATCCTGGACTGTTGAAGATGTTAGCTATCTGTGTCATTGCAACTCTGCTCATATTCCCCAGCCTTCCAGAAATTCTTGTTCTGCACAGACTTAAAATAGAAGACTGTAGAAATAATACATCATTCTTACTGGAAAACAGGGACAACTGCTTGATACCCCTGAAAATTTAGTTCTAATTGAAGGACACTAAAGTCCTGAAATAATGCTCATTTTTTTCTCTGTTATAAAGCCACCTTGAGTTTACACACCGCTGAGTGAAATATTTTATCATGAGTATGATTCTGATGTGGGAGGCTGTGATTTAAAATATCTAATCACCGATAAGGTCTGAGTGCATGCCTGGCAGAAGCCAAAAAGCCATCTTCTAGTCATCTCTGTTTTTTATACCTCTAGCTAGGAGGTAATAATAAAAGCATATTTTGCACTTCAAAATTATAACTTGCCTCTGCATTCCAGCCAAGCCTGAACTTATCAGTAAACAAACATAAAAAAGGCAAACAGCACTACTGATTTGTGTTATACATTGTGGAAGTCATTAACTATGACTCAGGTAGCAAAACTTACACATTCTCTCTTTGACAGTGATGACAATTTAATAGTATTTGACTCTGCTGAGTTACATGGAGCATCCTGCAGCAATGAGAGAGGTTGTTTATCAAAATGATAAACATGTTTTCATTTCCTCCTTGGCTGCATGTATGTGATCAGAAGTCTAAGGCCATCAAGAATTCACTTATTCTGGCCACCAGACAGACATTAAGCTATTCAGGACCATCTGTGCTTGAAATGAGTTCCACTTAATGGACCTTCCTAGGGCAGGTCAATCATAATGAATGAATGTGTGCATGAATGCATGAGCAGGGCAGAGCTTTGGTGAGACTTGTTGGGCTGTTTGGCGCTGGCACAGACGGCTGACAGACAAGATGTGCTTTTCTTTTTGGGGTCATAAGCCCAGTGATTTTAGAATTCTCATCCTCTGTTGTATTTGCTTCTAGCTCATTGCAAATGCACCTCACAGCCTAATCCAGATGAAGGTTGTTGTAAGAACTTGTTCGTGCCGCTTGCAAAAAAGATTGCGGTGCCCAAACAACATCATGGGCTTTGCTGGCCAAATTCTGCCTCTGTTACACCATTGATAATTCACCGTGGGAGTACAAGCAAAAGAAATCATATGGACCAATTTTAACAACATTTCCAGACAGTTCATTAGGACCATAGCTGGTTTATGGTAGCTCCATTTATTTATTACAGCTTCAAGTAGCCAGTTTAAGTGCCAGTGCTGTCATCCTGCTAAGGTCACAGACCCATATGTTATTCTGAAAATGCTTAAGTGAATGCAGATTCTGTTGCTAGACATAGGGGAACTGAGAAAATTTAAAAGAGAAAATAAATTCTATAGGCTCCAAGAAAATGTTTGACAACGTGGTAGCAAAAATTCTTCAGATACTTGCAGACTTGCTGAAAAAGTGCTCCCAGAAACTAATGGATAAAAAAAATTGCCCCCTCACCACCTCCTGTCTTTATACAAACATCCAAGAGGAAGGAGCAGCAAGCTGGTGACAGCCGTTGTTTTTACATTTACTATAAAGAATTCAGGTTTGGGGGCTGCAGTTTAAAGAGTTTTCAGTTTGAATAAGCTTTGGAAACTTCCCAGGTGTAATTAATACATTCATAAGCTTTAATCAAAATGTTTATGCCAGCTAATGTGCCAGAACTACAGACTACACTGTGCACAGGGGAAAATACTATACTTTACTTTAAGAAATTATAAGCCACTACTATGGAACTTACAAAGCCACATTTTTGCTTCTGACAGGAATATGTAACAGATGGAAAAACAAAGTCCCATGCCACACTGTGAGCCACCTCACAAGTGAACAAATAAAAGACTCCTCACAGCCACAGTGCAATTACACTCCAATTTTTCTTTTCCATACAATCCACTGACATTGTTTATCTGCTCCAGAAGGAAAAGGACCAAGCTTACAGGATGCATTCTGAGAGCAACTGGAGAATTCTTAGGGTTTGCACTCATCTTCACAAGGTCAAGGTTAACTACCATCAATGAAGACACAAAACAGCTGAACTCGGCTCATAAACCTGATACAACACAAAGGCACCAACAAAAAATTGACCTAAGTATAACCTATCAGCATTAGTCCTTACCTAATTATTTTCCATTATGATAACTGATACAAATAAATTGATGAGCTATATTTAATATGAGGAATTACCATAACCATGGGAATTCAGAATTCTCCATGCATGCTCTGCAAATCCCCCTGACGGTGGACTTTTTTTTAGCCCAGTGGATCAGAATAGACTGCAGTGGTCTGTTTCCTAAATTTCTATTCATATCTTCATTAATATTCAGTATTTTGTTGTTCATTATGCAAGATCTACTTTGTTATTTTCATTTTGGGAAGTCTCTATGCAACAGCAGCAACATCCGTGGCTCCCACTGTGGGTCATTAAGTTTTGGGTTGGGATATTATTTTCTGGAATGCTATTGCTGTGAAAGGATTCTGGAGACACAGAGTACCCTCTTAAAGACACTGCTGCTCTGCAAAAGACCAGAACAAGAGGGCCATGGCTAGTGAATTTTTTTTTTCCCTTGGAAATACACTTTGTTTTAAACTTTAAATCCTACTGAGGTTTTTCTGATGTCTGAGTCACTTAAAGAGCATTCCTGGAGGTGCCAGCTCTGAGAGCCCATGGGATGGTGCAACATTCCTGCAATTCCTGTGCCATGCACAACACCCCCAGTTTGAGTGAGAGAAATAATGGGATTATCTTGCTTTGTGCTGGCCCATGGTCAGAGTCTGCAGAAGAGTTGCTGAATGAAGCAGGTCAGTTACTGTGAAAATTCATTTCACACTCAGCCAAAGTTCTGAGAGATTCTGGAGTGAGAACTCCTGGACTAAGAGGGGCAATGTGCATTCTCACAAACATTTCTGGTGATTTATCTTAGAAAATCTGAAGTTTCTAAGAAAAAATCTTGACCAAAAAGGCCATTTTAGTGAAATCAAACTTTTCTGCAAAAATGAAAAACAAAAGAACTTCTAGAGGAAAATTATATCTTTAAAATGTTTTGTACAGTAGAATGTTAATATTTCAATTTAATATTAACTTCTTTTTTTCCCAATTGCATTTTATTTCCCATTCAGTGTAATATGGGCAGCAGGGATATGCAAAGCTCTAATTAGCAAAAGGATTTTTAGTCTTTTACAATTTTCTATTAGTGCTCTCTGCCATCAGGCACAGGAAGCTTTCTATCTGAGAGATTTACAGATTTTATACACCACAACTATGACCATACACCCAGAATAGGATAGGCTGTGATCCTCAAAAACTGGTTTATTCTCAGAAATTAAAAATAGATATTTTCTGTAAAGGAGAAGTGGTATGGATTCTGCTCCTGAATTCACAGAGGACACCAGCACGTGAGCTGTGCTTGGAGCTTGGGCTGGCTCATGGATTTCCATATCAAACCAATACACACACCAGAGAATAGGCTTTTCTGCTAAAGAGTCTTGCAAATTGATCTCCTGAGAAATTTACGCAGGACCTTATTCTTATGCATATTAAAAACAATAATAATAAAAAAAAATCTCTTACAGACGAATCAAAGGGAAAATGGTCTCCAGAACAACAAGGCAACCTTCTAGCAGCTCCTGCCTCTGGCACATTGCAGCTCCAAAGGCAGAGGAAAAACCAGCAAGGCTGAGGAAGGCGAGGGGGCAACAGGGCAAGGGTGGCTGGAGAGGAATGCTGATGAGGAATCTGCTCCCAGTTCTTATTTAAGCAGGGTTATGAGTAGTTTTAATTACAATATGCCCTCAGAATGACAGAATCAATGGGGAAATCCCCCCTCTGGTGTGTGGAGCTGTCCCTGCCAGGGCCAGACCCACAGGACTGATTGCTTTCTCGTCACAGGGAGTGTGGAGAGGGAGTTGTAACAGGGACTATCAGCACTCGTCTGTTCATTAAATACAAAACCCAGACATGGAACTCACAAGGCAGCAAGAATTCTGTGTTCTGTTAGTGGGGATCTTCAGCCTTTTAATGAGTTTTTTTTTTTTTTTTACTGCAAAGGGAGGCCAACTTACAGCAACTTTGAGAAATGGAGGTTAGAAATTAGAAGTCTTGGTGGGATTTACAGCTCTGGAATGCCATTAAGAGATGTATATGATGGGCAGGACTTAATTCTGAAAGAGAAGAATGTTACTTTCGAGAAATAACTGAAGTTCCATATCAAAAAGTAATAAGAATTATGACTCTAAATTTCATTGATTTTCAGTGAGATATGACACTCCTGGAGGTCTATATCACTTGTAAATAGGATGTCTTGGTCTAAATGATGTATGCCAGTAAGGCTGAGCATAAAATCTTGTAAGTACCTTTAAAAAAAATCATGCTCTTAGTCACTTGGGTGGTTTGGAAAAAGTAATAGTTGATATGTCAGAGAGGATTAAAAAACGAGTGTGGACAAAATAGACATAATATGCCTGCATTGAAGCAGTGCTCCTCCTATACCTTAAACTGCAGGCAGCAGTATAAACTAGAGATTAAAAAGACCTGCTGTGCTATTCTGATCATTGCTTTGCAGTTCCACAATTCTTGCCCAGAACAAATTTTTTAAGTATCAAAGCGGTGGAGAAATGTACATTTCTGGTGCTGAACAGAAATGAACACTTCCAATATTGGCATCTCTACTTCCTTTCCAGAGAACAGTGGAAATTCAAAGAGGAATTAGGCTTGAAAATACCCTCACAATAAAATTTGAGTGAACCAAAGAATATTGTTCTTGGAACCTCAAAATGTTCTAAATGCTGCCAGCAAAAGGCATCCAAAGAATCAGTGTTAAGTTTCAGGAAAAGCACCCAATGAAAGAAAGACAGGACTACTCTCTTTCTGGATGGAATAATTATGTAAGTTGATAAGAAATAAGTGATTCAGTCACAGTTGCTGATGAGAAATAGATATAGAAATGTTCATGAGGAGTGGTTACTAAAAAGGATTTAGAAATTATTCTATGTCAACTATGCAAGCACAGCTTGGTTCTGCCAGAGTCTCTTTTGCCCAACAGGTTTTTCCCAAGCACCAGATCTCTAAAACTGCCCAATACATTTATTGAATACCTTCATCTCCAACTACCCAAACCGGGAAACTGCATTAATTTTCCCTCCAACCTTAAAGAGACTCACAACTTCTTATTTTGCTTATGATGCAGCCTTTGAATTTTTCATATGGTACATGAAAATGTCACATTTGAGGATTTAAAAAAATATTTATAAAATAATCCACTGATTACAAAGCAGCCCTGCAAAAACCAACTTTCAAATCCAGGCTTTGACTCATCACAAAATGATTCAGGAATCTTAAATTCTTGTGGAAAAGTAAAACAATATTGCTGTATACAGTTCATCTTTTGATATGATGGTTGCAGATAAATTCATCCCCCGATAATTTTATCCACTAAGGTGATTAGCCTGTGGAGAGCCTATAATGTGTCTGCTGAGCACACTAGCAGAGTTTATGGTAATGCTCTTGTCATGCTTTATAAATGTGTGAGGTGCTTTTATGAAGCAGTTAGATAAAGGGTGGTGAAAGTAATGTGATCCATAAAGAATGCAGACTGATGAAGGGCTGGGATTGCAGAGATTCTACAGACAGACTGATAGAATTATAACCAGTGCAGAGGCTGCATCAATCTTCCAGTGAATGGCAATAAATAAAATAACAGGAAGGAATGGTTCTACACAAATTTGGCCAATGTATAAAACGGAGAAGTCAGGGTGGGATCAAAGTGAAGAGGTAATGGGATCTCTTATGGATGAGTTGACTTGCCACATAGCAGTAATGTTTTATTCTGTGGGGTTGACCACATCCTACAAAATCCATGAGAAGGAAAACAAAGAGTGCAAGTTACAGCAAAAGTCACTGTCAGGTGCTGTGTGTGATGAGCAGCAGCAGTAAATCCTGTCCTCTGCAGCAGCTGAGCAATGCCAAGCAATCACTTCCCAGGCATTTTTCAGTGGACAAGTGTGCCCATTATCCCACCCCATATATTTCTGGAATTATTCATGCCGTGACCGCCAGCAGCTGCTCCTGCATTTGAACAGAAAACAATTTCTTTGCCAGGATCTGGCTGCACAATGGCGCAGAAGGACAGAGGATTGGACCAAAGGCTCACAAGCAATCAGTTGTTTTTGCATGGAAAGCATTTTAAACTGCATTCACTATCCATAGCAGAAGAACTTGGTAGTCTCCAGCCTAAGGAATTTATAGCACACTCATTTCTGAACCTTATTTACCTTCAAGCACAGTCGAGCACTCCAGTAAATGTTAGGGGCTGGGTATGTGAGCAGCAATATTTTAACTTTCAGAATATTACACTTCAGTTATGAACTAACAAGTCAAGGAGCTCTCTTTCAAAATAATCTATTTTAACTTTCAGACTACTCTACTGTGGTTAGGAATTAGCAAATTTTAAAAAATCTGCCACAAAATGATCTATTCCCTCCAGACTTAAGCATGATTGAGCTGTTTTACTTCTGGTCAGGATCAAACTACGGCTGAGGAAGAGGAGGAAACAGAGGATGAAGTGAGACTCAGACCATATTCTCAGAATTTAACTCATCAGTGCAGCCACTTCTGTGGGAAGCCTCAGTGCGAGGGCTGCTGCCCTGTCCTCACTGAAATTTGTAGGGAGGGGACAATGGAAATATTTAATTTCATGATAATTTTGGCACCTCTTATTTTCTTTTGGTTTTTTTCCGGTGATGTTCATCTCAAACAAAACAAGCCTGACTGATTCTCTTTTTCCATATTATTTAATCACTTACCAAACCTCTCTTCTCCTACATTTTTCCAAAGTCCCTCTCCTGAGCTGCTTTTTTTGCATGACTCTCCATGTTTTGATGTCTCTCTCCTCCCTATTTCTGTTGATGAGCAATATTTACTTCCTGTCACCTTGATTTGCTCTCTTTTCACTCCAGCTCTCTGCATACAATTGTAACCCTGATTTATTCTGGTTTCCTACTCTGTCTCCCTCTTTACCTTTTTTTCAGCTGCATTGGCTGTTTCTCTCTCTGACAATTTCTTTCTCTTCTTTCTGGAATCTCCTGATGAACAACACAATGCAGTGCTGCCTCCTAATAATTGATCACCTGGCTGCTGTTCAGATTTGCACTGCTCCTCTGAATACCTGTGCAATCCAGTTCACTCTGTTCCTTTATAATGTGAATAAAAAGGGCTGCACGCTCGAGTGGAAATACAGGAAGTCTAGTGAGCAAATAATTTCTTACTTTGAAGCAACATGTGACACATTGCAACATTGGCTTGAAATTCATATTAATTTATTTTTTATTAGTTAAACAGTAGTTGTATGCACGGAGCTCTGCAGAACCTAAGAGGCTGGGCAGAAAACAAATTTATTTTTTTCTCCCCTGTTTACCCTTGATGATGATCAGTATTCATCCAAACAATCTCTAAGAGAATTTGGAATCTGATTTTTCAATTAAAAGTTGCTTTTTAAGCAGACTTCTTTAAAAACTGAAATATTTTTGATGAAAAACATTGAAAACATTTCATTGGCCAATGACAACAAATTTCAATTCAAGATAAAATCCCTGTCTCAGTGTGTGTCATAATTCACATAACTACTTTTAGCAAATGATTTCCAGTTTCCTGTATAGTACTACAGCCTCACTCTGCACCTCACTCACATCATCAGCAGAAAGGGGAAAGTGTCTTGAAAGCTGAAGTTCAGACAAAGAAGGAAGTAAGGAATTATTTGAGCTATGCCTCTTATGGTCACAAAGAAACCATTTTACATTAAAAAAAAAAAAATCAACTTTTGCTCTAAAATAATCCAAACTATTTATTCCAGGGAAATAATGCAAAAAGCAAAAAAAATACATGCACATGTCCACTACATATCCTGCAGCTTCCTGAGGAGAAGCAGCCCCTCTGATGTGCTGCAGATTCTGTGCTAATTCCAGCACTGCCCCCAAAGGGTCCTCCTTCCCCAGCTCTTAGGTTTGTCCAGATTAGTCCACCTTTGAGTTAGTTGGGAAAACCCCATTTCACTCAAACCCCAAGGTTTTTCTTCAGAAAGCTCAGATTAAAATGCCATCCCACAGGGCTCATGAGGATTTAGCTCCAGGTGAGCCCCACCAGAGAAACGACCCCCAGTTCAGCTGCCTGCATTTCCAGTCTTAAAAGCTTTGGATAATATTGTCTGTAAACTGGACTTTCATTAGAAATAAAAAAAAGAAATCAAGAAAATAACTTGAAACAGGACAGCTCTGCCAACTCTCCTTAATGCCGTGCTGGTAATTAGAAGCAGAAGAGGTCATCTTGCCCAATATCAAAATGTTTCTCTCCACACACTCATGAGCATCTTGCTCAATTTATTGTCACATTATTTAAGCAATTGGACTTCTGCTGGTGCAACAGGGGATCCTTTGAAGATGCCATTCTAGTGCTTAATGGGCTCTACCATTGGGCTGAACAGAAAAAGAATGTTCTGTTTTCTTTTGCTCAGTTTTCCTCATTAACACTAATTGTGATGCTATGACCAACTGAACACAACTATTCCCTGTTCCACATTTATGGATGTCAGACAAGTTTCAGATGGTCACCACATCCCCCATCATCATTATCACCACTTAGACAAGATGTGCATTTGCTGCTTCTCTTCATCTTTCTTCCCATCACCTTTCTGATGTCCACAGCTCTTCCCAGCATTGACACCACTGATGCTTAAAAATTCCACTATATAACTATTACATTATTATTAAAAGTAATAGAAATTCTGTGCTGCAAATTGGATGAGCATTATTATCTCCATTTAAGAGAGAAAATCTGCCCAATTTTCCCAATCCAGCATTTATCCCTACCCAGCTCTTCAGGACTATTAACTAAAGCATAGACAACCAGCACAAGTTAATAAAGTTTCAAGAATATTTGATCACCAGTGTATAAACTACCAGATACATTGATACTTATTTCTTCCTGGGCACATCAGCACTGTGGAAAGGAATAAAAAGCAGGGTGTGGAAACACAGATGCTCTGTGATAGAAACTCCAGGCTACAGTCTGAGATGGAAGAGGAATGCCATGTCTCATTGAAATGGTGCTCTGTGCTTCCCAGCAGTGTTCCCAACAAGGAAAGACGCTATTGCCTCCTGCTCTTGGAGAAAATGCCACCCCTTTCCTATTTTCCCCATCCCACTGTAGTAGCTGGCAGTTTTCCAGCATTAATGCTTGAAAACTTCTTTTCCCCAGGTATATTAGTTCACTTTTTTTCCTAGATACACTTACATGATTTCCTGGGCCTTTAAATCTTTCTGATCCTTTGTGTTATGAGCCTTGTACCTCAGTGACACATGTTGTAACACATATTTTACTGTCACTGGTAAATTGGCAGAGGCTCTGTTTCCTGCGAGCCACAAACTGGATAAAGCCATCCCCAAATATTTCTTTTAAAACCTGAAAGATGTGTTTTTTTCTTCGCAGGAAAATAAACTAACATTCACAACAGCCACGGCCCTAAATGGAGTAAAATTAACAGATTTTCAAGCCCAACCTACCAAGTTATCCAGCACTGCAAATGTGGGTTTCCCTCTTGTTGCAGTGGGAGCCTTCTCCCATCAAACTGCACACTAACAAAGAAGGAATTTAACCCTGCAGCCAGAAAAACTACTGACTTTCCACTGAACAAACAAAAATGTAATATCAGCAATACCTTTAAGGCAGCCTGGGTTGACAAACAGGTGCTCCCTCTGTAAGACAGTTTTCTTATTGATCTGTGCTAACATCTTGCAGAAGTGAACAATCTCATTGCCATGTCAAAGGCTAACCATCTGTGAACAAGTAATGCAGCCAGAAAATCCTTGTTGCTACAATAATAGCTTTAGGACGTGGATTTTGTTTCAATCACCACAAAAAGAAACCTTCAGGAAACTTCACAGAAATTATTTTTCTGATAAATTAATGTACCTACAAAAATACCTTTGCTTACACAAATTTAATCAAAATAAATGACATTAATTTACACACTATTGAGTGAGTAAGGTTACTAAAATAATTTGAAAGTTCATTTTTTTTCCTTTTTCCTCCTTTGATATTGCAATCACCTCACATTCTCATGCATCACAGTCCTTGTTTTATTTAAAAATCATAATTCTCTCTGTGGAACAAATCACCTCTTCAATACCTGAATATATATGTTAATGCTTTCAGGATCAGATTTTTTTTTTTTTCTTCACATCAATAAACAGTATTCAGCCATGCTGGAACCACAGTTTTAGACTAAAAGACCATTCTAAGAGATGGATGTGCAAGCACAGTGTCATACTGAGAGACAGAACAGTGAATTAATGATTCTGGAACAAAAAATCAAATGGCAGGGCTTTCTGGGACCACGAGGCAGTCTTGTGAGAAACTTTCTACAGTGAGATAGCATTAGGACCTAAATAATTCTCATGTCAGAGAATATTGATGTCCTCTGACATT
This sequence comes from Sialia sialis, assembly GCA_009812075.1. NCBI lineage: Eukaryota > Metazoa > Chordata > Aves > Passeriformes > Turdidae > Sialia > Sialia sialis. The sequence continues at coordinate 15,549,254 of VRYO01000638.1, read as the reverse complement.
AATTTTGACTAAGGATTTTATAATCTGACTGCTCCCTTAAAAAGGTGAACCAGGAGCTCCCTTATATCAAGGTAATTAAATAATTATTATTATTATCATCATCATCATCAATCACCACTAATTACTGTCTTTGAGAAGTTACTGGACATTGTTTAGTCCATATTTAAGTGTCAAGTGTATAGTTTTGAAAAAATCTAGAATGAAAATAATCAGTAGAATTTTTCAATCTATCTATTGAAAAAAATCTGTGTTTCTGGCTAGATCTGGAAGGCCTTAACTTTGTCCTCCTGCTCACTGGTTATTCCCAGGGAACAGCCTCATGGAATACCAGCAGCATCCAGGAACAACTCCAGTTCCCAAATCCTGATGAAGACCTGCCGGGAGCAGAGCCAAGCTCAGTCTCTTGCACCCAGGTGAAATTGGTGAGGACACTGAGAGCAGATGTGTCAATGGCACAGCTGAACACTGAGAGATTTGGGGACACTAACAGCTACTGAGGAGCAGATTGCTGTCCACTCAGAGCTGGGATGAGGATATTAGTGCATGGAGCAGAAAGGAGTTGGGGTTGTGCGTTGGAGCTCCTGGTCAGGAGCTGCAGCAGAGACAGAGTCAGGGAATCCTGGACCCCGAGACTTCCCAGCTCAGTGCACAGCACAAGCTGGGCTGGGAAGAGGCACAACAGGAACAGAGCTGCCACAGTTTTCTCATTCTCCTCTCCTGCTTGGTTCATTCCTGTTTTCACTACAGCAGTCTCAGGCCTGTCATCCCTGATGGAAGAACATGAGGGGTCTGTTATCTTCGTGCATAAATATTGCACCTGGGCACTTGTGAGCTGCTCCCCACCATCCCTGCTTTGTTGACTTGTTTCAGCTGAAAGTTTTCACAAATTGAAATATTGGTTCAAATTATTTTAAAATTAGTCTGGATAAAGAAAGTATCAACAGGAAATAGAAACCACAGCACTGTCAGTAATTCAGTGAAGTCATGGTTCTCTCTTCTTGCGTTTTTTCAACCCAAAACATCAGAGAAAACAAACTGGAACTTCTTGATGTATATTTGCATATTTGTTTACTTTTCAAACTAATTAGCTTTTAAAGTATTACCAGGGAGCGGAACAAATGTACCGTATAGCTCCAAAAACAATACAAGAGAAACTGTTTGCATTTGAATGAATTTACTTTGCTGGTGCCATGGATGTGTCAGCCCAGTGAACACTTAATGTTGAACATTAATTATACAAACAAAAGAAATGGCACAAAGCTGTTGTCTCTGTTAGTTTTCTCCCAGGATTCAGCCATGTTTACGTTGGAGGTTTTGTGTCCTAAATAAATTCCCAACTGTGACTGCTCTAAATGGGATGATATTTCAGATGATTGAAAATATGCACTGATCAATGCCCAAGACAAACAAGCTCTCAGCTGTTGTTGCTCCCTCCCTGACCCTCACTCAGTAAGAAATTCTTTTTAACATGCTGTGAATTTCATCAGTGGTCATCAGCATGATGGACTGATGGTGGCTCTGCTCCCTCTGGCCAGTTCCTGACATGCAGCTTTCCAGTCAACTGCTCACGGTTTATGGCTTTACTTCTGACCCTCAGGACAGGGAGAGTAAGCACTTGGACATCAGAACATAGCAAAAAAAAAAACCAAAAAAAGATAAGTGTGCAACTGCACGTTGAAACTTCTTGGAGAAATTTGGATTCAAAGTGAACCTTTAGATTAAATTTAGGTTTAAGCTAAGCACCCCTCTCCCCTCATAGTTTTGACTGTGAATTAAAAAAACCCCAAAACCAATAATGAAGCCAATAAATATCTGTTGAGAGGACTCAGTAAAATAGCAATAGAAAGGGAAGAGGACAAAAAATATTCAACTGCAACTCTTGGATACCCAACAGTAAAAAATAAATTTTACTATGGTAGTGAACTAATATCAGTTAAGAACAAAATTTAAATGTTTCTAACCAACATAAGAGTGACTTTCTGAAGAAAAATATTACTGGGGCGATGAGCAAGAGAGATGGTTGGAGCAATGAGTAATGAGGGTAGTGAGAGATGTGTGGAAAATAGGAAATTTCACAGTGTATTCCAATGTGAAATCCAGGAGTTAAGAAAGAACATTAAGTTGAAGGTTCAAAAAAAAAAAAAATGGAAAAATCTCACACAAGGCACATGAGAAAAAGTTTTCCATAAGCTCACAAAGCAGTTAGAAAAGCAAATTCTTTTAGGGGTTATTAAACACAATACCTGCACCACAAACTGCTGAAACCTGGAAAGGTCTAGAGGGAAATTCTCATTGTTGGTTTATCACTCCTGTGCTCTGCCTTAGCATGTGTTGCAACTGCTACTGGAAACGAGATTGGATTCCTGACCTGACCCAGTATGGTTGTTTTTAAATTCCCAGAGATGGTCCCAACGTCCCAGAGGTCATTCTTCTAGTCATCTGAAAATAGTAAGCCACTGCAAAGTATCACCAAGCTATTTAGGACACATATTCCTAACATAAATCATATATTGGGACTTCCATATCCATTTGCAGGTCTTGCATTTCCATTTTTTCCTCCTCTTATCCAGGGCAAATCTCCATCTCCTGTATTCTCTTTATATTCAAATCACATCAGCTTTGACGTTCCTTCCCCAACCCGTGCTATGAAATGCCATCACAAATGCACCCTAAACTTTTATTTATTTCCTCACCATCTGACAGCCTGCCTGGTGGAGCCTTGTCCAGAGTCACTGCTACAGGACTGAACAAGGCAGCAAATGTCAAAGTTGTCATGCACATTCCCCAGTTCTTTGATTTCTGCTGCCAGCCACACCTTCTGCAAAACTTCTTTGTTCTTGGGCTTCAAGCTAAGGAGGAATTTCCCACGTGTCTGAGAAATCCTCAGATTTCTGAGCATCCCAGATTCACTGCTAAATGGTCCTTAAACATGTACAAACCTGGAACACAAATACTGCCAAAATAGATCAGAACAATTGTCCATCATCTCTTCTGCACTCCCTGTGACAGATGAAACACAAAGGACTTCAAAGGAACTTAAAAGAGCCCTTAAATGGGACAACTGCAGTATAAGCTGCCTACACACAAATTTTCTGGGGAATAGGAATTCCTATTCCTTTGAGAGCTTTTTATTTAATCCTAGAGAAATTCATAATGTTCAAATGATCCAGAAAAATACACATATTATTATATGTCCCTATTACTATTGGTGTGCCGTACCTTTCACTTACATTATACACTGTGTTAGTAAATATTTTAAACCTGTTTCTCTGCATCAATTATACAAATTTCCTGGGTATCTGCATTCATTCATCAAAAGGATGGCAAATATAACAGTTACTCCACATTCAATTTTATGCCTCTTCTGGAGCTTTTGTATGGTCACCTACATGTCAATTTTTGCTCATATAAAGCTATTTCCTCAACTCTCAAACACATCATGTGGCTCCTATTTTAGATTTCACTAATGCTTTAAAATTTATGATAAAAGGGGCAATGTGACTCGGCCAGTAGACACATCTTAAACACCCATAATGACATTCAAAGTTCAGTATTCAATACAGCATTTCCCATTCTTATCCTGGTGTGCTGGAGCAAGTCACCAGTTTGGGCACACCTATTTCACCCTGACACCGTTTTTTTTCCCAATAACCAATGTTTTCCTAATAAATCACCCTCTGCAGTTTCAGCAGACAGGTGATTTTCCCTCACCACTCCAAGGGCAGCAGGTGTCACACCCCTGGGACTATCCAGCTCTGCTTTCAAATCATTCCCCATTTTCTTCCTATCCTCTGGGGCCTGAGCTCCTTTCATGCTGTTCTGCAATCTCTGCTCATGCCCAGGAACAATTCAGCACACGTTCCCCTGGGTGCTCTTGTCTCTCTAGCTTTTACATCTTGACAACATCACCTCCCCTTGTTCCTCACTTACAGGATCCTTCACCGATCCATTATTCATTTCCAGAGCACGGTGTTGTGAACTGTGTCGCAGGTTCAATTCACAATCTTGTGAACCAGATGTTCTGCTCAGGAGAAAGAATTGGGTCTTTGAATCCAGTGGTCAGGATTTAATTAGAGTCCTGTACAAGGACTGCCTGGAGCCCAGACATGATCCTGTAAACGGCCCTTTAAATGCACATCTCCCTAGTTGAATGCAAAGGCAGAGTAATGCCCCAAGGCTAAAATTATCCTTTGTGATTTTCTTTCTGTGCAAACATTTGTTTTGTTTTTCCTGCTTTTATAGTTTTTTTTCAGACCATCTACCCTTACAATACCCTTTTACCTAGTTTTCATCCAGTGAGAGTCTTTAGTATGTTCTCTATCAGCCTAGTTTGTATCTGTCTAAGTCAAGACTTTACATGTCCTTCATAAAAAATTTTCATTCCACACTTCTCCAAAGGTGCCAGATCATTGCCCAAACTATTTATGGTAAATATTATATTTGTACTAATTAATTAGCATTAAAAATAAGATATAACCGTAACAAACATTTCTGCACACCTTTAGAAATGCTTTAAAAGAGTGTTAGCACACTAAAGGCTTTGCTGATGGTAATTCCATTATTTGCACACATCACACACACTGTTACATGAGCATTATTCAAATTTACTTTGTCTTGGTGGTTTTAATATAGATGGATATAGATATAGATATAGATATAGATATAGATATAGATATAGATGATATAGATATAGACATAGATATAGATGATATAGTTATAGTGGTTTTAATGTTAATATTGGTTTCCATGCAGTGAGAGAGAATTTTAGATTACAGCAGGGGCCATGAACTACAGGCATTTTTTAGCAGTGGCTGTGCACATCAGCCTGTGAAAATTCTGGATGCACATGCACAGGGTGGGCAATTGTGCACATCAGCATCCATCCATGTCTGCAACTGTCTGTGCTGAGCATGCCAGGCTTGGGTCTGTGTGCAGATATTAAGAGTTTTCCATGTTATAGGCACAGGGCCTATTACAGAAAATCATTCATTACAGATGAGCAGTACATTTTTCGGCATTTTTTCCAATCATTTAAATATGTTTCATATATTTTTAGCTCAGTTCATTAAATACATGCAGAAACTTGCTCACATATCTATAATTCCACTGGGCTACTCTGAACATAAACTCTATATACTGCAGAGTTTGTGTTTTACTACTGCTGCCATGAGCTTTGCAAACTTAATTGCCAGAGTGACAATATTTCAGACAGAGCTGTGAATTGAGGCTGCTGTTGGAAGGCTGTGTATCACAGCTGAGGTGGTGGAGGGCAGACACTGCATATCAGCTGGTTTGTGGGGAAGTGTTACAATTTTATTCATGGAAAGCCAATTTCTGTGAATGCCAGACAAGCCTGCAAGGCACTAAAGGATGTGTCAAGGTCTTTCCACCACACTGCCTGGTCCTTAATGCCAATCACCAAAGAGCAATAGGAGGAAAGGCAAAGCAACTTCACCCTTGTGTCCAGCTTTTAAAATTTACTATAGACTCTGGATAAGAGATGTTGATTTACAGTAATTTCACAATTATAAGCCGCACCTGATTATAAGCCGCACATCCGGGTAACTGGGTAGACCACGGGATTTGACCATATATAAGCCACACCTGAATATAAGCCGCTTCCTTTTTTTTTTTTTTCCCAGCAAGGATCCATGTGCAACAAACTAACGAGTTAGTAACAGAATTGCACCAGAGCAGGGTTTGGTGTCAGGTGCTCAAGTTGCAAACAGTTTTCATAGACCAGTGAAGCCTTTAAAGGCAGCCCCAGGCGCCCTCCCCGGCCGGCTCTCACTTCTGGGTTGGCATTTCCCTGGGATTTGTCCATAGATAAGCCGCACCTGATGATTAGCCGCACTACTGGGGTAGGCTGGATCCCTCAATGAAAAAGGTGCAGCTTATAATCGTGAAATTACTGTACTTTCCCAAATATGGTGGCAGGTTAATGACCTCATACTTGGATTCTTTTCACAAACAAGCTTCTGTCCACTGTGATTTTTCCTTGGATTGCAGAGGGTCACAGCCACATCAGTTTAACTGAACAGCAGCACCAATAAACACCTGCAGCTCAACTCAGCTTCAGCTTCCCCATCTCAGGCTAAGGGTTGCAGATGAACGGAGGAGGGATTTCCTGATCTTTATATCCACTATTATCAAAATAATTATTTCATGTCCAAACATAATTCATAGGAAAAGCAGAAGGGAAAAGTTTTCTCTTTGATAATACAATAGAATCAATAACAATAATTAACTAATGAGATGGTAATAACACAGAGAAGTGGAACTGAGGAAAAAAAGCTGAAGTACAAACATTGGAGCATCAGGAATTTGAATTAAGTAGACATTTCTGTCTCTGGCTCACTTTGAATTTCCACAGCTATTCTGAGTATAGGTAACAAAATCCACTAAAGTACCTTTCTAAGAAGCTTCTGAGGAATTAACATAGCTGAAAAGAAATTTATCTCATAAGGACAGCTCAGAGTGCAAAAGCTGACAGCAGATTTGGTCCCTGCGTGCCACATAAAATCTTGAGGCAAAATCCTGGTACCACGGAAGAAATTGGCAAATGTGGACAGGATTTCACTCTGTTTGCTTCATGATTCAAACTGAAAACTGCTTTGTTTTTGGGATGTGGGCTGTATGAAATTGAGTTCCTTCATTTTATCTGTGCAGATGATCTCTAGCCTATGGTGAAGGTTTCCAATCTCTGAATAAAAGAGGGTTAGTGCAATTTAAAAGTTGATTTTGTGGACCGGTTCCTTTTCCCCCTGCTCTGGGGCTGTAAATGGTTCAATTAGCAGGGTATCATCAAAAAGTCTATGAAGTTTATCCACCACACACCCAGAAATCCAGGTGTTTCTTTAGTTAATTTTGTAAAATATCTTTCTGCATGTGTTAACCTCCAGGGTTAGGTGGGTTTTTTGTTTACATTTGCTAGCAAAATTTTCCAAAGAAGAGAAACAAAGGACGAAATCAAATGTTCAAAGGAACACAATAACACGACATTATTGTGGAAGGGATCCAGACAAAAAACCTACTCTAATAAAAACAGAGTTGTGTGGTTTTTCTAAGAAAATTCATAGCCAAAATGTTGAAAGCCTTGGTTCTACATGATCTATTTATATATTTGGACAAAATTATATGAATATGTTTTTGAGTAAAAAATCATGAATACCAGAAACATTTCTCTTTAGACCCCTTACATCTAATTTTCATTAGAAGCAAAGTTATGTAAACATCTAGGGTTTACACTGTAGAACTGTACTCATCCCTGCACAGAGAGCTCCATCACATCTCCAAGGGCTACAAGTGGTGATCATTCCTTGGAAAAAGCACTTCTGGCAGTATGGATATCACACTCATTCAACACTAACTGCTTTATGAACAGCTATATCACCTCTTCCTAGGATCTATTGTGGACAAGATAGTGCCAAGAAACTCCCTGCTCTATGCTTAAATTCAGAGTATTTTCTTCAAGAAAAGGGTCTTTGGCTGGCTGGAGACAGTTTCCTACCTGGGTGAGTTAATAAACAATAGTGAATCAATTTGAGAAAGGCTATTGCTACAGTAAGAATGACTGGAAGTTACTTGGCAGCTTGTTTTATTTTAGAAAGGAAACAGAATTTCAGAAAGTATTTGATTCTTGGATTCCTGCACTTAGCTCGATGACAGATTTCAACCCCCTCCCCCTTTCTTTTTTTTTTTTTAACTACAAGAGTTGGGCAGCAATGCAGAATGTTTTAAAAACTGCATTTTTTTTAGTTTTCACTCCTTGCCAGATCTAGAAATTGACTTTTAAAACTCATGTAGAGCACGCCCAAAAATACTCTCTGTTAAAGTCATCATTATATTGCAACTAAGAGTAACAAGAACCTCTTGCAGGGCTCACCCATTTATGAAGAGCTCTGCCTCATTTAAGGATGGCCTGCATCACCTGGAATGTGTCCTACAAACTTCAAACATCTCTGCAGGGCTTTTTCCTGCCAGGGTGGGACCCTCTTTAGCTATTTGTGTTTTCCATTCAGGGCTGAGCTGCTTCCCGGCCAAGCAAGTCCATGGCTTCCCAATCCCCAAAAACTCCCTGTTCACCAAAATATAAAGATTGTTAATGGCAACAATGAAATTACTGACACAGTCCCATTCCCAGGAACTTCAATACATTATCCTGTAGTATCACCAATTAGGTATTTTTCATTCATCAGCATAATTGTCAGGGTGTCAGCCACTGTGGAGCCTCTTCACCAAATAAAATCAGAATCAGCCCTTTTGTTTGTGCTTGGGTTTTTTCGTGTTTTGGTGGGGTTTTGTTTTTTTTTCCCCCCCAAGATGGACACTGCATTTCAATACCATTCTTCCCATCATGGCTGGCAATTCTATTTCCTGACTCTTATTACTTATTTGCTTTTTTCTTGCTGTTCCTCTAATTCTTTTTTTCTTTTTCAATCTTTGCACTGTGTTACAATTGCTCCTGAATCTGATATTTACTACAATCTTTGTCCCTAAAAAATCCGGGTAATACAGTAAGAAGCTGCTCTAAATGTAAACTAAAATACCTATAAATAAATAAAATATAAATTTATCTAAATAGTAACAAAAATCCCAGGTCTTTGAAAGCTGAGGAATCCCCTTTTCCAGTCACCAAACAGCAATTATTATTATGACTTTCATGCAGCAGTAGGCAGTATTATGTTTGCTCAAAAGACAGAGTAATAGATAAAAAAGGGATTATCAATTAATGTTAAATTATATTATCTATTTCCATCTATAAAATCAGAGACTGGGTGTGACTTCACTCCAACATACTTTGAAAAAGGCAAATAAAGGAGAATGAGAGAAATGCTATGAATTGACTTTGAAGCAAAGCACATGCTGTACTTAAATGGAGATTATAATGTCAGTTAAGGATGTATTTGCACATACTCACAGTGAATATCTGCAAAATCTCTGTGCATGTCTATAAGCACATACTCACTCTTAAACATATATACCCATAAAAGTTCACCTCGCTCAGAATTTAAAATTCACTTGTATTTTCCTCAGGAGTCTCTGAGTATCTTGAAAGATATGTGCAGTTAGCAGATAGCTGGAGGTACCTTGCCACAACTGCTCTGCCTTTACCTGCTGCTATTTTCAGAACACAAGAGAAAAGTGAGTGATGCCTTCTACTCTCCATCTGAAAGCACCACAGGCACTCAGTAAGTGTTTTAAACCATCTTTGCCTGAATAAGTTTCTTAATGTCATCTGCCATATTCTGACATTTCCCAGCTATTTGGAAGTTAGGTTAAAAAAATACATATACAGATCATTTTCTACAATGAAATGTTACATTTTGGGGATAAACCCAGTTCACCCAAGGGATCCTGATCTCACACACATCCAGATATAGATCTGATCTATTGTGGTAATTAACTTTATCAGAGTAAATAAATTACTGCATTACTTCTCTGTTTTCTACTCTTTGAAAATACCAAAATTAGAATCCTGAAATGAAAACATAATGTGAATTATCACAGCTATTATTGTTTGATCTCTTTACTTGATCTGGCTTTAATGTTTCAAAATCTGGTTCCCAAAACTAACATTGCCATCAACTAAATGCATTATGTCTTGAAAAAGGATTCCCTTTTCTAACACTCTTTGGTCTTTCCCTTATTTATTGGTGTCTTTTAGGCATTTGTCTTAGTGTGTCAATATACATAAAAATTATGCAGCTTATTTGGTTGTCACATGTTATCTACATGTCTTTATCAATATTTTTGAGCATGTGCTTCCTGGCAGAAGTGTTCTGTGCATCAGATCATGAAAAGCTTTTCTCTGCAGGGGGACACTTGAGCTCAGTAAACATTTTTACATAAACCTTCAAAACCACTGTGGAATGAATCCCCTTTTCCTGGCCATAACAGGAATATGTTTGTGCAACTCTTAAATATCTAGACTGAATTCTTCTTATTTAACTAGTTTGGATGCCGTGGAAAATTCAGACTAAGCACACATTAATACTTGCACTCTGGGCACAGGTTGTGATTTTTCTTTTCTCAGTCTGTTGCACAGTCCTGAGTCATGATTACTTACTCTTGGTCTTCACTTCTCTTGTTTCTCTGTTTGATCAAAGCCCAACTGTGTCATCTACAAATTAGATATGACAGTCACATGCAGGAAACAATGTTTTTCAAAGGTATTTTGGATGGAGAAAGTAATCATTTTCAGTGATGCAAAGACTTTTTCTGCTGCAGTGTTTCAGTCTAGTCTTTGATCTTGCTGCTCCGTGTGTGTACTATTATACAATTACCACCCACGTGTCCCTGAATTTTCATGTATTTATACTAGTCCTCACTCCTTCCCCTAAAAAAAACACGTATTTGCACAAGTTTCCTCTGTAGAAGCAGCACTGCTTTGTGCAGCTGCAGGAAGCAATCTGCCCTGCCATCTCTTTTGATGTTCAGACATGATCGATAGCAGAGAAATTGCATCCATCTCCTGCCTGCATGTCTGTGGCTGAGGAGCAGACACACACTCACAGCTCTCAGCCTTACAGGCCTCATTATGCATAATTACAAGGCATATTTCCTTGTATTACAATAAATAAAGTGATCCATATTCATGTTGTTATGCTATCAGACAGGGTGGATAAAATCCTGCAGCCCCACTAAGATGATAAAGTCAATGGGATTTCTGCTAAGAACTAAAAGAGACATGAAGAATTTCTCTGATATTATTGAGAGATTATTATTCTGGATTACAGGTAAAGTGCATTGTATTACCCACTGTTTGCAATCCCAGCACATTTTACATTTTGTCATATTACACTGCGAGCTCTTTAGAAGTTCCTGTTTAGCAGCTCTTACCAATTTCAGATGGGAGCAATTGGATTCAGACTCTGTGAAAATCTTGGCGGTGTTATTAAGGACATAAAGAATTTGAGGGGTTGTTGGAACAAATTAATTCCATGTCTTTGCTTACCATATAGGCAAATGCTTACTTTTATTTTCATTTCTTGAGGCAGAACTCCAAAATTGTATGAATTACTTAGGAGTAAGATAATACTTATCCCAGCCTTTGCATGCATTAGAACAGTAAATGAAAGAGGTGCCAAAGGAAGCCCCTGCACAGCCATGTACAGAGGTACACAGATGCAGATAAATAGAGGCACTACGACTTAAAATCTTTGGTTAGCTGGAAAATTCATCCTTCAGTCCTAAATCACCCCTGAAATCTGGAGACATCGGATTTCAGATGAATATTTTATATTACATCTTAAAGGCTCTTCACTACAAGAAGTAAAATAATTGTTATTAAATTCTCAGCAGATTACAAGGCATCTCCAGCACACAATGCAAAGGAGGCATTGGGCCTTTGTGGTGCACAACTCATTGTGTGCTGGGGAAGTGGATTTTGCTTTTTGAAGGATATTTGCCTCCAGCATAATACCAATAATGGAAATAATATCACATCATATAAAGTTGAAGCTTTTATTCTCTAAAGAACTGAGGAATGATGAGAGAAGTACTCTGGGAATTTTACCCTTTAGATTAAATATTTGAGTCATGAGTGTCTGAGACAATCAGTTTCAGTTCTGAAATTACCTTGCTATCTCAAGCATAGGAAGAATAAAAGATACTTTCTGTATTACAATTAAGACATGGAAAATCTTATTTTTAACATGATTTTATGCTTAACACAAGAGAAGAATTTTTAAAAGACCAGTGCTGAGCATTGACGTCAGCTTTTCCAGCATTAGCTGAACTCAGCCTGTAAGTTCATGGCATGGTCTGGTCCTCACTGCAGCCCATTCCACAGACAGTCCTCTCTAGACAGTCTCTATCTAGAGAGTTTACCAAAGGTTTGTACCCAGAAAATTATACAAATAAGCCCAGACCACAAATACAAAGTGACACTTCCCCAACAAAGAAATAACGTAAGTCAGAATTTTTTCCACCCTGTAAATTTGAGCTATAAAGCTTTTATGAAGTTTCTGTCTTCAGAAACTGCTGTCTAAACTGAATTCATTATAGATGTAGAGATGATCATGAAGGAGGGATTACAGATATTTGCAGAACTAACATTCTTTATTCTCAGGGACACTTTAACAAGTAGAGAAAGCAGCATGAGATAAATGTGTGTCAGCACATCTGTATTTAGAGGACTACATCATTTGTATTTTCTTCTCCACAAAGAAACCATTGGATTGTACTTCCAAAGGAGTGACATCATCACTCTGTATTTAAATACTTTTCTACATAAAAAGATTGGCATTTGGAGTAAAACTGGAGCAGGACAGAAGGGATTTGACAGGTTGAGAGGGGCAGGCTCAGTTCATTTCTTTGGTTCATTGACTTCTGCCTCAATAAATATGCTTATTCAACAGAGTTTACAAGGCTCAGCACTGAAACAGCTGGATGAAATCCAGTGACCTTTGCTACACAAGAGAATGCAATTCTAGAGGCACTTTCTGACCTTAAAAATCTTTGAGACAGTGAAATAACTATAAAAAAGGAGAAATTTCATACATCTTTGAAATGCTGAGCCTGTGGACTTTCAAAGAATTAATTGCATGTATTCCATTTTCTGGCTTATTTCCTTTTTTCCCCATTGTTCATCTACACTGGAGATAACATCTAAAATCCAATGTAATTATATTGCCACCTAATTCACTTGGGCCAATGTATAAAACAAGAAGAAAACCACCTTCAAAGTACCATAAATTGTGCACATTAAAATGAAATAGCAGAGACCACTTATTATGAAAAATTGAAGAAGTGTTTGACATTTTTGTCACAACCTGGGAAAAAACCATTTTTTTCCCATAGTCACACCAGAGTTACAGATAGAAAATGTTGGTGTAGGTACACAGTGGGTACACCCAAGGGTGATGATTTCAGCTTCAGGCATAATGGACTTGGACTGAGTTTCTCTTGGCCTGAAAGGGGCAACAAAAATACTCCAAAGTCCTTCAGAGCTCCAAGGAGATGGAGTGGGCTCATGGAAGGTGCAATATCCATGGAGCTCTCCAAGGTGCTGTCTGCAGGGTGACAAGGAAAAATCCACAGTCATGAAAAAACACAGAAACCTGAACACTATTTGTATAAATTATTCTTCTTCAAAAGAACTGTTTGCATCACATCAGAGGTGTGGATAGGCTTGATGATGAAAGGGAAAAGGGTGCAAATAGAAAAAGCAGAGAATTACAGTCATAGAAGCAATAAAATATGGATCACATTGGGACTGAGCTATTTCATGCTGAGACTGAAGGTGTGGCAAATGCTCTGCAAAAGGAAAGAAATTCCACTTCTACAATTAAGCAAACTCCGAGAAAGAGAACCTTAAATCTAGTGGAACCTGAACAGAGGCTAATACAGCTTGACAGAAAAAAATCTAAGTGATTAGAGGAGTTGCTGAGTGCTCTTTAGAGGCATAACAAGCTTAGGTAGGAAGGCCAAAGACTTTCATGCAGCACTTCTTTTCAACCACTGGTTGATTGGAATTATGCAAATAGAGCAATGTGCAAACTTGATTTATATACAGACCTGGAGTCCTGAATAAATAAATCTGACCCAACCTAACACAGTTAGTGGAAAAAAATAAAATTTCTGACTTTGGGCTAGCAATTTTTAATTAATTCTTTTCAACAGAAATCAAGCTGTAGGTAATAATTTCACTACTACTAGGTTTTAGTGTATGGTTAAATTATTTTCCAGAATCAGGTGCTGTCTAAGTTGGAATTTGGGTAATTGTGAATCAAGAGAGTTGCTTCCAAATTTGATCCAGATCTGTAGTATTAGGTGCTTCCAGGAGTTTTAGACCTCTGGTTTGGAGTTCTGTCATTTTGCTAATAAATGCTAATTACAAAGAACTCTGTGGTTTTCACTGCTGGTGAGAAACACATGTACAGCTTCATAAGTTCTGTTTGAGAAACAACAGTTTCTAGAACAGGACACATGTTACTGGAGAGCAGGGGAAATAGCTCAAAAGAATATTCCAGCATTTCCCACATTCCTTCTGAGTTTACTTTTCAAGTACATTTATTTCTCAGGGATTGGCTTGCATGACTTTCACCTTAAAGCTCTCAGTACCTTACAGAACTTTGCCCTGTTATCCTGTGCCATCTGAATTTTTTACAGGTGCTGTATGACAGAAAGAACTGTCCAAACAAGTCCAACAATACAAAATCTGGTTTTCCATTCTACTTTCCTGCTATTAACTGCTGTATCTGTGCTGCTGTAGGTAGTTAAAAAGAAAAGGGAGAGAGAAGTAACAGTTTTTTGGTTTTCCTAACATTTAATTAGATTTCTGAATTGGATGAGAAGCAGCAAAATTACTAAGAATTTATTTTTCTTTCAAGTATTTTCCATCTTGTTTTAGGACCAGATATTCTCCAATGCATGCCACAGGCAAAAAAACCCCAACAAACCAAAAACAAAAACAACCCCCCCAAAATAAAAAAAATCCCCAAAAATAAAACAGAAAGGGGAAAAAGTCCTTTGCCTAAGTACAAACTACAAGGTCACTTATAGATGACTACAAGTTAATAAAAATTAGGATTTTATAACACTGTTGAAAGTTCTGGGTGTCTGAAAGTCTCACTGGGGGCAGTACTTGCTTATGCAGGATTAAACACCAATTAGTTTTAGGATAGTGGGAAGTGCTGCATTTAGCAGACAAACAGAGTGAAGTATATATGCATAATATATGAGGACAGAGGAAATTCCACATCTCATTTTGCATGTGAACAGTTTAACTGAAATCATCAGTACAAATTTAAAAGCAAAAAAAAATCACTGTTGGATCTCATCTCCCACCCAACCAGAGAAAGGGAGGCACTGTGGGGAAAAGCTGCACAAAAAAGCCCCACAACACGTCCCTGACAAACCCAAAAAAGTCGACAGCCCTTCCTGCACTCCACTGCTGTGTGGAAAGATCCACTTCTCTGTGAAAAGCTACTGAGTTTTGGAAGTAAAGATCAAAGAGCCAAGCTTCATAAAATCATGCCAACCATGTCAGCAGCCCTGATTTATCTAAACGGGGAAGCTCTGTAACACTGAGCTTCACTGTGTGTTAACACACAATGACATTTGGGCCTGATGTGGGTATTTGAAAGGCTCTCTTTCTGTCTGGATAGAGATAAATGTACCTCAGTGTTGAGGCAATTATTCACAAAGACGCCAGGGGACTCGCATCAACAACTAGTTAAGCTTCCAAGTTTGCAAGTGGAAACGGAAGATGCACGTCAGCTGTTTGTCTACAAATATTCAGCAATTATCCAGATACCAAACCACCCAGTAGCACTCAGTAGTCATGGCAACCTGCTTTTGCCTTATTTGAAATTGAAGATCAAAGTGTTATTTGATTGCAGTAAAGCATGACAATTTTAAATTCTTTATTGATTTAGGAGCAAGATTTTAAACTTCTGTCTTATATTGTGAAGATGTCATTATGAGCATTCCATCCTGCCTGGACTGTTCCCACTTTGCTACTTTCAATTCTCTATTTATATGTCATTTTGACGTTTACTGTCTCATTTTTCCTTCAGATCTGATGGAAATGTACTAATGAACTGGGGCCTTCCACCTGTCAACACTTAGCTTTCCTTCCACATCAATCAACAACAGCTATCATTATTTAAATAATATTATAACAGCTGTGTCCTGTGAAAAACACAGCATTGCTTAAAGGTTGGCTGAAACAAACACAACTCAGAATTATTCCGAATCCTGAGAATCCTTGGCCAGTATTGTATTGTGTTGTATTGCATTTTCAGGCTTGAAACCACTCAAACATCCATTCCCAGGCTCTGCCTCTCAGGCTTTCCCCACCTACCAGGTTTTGGGCTGGGAGTGACTTTTTTTCCCCTCTGTGTCAGATCTGCAAGATTTGCAGGATGGTTGTGCCTTTCTCTTTAACAAAAGTGAGATTTTCTCGTGGGGATCATCCTCCCACTTCAGAGAGTGCCTGGATTCCCATCCTCTGCCCACCACGCCCTGTTACTGCCCTGAATGCTCTGCAATCTCAGTGTGGGGTATCTGAACAAAACCAAAATAGTACTGAATAAGAGCAGTCAAAGTAGAGGCACCGGTCATCTTTTGCATCCTCACACTCCCTGAAACTGCCAGCTGCAAAGGTGGATACAGGCAGGCAGCGACTTTTCTGCATACAAGAGGAATTAAAACAGCTGTGAAGGAGTAGTTGCACAAACCTGCATGGCAATAAGCCAGATAGGTTTGCTAAGATCATTTCCAGGCAATGTTCCATTCCCAGTGGAGGTTTCTATTGATCAGTATTATTTTAGCTTGCAATCAACGATAGACTTGAAAAAAAAAAACCCAACCAACCTCTGCTTAACAGAGCATCATCATAAAATGTATCAAAACAAGAAATGGCCTTTGATTACAGTGTACATCCACTCATTATTCTTATTTTCTCTATCTTCCGTTTGTTTATTTTTATTCTCTTTTCCCATCACTTGGAGTCAGCTCTGCCACAACCAAATCCCTTATTTTTGGGGTTTACAGCAATATGAGGGTGAGGGGGTTCTGCAGGCTGGAGTGTCTGTCCCTCTCCATCCTCTCTGCCAGTGGACACTGCTGTGGATGAGGGTTTAGGGAACCGAATTTGTGCTAAAACAGCCCTTCAAATGCCTCTGTCTTCTGGCAGCTTGGAGCAGCCTGGGAGTACTCACACTAGCAAAGGCAGAGTTTATTTAGTGGGGGACTTCACACCCAGCTAATGTTTGCATCTGTAGGTCCTTTTTTTGTGCTCCTGTGTTCCATTACAAGAATAATATTGTCTATGTGAAACAAATATGTATTTGGCTTTAACCACCCTGAAATGTAGATCTTTGTGAATGCTGGTTTCTATAGTTACACTGGCATTGTGGGTAATTCTTTCATTATAACTGTTGCATGTTTGTATATAAACAGCTGAGCTGTATTTTTCTTGCTTTAATCTAAGAAGCCACAGGAAATGCTTTGATTTAAGATTTGCTGATCAAGCCTGCAAAGTTAAAAATGTGAGATCAGGGTGAAATCAGCACAATTCATTGCATTATTACCTTAAAACTTAAGGGGAAATGGACTTCAGAAAGCTGAAAACTATTAAGATGGTATACATGAGTGGCTCCACAGTCCATTATGATTAAACATGCACTTAACCATTTCACAGATTTCAACTTTAATGCCAAACGATGGTCTTGTTAAGCAGACCATGAACGTAAAGGCTTGCTCTACGCCCAGGCTTCTGTGGTACATCCAGATCTATTAAAAAAGATACCTTCCTTCTCAAATTCACCTCTTCAGGGTTATTTTTGTGTTGTTTTTTTTTCTTTTATGGTGTCAGCAATCAGGGGATCAGGTCAGTCAAGCAGGACCAGCCTTTCCTAAATCCCTGCTGGCTGGGTCTGATCCCTGCTTGTCTCATATGTGCAGTGTGATGGGACTCGAGAGTGTGCTCTTAAAAGTGAGCTAGGAAAAGGAGGGTTGCAATAGCTCTTGTAGAATTAAGTAGAAATGAACATATTGACTCTCAGCAGAGTGAAGTTCACTAAACAGGGGGACACGGCTCATTGTCCTTAAGCTCTGCCTTCTGGGTTAATTAAAAATTAAAGCACTGTGGGTTTGCACCTCAGATTCCAGCTCCTCAGTAATTGCTACAAAGGAATAGAGTTAAGTGGAAAATAATTGCAATCTGAAGGTCTATCCCCCAGCAATTCAGAACAGCTCCTGCCCACCTGCTCCAAGATTTCACCTAAAGGAGCAGTTCTGCCAATGTCAAGATTCAGAAAGATTTTTCAATATTTTTTGAACTGCTAAAAAAGCAACTGAAGAGAAAACATGCTCTTTCTCATCTGTGCTCATTTTTGCTGGGTATGTATGGACTAGTTTACACTCTCAAATCTTTTTAGAGTTTTTGTCCTAAATCAACCTGCCAACCACTCAAAAGCTAAGTTCATTCTGCTTCTGGTAGAGCCACCAAACTCACTGAAAGCAAGTGTGCAAAGGCTTACATGAGCATCTTCAAAACAAGGACATGGGATAAAAAACAGAGAAAATTTTTGGAGGATTTCACCTCTAACTTCCAGCCATAGCTGTTCCTAGAAATTCTGCTCCTTGAATCCTATGGCATCTTACACATCGCATTCTTTTATCAAAATCTCCTTTAGTTTTCTTCTAACTTACCACTTTTACTCTCATTTCTGTATTCTGCATTTATTGTCTCTGACTTTATTCATGGCAGGTAGGACTGCTTATTTGAAATAACACATTTTTAATACATCATTAATGCTATTTTAGGAAGAGAATAGTCTCTACTTGGTCAGATTAGTGTATCTCTCATTTAATTACAACTCAAAAGGTTAGAAAGTTTTATCATGCACGCATATTCTCTGGGAATTATCTGACTCTAAAATATAATTAATCATCCTCTGTCATGCTTTTATTATACCCACTGCTCTCTGGAGTCATTCTTTTATTTTGTCTTCATTCATATTCCTCTGACCTTCTTCTTCACTCTGTTCCCACAGACCTCAGGTGAATTTTAGCCAACTGCTCAGAAAGGAGTGGATATTGTTAAACTCATTTGTCAACCACATTATCAACTCACAAACGTGAGATCTCTGCATATGCTTAGCATTTTCCATATATAGCAGCCCAACTATTAACATGGATGGCATCTGTCAATGTTGACTAAAATTAAATTTTGGAACTCCTGTAAATAATAAAGCAGTCATATAGAGATTATTTCTCTGGAGCATAAGCTACCAGTAAACATGATTTGCATACTGTGCTTACAGCTGTTTCAACATGAACTGTTTGCTGTGGTTCATTAAAATGATTTTATTTGTCAGATTCCAGGATAGTTGCAAGTCTACGTACATCAGGCTGGATGAATGGGGTGACAATTCAGGTTTTCAGAACGTGTGTGCTGGATTAGTGAGCTGAATTGAATAATAAAGCTTAAAAAGAGATCATTAATCACATGTCTCTGATGAGAAAAATGAAAGAGGGAGGACCTCTGAGAGATGTTCCTTAGAAACAAAGAGTACAAATAGCAAAGCAATGTCCCCAGTGGAAAAAAAAGCACTTTTATAGACCTACATCTCACTTCCATTCAACACACTGCAATCATTTCTATTGACTTAGCAGAAGTTAAACTGGAATTTGGGCACAAAACTTAAATGTATTTCCATATAATAATCTTGATCTAGATAATAACATCCATACATCTATTAAATGTTTAACTTACAATAAATCCACACAAATCTTTTTCTTTCATCTCATGAAAATTATCTATTTCCTTCCCCTATAATACCACAAAAATCTAGATTTTTCCCTCCTCCCTTTTTCTCTCCATACTCACAATCTCAGCAGAACAGCAAAGAGCAGTCAGAAATTTGATTTCAGCTATGGAGCTGTCTCTTCCCAAACAGAAAAATGGCTCAAAGACTGAATGGAAAGGAATTCTGTGCTGTGAGGACACGTGAATGCCCAGTAAGACTCAGCACAGCCACAGTCCGTGTGTTTGCAGCTGCATTTTACAGTTCAGCCATGCCAGAGAAGAGTAGCAGAGGCAGGATCATTGATATCCCTTAGATTTTTGGGGCTAATTCATGTTTCAGTTTCATAATTCATGTCAGACCCTCTCGATGTGAGCTGAGCCTGGACCCAGGTGACTCCAGCTTCCCCTCACCACATCCCCCAGTGCACTCAGTCCAGGTCAGGGGGGAAATTTAAAAGGCAAATGTTGTGAGTAATGATCTTTTTTTGGTTATCTATCCATCCTTTCACCTCTTGCTCTCAGCCATCATTGTCTGTAGATGTCCACTGGTTTTCTTCCTCCATTTTCAGAGCATGTGAGTTACACAGAGCAGAGCAGTAGATGTGGCAGCCACTTGAACAGCTGTGTCCTGAGCAGAACCATCCCATCCTGCCTTCTCTCCTCACCCAACTCCTTGCTCTTCACAGTCCTGAAGAATTTTTTGACATTGTTGGAAGAGCTACAAGAGTGAGATTGGTGCCAAGGTGTGGCCCTATATTTTTATATCTATTTTTATAGATTTGGACATCCCTGAGAGCACCAGTGAAGATTTTAGAGGTTCATTTTCCAACCAGCAGCCAACCTGGCTGGAGAAGACATGGATATGATTGCAGGAGACCTGAACCAACCCTGTTTAACCAGTGCCAGCCTTTGGTGGTTTGCAGATGCACATAAATAACTCCTGAGTCTGTAGTCTTAATGCAAAGAATGTTTCCATTGCTCAGAGAATATTACAGGAATTTAACTCCTACATTTGCCATGATACTCAAAGCTTTAAAAAAGTACACATGGAATAATTGCTCATTGAATGCATGTCCAAGGAGAATGTTCTGCAAAGTATTTTTCAGCAAGGGGAAAATTTTTCAGCAGAAGAAATTCTGCTTCTAATCACAGGTAAATAGATTTGCTTCCAGGAGAGCCTATCCACACTCAAAAAGTCTGCCAAGGAAATGCAGGAGTTCAAGAATGCTGGAACAAGGAATAGGAGAGAGGAAAAAATAGCTTTTTCAGTTTCCCAGCCAATTCTAGGCTAGAGAAGGAAATTGGTTTAGGTCAAAATATATATGGTATTTCAACAACAAGAAAACCACTGTATTTAGCATGGGCACAATCTAAAAGCTTCATTTAACATTAAAAAAAGTATTTTTTACATTTTTGGTTTATTTAACTCCTGAACAAAGTATTGTTTCATTTCTTAGTACGTAGAGCTTTTTTTTATAATCTAAAAATGCTGATTTGAAGCAAAAAGTTCAGAAGTTGGATCATTAAAATGCTGAAAAGAAACATTCTGGCATTTCCCATGAACTGGTTTTGAATTCTGTCTTGCTCCTATATTTTTCATCAGAAGCTATTTATAAGATTTGACCCAAATTCTTTTCTCTCCAGCTAGCTCCTCTTTTTCAGATAATTTATTGGTTGTCCAGTGAAGTAGAGGCCAGCATCAGTTCAGTTAGTTAATGCAAGCAGTAAAAACCTCTTAGCACCTCAAAAATGAAGAGCATGGAAAGAGAACTCTGTCCTTACTACACTTTTATTTTTCAAAAGATTTCCCATGAAGGGGTCCACAGAATAGGCAAATTATGCCTTAAGTGTGTAGCATCTCTTATTTATGACAAATTATCCATTGTCTGCCTGCAGGGACATTTTTTACCCCTTGCGCATGTGCTGAAGCCCAAGTATTTGGTATGAAATAATACTATTGCTCCTGCTCTGCCCTCCTGCAGCCCTGATACTGGGATTTGGAGCTGTGCATCCTCCTTTGAAGCAGAGGTCACTAATTCCCATGAATTTTTGTGTGTTGAAACAGCAGATTCTCATGGGTTGGGTGAGGAGTTGAGAAGGAACGGCAATATTTACATGGCAAAAGACACAGGGATAAAAAACAACAGAGCTTTCTCCTAGTAGTTATGATAACTTGTCTTATATTACAATACAGGATGTGATAAAAGGTATCTATTCTATCACCATCTGTTGAGGGTGGGGACAGTGATCCTGACCTCCATGGGAGATATTCTGCTAATGGGCCATCCATTGAAACCAGGTGGGGCAGTGTTCTTTATTTCCAGAGGGGACATCTCCTGTTAATGGCCATATTTTATAAACCAGGTGGGGCAGTGTTCTTTATCTTTTCACAACCCATCTTTCCTCCAGGGAGTTCTCTTCTGCTAATGGCCATTGAGTCCCACTGTGGGACTGATAAAATTACTGCATCCCATTTGGAGATGCTCCAGCCAGGGGGACGAGCCCAACATTTCTTGCCAAAATAAAAACAGAAATTTTGGAACACTAAGATAGCCCTTTCTCCACTGGACTTCCAAAAAACCCCAGACTTCTCAACATCATCACTGGACCTCCAGAGGGAAACTGCACCTTGTCCAGGAGCACTGCTTCAACTGAAGCACATCTGTCACTGCAGGAGGATGCATCCACCATTTAACCATTTAAGGATGCTGCCAACACCCTGACTGACTGACAGGGTGTCAGGTTACAACTTTGTCTGTGTTTGGGGTTTGTTCCTTTGTAGTACTGTATTTCTACTTCAATTTTCCTAGTAAAGGACTGTTATTCCTAATTCCCATACCTTTGCCTGAGAGTCCCTTGATTTCAAAATTATAATAATTTAGGGGGAGGGGGTTTACATTCTCCATTTCAAAGAGAGGCTCCTGCCTTTCTTAGCAGACACCTGTCCTCCAAACCAAGACATAACCAGGTATTTCAGGTGCAAACTGGATTTTGGTGAGGAGCTGTAGTAGGAGCTGCAGAGCAGCTAAGTTGTGTTTGCTCAGGTTTTGTATTATTTTTTATCCCTGCTGTTTTTCCATCCTCAAGTTCTGGTTCTCATTTCAAAGCAATTTATTGGAGCCAAATTCCAAATAACACTCCAGAAGTCCCCACAAAGACTACTTGTGGGCAGGTGCTAAACTGGCAGGAACAGGGTCTTTTATTTTAGCAAGCAGAAAGGTTTCAATATAGTTCAAATTACATAACCACATTTTCTTCCAGCAGAAGAAAGACAGACCTTATTGAAGTGAGAATCAAAACTCCTTACTCCTTACAAATTTACTTAAAAGGGTCAAAAAGTTAAAAATCTAAAACTTTTGTCACTTAAAAAGGAGAATTATAAGAGAACCAGCTATCTCATTCATTTTCTAGGTTTCTCTGAAGAGTGGTCTGAGGAGTTTTTTTATCTTCTAAAATTTTTGAGAAGATTGAAGAAAAGAAATGACCTGCAAAGAGGAAAAGCAAATGGACAATTCTTTTAATTCTACAGTGAAACAAAGGACAAGTAATCTCAGTTTTAGGTGCAAGTTATGAAAAATCATTGTAAGTTTTACTAACTAATTTTTACCCATTTATTACCAATGATTGCTGTCTGCACCAGATTACTGATGGTGGCTTTGAGGTGGCTGTGACAAATAAAAGCTCACCCAGCTTCCCACTGGGATGGTTTTAGAATCACAGAATGAAGGTGTTACACTGCCAGTACAGTGGGCAGAACAAGGGACCAGATTTTGCCCTGCTGCAGGAAAATTTGCAAGGACCTTGATAGAGCACTGACTGCTGCAAACAGACAGCCACAAATCTCAGGTGTCGAAAACTTGCTCACAAATCAGCCTGGTGGCAGCTCATGAGCAGGCTGGCAGTGACCTCAGCACTGTCACACACACTCTTATCTGCTAAATTGCTTTGTGGTAACCTCACGTCATGTCCTTGACCACACTTCTGCAAATGTTTCCGAAGAGCTGACAGTGGGGCTTCTAAATATCAGAAAGATTTTTTTCAAATATTATTTATTAAGTGTTTTTTCTTTTGTATTTTTAGATGCAGTCCATTTTTCCTTATTGATGCACAACTAAAGAGCTAAAGCAACTTTAGGATATGGCATTCATTTATCCTATAAACAGCTTTAATTAGCCAATGGCAAACAAAAGAACTTCCCATGGCAGTGCATGAAATGGGACAGTTTCAAAGGATGCACTGAGAAAGTCTAGTTTTTCAAACTGGAAAAAATTAGATAGAATACCTCAATATTAACCTTTGCTTGTCTTTTGTATGTAGATGCTTTACCAAAGTTGTAAAAGAGATTTGATTTTTCAAAAACGTACTGAATATTCCTGCATTAAATGAATAGGACATTGCAGTGGGTTAACTAGAAGACCTAATAGTAAAACTGGGGAAAATATGGTTTCCTAAATCTTCATGAAGGAACATCATTCAGATGTGCTAGGAAATCCCTAGGAAAAATCCACTATCCCAGTGCATAATATGCTTAGTCTTTTTAAGTCCCTCCTCTCCTTTCTATTGCAAGTCTCTCTCCTCATCTCTCTACAATTTTCTGGGAGAGAAATCACTGACTGCAACATTTGTCTCTATTTAGCATTTTCCCTCTTCTGTTTGCATGTTCTACCCTGTCCTGCCTTTTCTATTTGTACAGCAAACTTTCTGAAGCAGAAATGTTCTCCTGTTCTGTCTCTGCTGTGTCTCAAACCAGGGTGTCCCATCAATGCTCAGCCTGTTGGCACAACAATAATAGACTTGATAATTATTATTGGTCCACTCTATTAAAGTCACATCAGTGACATGAATGTGCAAAAACATCAAGCTGCTGGGACAAATATCTGCAAATTTCTTAGCAGATGTCGTGTGCGTGTGAGAAGCTGAGGTAAGGAGCTAAACAAGTACAAATCTGTTTACAAAATTATGAAAAAACTCGGAAAGGATGGAATTAGTTGGCACAGCACAAAATGGAGGCGTCGTGGTGCTAGACACTCACTCCACCTATCCTTGTTTTACATCAGGAGTCATACTCCATTACCTTTTGCTCCAAGCTCCAAATCAAATTTGATTAGGGACTAATCTGATTCCACATAATGAGAATACTATTTAGGATGCATGCTTTAAATGTGGCTTTTAGTCCACAGTTTGTTAGGTTAATGAATTTAACAATTGAGATGATTTGTACGTTCCATGGATGATTTGGCATGGAAGACATTTGTAAAATGTGCAAAACTGGCTAAAAATGGCATTTCAAGGAACACAAGTGAATAATTATAGCTGATGCTACCACTTGCATTTGTCCTTCAATTATACATAGGTGGCTAATGTTTTTCATTTTTAAAATGTTTTTAAAAGTACCACTAGAAAACATGAAAGGAGAAAAAAAATTCTTGGACAGGTAAAATGAAAGAAAATATTATAAATTTTTGAGCAGATCTAGTAGAGTAGTTCAGTGCTACAACTCCTACACATAAGCAGTGCTTCCAAATGAGGGTGAAACATCGCATGGTTGGAGCCCAGAGTACAGTAATTTCATGTGTATAAGGCGCATCTCTTCTGACTAAAATTTTGATCGAAACCCAGAAGTGCGCCTTACACTCCAGTGCGTCTTATATATGGACAAAGTTCAAAAATTTGCCAACCCAGAAGTTCTAGCCCGCGGCAGCTCCGGCGGCTGAGCCGTGCCAGCTGCGAGAGCTGCGCCAGCCGGCGCCAGGGGTGGGTGGGAGTGCTGGGGCCCACAGCATGGGGAGGGCACCTGGGGCTGCATTTAAAGGCTGCGCCGATCCGTGAAAAATGTTTGCAAATTGAGCACCAGCCAGTAAACCCTGCAATCGCGCAATTCCATTACTAATTCGCTACTTTGTTGTGTGCAGTGCAGATCATCACTGCAAAAAAAAAAGGGCTCCTTATAGTTCGGAAATTTGCCGACAATCCAGAAGTGCACCTTATAATCCGGTGTGCTTTATAATCCAGTGTGAAATTACTGTACCTGAAATCACTACTTTTGTCCAGTTACCCATCAGCAGATGTGGGTCAGATATGAGACTTTTCCCTCACTTCGAAATGCCCAATTCCCAACACTTTTCTGTGGGAAGGTCCCACCCAGGACCTCTCTGAACACAACATCCTCAGCACTTGTATCAGAGCATGGGCTCCAATCAGCCATTGAGCTTTTAATGCTGAAAAAGATAAAATCGATGGTGCTGGAGATTTCCTTATCATTGCACGGAGGTTTTGTAGCTAAAATCTTCAACCAGCAAAGCAGAGAGCCAGATGTTTTCATCACCCACCTCTGCTGAGCGCTTTGGTCACTAAATCACAGGCAGAGCAGCCCAGTGCTGCTGGGAAGTGGAGAGAACAATAAATCTGATAACTGCCCCTGGAAAGGTAAAGCCCTGGATTCAGGACCCTGCTTCCAGAAGTACTGGCACGTTTTATCCAGTCACTTGAGGCATGCTGTTAAATCCAAGCATCTAGGAATTCCCAGAACAGGTAGCTGGATGATTTCAGAGCTGCAATTCCAGGCACAGAAACCTGAATTTTTCTCAAGACTGATGCCCAAATCCCATATAGGATTTGTCTTGCTGGTTCCTACTCCAGGACCTGACAGACAATTGCTTGTCAGAAGCACTGGAGCAGAGTAGTGGGAAGGCAAAGAAACTCAAATAACTTTAGAAATCAATAATGACTTCTTTTATATTAAAAGTTTATTGCAGAACAAAGCTCTGCAAGCAGATGCTGCACTCAGTATTGCCTTTTTTTTTATTTTTATTTTTTTATTTTATTTGTGGGATGGGGATACTATTGGTGAACAGAGCACTGGGAAATTTCATGCCAAGGAAGCTATTCTAGGAGAAAGCTGTATATCCCAGAGCACCACCAGGCCCTTGAAAGCAGAGGCAACAGTGGCAGTTGAACAATGTCCTAGCAAAAAACTAAAATCATCTGTTATGGTTACACTGCATGTCTGGGCTCACTGTGCTGTGTTTCCTTAGAGCTCTACTCCAAAGATCACCTTGCTGCCAGCATTGTGCACCTCACAGCAGCTACAGGAAACACGAAGTTCACTTTCCCTCTCATTGAGTCAAAATTAAAACATATGGGGAGAAGTGGTGCTGTCTCCAGACAGAAAGAATGACAAGTTCATAAAAACCTGGAGGAGAAACAACCTCTTGGTGATGAGATGCCAATTGATGCCTGGAAGGAGCTGCAAAAGGTGATGAGACATTCTCCTCTCTCTGGTTCTCACCCTTAAACACTCATGACACAGCACAGGCCACCCACAGCCAGCTGCCTTCATTGGCACCCATTTACCTTTGCAGTAGTTTAAATATAATTTATGATGACACGAGATGTCAAGTCAGCCCCTTGTGGGTTTTTGTGCCTCTCTGAGTCCCAGCTGACCCTACTCTGCAAGGCTGAGGAGCTGTCCTCCAGCCACCCCTCCTGGGTGCACTGAGGACTTGCTGTGGCCACGAGCAAACACCGAAAATCGAATTCAAAGATCCTCCAGTTCTGTCACAGAACCCCACAACAGCTCGGGATGATGATGCTCTGAAGCACTGTTGTGTCATCCCAGCTAAGGCAGGAGCATCCCTGCTGGCTTTGCTCTCCTGCTGGAGCCATCTCTCCCTGTTAGGGCCTCAGGGTGCATCACAGCATTTGCCTCGGGGCAGAGACTGTAGTGACTGCCTTTCCCAGCTAATGAGAAAAGGGTGTGCCAGGAAGACACAAAGAAGTAGCAGCAATGCTTTTAGCTAAATATCAGCCATTTGATCAGTCTTATTCCAGTTTACTGCAGCCTGAGATGAACATAAACCCACTAAGATCCACATTATAACTTACTGGGCTATGAGCAGCAAACATGATCTGGGGAGGGTCACATCCCCCCCACTGAACATCCAGGATCTTCTGTGGCTTCTGAGCAACCACCTCAAGCACCTGACAATATTTCATAAAAGTACCTTGATTACAGGTGCCTCATGACTGACCAAACTTACTCAGCTGGTTTTTGCCAGCTGAGGTTGGATATTGCCTTGGAATGATGGCAACAGGCCAGTCTGGAGAAACATAATGAGAAATTAAGTTGGTGTAAGTTCTGTTGGTGTCTTGAAGTGCCTCAACTGAGTTCAATGGTGATGGTTTACAAAAGTACCTGTCATAAAGTGGGAGAGCAAGTGAGCAGGGAGGAAAAGGGACGTGCATTTCCCTTTTCCAGAGTATGTCACAGAAACCACAGTGTTAACTCTCCAAACTTCTGTCCTTTGAGATACCTCCTCTCATTGATCTGGCTATACAAGGATGCTATCTAGTCCAGCATTTATGGAAATAAGCTGGTGAGGCTATACTAAAACCAGGATTTAGGAGAATATCTCTGCTTGAGTTAGCTTTGGACACATGTGCATTCTGTTGAAAAAGCACATGAGAGGATCTTCAACAAAAAAATAACCATTTCAATGAACACAATGCTGAAAGCAAGGCCTGCTGATTGCTGGATGCTGACTAATGCAACAATTCTCTGTTTTCCATGGATATTTAAATGCTTCTACTGCTCGTATCTTCTTCATGGTTTGCTTAATACTGACCTTCCAAATGCAGCTACTCGTAATAACCCAAGTAATTTGCCAAAGGTAACAACAGTAGCAAGTAACAACTGAGTTTAGGCTTAGCTCCCATATTGCCACAACATAACAGAATTAGCATCTGATGGCAGGGAAGATTTCCAGTCCCAGCACAGTGAGATAAATGTTACTAAATGTTAGACTACTGTGAAAGGTTCAACAAAACATAATTACCATGATTATAGGCTATAAAAGGTAACATTACAGAAAAGCTCACTTAATACAAAAGAGAGGAGGAACAAAAAATAGATTTTTGTCTAGAGGTCCCTTTTACACAATTACAGAACATTTCAGCAGTCAATACAAAAAGCCAGGTGGTTGTAGCCAGAGAAGCAGAGAGAATTGGTTTTTCATTAAACCCGTGGTATCTGCTCACTTCCCTCCCTCCACCCTCTACCAGTTTTGTTTTATTGAGTCACTTTGATGGGCCATGACCAACTTGTCACTCCACAGAGGCGCTGAGGCTCCACGTCCCACATCAGGAGCTTCACACTGTCCACAGGGGCACATGGAAGGGAAGACTGAATGAGTCCAAAGCAAACACAGAAATAGTGGGAAAACCACATGAATATAAACTTTCAGCTTTGAGCTATGTAGAAATATTCCTTTTTTTTTTTTATTTTTTTGGATTTTCTGTAATCAGAGCAGTGGACTTGTCCCTACATACATCATACACAACAAGTTTCCAGAACAGTAATGAGTGGATCTATCTTCACTTCCACTTGGGATAATATTCATCCCAGAATATGCACATACAGGTCTGTCACTTGAGTAACCTCTTCCCTCTCCACAGTGTCATCTCTGTTAGTTTATATTACAAATTTCACTCACTCATAAATGAATCTGGGGGACCTGGCACAAGTGAATATTTACCAAAATGTCTCAAACTGCCAGTGATTCTCCTCCTGTTACATTGCACTAATATTTTCTTTCTCTATGAAGTGGAAAAGCAAATGTGTTAAAACTGTTTTAATAACAGAGCCATAATGTCTTTTTTTTTTTTTTTTTTTTTGGTCTCATCAGACCTTCTTATCAATTGCCATTTTTGTCACTGAGCTGACTCTGCTTTGGACAGAATTAAAAGCATGACCCAGAAATTCCTTACAAAGTAAAAAATGATAGCTAAAATAATTTAAAGTTTTAACTAATGATTCTCTGGAGTAACTCAGGTCACCATATTCTTGTTCTTGGTAACTTGTTATTTTTCTGCTCTGGAGAGTCTTCTTAGCTAGATCAATAATGTTCTGCCCTGCCATTTTAAAAAACCTGAAGCATGAAAAAAAAGTTTTGAAAAACATTTTGAGCCCTCTTTTGTGCTTCAGAGACCTCAGAGTTGCTTGTGTGCTGTAAGAGCACACATCTGTATGCCATTCACTGAGTGCAAGCAGTTTGAATTCAGTGGTGATCATTAAAGGAGTGCATGCAAAGGACATGGCATTGTTGAAGGGAGAAGGCTTGTGATAGAAATTGGGTCTGTTTTGTGCATCATGAAAGGCAGAGAAGGATGGAGTGGCAACATAAGGTACAGCCAGTACATGTGGGTTCATTTGAGCCTGTGCTCTTGCTGGAGCCTTGATGGAGTGAGGCACAGAGTGATGCTCTCAGAAGCACTATCCTGCATCTTTAGCTACCTAAATAATGCAGGGAATCTTACTCATCAACATCAAAACATCCCATTGTATTTACATGCACTGAGGGCAGCATTCCTATTAAATTCATGCCAGGTACTGAACAAAAGAGAAAGGCAGGAACGAAACCAGCGTTTACTATTTTTGCCTGCGGTACATTCTCAGAGGGGTATTTACACAGCATGAGGAGCGTCCCAAACGCAGCCTCATTAGCGGTCTCCCACCTCCTCTGGCTGCAGTTTAAGGGAAAGTTTCAATCCTGACAGGCTCACCAGGTGCTGGGAGGGCAGGAGTTGCTCGGTGCCCCAGGGCATTTCCATGATCAGCCCCGGAGCGATGCTCGCTCCTCCGGCAGCGCTCCGGGCACCGCGCATCCCTGCGCATCCCTGCGAGCATCCTCCGGAGGGGCTGCACAGCGCTCCCGGGAGCATCTGCCCACTGTCCCCGTCCCGCTGCAAATAAAAGCGCTCCTAGGAGCACAACATCCCTGTTTTACCCTCTCCCACCTTCAGACCCGCCCAGATTTCACTCTTTGTGTCTGTGCTGAAAATGTAGTTACAGCAGCTTCCATATCACCTTCCCACTCCTCCTTCCAATCTGGCAAACCACCAGAAGTTCTTTTTTTTTGTCTTTTTCTTTTTCCCTCTCTCCCCTAAATTTTAGCCAGCAACAGGAAAAGCAGAAGGATGGCACTGGGTGCTGGGTGGGGTGTGGGGTAGCTGAGCCAGCAGAGCCATCACCTCCTCCTTGGTGTGGGGAAGAAGTTGCTAATGAGTATAACCAGTACAACCCTGATGAATTTACAGATGAGGAGAGGGGTGTTGAGCTGCAGGCACGACTTGGTTCCCTCTGCTGTTGTCCAGGTGCCAGGTCTGCCCACTCTGCAACCTTTTTTTTTGAGGCTTAATTATTTATTGTGTTTTACCCACTCAGGGACTTGGACTGGTGGGAATCTTTAATGTTACAGAGACATTTGAACATCAGCTTTGCCCAGGATCATTGTACATGATTTGCCAATCACTAAACATGACTAATGATCAAATAAGATGTAAATGTTTCATGGTAAAATTGATAAAAATCAATGAAAAAAAGTCGTAGCCATTCCAATTATTTCCCAAATTCAGTTCATAGGTGACAAATTAATATTTAAGCATATTGGGGGAGAATGTGCCCTTTATTTAAACAGCAATATAGATATCAATTAAAGGAAAAATTAGTTGTACCTTCTGACTTATGTGCAAGGAAGAGAATTGCCATAGTATGAAAGAGTTTTTTACTAGTGGGTAGTTTGGTAATTAGGGAGCTGTCAGAGCTTGTTATGTTATCTTGCAGCAGTTGGTGTTCAAAATACTTCTTGCCACTCATGATCTGCGTGGGAAGATGTTAATATGCAGCTAGAGTCTACAAGAGTTCAAAGGGTAGAATTTAATTACGATACTGTAAATTCTTAATTTTCAATTACTATGGCACTAGGGATCTGCCCTTGAGAAAGGGCAGATAAAAGACATCTTGGCATTTACAAATGTATGAATAAATGGGAAGGCAAAGAGAAATAATATTTGCAGGATTGTTACATTTGCAAGTCCTCCAATTGCTTTTTTAATTTATTTTTGCTGTACTAGATTGCAAAACAGTTTTCCCGTGTCAACAGTTACGATGCATCATTTGCAGATATTATCTCACTCCAGGCAGCAGTTTCAAGGCCAGGAGAAATAATACTTTGATCTGTGGTGTACTGTAAGCCCACGCACAGCTGATGGTCACCAGAGTTACGTACAGTAAATAAGTGTCTATTCTAGGAAAAATCATTGCTTGGAATCAAACAGCCAGCTACCTTGCAGGTCTCCTTTATTGTTGAAATTACAGAACCAACTTGGCCAGTGTTATGCAAATATTTGGGAGGAAGCTTTTCTCTGCTTTCCAGTTTTATCACTGTTATTCACCAGACCTCACCACCAAACACAGCAGCACAGAAATAATCTGGCTCCACCAGCAGCCAAGTTCACCCAGAGGCCATGGACCATGCTGGAAATGATGGATCACAGTATCCTCCTGCCAAGCTGATGCTCCATTACTATCTGCAGTTAAGTCTATAGACCCAACCCCAGCACATGTGAACACTTTTGTATCCAAGATCGCATATTCATTTAGAAGAGGTACAAAGGAACATCCTGAAGTCAACATTAATGAGGAGAGCAGAAAAGCAGAGGCAGAAAGGTTGCTTAGGTTAAATAATCAAGTTTAAAAGGTAGGAAACTTTTGTCCCATAGCAGCATTTCAGCCCTGTTTAAGTGGGACAACACTGAACATAGCCTCACACAGGACAGCATCATCCTTGATCTGCCCTGCACACATCACCCAGAACTGACCTTCCAGATCTGCTGCAGGGCTTCTCTCCTGATATTCCTGCTGTTCTGAATACCAGAGAGGAGAGTTCCATGTCTCCCAGTCAAGCTGAGCAAAGTCAAATTCATGGAAAACTCAGTGTTCCTCTCTGAAGCTACACTTTTTTATTTTATCATGGTCTTTATGCCAAGTTTCACAATTGTTATCTGGGGGACTGCAGCAAAAATCATATTTGTGGGTGTTTCCTACCAAACCTACAAAACAAGAATGAATGCTCCAAGGCCAAATATCTAAAGAAACCATTTATTCAAGCTGAATAAATAGTTGTAATTGAATCCCATGCAGCAGACTGTCATTGATGGAGGAAAGGCTAAATAGCCATAACCAAAAATTTACATAGCATGAGACACTGCAGTGGGAAACTGTGCTATAAAAGTATTTTTCCTGAAGTATTTTTTAAACATTTATAATTTATATAAAAACACCAGGTGGTACCTTTGGAGTTATTTAGCATGAAAGTCCAATAAAAAGCTCCTTAGGTTTAACAGTGTGATACAATAGCTCTCACAGTATGGATAGTTAGCCAGCTCGTATTCAGTAGCGTAGGGAACAAAAGCACCATACTTAGTGCTCCCTGTCAAATCAGGAAAAAGTCATTTCACCACTTATGGTGATTTACATGCATAGCAGGTTGGCCGAAAATGCAGGTGCTTTTCTCCAAGAATGGAGAGGAAGCACAAAAGGTCAGAAACATCATCACAAGCACTTAATACAAAGCAGTTTCATTAGGTTTCCACAGATACGTGATGCTCAAGGAAATCCCAGCTGAAGCATGTCCTTCAAGTAACACACATGTAGCACTATCCTAATTTGCTCAGTTATTCAGCAGTGGAGATCATGTCAGCTTGTTAATTAGGCAATTAGTGTCTGAGACATCAGCAAAAAAAGTAGGAAAACAACCTATTTTCGAGGTGTAGGTGCGCAGAAATAATTTCTTTGGGGACTCAAGTTTCCAATTCTGAGCTCTGACTACTCCCTTGTCTAGTTTTTCTTTTTCGGACTGAAAAATAAAACCAAGGTAAAACCTCTGGTTTCAGGTGCCACTGTACAATCTCACTCCAAGTCAGTGGGAGTCAAGATACAGCCATGGGCAGATTTCATCTCTGTGCCTGTGATTAGAGATTGAGGAGGTGAGAAAACGAAAAGAAGAAAAATAGAATTTGATGTAGGATTGCTGCTTTTTCGTTCTCTAGGCCATTGCATAGCATGGCTGTAACTTTGGCATGGACCAGTTCTGAAAAGGCACAAAATAAATAGGAACCATGATTACATCACCACCCATGGTGTGGGCAAATGCACATCTCAAAATTTGTTCTACGATTGGTAGCAGCAACAGCAACAAAATCTCAGCCATTTTTTCCCTACCACAAGTTCTGACATCTGCATGTGGTGCAGGACCTGCACTTTCCAGAGATCAGGGAGGGGACACTGTGACATCTTGGGTGACAGCCAGCTGAAACCTCTGCTGGCACATGAGAAAGAACGTCATCCTTCCAATGCAGGCTGGACAAAGCAAAGCCTTGTCACGGCCATGCATGCACAAATCTGTTTCACAGCTGGTGACATCACAATATTATTCTGATTGTTCTGATTTGTCCAGTACACAAACCTCAAATATGTTGGGTAGGGCTAAAGGGGAGAGCTTGTTTTCTCCACTGATAGTCGGTTTTTTCAAAGCTGGCTTCTATAAACACCATTTAAAAGTGTTTCAAGGTGGTCTGTCAATACCCTAAATTGTTAATAGATTATTTGGTAGACTCCAACACTAATCCAGACAAGCATCATGAATTGGCTGAGGAGAAACCCAATAGTTGTCAATAAACAACTGAGCCATTAGCATCCATTCCTTCAGTTTAATTAATGGGGAGGGCTCGAGTGTGACTGTAATGCCAGTTTCTTTTTTTTTTTTAATATATGGAAGTTACTATCGTGTTTATACTCATTGTCAGAGGAAATAAAAATTAAAATGACGGAATAAACTTTTAAGCTTCCAGAGTGTAACTCTGCTTTGTGAACCCAGGGAGAACAAAGCTTGAATCTGCTCCCAGAACAGAGCTGATGAAGCAGCTTTGGTCATCCTCATGCACCAAACTCCTGCCCTGGTGCCTGTGCCATGGGCTGAGCACTAACATGAACCAGCTGTTTGCAAGCTCCTACCCTGGATGGATCTGCTGAGAACACTTTGCCCAAGTGCAGGTTGAATTTGCTGAGATCAAACTGGTGCTTGGTCTGTCTCAGGACCTTCCTGCTGGAGGATGGTACGAATCTGAGCAGCAGGGTTCACAGCTCACCCGTGGCAATAACCTGCCAGGTTAAGGCACGTGTACCTGAGGCAATAACCTAAAAGTGAGCAAGTGCAGCGTGTCCACCTGAGGTACACACAGTGAACTCATGCAAACTGCAGGGAATTTGCCAGAACTGCTTTTCTGAGATTTGTGCTTTTGTGCTGACTCCGTCGCTGGGAAAAAGGCAAGTAATGACTCTAAGTGAGTATATTCAAAGAACAAATAGGGTTTTTTATTTTTTATTCCCAATGCTGCACCCCTGCTTTGCTTTAGAGGTAACAACTGAGGATCTAAAAAGTGCATTATACTGTAAATACACCAAAATGGAAATGCTCCTCTGTAATGGAATAGTTCATCACCTAGGCCAGCTTCTCTGTTGATTTACATTCCACGGAGCCTCAGGAGCGCTGCAAGGCCTGTAAATCAGTGAAGAATAGCATCCTTTGAGTCTAAATCTCCCCAGCCATTCAGAAATCATGTTAATATGTAGCTGGAGCTGCGGTGTACACGAGGGACTGTCAGTGGGAGCAGCTCCAATCAATGGCACTGAAAGGGAGCGCTGTGGTTAACGCCCGCATCGATCACGCTGGAGAGTGATAAACAATTACAGCCATCAGCCAGGATCACTGCCTGGCACACCACATGAAACATTCCCATGTCTTTAAGGCTAGGTGTTTTAGAGCTGACTGTATAGTTGTTCAAACTACATCGAGTTTTATAAGAGTGTTTTTCTCCTTTCTGTAAATGATAGAGCGCTAGGGTCTGGAGGACAAATATCCTTTAAAACAATAAGGTGAAGATGCACTTGGAAAAATGACTGTAAAAACAGAAAATGCCTTGCCAAGTGGCAAATTTTCTTCTTCTCAGTATTTTTGACATCCATCTAGCTGGATGCCAGATTAATTTTTTTCTTTAGTAAAACAGTAGGATGGACGCTACTGCTGGCTCATGACTGGTGACAGAGGAACTAAAACACAACTCCAGGGACTCAGGAAAATACATCCTGATGTAATTTGTCAAAATCAGGATTGGAGCTGAAACCAGCTCATTTCCATGGATGGGCTTGATACACAACTTTTCCAGAATAGAACACATTCCAAAGTTTTACTAAATTGAACAAATAAATTCCAAGTACCTATAGGAAACAGAGCCATTAAAAACATGTGCTTAATTTTCTCACAGGCACACTTTCCATGCTAATTTACACCCCCGAGAAACTAGGAATTTCCACATCTTACCACTTCAGAATAGAGATGGAAAAATCAATGTTGATTTGTGCCAGTGCAGGCTTTGTACTGACACATGTGAAGAAAAAGGAATTTTCTTCTACTCTTTCCCTTATTTTTGCTTTTCACACTATAGCTCTGAAAATTTGACTTTCCTGGTCCCTATAAAACAGCCCACCTATATCTCAACTGATTAACAGGATTGCTGTACAGGACCTGCACATTCTGATTCCCTGTGCTGGTGTTCAGCTGTGCACACTGGATGTAGCTTTCAGACACTCCAGTTATGAGATGTTTTCCATTTCATCTCTTGAGAAGGAACAATTGGAGAAAAATGGTTTTCTCCCATTAAAACAAACCCAAAATAAACACCAAAAAAATCCCTAAAATTAGCAGCTAGAAGAGCAAACCAAATGAAGGGACCAGCAGAAATGCTCAGGGTAATAAATCTAGAAATAAAAATGTGTACACCTGCCCCAAGAGCAGCTCTCCCATTATCAGCAGCCATTTATGGCATGTCAAAACCTGTCCTTGGTTTACTTTCACCCACAAGGTTATTCTGTAGAATACTAAATTAAATTCACAAAACATCTTCCCCTTCTGAGCCAGGCATGGACAGCTGAGAGCCTTTCCATACTTTATTTAGTGAATTGAATTAACTATGTGCACACCCAGAATTTGCCTTCTGACCACATCTCCAACCAGGCTAAAAGAAAGAAGACTCAGCTCTGCAATGTCTGTCTGTTACTTCAGTGCTGTTTGTGGGGTCTCCTGAACAAAACCATACCTGTAATTATTTTCCTGAGGGGTTTAAAAGCAGGAATTGCTCCTCCATCAGTAATTATTTACATGTGATTCATGGGAGCTACTGCTGCCATGGTAGGGGTGGGAGAGAAGACTTTGGATTTTCAAAATGTGAGATCCCTTCCTTCTATAGTTATAATGGCACTGCTGACTGAATAAATAGGCACTGGGCCTCTCAGGCTCCTGCATTTAGAAATGACCATTTAATGTGTAAATTTGCTCACTGGGGGGCAAGCACTGTGTGGGAGACTCGTGAATAAATCTTATTAAATAACTTGTGGAATGCACAGAAAAATCCTGGGCACCTCTTTAAATAAACTAGCATGAACATTTATTTACCATTTTCATTTCACCTGTCAATCAGCTTTGGGGAAAGGAAAAAAAACCAAAAGTAAATTGTTGGTGTTCATAATGCCTTCGTACAGGAACACTGAGTTATGGGGTTGTTGTCTCCAGCATGTTTCCATGCATTTTTTGATAATATTTGTTGGCTTATCCATTTACACAGCATTAAGGGTCTATTACATATCAATCAAATGCAAATGTTGACAAAAAAAGGTACAAAATTCTTCTGTACCACAGTGTAAAAACCAACAAACAGAAGGATTAACCCAAACAAAACCAACTTCTGGAGCATTTTGGAAGGCTGATTTTCATAGACTCATTAAAACAATTCCCAATTAGGCATAAAAATAGAAGATTCAAGATGAATTTTCTAAGGAAAGGAGAGACTCCATCCTCATGGCTGACTGATGTTGTGATCTGAAATGCTTTAAAAATAAAACTCTGCACCACTCTGCCTCATCCTCATTTTAAAATAGTGCTTTCCAAGGCAATCAGGAATATCTCCTGGAAGAGCCAAATCAAACTACGTCTTGTCCTTGAGAATATTAGCTGAGGAATGATTTTTGCAAGCTCCACTCCAAGGCATTCATTGATCTGATGACAGCTTTGGAATCTTTAGATAGAGCTGAAAAATGTTTTTTTTTTCATAATGCCAGCATGCCTATGTCCATGAAAGCCCACAGGGTCACAATTATTTTGGCCAAAACTAGAGAAATAAACTATGAATAATATTTTACTTTTTCATTTTGTTGTTCCCACTTCTCATGCAAATTTAGGATTGCTCCTGATTTTTTTTCCTGCCATGCTCTAAGCTAGCACATGATTTTAAGGAAAGGTATGTCAGTAACTAGGCTTATTGAGTTTTTCAAGTTGATCGATTTTAATGATTTTTTTAAAAGAACATGAAAAATTTTCTTCAGTTTTCTTGTCCCAGGACAGTTGAGAGTATTTTTTTCCTGCTTCACTGTGGTCACATGGACTGGTTCAAAACTGCATATAGAAGAGAAGAAATTGAATTTCTTCTAATAAAACTTATTTTAATTTACAAGATAAAGAAGGGTAGGATAGTTATGAAGAGAAAGTAAAAATTCTTTAGGGGTTGAACATGGAAACTTCATATTTTTCAGCCACTTGTAAGAACCAAGGCTGCTGTGAGCACCCCACCTGCCACTTCCATAGAGTTTATATCCTCTGAGATATAAACTGAGAACTTCTCCATAGCTCCTGCATGGCTCCCAGCAGCTTCCACTGGCTGGGATTTCTGTATCTATAGAAATCTAACAGGGCATTAAAAATAATAGTTCACTACTGGGAAATCAGTGGGATGCCAGCAAGAAGAAAAGATAAAATAACTTTTAAATATGTAGATAATTCCCCGGGAATGGAAAACTTCAGCGCTCAGCCCCTCCATCAAAGCCTGCTGAAGTCAATTAGAAGACTTCACTCTGGCTGAGGGCTGTACCTTGGCATGTGGGGAAGGCTCAAAGAAAATGGCTAAGTTGGCTAAAATCTGCTTTTTCTCTCATTCCTCAGCTCCTTTGTAGTCAGGTACAAAAATCAAAGAGATCTTATGCTAAGAAAACTAAAAATACAGCCCAGGAGAAGGTGTTTTTTCAATCTTGCACCTCTCAGGCAGATTCCTCAGGACCTTACCAGTGAAATCCAGAAGGATATATCTGGAATCCATACAGCATTGAGCAGTTGAGGTAAAAGAATATCTATGGCACAATTTCTCTTAAATACATCTCACATCTGTCAAAGCCCACTGCAGTCAATACTTTTATGACTGTAGCTGCAAGTTGCTGAAGAAACACAGCAGCTATCTTTTAAACTGATATCAGCAAGATATAATGGGATATTGGAATTAACGTTAGCTCAGTCAAGCATGACAGCTCGGTGTAATGACTAAGTGTCAGCTACTTTCAAAGTTTACATCTCTTTTAATTACCACAATTACCCAGCTGACTGGTTTTCAGCTCATACAGCTCCTGGAGGCTCTGAATGAGCAGCAAACTGCAAGGCATGGAAATGTCAGCGAAGTTTTGCACAGGATTGTGAGGATCAGATGTTTATCCTTATCCAACTGCTGTCCCCTGCTAAGAACACCCTGCAGAACACACTGCCACTGCTCAGGATGGGGACATATACAGTAATGTCACCTGATTATAAGCCACTCATCTGGGTAGCCAGGTAGATCATGGGATTTGTCCACATATAAGCCGCACCTGAATATAAGCCGCATATTTTTTTTTTTAAGCGAGGATCCATGTGAGACAAAGTAACGAGTTAGTAACAGAATGGCGCCAGTGCGGGGTTTGGTGTCAGGTGCTCAAGTTGCAAACAGTTTTCATAGACCAGCCAAGCCTTTAAAGGCAGCCCCAGGCACCCTCCCCGGCTGGCTCTCACTTCCGGGTTGGCATTTCGTTGGGATTTGTCCACAAATAAGCCGCACCTGATGATTAGCCGCACTACTGGGGTAGGCTGGATTCTTCAATGAAAAAGGTGCGGCTTATAATCGTGAAATTACTGTATCCTATTTTTGTTCTCTCACTCAATAGAGCAGCTTTTCTAGGAGGTGGCAGCTGTGGAAACTCAGTAGGTCAAGGAGTTTTCTTACTGATACTCTTCTGTATCCCCACCAAGTACAGGGTGGCTGGAAACCTGCTTGTTTTATTTCTAATTAAGGCTTTCCTCTTTTGTCTCCAGGCTACTACAGCTCTTCAAACCAAATCCTGTGGGTTACACACCGGGCACAAGAGCTGTTTTTCCCCTGTGTGCATGGTCAGGTTGGGAGCACAAACCTGATGTTTAATGAGTCCAGTTTCCAGCTAAACCCCCCTCTCACTTTGTCACCTCAGAGCTCCCAAAAGGGAGAGAGCGTGAGGTGAGCACACACCTGCACAAAAGCCCTTTAATTGATCAGTCCTACACCAGGCAAGCAGGCACCACTGGGATTCTCCAAGTGCTGGTTCCAGGGAGGACAAAGGAGACTTCTGACCTAGACCTTTTCCGAGAGATGGCATTTTGCAGAGGAATTCAGTCACAGAATGACATCTTTCATCGCCTCTGCTGTCCATAAATGTACTTTTGCACTCCTACCCTTCCCCCCCACATTCAGTGGACTGCATGACTGGTGTGCTCCCCCTTAATACATTTTTGAGCAAGTATTTCAAGAGATAGAGGAGATGTTTTCATAATGAGAGTAATTACCACTGCATTTTAATGTACTGCAATACAGAGCCATGGTTCAGCAGCTTTACTTTAGAGCTAGTGTTAAAATAGAGAGCTTTAGATCTAACACAAAATACATCTGTAAATAACCTTTGGTGCCTCATGCCAGGATTTTCTCCTGCTAAAGACCCAAAAGGTGCTCTGGCCTGCCTGCCACAAGTGGATGAGGCTCCTCTAATGAGTCTATAACTACAGAAAAAAAAGAAAAGGAAATAACTACCTAGTCACTTTGGCCTCATTTTATAAATAGTGCCATCTAATAATTCTCATTGTGACAGAACATTGCCTCCTAGAGATTGATATCACTACATTAAAGAAAATAATCAAATTAGAGTGCAACAAAGGACAGGGGAGCTCAGAGAAAAAATAAGATTAGCCATAGATAGGGCCAACTATCAGAACCATAACAGTGTTATAAATCCCATTCCTTTCAATATATCTGACATACTATACATGGTTAGAAAACAGCAGTACAATAGCACATACAGGTTCATTATTTTCTGTGCCACACTCTGCTTCTTGGACAGGTTTGTGAGAAGTGAGGGAAAGGGGAAGAGGTTGTTTAAGGGATGGTGAAGGAGCATTTGCTCATCTTTTTTTTCAATGAGAAAATGCTCGTTTTGGACATGCCCTGGAAAGCTCTCACGGGAGAGATGAAGCCACTGACAGAAGCCCTCAGGTACTACTGGCAGCTGTTCCAGAGCCTGTGAACTCAGCCAAGCCCTGAAAATCCTTCTCCAGCCTGTCAAGGCCCAGAGAAGGCAGCTGAGCCTTGTTAGCAAAGCAGCCAGGCAGAATAGGTAAACTTCAGCTCTCCCAAAAAGTCGATTAAGAGGACTGTGGAGGGCTGTTCAGCTGGTTGGTAACAGAAGGGAGATTGGCAGCTTGGCTTGGGAGGCAGGGGCCAAGGTGGCCAAGGACAATCACCAAGGTTGGGTGAGTACAGGATGCTCTTTGGGGCTCTGTCAGGAGCAGAGAGGCAAACAAGAGAAGGGAATGCTGAAATGGAACCTGCAAACAAAGCCCAGCCTGAGCAGAACCGTCCTCTGAAACACCCATCCCCTGTGTGAGCTGGGCTGGCGTGACCCCACCAGCAATCCTGCTCCTAGGGAAAATCCTGCCCATGGCACAGAACCTCCTGCTCAGGTCTGTGCTTCTGCTGAAAAGAAGATTTGTGCATAAATAAGTGAAGGGAATCTGGAGCAGAAGCTCCATGAGTGAGATGCAACTCTAAAGCAAAGCCTGTGGGAAGTCCTGATGGGAAGCAGTTTGACAATTGGCATCAGAGCTGGGGGGCAGCAAATGGAGCAAATGAGAGAAAGCAGCACAAGGTGTAAATTGGGAGGCCTGGGGTCAGTTGGAGGAAAATGGGTAAGAAATCTCCTTTATTTCAGCTCTCACCTATTGTGATTTCCCCTGCAGTAAAAAAAAAAAAAAAAAAAAAAAAAAAAAAAAAAAGCACTTTCCAAATGGAATCCATCAATGAATGCAAGCTGAATTTTATGTTGGCTACAAAATGACTCTCTTATTAACCTTTCATCTGAGAATCACCATCAGGCTCTTCCTGCACAGTGTCAAATCTCTCCCAAACAAGAAGGTCTCTTCTTTTATAAAAATCACACTGTTGCTCAGCGGCATTTTCCAAAGCATGAACCTGGCAGCCTCCTTTGTTTCCCAAAGGAGCCCCAGCCTCTCCTCAATCAATCACTTTCCTGAGCAAACTTTCCTATTCCTCCATGCCTCAAGCTGCTGTGAGGAAGGCACGGGCACAAAAACCTGTAAAAAAGGGGGCTTTACAACTAGGAAATGTTAAATATTATTAATGCATTAGAGAGCCAACACAGTAGCTGTTGTTGCTGTCAAACGCTTTAGTAATACACTAATCTCACCATCCACATAATTCTGAGCGACTCCCCAGAGAAGCCAGGATTACTGCATTGGCCACATAAAGGTAAATGTTGCTTTTCCCATTATGATTCTACCCACAACTTCCAGCACTGCCTGATTAAAATAACTTGGCCCTGACTTTCACAGTATTTTTAAGGTGACAACATTTTTAGACATGACATCCTTCTCCAACAGAGTGCAGTTACAGGAGCTTTTTAATGGTTTTTGCAAAGTCGTAACTCTGCAACTTGAAAAAAACCAAAAGACAACGTAAATATGAAAAGGCTGCTTTTATTAAGGTCCTCTTTTTTCATCAACATTTGTGTTTCAGAGCTGAATATCATTCTATGAATTTTGATGGTAGAGAAGTGGGTACAGTGGCATTGAAATCTTCTTTTTATAGTGATTTATTTTATGGTAAGTATCCTTCATTTATTTTATTTAAGATTATTTAAAAAAAAAAAAAAAGAAAAAACTGAAAAAGACCATTTTGATGTGTGCTTTTTTCCTCCCCCATGCTCAGGTGCGAGATGTTTGTGGAAAGGATAATCTGTCAGCATTTAGAGACAGAATAAACTCCATCAGAAACCTGGATGCTTCTTCTTGAGTTTGTTGGGAATTCTACCAAGAGGCCTGGGAGCCCTATCCAAAAGCAGATTTCTGGAGATCAGAAGGAGGTGTTTGTTTGGAAGTTTCCCAGCTCCCAAAGCTGCTCTTTGTGCAGCCTGTGCTGGGACCTCCTTGAGCAGAGCACCACGGCTGACAAAGCTCCCCTGTGGCCTCCTGCACCTTCCTCAGTGCTCTGCTGTGATTGTATTTTGTTGAACTAGATC
The DNA here is from genome assembly GCA_009812075.1 of Sialia sialis. NCBI lineage: Eukaryota > Metazoa > Chordata > Aves > Passeriformes > Turdidae > Sialia > Sialia sialis. The sequence continues at coordinate 15,506,685 of VRYO01000638.1, read as the reverse complement.
AAAGATTTGAAGCTCCTCACAAGTCACAAAAAGATACACAACATACACACAGTCACAATAAAAGTGCTCACCAGCTGTCTCAGAATTGGTGGGCATCAGGCTCAAGGGCTTATTTTCCTTACATCCATGAAACTTTCTTCTTGAGTAGCGTGGGAATATAATTTACAAAAGATTTCTGATTCAATTCCCTTTAACTCCAAAATTGTCCTTGACTCTTCCCGCAAGAAGGTTTTCTTCTCACAATTTTAAAATTTCAAATCACCAGCCCTGCTTCCAGAGCTGCTCAAGTGCAACCCTACTTTTGGCCAGAATCCTTCACAAGTGAGTTTAAGTGTCTCAAAAGGGGCATCCTATTACCCACTTTATTTTACTTAAATATGGACAACAAATTCTCCTTTTTTTGTTTTCCTTTTTTTTCTTTTTTATCTAATGTGGTATTTGCAAATATTAACTTTATTTAAAACTGCCCTGTGGATAATTTTTATAAGTTTTTGTTCAATAAATGTATCTTCCCAAAATCTCAAGATTAGTATTTGTCTCCCCAACACTGCAGACCAAATATTTGTTATTTTGACAGAAATACTTACAGCTGAACTTAAGCATTTGAGAGAAACCTTCCAAGAATATCAGCACATCAAGGATCTCCATTTGAATTAAGTGAAGCTACCCACTGTTTTCCTGTCTGCTTCATGTGAAAAGATTCCTTTAGAGTATCCTAAGGAAACTTTTGCAGTATGGTGACTAAATTTTCATACAATTAGTAACTACAGTAATTTCACGATTATAAGCCGCACCCTTTTCATTGAAGAATCCAGCCTACGCCAGTAGTGCGGCTAATCATCAGGTGCGGCTTATCTATGGACAAATCCCAGCGAAATGCCAACCCGGAAGTGAGAGCCGGCC
>VRYO01000638.1:15431658-15504569 GCA_009812075.1 Sialia sialis | reverse complement strand
CTGGCTGAGAACAATGTGTGTAATGGGTAAAATCTCCATTTTCCCAGCTCCCAGCCAGCTGGGAGTCGATGAAGTCACAGAGCAACTGGGGGCAACTTGGAGCAGCTCCCTGGGATGCTGTAGTTGAAGTCAGGGCAGGAGCAGATGGGTTTGTGTGCCTGGGACCTGTAATGGGTTCCCTGGTGCCCCTCCTCTGCACTGAGCAGATCTTGAACCTAGGCCAACAAACACTGAGCTCAGAAGGGTGCTTGAAGCAGCTTAATTAGGGAGAAGCTTTACAAAAGCTGCTCTTGCACAAAATAACTCGTTTACTAGTGTGGAGTATAGAAACAATTCAATTGCTTTCTACATTTCCACATCCAACACGCTCTGTAGAGCGAAGGAGCTCCCTTATAGCTTCTTAAGAAAGAACAACAATGGAAATGATTTAAAAAGAGCCTGAGACACCAAAAATCCAGCAATTAAAAACACCTAATATCATATTCATGCTTTCATGTATCAGTGCTCCCAAACTGTTCTTGCTGCATGCCTGCATTCATTACAATATGTAAAACTGGGAATGATAGTAACGGTCTTAAGTCAAATTATCCCACATCAAAAATCAGTCTCTGCTCGTCTACCTCAATCTTGTCATGCTGCTGTGGCTCCCAACTTGGCCACTTCCCTTAATATAATCCTTATCTTTAATGCTTCCCTCCCTTCACCCTCCCTGCACTTAAAAATTGCTTTGTACTGCAAAATGCAGCAAAGGATTTTTTGGAAGAAGGGGGAAACCTCCCTGCAGTAATCTCTCCTCATATCTGATTGCCAATTTAGAAACTCAAGGTGTCAAAACCTTCCCAAGTGGAATTTTCCTCCCATATGTTTTTAAATGTTCCCTCCCCAAAGGTGACCCTTCTGAGATGCCACATCCCTGGCAGAAGCACTCCACCTCCAAATCCATCTGCTGGGAGCTGACACTTGAATTAGTGGGGGGTGAGGGGACAGGCACCCACCCTGCTAATGGCACAGTGGGGCCAAAATTTGTGCTCAGGGGTGACCCAGCACCTTTCTCATCTCAGCTGCTGCAAACAGAAACCACCACGAGGATTTCCTTCATACGCTTTGGGAATGCCAAGTGGCAGAAAAAGAAATCATCCCAGCTAATTACTGAAAGAGTGGGATAAGTAAATGAGTCACAGCAGCAGAAGTCTCAGCAAATGCTTGTCCTCTCACCACATTAAAACCTGCTATTCGTCTTGGGAAAAATCAAAATAATTTCCTTTCCTTTAATATTAATAAAAATCACGTCAGAAACACCAGCACAGGCTTAAAGAAATGTGACTAAATTTTTGATATGGGGCTTCTTTGGAAAGCTATTCAAACATGCTAAATAATCTTTAATCAATGGAATGCTTTGCACTTGATTTTTTGCATGAAGTGTTTTAAGATAAGAGAGGCTTTAAAAGGAACTTTCAGGTTCATTCCAGTCCTATGATACCTCTTCAAAGTTCAGAGCCATGGCTATGCATTCAAGTGCTGCATTACTGAGAAATGTACATCAGCTGGAAAATCAAAATATTATCACATGGGCATAAGGACATTATCTGGAAATGAAGATCAAGTAAAAATTTTCAACACAGACAATAAACATTAGAGGGAGATATTATTGTAAATGAACTGGAGAGTTAAATAGCACTATCACAGTGGAGAGAAACATACTTATTTTTATTCCGAGAAAGAAAAGGTGGAATTTCTAGGCAATGGCTAGGCTGAGATCCTTCCCATTGCATTTGGTGACAGACTGCAAGAAATGCAAACTCAGTCCAAAACAATTCGTACTCTAAAAAGCAGCACCTTTCCTATCTTGAGAGTTAAAAGATTCAAATCTCAGTGATCATTCTCCTGTGGAAATTCTTGGAAGTTTAACTGTGGTATTGTTCTTTTCCCTGCACATGTAGGAATCTGCATCTCTCAAATCAAGAGATGGTTTCAGTGCCAAAATTAAGTCAGGTGAGGTTTATCAATGTGCAAATGTCTGCTCCTGGGTAGTTTTAGGGATAATTTTGGCCCTTTGCAGAGGATGCATTGTTTCAGCACTTTGCTGAAATGACTCCTGGGCTTCCCCTCATGGTGGAAAGAAACTGGCATTTCTTGAAGGTGGTTCAGCCCATCAGACATCAGGCTCCTACTCAGGGCATCCAAACTGGCTGCCTAATTTTTTCATGGTAGTTTCTTACTCCCGAGTTAGTTGTTGCACTGCCCTTAAGAGGATGTGCTGACCACTATAAAAAACCATGGAGTTTTTTCACCAAGGTCAAGTAGTGCCCAGACAAGTGTTTTGATACACTTACAGCTGCAGAAACACTGAGCAAACAATGTAATAGGCATTGTATAATTATACAGATCACATCAAGAGGCTCTGTCTTCTATCAGGCTGACTTATTATCTACAGTATATGACAAATTCCTACTCAGATGAAAAAAGTAAAGTTTTTCAGTAGAACTGTAGCAAGCCATTAAACCCTGCAGTCTGTGATGGTTTGCAATGTGTCTAACACACAATACCAAGGGTATCACAGGTCTCACTTCATGTCACATCAAGTCATTATTTCTCTTTATTGATGCATTACATTCTTGGGTTTGGGACAGCACAAGTTGCAGGGAGGTCTCTGAGGTGCAGGTCTGGGTAAAACAGAGCATCAGGTCATGAGATATTTATCAAGTGATAATGGAAACGACCAAAAAAGAGATGAGGTGGGGACAAAGGCTTTTCCAGCTGGGAAGTTATTGAACACTTGGAGCCCAGAGCAGATAGCTCAGTGGCAGCTGGCTGCCCTGACTCCCTGAAAAATTAATCACTGCAGATAAATGCATAAAAAGACACCACCTCAATCTGTTTTCCACTGAAGCTGGTGGCTAAATTCCCATGTCTTGCTCTTATCCACCCCCCCCAGTCTGTGCCACGAGGCCCAGATGTGCTCTCAGCAGTCCTGTTGTAGTGACAGAATAACACCAGTGGATTTGTGAGTGCTGCCTGTGGGTAAAATCCACAGGACCTTGCCCCACCACTGTGTGCTTTCCTCTTTCTCCTTCAGCACTGCGCAGAATGAGCTCCCAGATTTTAAACATTTGCAGTGTCAGTATTCCAGGTTTGGCCATTCCCACGAAACTCACCTTGAGGAATTTACTTTTATTCCTTCAGATACATAACTGATTTATGGTTGATCCACTGAAGGTGGTGGAGTTGTGACTTCACAAAGAGTTTCACCATCAGCATTTCCTGGTGTTAGCAGATTTTTGGAGCTCTGAGACTCTTCTAACACTGGAGCAATATTTCTCACTAATCTGCCACCGTTTTCAATGGGCATTTTTAAAAATAAAGATTTCTTACACACAATGCAAGAGCACTTCATAATTCCAGAATAAGTACATGAGTGAGTACCAGAGTTGACCTTGAAAATATGTCTTGGTCTAGAAACAGTCATTCTATGAATATTTTAATTGATAAAACCATATTGTGGAAATGTGCATAGAAAATTAACACAAGTGGAGCACGGAATAGCCAAAGGAAATTAATTTACAACTGTGATGGCATGAAAATTCTCAGGAGACACAGCACTTGAACTAACCCTAGTTATCTGAGCTCTCTCTATGCTTTCAACATCAGCATTGCACTCGGAAGGAAAATTCTTCTACCTGCAGCAGAGCAGCAGATGCATAAAGGGCTGATAATGAAGCCCAGCTAGAAATCTTTCTGTGCTGCCTTGCACTTGCAGCATAAGTACCAAACCTGTGGGAAATTGCAGTAAGCTCCCACTCAAGGATAAGTTCACCTCAAAAAGTACCTGCTATAAGCACCTTTACAGTCTAAATAGGACAATGCTACTTATGTTGTGAAAAAGAACATTTAACAGTGTGCAGCCATGTAATTATGGGCTGCCAGCAGCTGATACTACTCTGTGCTGGCATAACTACTGTGCAGACTTCCACATTTACTGGGCCAGCTTTTTTGGTTTAAGAGAATTGGTTGCAAAGACAACACTTGACAAAACATGGGGATCCCTGGGGAGCAGCTCTGGGGAAAAGCAGGGTGGGATGGTGCAGCTGATAGGGCTGTGCTGAAGGTTTTCTACCCCTTGCCCTGAGCTCTCCATAGCCCCATAACTCCCCTCCCTCCTGTGGCACTCACCACTCCAAAACTGACCTTGGAGACGGACAAACCTCTCTGGGTGGATCAATGGCCCCTGGAGCGAAAGAAATTGAGTGCTCTGAAGAATTTGGTCAAGGAACAAAAGGGATGCCGGTGGTTTCTCTCAGAAGCTCAAGGTGACCACCTGTGTGGTTTAAAAGTCTCTGTTGCCCAGCCCGAGAAACGAAGGAGTCAGGAGTTGTCTTCTGCAGTTTCGAGAGTTGTTCATTTTTTCTTATCTAAGAAATTCTTTCCCTGCCCAGCCTGGATCCGTTCAGCAGGTCAGTCCCAGGCCCACGGCCCGCCCCAAGGGTGGTGTTGTCTTTTTATACTACAAACTACATGAACATTATTTACAGTCATCTTCAATACCTGTCACCTATATTGTACAGTCCAGTTCTACTCTGAACCAATCCAAAAGTGCCACCATCCCCCAGGAGATGGATGCCAAGAAGAAAGAGAAAGAAGGACAGAACACGCCCAAATTCCTCCATCCTAACCCCAAACCTCTATTCTAAAAAATCTTGAAATTTTACTTTTTCACCCTGTGATAAACTAACTCATACTCAATTTTTGTGACTTGTAACTCTTTATGCAAAGGTGGTAATTTTTCCCATGGGTTGAAATCAAAGGCACAGGGGTCTTGGGCTCTGTGCCAAGGCTTCTGAGCCCCCTGCCTGGGTCTCAAGCCATCCAGGGCACCCAGAGGGATGTGCCGGGTTCTGACATCTCCCAGCCCATTATGTCAAACACAGGGAAGGAACATTCATGAGCAGGAAGGTTTTCTGGATATGCTGGAAAGGGAGATGCCTTGCAGCAGCAAGGAGCGCTTCGGAGGCGCAGGTTTTGTGGAGACCTTTTCGCATGCAAGAATATCGTTGAGGTGAATATTGCTTTTGTGCTAATAGGAGTAAAATGGGTTGAATTAAGTTGGAAAATAGCCACTATATTTAATTATCAGATAAAAGTCTGAGTTCAGGAGGCACAATTGTACATGTAGCAGCAGTGGCAGCAGAAGTCAGGAAGGCTTTGCCACTGGCTCAACAAGCCAGGGTTCCCCTCTGTGCATACACAAGATCATAAACATTTAATAAATGATTGCAATGAAATCCAAATAAATATATTTAATAGACCAATCTTCTCAAGATTGATTCTAAAGAAGCTTTGTAAAATGATACATGCCTGTACATATAAAACATGGTCAAAAAAGGCCCCTTTCCCTTACATTTTAAATTACTGGATACTCCAGACTGGTTCCTTTGATTTTAATCTAAAAGGCTGAATTTTCATATTGCCTAAAGATAAATGAATATTCGTCATCTGTCCTACTAACATTTTTCTAAGATATTGCTTCTCCTTTTGGCAAACCTGCTAAGATTTGCTTCTTTTTATCTCCTGTTGTAAAACTGAATTTGTTTTGAATGACAAATAATTCATTACAGAATTCATTTTTTAACTTCTCTTGCCTGAGACATCTTTTTGATGCTTTCAGGGCATTGTTCTAGCCAAAGTATCAAATCCACTCTTCTATTTATTCCACTGTGCAGTTTTGTGTTTTGCTCTGGCAAGCTTCCAGCTGAATTAATTTGACATTCACTGATCAATCAAACTGTCTCATTACTACCTTCTGCCCGCCTTGTCATCATGGCCCACTGTTGACAGGAGTAAGGAATGAACATCCACAGGGTCACCTTCAGAAAATCTTTTATTTAATTGTCGTAGACCTACTGCCAAGCCCTGAGGTTATCTGCAATGTTCCTGTGTGCATCTCTTCTTCTCTTTACAAGTGTAGTGAATAATTTTACGTGGGCTCATGCCGTTCACAGATGGAGCCACTCCAGCAGAGTTATTTAAGCAGTGGCCTCAGTAATTACCCTGAGTCCTTGCATGGGGAGGGTTGTTTGATTTCTAAAGCCCCATGAATGACAGGCCAAGCAGACCATTCAGACAAAAGTGTTCAGAAAGTGGTACTGAGAAAGGCTGACAAAATTCTCACTATGATATTTATATTTTTTGTGCAAGAAAGCCACTTGCCTTGTTTCCTTGCTATATAGCACATTATTCCAATTATTTACCATTTATTCTTTGTATTTTTATTACTATTTATGAGTGCCAAGTGATATGCCCAAGACAGTAGAGAGCAGGTACTCTACCAGAGGATCTGCAGTTTCTGGTTTCATTTGTCTCAATTGGCACCTGTAGCATTGTTATGAACTTCTTGTGAAATTAAAACCTATGTGTCTTGTGCAGGAGTTAGAGCATTTGGAACGTTCTATCTGCTTTTTTTGGTTTGTTTGTTTCATTTTTGTTTTTTTTCTGAATGGGTTTAAATTTCCTATAGGAACACACGCATTTAAACATTCTATGATATTTTTTCATGGAGATATTCCGCTTCACATTTTACATGGATGGCCATTGCATTCCTACAGATTGCTGGAAAGGGAACTGAAGTCCTTTATATTCTACTGAGACCATTACAGCACAGGTTTGGTTTTTTTAGTTACAAATATTCATGGATTCTTTTGGATTATGAACATCTTGTCATCCATTGCTGCCCCAGATCACATAACACTGATCCTTATATACCATTAGGTTTCCTAGGCAGCACAATTCTACAAGATTATGAATCTGATATTTCAGATTGCTTTTGTCTGAAAAACACATAATATTCCTCAGGCTTATTGTAAGATTTGGGCTGCCGTGGTGGAAAAGAAAGCATGATCTGACAGACAAGATTCATTGACTTCAATACATCACATTTTATGCTGAATAACTTATCTTCTTTTCCTCCTATTTCTTACAATTTTTCAACGAGAAAGTAATTTCCATGATGCATATAATGACCTTTACCTGACTAAAACTTTTACCTGAGTTAGGTGTGTGTGTTTGGAGTTCTGTGTGTGTTCCACACAGCAGCAAACACATCCCAACACTGCAGATGTGCAAATTGTTAATTAATACTGGCACAATCAAAAGCAGTACACAGAAACCCCATCACTGCCACAACCAGGCAGGGAATCTGCTTGAATCTGAGACAAGCTGTGCAAGGAATGGGGTGGATGTTTCAACAAGTCAAAGTCATAAGACACCTTGGGACCAATTTATTGCGTACTTAGGAACCAAAGGGTGTCATTAACTTTAAGAGGAAAGCTCACTCTGCAGTAAAACAGAAGCCATCAAACTGGAGATGGGAGAGTTAAAGGAGTTATTAAAAGGATGGAAAGTCGTTTGGCAGGAAGACTCCTGGGGCACTCCCAAGGGGAGTTGAGGTTTTGCTGCTCCAGTGCCAGAGAAGGTGCTGACCCACCCAGAATTTGTGGGGACATGAGATTAGGTCTGCACAAGAGGTGTCTTAAGTAGAAATAATAATTTGCAGAACCAAGAGACTAGCAAGACACAAAGCTGGGAGAAAAGGAAAAGTCAGGTCAAAAAAAGGCAATTTTGTTAAGATTTATAGCACTAATAAGAACATTATTACAGTAATTTCACAGTTATAAGCTGCACCTGATTATAAGCCGCAAGTTGAGGTAGCCGGGTAGCCCATGGGATTTGTCCACATATAAGCCGCACCCGAATATAAGCCCAATTTTTTTTTTTTTTTTTAAATAAGGATCCATGTGAGACAAAGTAACAAGTTAGTAACAGAATCGCGTCAGCATGGGGTTTGGTGTCAGGTGCTCAAGTTGCAAACAGTTTTCATAGACCAGCAAAGCCTTTAAAGGCAGCCCCAGGCGCCCTCCCTGGCCGGCTCTCACTTCCGGGTTGGCATTTCGCTGGGATTTGTCCATAGATAAGCCGCACCTGATGATTAGCCACACTACTGGTGTAGGCTGGATTCTTCAATGAAAAAGGTGTGGCTTATAATAATGAAATTACTGTAATTAAATCCTGAATAACTGTATTGGAGTCTGCCTTATGACATGCAGGTGGAAAAAAAAACCCTACAACTTTTTTTTTTTTGGTCATTCTCCCTGATCCAACAAATGTTTTATATGTTCTTAGATCTAAAAAAGAGTTTAAAGGCGATATTTTGAATAAAGAAGATATTTTGTCTTACATAAAATGTCACACAATCACTCCCTGAATCCCTGCCCCTATATTTGCAAATTGATAAAAAGTTTAAAAAATTCCCAAAATAACCTGCTGAATTCATCATAGGAGAGATCTCTCAAACCCAATATTAATGTCACAGCCTAAGCAAGGGCCACCCACCAAACCCTTTCCATCACTCTCATCCCACACACCCCATGGACCAGCCCCGTGTGCCAGCAGGGGAACCCCTGGGAAATAGAACCAACGTACAGAGGAGGAAAAGCAGATCTCTACACACCATTTTTAATTGCATTTAATGCCATTTTTAATCAGTGCATGCAAATTTGAAAGTTTGCAGCTGTTCTGCACAATTTCGTCTTGGCCAACTGATCAGGCCTTTGCCAGAACAGAAAAAGCTTGTGAGAATATCAGTCCCACAGGAAATAAACTCGTGAATCACTTGCTAAAAAATCAAAGAAAAGGGGTCATGGAATACTTAAAATAGGTTTACACATTAAGGAAAAGAGGAGTTGAGCATCTTTTCATTATTTTCATGGTACTTTTCTGAAAATAGGCAGTAGCTTTGAGAAGCAGTGACTCTCATTTCCTTTTTAAACTGATATTAGTATGGATGAACTTCATTGTCACAGCTCCTGATTTTGAGCTGCAGGATAGGCAGTTCTGCAGGCATGATAGAGAGAGCATGCCAGAGATTTTACTTCGAAATATGATTGAAATATGAAGTTTCTCTGATGCAAATTTTTAGGAAAGTGCAGAATTCTCCTAGTTTGGCAGTTTAAAAAGACATCCCATTTCCAAATAAGAAATCAAGGTCTTAATGTAGCTGATGAGAAATTACTGATTTGTTCCAAGGAATCTTTAATCAGAAATGTAAAGGGAATTTTCTAGAACCATAGATTGGTTTGGGTTGGAAGGGAACTTATAGTTCCAACCCCCACTTTGCGGCACCCACCTCCACAATTTTTATTGCACATTTTTCTAGCTGCTGCCACTCCTCTTAGGGGCTGTTGTGTCATCTGCCAAAGGTGTTTCAGAGTTCTATTTGCCCACAGTGAAGTCTTGCCAGCCCTGAATTGCAGGTTTCTGGACTCTGGCTCTCAGCCCTGCACCCTGAACACCAAGCCCAAACTCATTAATTCAAGCAGAAGTGCAGAAATACAAACCTGTTTCCACTGGGTGCCAAGAAAGATATTTGTTGACATCAGGGGAACGCTTGAATTTTGTTTTCTACAGTTAAAGCTATAATAAACCGAGAATCCTTTTATTTTCCTTCTTATTTACAGTACAGAGTTGCAAGACAGATGGTAAGAACCCATCTAGCATAAAGAACAGGGTAGCTTTAATTGGCATTTCTGTTAAAAGGATTACTGTTTGATAAAGGCTTGTATTTTCCCCTGCTAAAGGGAGGAAATTAGATCTTTGATGGAGGCTTAGAATTGTGACTGAAGAAAGTATCTATATCATTTTTGGGATGGATTGTTTATTTACAGCTGGCTCTGTAGCATTAGCTTATCAATTACCTCTCAAAATGTGATTTACCTATATGGAGAAAAAAACCCAAACATTGTTTTTATTGTCTCTAATGATCACTTCTCACAGTTCTTCTTATTCCCAGCTGCAATAAAATAGTTCTAATGACAGAAGTTTCAATGTATTCTGCCAAACTTTCATTGCTGTCAGCATGGAGTCAGCACATCTCTCCATCCTTCATTTTGTTACTCTTTCACAGTGCACTTATATTTATTATGATGAGAGAAATGTTGGGGTTTTTTTCCCGACTGGTTAAGATACATAGCTTTAAAATAGTATATGTTTATCTGAAAAAACAAACAAACTCCAAGGAACTGTCAAGAGGATTGAATATGTCTCACTGAAACTGAAGACAATCTGTCATCCAAAGCCCATACAGGAAAGACCCACAAAACGCCCATTAGACAGACAAGAGGCTACAAAAGAGATCCCAAACACTTCCTATCACTGAAACCTCTCAAAGATTCAGAAATCTCTCAGAAGCCACTGTTTGTGCACAAGTATCACACAGTGCCTGAAATCTTCCCATTGTGTGATTGGAAGAGGATCAAATCTGGTCCAAATCCACCACATTCCCTTCCCTTTGCCCACCAAAGCCCTGAACTCGAACCACACTTTCATCACCATCAATAAGTAATGTTCCTTACTGAAAGACACACCCTACCTATGTTAAACAGAAAGATAATTTATGGAATTTCCTCCGTTATCTTTGATTGGTGACAGCCCCAACTCCACAAAGAAGAATTTTTTCACTGCCTTCGTGGTAATTTGCATTTTAATTTGCTTTTGGGAAACAGTTAGGACTCTTTTGAAAGAGCCTAAAATATTAGAATCCAACACACTGACAGCATGGTGATTGATAACTCACCATAAAGGGAAAAGTGAGGAAGATTTTGCTCTTTTCAGTGACAAATCCAAATGGAAATAACAACATTTTGGCATGGTGTCAGTAAACATCAATGAGTGTGGCCATTTTAGTGATCTTTGAAATGTAAAATTTTTTATCTGGGAGTGGCTCTTTAATATCTTTCTTATTTTCTCTTTTTTCAGCTGCTCACTGTTCCAGTGTTGGTAAATAAAGTCCTTCATACAGCAAAGTGGTAAGCATGTGATTAACATTAAAATGGCCTGTCAGCAGTCTGAGAGTGGATTTCATCTTGGGGCCACTGAGGTGCTTAATGTTCAGCATGAATTAATTGCTCTGCCAGTTTAGAAGGTCTGTTTGCCATGTTGTGCCTACATTACTGCTGTAAGTTAAATTACCACAGTCTATAAAACACCTTGTAGTCCATTCTTCTGGATGAAAGGAGCTATGAAGAATAAATTCCAGTTTCTGAAACACAAACACCCACCTGAAATGATGATAGGAAAATGATTGTGGGTATATTTCTGTTCCTTTTTTAATGTTGTAAAACTCGCTGCATTCTCTTAGTATCAAATAATTCCATCTTGCTAATTTTCGAGTTTCACTATCATCAATTACAAGGAAAATGTCAAAATAACAGGAAGATAAGGCATCAGGGGTATTATTTGTCTATCAATAAGTTGTCTCTATTCATAACTAAATTTAAAATACGGCTCAGATACTGCATGTCAGAAATCAAGGTAAAAAATTTTCAAACAAGCACATTCCTACTCTATGAGAAACCTGATTCAGACTAATTTTAGAACACATTAGGTATACATCTGAAGAAAGAGATGGAGCAAATATCTTTGTGCTAATATGGTCTTCATCCCACATTTCAAGGGGTATAAAAGCATGTCAAGCTCTTCCATTCTCTTTTGGCTCGCCTACAAGGAAATTGCATTAGTAAGTGGCATAAAATCATTCCATTTTGAGCAGTAACCTGACCCTTTGTTTTCAGTGGTGTCAGAACTGAGAGCTCAAAGGGACAATGGGAAAAGATGGGACCTTAGAGACAGATAGATCACACATTTTTCCCATCAATCAAATTGTCTTTGTGCTCATGTGGACTGAACACAAGAGCATGGCTTGAATTAGACTTGCTGTCATAAATTTAACCTGTTTGATGCAGAAACTACACATGAATGCCAGGATGAAGACTTTCTCAGTGATGTGGTGAATGCAACACATTGTTCTTTGGATTGCCCAAAATAGCTTAGATTAAAGCAGAAAAATTTGATTCTGACCTTGCAGACTGGTTAGAGGTACACTTAGATAATATATATATATATATCCCATAATATGTTGTAAGCTTGCTCAGAAATAATGCAGGTGGAGTTGTACATGTGCATGAGGGTCCTGGGCAATAACACCCATAGAAGGAAAGGCTGAGATGCTCAGCCATAAGTGGGTATGTTTACCCTATTTGTTATCTGAAAATCAATTTAGAGACTACTGTTTGACTGACACCATCCTGTAATCAATTAAACTGACAACATCAGTTTTACTTGGCAATTTGGGAAAAATTTGTGGAAAGTATTTTCTGTCTGTAATTCAGATCAACCAAGGGAATTGGTTGAAAATGCAGTTTTCTTCCAATGTACCTAAAGGAAACACCAAAAAATTGAAAAGCCATCTGTGCCACAGAGCTTGCAGTGAGGCTGACAGGACTCACAGCAGGCAGTGGTTGAAGTCAACAGGATCATGAGCCAGACAAAGCGTTGGAAATCACTAAAAAATGTCTTGTCAAGCATTGGAACAGTCTACCCAGGGAAACGGAGGAGTCACCATACTTGGGAGTGTCAAAAAATGTGTGGATGTTCCACTTGAGGACATGGTTTAATGGTGAACATGGTAGTGGTGCTGAGTTGGTTGGACAAAAATCTTTGAGGTCTTTTCTAGGCTTAATGATCTCATGACTCTCCTTGGTGCTCATGGTCCCCTCCTCGTACCCCACATCTGGGATTGCAATTTGTCTCTCAAAGCACAGGCAAAGACTCCAGCTGCAAAACCAACACTGAAAATGTGGCTGCAGAGGGGTGAGAAATGAAGAGTTGTGGGCAAGGGGAAGATATTTATGGCTGGTATTTGAGAAGAGATGGAGACTTATTGCAGCAGAGATACACACCGGTTCTTCCTGAGGGCTGGGACTGCAAAGAGAATAAAACTCAAACCTCAGCAGCTGTGTTGGGTTGGGAATTAGGAAGAAGTTTCTAGTAAAATCAAGAGATTGAGGTTTGCAAACCTTAATCTGCTGGGAAGTGTCATAGACAGTTACTGGATATTCAGGTTTTTGGGCTGTATTGTCCGATCCATTTCCCTGAGCAATAAACATTGACATTCAATGTGCAGTGGCATGCCTCATGATGGGTAGGTGGGAATTTGTCATTAATTTCTCCTTTTGATTATATATAATAAAGAATATATATATGTAAAATATAGCTAGATAGATACATAAAATCTTTGCACCTGGTCCGTGGGAGCATTGCAAACTTGTAAATATCATTTAGTGATATTTAACAAACCAGCCAGGGTTTGACAAAAATAAACAGCGCCAGTGTGAAAGAAAGCAAGAATTTTCATTAAACAACATCTTACAAAATGAGTTATATTTAACTTCTTCAAACCAGCAAAACTCCAGTGCCTTGGCACACAAACTGTGGTATTTTTTTTTGGCACACTCTATAGGTTATGTCTTGTGCAAGGAGGAAAAAACTTTGGTTCTTCATTTAAGAATTATGATTTAGCATGAAGTGAATTTTTAATTTACAATTAAATGTATAACATATAAACACAAATATGTATTTGTGATTACATAAATATATATTTTTAAAGCTTCAGAATATGTGCATACACATACACACATTTTTATGTGCACATATGTGGATAAGCTTGATTTTTCAGCCTGTTCCCTAGCTACCACAAAAAAAGAATTCTGCTGTATTTTCAAAGCTGGACCTCCTATCACAAGCTTTTCCCTTGGAGTCTTGTACTAAGTAATAATTTCAAAGCATTGGGACTAGGTTTTCAGTCCTTAGCTGGGGAAAATCAGCCTAGCTCTGTACTGACTGCACTATGGAAAGTCACAAACAGGTTGGCCAATGCATTTAAAGCCTTACAAAAATAGCTTTACCACACACCAGTTCATACAGGGTGAAATTTATGAAGAATCCTTAGTTACTGACCTGGAGAGGGCTCTGATATCACCCCTATTTCTGCTACAAGTGGAAAGTAACAACTTAGAAATGCTGCTGACAGATGCTGTAATACTGCTCTGGGCATCCTGATAATATTAACTGAGCCATTCAAGTATATTATAAACCTTTTTATGTATATATATATATCTCACATATGTCAAGACAAGTGTCCTCAGCAAAATCAAACACAGACAAAAGCCATAACCATATTCATGAAGTCAGAAGTAAGAAGGTGAAGTGCTCAGACAGTGCCAGGCAGGCATCTCCCAAGTATACTGCTCAGTCTCAATAGCAAAAACCCCTCACTTGAAATAATCCCTTCTCTATCCCCTCTCCTATTTCCACTATCAGTCCAGAGATTTAGGAAATCAGATTTAATTCTTTGGTTGGAAAACTCCCATTCCATGCAGACACTGGGGTGGAAGGCAAGTCAAACTTCCCTTAGACACTTTTTCTCTCCAGAAGGTTATTATCATTATGCTAATGAAGACCACTCAGGTTGTGTGAATACTTTCCTGGTTTTTTTTTTCATAAAACACATATATCAAGGAAGCAAACTTCAGCAGTGGTTGATTGACAGCTGTCAAGTAACACACATGGCAGTTCAGGTACCAGGAACCAAAAAACCCTACTGCAAAATCTGCTCTTTTCTGAAATGATCTTCTGAAGTAAGAGCCTGGCAAAAATTATTTTTGTCATTTCATTTAGTTTCCCCTGTTTCCATATGCAAGTTAAGGTTAGCAAGGCAGTGCTGCTCTGATCTGAGATTTATGTAAAGAAAATGTAATACCAGTCTGGAATGCTGGGTGATTTTCTTGAGCAAAACCTTCATGCTAAGCAGTCATTTCTAGAATCTTACAAACAAACACTAACTGTGCTATGCAATATTCTCCTGACTCTTTCTTGAAGTATTTAATAAATTTCAACACAGCTATATATAGCAAGAATCATCACCCACTTCAAATCATTTCATAGAAGTGAACAATTTCCTTAAATGAAGCATCCCATTTTCCCTCTGGGAATCATCCACAAGCAGGTTATCATTTAAACAGGCATATTTTCTGTGCACAATTATTTACCATATAATTTCTGTAAATAGCTCCTGTTCTTAATTTTATTTCTAAGGGATCAGATGGAAGTTTAGAATAGCAGAAGTTGTAGTGGGGTATGGCTAGCACAAGCTCAGTGGGAGCTAGATAAACTTCATGCCAGGGTTATGAGAATTCCTGTTCTTCCACTACTTCCTATTATTTATTAAAATGTCCCATTAAGTTGTTATAGTTTCAGTTATGAATTTGATTATGAAATAAATAAAATATGGCCATAGATATGTCAGTAAACTGAAGCAATATTTCATTTAAAAGGGATTTTTTATATAAAAAACTCTTTAATTAACACTTTACAGCATTAATGTAAATTAAATCTTTCCTTAAGTGGATTGGGATCTCAGCTATCCAAAGCAAAGATAAAATAGTTTGGTCAGAGCAGGAGTGCTGATTTACTCCAGTTCAGCCTCTTCCTAATGATTCAGAGCTGTTGAACGTGACACTCCCACACCCTTTACTTGTCAAAAGCTCTGATCCAGAAAACATTTTGAGGACAGAAAGTGGAGAGAGGACTCCCAGCTATGCTGGGGATGTGCCAAGGCAAGCAGTAGTGGTGTACAGCTGGGAAGACTACGCTCAAAAGATTTAGCATTTGTTAGTCACATTTCAGACTTCTAAGAAATGAATAGTGGAAAGTTATTTTTGGTGTATGCATTCTAATGATGCCACATAAAGTTGGTAGCATAGGCTCAGACACAAAATTTTAAATGAAGCAGAAGAAAAACACGGCATTACTTATTTGTACAGCCTCAAAACAACAAGATTGGTGGTTGCTTCAGCTTTTTATAAGTCTCATCTTCTGTTCTGTATCATGAGGAGCAGCTAACGAAGTAAACATGCTGAAAGATATTTTTGCACTTGCTACTTAATAAAAACTTCCACTGCGATTCAGGCATAGGAAGTCATCTCTACTCCCTCTGATTCTGCTCTTGAGAAAGATGCCAAGGTCATTAGGTGCCAAAAGACACATTTAAATACCTACAGAGGTTGAGCTCCCTGGGAATTGGATGCCTGGCTTAATTACTAGTCTTGAAAATTGCTATCTCTATCTTAAGTTGCTTTTATAACCTTGAAAATTTGGCCTTAAACTACTCCTGAAAATAAGATTTAGAGACATAACATACTGTTGGCATTTTATCTAGGATCTCAATACCAAAGAATGGACTGCTATTATTGAATAATTAAGGAAAAACCATAAATTATTCAGGGGAGCTGTGTTTTCCTTCCCAAAGGAAGCTGTTACATCCCAAACCTGAGCCTGCAGACAAACAAGCTTCTGTCCTGCTGAGTTACAGCCACCCCAAGCTGTATGTCAGGAATTTCTGCAGGTTTCCACCTCCCCCTGGGCATCCCTCTCACCACGTGCAGGGGCAGCTGCTCCAGGAGGGTGAACCGGGAGAGGTTGTAACCAAGAAAAGGGGTTTCTGTCCAGTTAGACCCCTCTCCTGAATTGGCCTCTGAATGGACCTTTCCCTCCTCTATGTCCAGACTGCCTAGAGGGGCTTAAACCCCTCTACCTGGGGTTCATTCTGCCTGAAATGATCCTCACTCTGCTGGACAACCTGACACCACCCCCTGCATGAGACAGTACCAGGCTCTCATTCCGCTGCAGCCCTTCTGCCTTGACATGCTTCTAAAAGATCAGTTCAGCTGCTCAGCAAGTCAGGCATGGACATCAAGCACCCCAAGGTGACAGCAGCACCCCAAGGTGACAGCAGCCATGTGAACTTCTGCAGGATGGGTGCTGTAAGAGAGCCCGAAGTTATGATGGAATAGTGGAAAGGTTTGAGTTAAAAACCACCTTAAATCTCATTTTGTTCCACGCCCTGCCATGTGCAGGGACACCTTCCACTATCCCAGGTTGCTCCAGACCCTGTCCAGCCTGGCCTTGGACACTTCCAGGGATCCAGGGACAGCCACAGCTTCTCTGGGCACCCTGTACCAGGCCCTTACCACCCTTACAGGGAAGAATTCTCCCCCAAATTCTTATGTAACCCTGCCCTCTGGCAGTTTGAAGCCATTCCCTGTGTCCTGTCCTTCCAGGCCCTTGTCCCAGTCCCTCTCCATCTCTCCTGGGGCCCCTTTAGGCTCTGGAGAGGCTCTAAGATGTCCCTGAAGCTTTCTGTGCTCCAACCCCAGCTCCTGGCTCTCACACCTCCCTCACCTCAGCTGCACCAGGTCTGGTCTGAACAGCAATGCAAAGCACTTTTGCCACTCCCTTCCTCTGGCAAAGGCAGATAGGAAGGTCCCAGATCATGCTCCAAAATAGCAGCTTTTTCCTCTCCTCACCTACAGGCTTGATGGCTTGTGCCGATATCTAATTAATTAATTAAGCTTAGTTGAGGTCAGGGCCTGGAATCTGAGCAATTAAACTGTTTGCTCCCCTGCTAAAACAAACCCTGAGCACAAGGCGAGCTGCCAAGGCTGGCATTTGTGAAATTTTGACTCGAGAAAGGAGGTGCCCTGTGCCTGTCCCTTAGGACTGCCCAGGGCTGTGCTGTGAGCTCAGGGATGACACACAAGAGATGGAAAGAGGTCCTGTAACTTCTGTTTCAAGGATGACTTTTCCTGCCCTTGTCATGAACTTGAATATCTGGTATTTTAATTTTAAAGTCCAGCTCTTGAAATGGAGTGATTAGACATAATATCTTGCCTTTGACAAGAGGGCCTTTGTGGGTTCAAAGATGAGCTTGAAAATGAAAACTGATTAAAGCCTGAAGGGTCAAAGCCAAGGATGGAAATGAGAGTTACCTGACATGGATTTCTTTTCAAAGATCACAGGCGTTTAATCCTGTTGCATGATTACTGATTTATGTAATTTAGTGATGCAGAAGCAGAACATGCAGCTCCTGGAGGGACAGGGGTGACCTGGGCTGGGTGAGGAGGGGGAGTGGGGATTCTGCTCCAGGGACTCAGTGCTGGAGGTGCCCCCATGGCCCCAGACATTTATCATACCTGGCCTGCCATAAATACACAAACACACAGGTCACTCGTGCTGTAAATAGCAGAGAGCCACCAGCTGTGAGCAGTGTACTCACCACTTTAAAAATTAACAGTGTTTTTGGGAGGTTTTGTTGTGCGTGTTTTCTTTTCTTAATTTTTATTTTTATTTTTCGCAAAACTTCTGTTTCAGGAAAATGAAGAAGAGCTGGAGAACAAGCTAAATGCTGCTACAAACAGAAAATGAGCATCTCATGGACATCATATGGGTACAGCTTGACAAAGCCCCTGGTACTTGGATCTGGATGGATCATGCTTCTTACTGCTTGGATTTTCTGCCTTTCCCAGGAACCTCTGTATTTTGCACTTGTTTTTAATTAATCCAAACTTGTCCATAAGTGATGTAGCAGTTTTTAGAAAGTCCATTCCTTCCAAAACACTGAGCTTTTCCCAAAGATAATCCTGTAAGTGGCTAGAAAGATTGTACTCACAGAATTTCATTCCTGTGAAAGCCTTCTAGACTTTCTAATGTGTAATAGATTAAAGGTCATTTAAATAATTAGAGTTGATATAAAATTTAAATAGCCTTGATATTTCAGACACACAAGTTGAAATAAACTTTTTTGAATAAAAACCCAGAGTTAATTGCTGTAAAAGATTTATGTGACCCACTAACCACTACAGTGTCATGTATCTTAACTAATTAATTCTGCTCTTTATTGATCAGGAAAAACCCCTACTACAACAAAACAAACAAACAGCAGGAAAAACCCACAGGATTTTCCTAAATAGAACAATTATTTATAAAATAGTTTTGACCAGTTTACAAGAAGAACATGCAGAGCCTCAAGGAACCTGGAGCCCAGGGATATGCCATGGGCAAAATCAACTTAGAAAAACACTGAGAAACTCAAGAGTTTCTACCTCCTTTTTTAAGGGTTTCTGTTCCAGTCTGGAACTTCTGCTTTGACAGTAATCCAGTCTTTTCTCATCTCACTGGGCAGAAAGAGCTCACTGAAGGCACAGGGCTCTTCTTCACACCCTGTGAGGACAGTTTCAGAGGGAGAAGAAAGGAAATTACAGTGATTCCATGTGTATAAGGCGCACCGGAGTATAAAACGCACTTCAGGTTGTCGACAATTCCATTGCTTCGTCTGTATATAAGGCGCACTGGTGTATAAGGCGCACTTTTATTTTTCCCCCCAGTGAGAATCCGCGCGCAACAAAGTAACGCATTAGTAACACGCGATCGCGGGGTTTACTGGCTCGGCTCAGGGCTGCTGCGGGCTCGCACTTCCGGGTTGGCAAATTTCCGAACTTCGTCCATATATAAGGCGCACCAGCCTATAAGGCGCGCTTCTGGCTTCCGATCACAATTTCAATCAAAAGGGTGTGACTTATAGTCGTGAAATTACTATGTTTACTCTCTCCTTCATTTGACAAACAATGAATGGAATCTGATCATCAGGAAGAATTTTTGGAAGCAAACTCTGCTTTTGCTCGGATTTCAGCTCTTTCATACCTGATGACGATATCTAAGGCTAACACTTTGTCTTGCAATTTCTTCCAGGCCATTTCCTTCCCAGTTTGACTCCCATTCCCCAGCTTTTGACACACAAGGTAGAAAGTGGAGCCGTGACAGGTCAGGGACAGGTCTGTACATAAATACTGCTTGTGAACAGCCTCTATCGGTGCCATGGGTGTGCAGAAAGCTGTGACTAAAACCTGGTGATTACCCTCCCTCTAGGGAGGAGGATGATAACAGCCTTAAGACAAGCAAACCCACTTAGCAAACCATTAAATAAAGCCAGAGATACAGTTCCCTCTTGTATACCTGCACACCTGAGTTTTTACCCCACAAGTCCTTTATAATCTCTGTGCCCAGAGATAAATGCAAGGCAGAGCTGACTTTTACCCTGCAGAGTTTCTTGGGTCTAGCACAGGTCTGATGTCCCCGATTCCTTCTTTGCTCATCCTCTATACACAAAAAGAGAGGCCTCAATGCAGGAAAACACTTGAGGAGCTGCTTGATTTATTCAGGCATGTTCTTGTAATCCTGAGTGAATAGCTGAAAAGAGCTGGACTTAAGAAGATGTTTAAATATGGGACCAGAATGAGCAGCTGCAGCAAAACATGGAGAAAACATGGCTAAAACTGTGTGGCAGATCTGTGTCACAAACTGGGGAAGCACGATGGCCAAGCTGTCATCTGTACAGATGGTTTTCCCCAGCCAGAAATCTGCATTATTCTGACACATAAAAAATTAAAACACCTTGCTAAAGAATCCTCTGGTTTACAAGACAAGCTGCTCTGGAGAGAATATAAATGTGCTGGCTGCTTCATTGGCAGTCTATGCTTCAGATTTATTTTTTTAAGATATAATGTCTGAAGCCATATTTCCCTGGTGATAAAAATCCCGTTAGTAATCCTGACAAAATCCTAAAGGGCTAAAAAGCAATGAAGAGGATTTCTAATGGTAAGTTATAAATCCTTTTAGAGAATATCTTGCTTAAAAATAATTCATGGGAAGAAAAAATGAGAATCATAGGAAGGAGGCAGTTCTACTCAAAAATTCTGTGGTGAGATCAAGGACATTTAGGAGAAATGCCACTTCCAAGAAAAGGAGATGACACTGAGCAGCAGATTTGGCTGGTCACTTGGCCAGTGGGCCACCAGGTACCTGAGGCAGAGTAAGAGAAGGAGACATCTCTTGTGCAGGGCTGTTTGTAATCCCATCTTTCAGAAAAAAAATTAGTTCTCCCCATCAGGGCAATAGAAGGTAACTCAAGATTATGAGTACAAGTGATGTGTGCAGCTGCAGGAAATGGGAACTGCAAAACAAACAAGGATGTTGGAAATAGCAGAGTGCATTTGGCTGATTTCTCCTGTAACATGGGACAGGCATCCCTTGGCTTACATTGTTTAAACCAAATTTTTTTTTGCTGTTGTGGATGAATTCCACTTAGTGCCCCATACATGTCAAGACCCAATTTTCAGGATTTTTCTTCATGGGTAATTTGTAATATATTAATATCAATAATTTAGATGACTATTTTAATCCATCATTTGAGGATGGATGAATGCACACCTTTACACACAATGATAGAATATGTAGTGAAACTCACGCTTGTGGAATACAAGAGGGTTTTTTGTTGGAAAAACTAAGTATGTTACAAAAAACTCTGAAATAACTTCAGGAAGTCTCAGACACTGCATATATGTAGTTAATACATATTTCACTCTAAAAATTAGAAAGAAAAACAGTATACCTAATATTATTCCTCTGCCAGATTTATAAAATAGCTGAATTTGGTGTGGAAACTGCTCATTGAGTGAAATGGGGGTGGCAAGGAATTAATTGGGGTCTCTGCACCTGGTGTCACCAAATGCAGAACAAAGGCCATGATTAAAAATTCATTACATTCAATTACTAATTTATCAAAGAGGCTGAATTCTTCACTCACCTGGGTTTTCACTGGGATGAAATCACTTGGATTCCACAGGAATTGATAAAACTGCTACATTTAAATAAATAATTATATGTCTTCTGAAGATTTTTAAGCCCATTTTTAGCCTTCTAGGGCAGAAGTGCATCGCTGGTTAAACTCTGCAGGCTGCAAAGGAATGATTACTGTGCTTTATCAGTGGCAATGGTACTGCTTGTTACACTGTGAGTAATTAGAAAAGAGAACCCACTGCTGAGCATGCAGCTGACAAGAGGCTGGGAAGTCTCTCAGGGACAGACTTAGAAAAGTGATCTTGATAAATTGGAGCAACAGACTGAAAAAAGAGAAGGCAGAATTCATGGAAGACAAATGCAAAGTACTGAGGTGTGGAAGGGAAATCAGACGTGCCCACACCAAGCTGGGACACAGCCGGAGGCACAGGGAAATGCAAACTGGCTATGAGGGGAGGCTGTGCTGGGGTTTGTGGATATCTGTGCACATAGAGCAGCACCAGGAGCTGCAGGGAATGTGGCTTGAAGGATGATCCCCTGGGAGCCTGCACAGTGGGGCAGGCCCTGCCCTTCTCCTCAAGTCCCCTATGTTTTCTTCACGTGCTGGTAGCCCAAGCTCACAACTGGATTTAGCCTGAAATAATTTATTCAGCAGATTTGATTTTAACCACTCAGTGAGGAGTTTTGGGATGGCTCCAACCCCTGTGTGTGAATAACTTAATCCCTAAAAAAAAATTTGCCTGGCCCTAAATGTAATCTCTACATGGAACACTCCTGTGCCATGGAAACCCTTTCTAGGTGGAAAGCCACAAGCAACATATGCTGCAGGCAGCAGGACAAAAAATGAATCTATTGCAGGGGAAATCAGGGGGTAAGGGAAGTCCTCTGAGTGACCTGAGGGTTCAGCCTGACAGAAATTACAGTAATTTCACAATTATAAGCCACACCTGATTATAAGCCGCACCTCCTGGTAGCCAGGTAGACCACGGGATTTGTCCATATATAAGCCTCACCAGAATATAAGCCGCATTTTTTTTTTTTTTTTTTTTAGCACGTGGATCCATGTGCAACAAAGTAACAAGTTAGTAACAGAATCGCACCAGCACAGGGTTTAGTGTCAGGTGCTCAAGTTGCAAACAATTTTCATAGACCAGCAAAGCCTTCAAAGGCAGCCCCAGGCACCCTCCTCGGCCAGCTCTCACTTCTGGATTGGCATTTCGCTGGGATTTGTCCATAGATAAGCCGCACCTGATGATTAGCCGCACTACTGGGGTAGGCTGGGTTCTTCAATGAAAAGGGTGCGGCTTATAATCGTGAAATTACTATAAATCAAATCAGGGGGTCCTGCAGGACTTCCTTGGGCCAGCATCTAAACAGCATGGTCAGCCTCTCCTGTGCAGCATCATAGGTGAGATTTTCATCTAAAAGTAAAGTTCAATTTATCCTCTTTTTAACTGTAGCAACTCCTTGTCAGGCATTCCTTGCACAGCAATATATGGCACAATGTGTTTTAGAAATGGTACTCAGTCACACCTTTGCTAATTCAAAATGAGAATGTAATGGTATGGAAAGTTAATACTGTTTCTCTGCTATGTCACATAAAACTTGTTTCATATTCATGTAATAGCTCATTACTGATATGATAAAATAATATGAACACTGAAAAGCCATTTGTTTCAGAAGCACTGCAAACATTAAACTTTACAATAACTATAGTGACTACTAGAACATACAGCAACACTTACAAAACCTTGTGGATTCAGCAATCAGCTGCTGAACAGATTGTATATCAAATAAAAACAATATCTCACAAAAGAAAATGCTTTGTGAGGAAGTGGAAAGACCTTTAACTGCTCGTGGATTGCATGATAAGCTAATAAATCAAATAAGTCACCGACTGAAAAATGGTTCAGGACTCATGGATCTCAGAACACATCCTAAGAAGGCAGAATCCTTTATGTGTGCCAGTCTTTTCTACCTCCTCTGGGGAGGTTTTCCTGACAGAGCCCTACCTGGGAGTATTCCCCCTGCCCAGCAGAGAAGGATGACTTCAAGGGCTGTGAAGAGCAGCTCATGAGGCATCTCTCACTTCATTTGGCTTTGGACTAGGTTAGGCTTTGGATCCTGAGTGTATGAACCAGCACAGCCTTTCTTTTAACCTTTTGTTGCCTGTTATCCCCAGACAAACAGAAGGAGTCACTGATACACGAGGATAACTCCAGAGCCACTGACCTGAAACGTGCATCAGACCAAAATCAGAACCAATTTTATTCTGGAAAGCAAAACCTGGTTCATAAAGAATTGCAAACAGTCTCCACATTTCTGAAAGAGCTACTAGCAAGGTGAGACTACAAGGCTTTGTGAGAGCTCTGTGTGGAGCTCATGTTTCTATCACAGTGAGAATGGGTACATCTCTGTGACACAGACATATTTGTAACCCATTCAGACACAGTACACTTAATTAAAAAAAAAAAGGGTAGCTCTACCCTGCACTTGAAATCTTAAATCATATGGTGTACTGTTTGGCCAGAATTTTACTAAAGTCTCTGTCTGTAAAGCTTCTTACAGCTTGAATATGAAAATATTGCACAGGCAACAAGAAAATCTCCTACTCACAGGAGTTTGTATTGGAAGATGTGGGGGACTTGTGGTTGTTGGTTAATAAAGGCTCAGGGGAAGACCATTCATAAATACACAGCCTATTTCAAAGCATCACAAAAGGAAGAGTGTGAAACATTTTAGCAAACCTCCAAACTACGTTTTAAACACTCTAGTTATGAAACAAATTGCTCCACACTGAGTCACTACCGAGAGAAATCTACCTTTAATGCTAGCAAAAAGTGCATTGCAGAAATTCCTCACATCTGCAAAGCACCTCACTTAAATGATAATTATGTTCTATAAAGTGCTGTTACTCTTAGTCACTATTTACTTTATCTATTCTGAGTCATATTAAGTGTGGTGTCTCAGCTGCAGAGAATTTCATTACACCATTTGTTAAAGCATCTTTAATAGGCCAATTTCAGCATTCATCTACTGTATCTCACTAAATGGTTTTTATTTGCTAAATGATACAGTTTAGATGAAACACACTTCAACAAGAACTGCAGTTGTACTACTACAGATGTCACACTAACAGCCAGAAGACTCTCTCTGAGATTACTGTGACTACCAGGGAAGAGAGGTTGCAATCAATGAGATCTATTTTGAATCCTTACACTGGTGAAACTTCCACTAAACTGCTTGGGACTAGAAACAAAACTTGAAATTAAGCCAGAGTTTGAAGGTTTATTCAGAAGAAATTAGAGTATTTCTTTGATGTTTTAATTTGTAACCTCTAATGGATCAAAAACATGTAGATTAAAAGGTGAAATAAATACTTCAATAACCTTATTGGTGGTTCAGAGTCAGCCAAGTATTTCAGTCATACTTTGTATGGGAGTGAGACATTCAAATAAAACAAATTTACTGTGTGTTGTAAATAAAACAGAATACAGCAAGTCTTGTCAGTGTGGTTACCTGCTCTGATCCTCAATAGGTCTCTCTATCTCCTTGTCTGCAAACAAGCCACCTATATTTTCAAAACTACATACTTTAGACATTGCTGAAGGGAAAACTATCAAGTCCAGTTCACACTAGAACATTTTAATCCTGTATATCTGTAGTTAAGAACTGTCATAGTACAGGTGAAGGTCCCAGCTTCAGCCTTGGGTGTTTTTTACAGTATTCCTTCAGATTTGTTCCTGCTTTAACCTCGACTGGACAGGTCTGCTACGAGCAGGCTCCAAGCCTGTGTGACTGATCTTAAATTACACTGTGTTTGTTTTGTCATGGGTTTGATTCCTGCATCTTATCTTCCTTTTCCTTCCTAACACCCCATACTTTCACACAACTAAATCCAGAACTTCAGAGCCCTTTCAGTCTCTATTAGGTGAAAGAAAGAGAAATATCACTCCAGCTGACACCACTCAAGTGATGCTATCAGTTACATTAATGCCTGGAAAGGATATCTCCACTGAGACCTGCCAGCAGGAAAACATGCCTTGAAATCAGCAGGAACCTTCAGGCACTAAGGACAGATAGTTTGGCCAACCTGGCCACTTGCAGTTTAATTCCCTAATTTAACACTGCCAATCCTCTCCTACTCAAGCAAACACCTCCCCATCCTCCTGCAGGAGTCTCTGCACAGGACCAGAGCTGCAAAGTTGTTGGTCCTTTACCTCTTTAAATCTGTGTGGCTTTTATGCATCCCAGGCAGATTCCTATGTCCTGATCACCACGAAATATCACAGAAGTTTCCAGAAAAACAATATGTAAATATAGAGTATCTTTTGTAATTAAAAAGCCATAGATTTTTCCTGAAAATCAGAGAAAAATCTACCAAGTGATCTACATTTGCATGGCCTACCCCTGTCTTGAATGACATGTTTGCCCAAGGTAAAAAATAGACATTTATAGATGAAAGCAAGACAGAGTCGCTGCTGCTATGGCTTTTTGTGACTGGCAGCTGACAAGGTCTGAGAAGCAGTGGTCAAGACAAACTCCCATCCAGCTCAAGCCATTCCATCCCTCTTGGGGGAAAGTGAGAAGTCCACCAAGCCATGTTTAAAGAGGACTGAGGTGAAACCAATGAAAGAAGCAGCTGGAGGGGCAGGGACTCTGTGTCAGAGAATTAGCCCTGTATCTGTTCCTAGAATCACTGAATCTCCTGAGCTGGAATCCCCACAAGAATCACTGAGCCTGACCACCAAAAATCCCACCCTGTGCCCAGCAGTGTTGTCCAAATGTTCCTGGATCTCTGGCAGCCCTGGGGCTGTGACCATTCCCTGGGGAGCCTAGGCAGTGCCCAGCCCCTTCCCCTGCTCAAGGAGATGGAAATTCTCTTGGCTTGCAGCTACTGTGAGAGGAAAGGCGGCTGCTCTGTGTTCATCACCTGCCCTGGATTAATTACTGGAAAGGCAGCTGAGGTGGATGGCACACAGGACTGCAGCACCTTGAGCTCTGTGCCAGCGTGTGCAGTGCTTTCACAGGGTGAGGTCAGCAGCAGCTAATGATGGCAGTCCTGGTAAAAACAGCCAAAGCAGCAGGTGTGCTGCAAAGCAGATACCTGCAATTAACAACCCAGCGCACTTTGGGTGTATGGTGGGTTTTTTTCCTCATTAATTAATTCCCTCAGGTAGTTAAAAGGAATATGAACCCTCAGCCCAGTTTGAAGAAGTCAGGAAAAGTTTCCCTTTTTTCCCCCTAATATTTCAGTGCATCACAGCATGTTTTGTAGTTGTTGGCCAGGGACTGACAGTTGCTTTTCATGAAGCACACCGCTTTGCTGACTTTTGATGCTGAACTAAATTATCAGCTCTAGCTTTGTACTGCTCCCTTCTGTATGCATTTTCTCTTTAATTAAAGTTGTTGGAGGTCATTGCATGTTGCTGAAATCTCTGAAGGGAAAACACTCTTGCTCTGTTTTGGTGCAGTTTGGCTTATGACTCCTTTCTTATTCTGGGTGAATTAATGTTTTTTTTAAAGGACAGAACTATGAAATTGGAGTTAAGGTGCAAATGAGGGCAGTTTTTGTCAGTATCTTTGCTAAAATAGGGTACCCTCTTTATGGCTCAACCCTGCCAAGCACTTTAGCACATGCATATCCGAAATAGCTGCACTGAAATCAATGAAACAACTCACATGACAGCAAGACACTGATCAGCGGTTACTCCAGTGGACGTTTTATGTCTTATGATTAAATATAATTCCTACTTGGGAGCCTGGGAAGGCATTTGCTCAAGCCTGCTGTTTACTGGCTTCTTCTCTGAATGTCCTCTTGATTAGCACGCAAGCTCCATATGAAATATTTGGAGGATATATATTTTCTAGGTATCCAAGCAGTAATTTTCTCTTAAAACAGATGTGAATGCCAAGGCAACTTTATGCTCCTTTTCTTCTCAAATGCTCTGCTGCCACATGTCAATATTCTCTCTGGCAGGTTTCATAAGAGCTGGAAGTATAAAGTACACCTGCTGTGGCAGTCTCTGTGTTTTCTTTTCAGCTTTTGTTGTGGTTGAAACACAGTTTTCTGATACCGGCTCTCAATGAACTTCATCTTCCTGAACTGATTTGCTGGATTTTCAACTGCTTTCAGCTCTTTGCCCAACAGCCTAATCTCAGCAATATTTATTGCTCTCTTTATTTAGCTCCATCTCTTTATCACACATTCTTCCTTGCCTATTTTTCAGGTAATAAGCTGAAAAAAAAAAAAAAGTAACCTTTTCTGTGCAGATTCAAAGGGAAAAGTCTCTAATTATGAAGACTGTGCTCAAGACTGCCCATTTTGCACAAGGATTTCTGCTGTCTCCACTGCCAGGAGCAGGGGGTCAGAGACAGCCAGGGCTCAGCCCTTCCCTGGCACATCCAGGACCAAAACCCACCGGGTTTCACTGGAGCACCAGGGCAAGCTCAGGCTGTGCTGCTCCTTTGGCAGAGCTCCTCAGGGTCAGACTGTGCCAGAGATGAGTCTGGAGTGACTGATTTTAACTACATGTTTTTTATAGTTCCAGGATTTCTTTTCCAGAACACTGTTATGACAAATTTGTTACTGAACTTCCCAGACAGGTTTTTAAGCCACCTCCGGGCTGCAAGGCTGAAGAATAGCTCACATTTAGAAAATTACAATAATAAAATCCACATACAAGGACTGACTCTATAATAAGGCTTTTTCATGTTATTTTGCTGCTGAGTGAGACAATCTGCCAAAACTCCTCCAATAATCAAAGAGGAGGTTTGCTGTCTGCAA
The DNA here is from genome assembly GCA_009812075.1 of Sialia sialis. NCBI lineage: Eukaryota > Metazoa > Chordata > Aves > Passeriformes > Turdidae > Sialia > Sialia sialis. Next base: position 15,476,425 of record VRYO01000638.1, on the reverse strand, counting down.
ATCCTGATTCTATTCTTTAGTGGTGCTGAGAACAGGAGCCCAGCTCATGTTTGGTATGAATTCAGTTAGTCTTTTATGACATTGTAATATGCAACTCAAAAGAACTCATCAACTTGATCTAATCTAAGCTTCTCTACAGAAAGCTCAAATAAGCTTGAATTCTTGGATTAGTCAATGTTTGCAGCCACTTGAATTACATTTCATATATACATAAAGTGAGCATATGAATCTCAGCAGTTAAGTACTCTGCTGTCAATTTCCATTTTTTTCCTTAAGAAAAGAGTAAAATAAATTTAAACTCATCATGCTGAGAAGTAGTATCTGGCTGTAATCAGATACAATCAACCAAAAGAAAAGAAATAGCCCATATTTGCATCCATAATCTTTTTTATCTTGACACTGAAGGCTAATTGTCGTATCAGGAAATGCAGAATGATATACAGTATATGTGCCTGAAGGTACCATGTTTGCAAAATCGCTTAACAGCAGCTACTACTTGCTGTTTTGACAAAGATATACTCTTGCTGTCTGATAGCACATTTCTGTAGGAAATAATTTTGAGTAGGCTCTGTCAAATAAAGTTAGATTTAATGCAGCCACAATGTTAGCAATAAAGAGGAAGCATTGACATTTTCTTCATAATTAGATGTTGCCACTGATATCCAGCAAGAGGATGCTGCTGTCCTGAATGGTGATTGTTGCTGGGATGCTCATTGCATTCCCTGGAATCTGTGCTGTCCCTGCAGTGCTGAGCCCGTGCACAGGAGTGTTGTGCTTCTGATTGAACTGTCATAAATCCATCAGAATGTGATAGAACTCCACCAGATGAACCCTACCTGAACATGCAGCAAATAAATCCCTCGCTGCCAGTGGCTATTTGTATTCTATTGCACATTTTAGGGACAATAGGAATGTGTTATTCTCTAGGAAAGTGGTTTTTTAACAGCCTAAAAATTAATAGGAGCTGAGATTTGCTTTCATACACCACAAAAGCCTGGGGGGTTTTTAGTTTTGTTTTCATCTTCTTCAGGTAATCATTTACCTAAATGAAGTTATCAAATGATGCAATTGAAAACAGAAAAGTTATTATTGGAGTGCTGTGACAGCCTAATCAGGAGCAGGGTCCCAGTGTGTTACCAATCACAGGATGGTTTGAGTTGGAAGGGACATTAATGCCCATGCCGTGCCATGCCATCCCAGCCCTGCCACGGCAGGGACACCTTCCACCATCCCAGGCTGCTCCAAGCTCCATCCGGCCTGGCCTTGGACACCTCCAGGGATCCAGGGACAGCCACAGCTGCTCTGGGCACCCTGTGTCCCCACCCTCCCAGGGAAGAATTTCCTCCCAAAATACCCCATCTAACCCTGCCCTCTGGTAGTTTGAAGCCATTCCCTGTGTCCTGCCACTCCAGATCCCTGTAAACAGCCCCTCTCCATCTCTCCTGGTGCCCAGGTGCCCAAAGGAATGAGCACTTGCAGAGAGCTGCACACTCCCTGGCCGCTTCTGTGACAAAGAATCCCCACAGTGCCTATTTAGCTCCAGAGCCTGTCCTCACAAAGTGAAAATAAGGAATAAAGACAGATGCAAGGCTCTGTTAGTGAGTGGAACCTTTCCTGTGGCAGGTGCATCCTCCAGGTTGGCCTCTGGATCCAATTTTTGGTGTTACAATCAGCTCACACAATCCCAAGTAAATAAAACAAATGAGAGAGGTGGAAACAAAGGCAGGCAGAAGCAGAATCTAAAATGCACCTATAAATATTATAAATCCTGCAGCAACCAGACAGTTCTTTTTATCCCAAAAGGTGGGGAGATGGAACTGATTAGTTCTCACTGAGGAAAGGATATTGATGTTTAATACCCTTTTGAGGCCGTTGAGCTCAGTTATTGGATTCAAAGCAGGATACCTGATGGTGCAGGCAGCAGCACATAACTCCCTTTCCTTCCCTAACAACTGCAAGTTCACAAGAAAATTACCAGCTCCAGCTCGGAAATTAAGGTGGCCTTTTGCTGGCTGAAAATCCTTTATTTATGAAACAATTTAAAATTATTTGCCATTTGCAGTGCCAGGAAGAAACAGCACATTTGTTCAGCCAAAGGACAGTTATCTCTGCAGTGGGGTTTAGAGTGGTCCTGCTGTTTGTCATCTTTTAGGTTGAATTTTTACTGGTTTTGCAAATGTTAATGCATACTGTTAAGCAAGATTTAGCCCAAGCAGACAATGTTAGGAGCAAATATGGTTGGGATTTCCCCTAAAAAAGCTACAAAATCTTTGAAGGGGAAAAGAAAAAAACCATGAAAAATTAATGAGCTGAGAAATGAAGAATTAAAAAAAATGAGTTATTTGCACATACAATATTGCTTTTTGGGCTAAAAAGGTGTTTATTTTTTCAAAATTTGAAGTGCTCATTCCACCACTTTTGTTCAAACCAATTACCTAAACTGACACTTAATTCTTTTTCTGCCAGTAAAAAATACTTTCTTCTAGCATGACTGAAATTAAATCTAAAAAATCACAAACAAACAAACAAACAAAATAAAATCCCCAAAAAGCCCATCCAAAAACTCCCCAAAAACTAAAACGCAAAAAAAACCTATCAATTAATTGCACAGTTCTGTGAAGAGCTTGTTGAAAGCTCTTTAGGACACCTTTTATATATATATATATATATATATATATATATATATATATATATATATATTAGATATAATTATATATTATATAGATATATATTATTATTTCTAGCTACAAGACATTGTACCTGGCTCCTGTTTTAAATAAGAGGACAAAGTGATCATATAAATGACAACTCCTAATAATGGCAAAATGCAGCTGATGCAGAATGGGAAACTTTGGGAAGCAGAAGTATAAACACCAGTTGCAACAATGCCAAAACCACATTTTGGATCCGGTATATTTTGGCCTTCTAACTTCTCCAGAACCCTACAGTTGTTTTAGCTGAAAGCCAGTGCATAAGCAGACTTTTTGACACATGAAATAGAAGCACAATCATTTTCTGTTCATGGCCTCCAATCCTCCAAAGGGAAACTGAAAATAATATAGCCTAATTACAACTCTGAATAAAACAGTTTTATTACCGAATGAACGACTTTAATTCTTTGTTTGCTCTCAAATGATACGTGAAAATTAATATGTGGCAAATTAACACCATAAAATTCATGAGTGAAGGATTTTTTTTTTTTTTTGGTTTGCCTCGCCCTACTTGCAGCAAGGGAATACAATTTCTCCTCTGGATCACAGGCAATAAAGAACACCAGATCTTAGTAATGATAGAAGTTATAAAGCACTGGGCTTGCCTTACAGCATAATTCAGTCATTCAGAAATCTTCACACTTACAAATGTGTTTTAAATGCCTCTCAAAACTGAAATGTGGATGTTTTGGTTTGCACCAAGCTTTACGCCTCGGTGGGGACAATGCAGGGAACCAGAACAGGTCATGAAGTGCTACAGTGCTTCTGCTCCATCAGATCCCCTCTCCAGGACACAATCAGCAACCTGAGGTGCTCTACTGCCCCATAATGAAGACCAATTAAGATTCATTAACCTCTGGCCTCCTTCACTTATTTGATGGACATTGAGCATCTCAGGGAAAAAGCTGAAAGGTGAACTCGAATGAGCTCGGTTCCGCAGATGACATTTTGAGGAGTTAAAGACACCTTAGGTGATAATTTACATCTGAAGCATCAAGGCATGTTGACATATTGATTGATAAATGGAAACATTATATGTGATGGTCATGCTGGCTGAACATTTAGGGTGATTTATGCTGTAACATTTGCTTTTTATATGTGTATCATTTTTTTATGTCAACAATAAAGTGCTGTAAATGCTATATTAGTAATAAAATATGCACTGGCTATGTGCTTTATTGGCTTTATTTGAGTATGAATAAATACCACCACATTCACACAAAAATGATATGGAAATAATATACCTTGAGTAGGCACAGTGACAACCTGTAACTATGCTAAGGTAAAATTGATGTTAAAATCCAAGAATGGAAGTCTGCACAAACTGTGATTCATGTTGGGAGGTACATCTTACCACTATGCTTAAGGAGAAATGTGTCAAAAAATAAAGAAAGGATGTATCAGAGTTATTAGGAAAGCAGAGCAGATGACTATGTGGAAGGGACAACACTTAACTGATTTATACCAGTGCTCAGAAACAGTTCAGACTTTTGATGCTCCTCTGAGATTAATGACACCATCACTCTCTATTATAGGTACCCACAGATGCAGAATGACTCTGCTGCAATATGAGACACAGCAGCAGAGCAATTACAGAAATGTCAGAATCTTTTCTTTCCCCTCCCAAGAAAGAATACTTTATCACCTCCTAGTGACCAGTCCACTTTCAAATGGGGCTGCTTTTCCTTCAGGGAAGGCCTCTCTGAAATAATGGGCCAGCATGGGGGATCCCCATTGCTGTAGAACCACACAAAATGTGCTCCAAGCAAGATTTCCTGGAAGACCAAGCTCTGCAACCATCAGCCTGTGCATTTCTTGCATACGCAGAGATGCCCCTGGGAGGCATCGCTCCTGATGTGTGTGTACAACACAGATGCTCTGTGCACATGCAGTGCACCCAGCCCTTTCATACACAACTGGCTTTCCAGACATGTAAAGTAAATATTTCATAAAGTCCAAGGCTTGCTTTATGGTTTAGCCATAAATATCCAGAGCATAAACCATATTGTCAGCATTTAAAGGGTTAGTTTGACTTACTACCTACCTGCAGTGCCCTGGCCTTGACATGTGCCAGTAAGACACACAGGAATTCTGGATATAAATATTGCTGTGAAGTTGTATAAAACATTTAATTTGAAAAACTAATAGGATCAAAAAAGAAAACTTCTGACATGGAGTAGCCAGAAGTATGCACACAGGAGCTGGGCTAGGTAGGAGAATTTGTAAATTCACCCTAGCAGCAGTTCTGAGTTAGCAGCAGTGTGCTGTGACTTTTTGCAAGAAGTCTTGCATTGAGCAACTTTACCTCACACAGATGATCCGGCTGAGGCATAGCCCCATGCTAGTAACTTCTCCTGGGCTAGGTAAGGACTCAGGGTTCATGGGAAGAAGAATGGCAGAACAGGAGTGGAAGTGGAAGCTGTGGAATTGCTGCAGCACGTGAGGCTCTCCCTGTGCTGAGTGTGAAGTGTCAGCTCGGATGCAGGCTGTCAGCAGAGCATAAGTTATCACAGCATCAAAGCTAAGGGAAGATGCTGTCCTGAAATTCATCTAACTTCCTCTAGGATAACAAAGCCCTGACACCCTAGGGCAGCCCTATTTTGTTGACAAAAATAGCCCCCTTTGAGGGGCCAGAACAGACACAGAGCCTCCCCCCGTGCAAAGGAGAGCAGCCTTTTCATGCTGGTGGCTTTCCTAAGGCTCTGGCCACCCCCTCAATGCAGCCTTCACCATTGCTTCCCTGAGCAAATTACAGTTACAGGAGGCAGCAGAAACAGCAGGCACCTTTTATAATCAAAGATCTCAATAGTTCCAGAACACCACGTAAAAGCCTTTTCCTCAGTTCAGCAAGGACTAAGTGGCAACAAGGGAGAGGATGAAGCAGGGACAGTGGCAATTAAAAGCAAAAAGGATATAAAAATATTCCCACATGCCTCAAAAGTAGCAGGAAGAGAAGACCATTTCAGTCTTAGCTAGCATTAACCTCTTTACATGGAAACTGATTCTAGAGGAAGAAATGGCAGTACCCAGGATTTTGTATTCACAGCATCCAGTGGTGATGTGAATTTGGGGAGGAAGGGGATCTCACAGCACTCAGAGATAACAATTACCCCCCATACACACAGGCACACACACATTTATCTCAGGCACACACAAACAAGCCTGTTGGCACATATAATGTACTCCACAAACCCAATTTGTTCTCACTTCATTATTTTCAAATACATAGGGAGAGTTCTGGGAATGCAGGTTGTTGCTATGCCAAATTCTGCAGAATGCAAGTTCTTTTGGTATTAACAGGAGTGTTTATACCATTTTCTCTCTAATTTTCTACTACAGCACTGCCAAACACCATTTAGCTTTGCTCAGAAAGTTGAAGCTTTTATAGGCAAAGCCCCAGAAACACTTCTCTCTTTTTTTCTTTGCTCCTGTGAGCAGCCACATAAATCCCAGATGTTCTCTATTCTGCAGGAAGTAAATATTGAAATTGTGCTAGGAGATATTAAAATAGAGCTGATGGAGATGTGAGCCTGAGATCCAAAGTGTGTTGAATTTGAAACAGTTCTGTCAGCAATTGCCCACTCTTGACAGTGCTGCATATCTGCTGTCTGCAATCAGTACTGAGGGCCATAGATCTTCCTAATCACCTTTCTCTCCAGTGACAAATATGAGCAAGCTAAAGCTAAGGTCAAATGAAAGGACTAAACACCTTCCATACATCAGGAAAGTTACCCTCACTCAAAATATGAAGCTCAGCATCTGGTGAGCTTGAGTGATGCAAAGCACTTTTGGCAGAAAAACAGCATCAAAGAACCTGATGCAAAACTCCTCAAGGGCTGTTGAAAGCTGGGGAGGATGGTTCATTCCACTGGAGCACAATCTGAGCACACAGCTCTACACATCACACTCAGCCAGCGTGCAAAAGGCATTTGTTGTTATTACTAAATGTAATTGTTTTCTGAAAAGGAAAGAGGTGCAAGGGACATCCTAATTCCTGAGCTGGGAAAGGCAGCTGTAAGGCAGACCTCAGTTCTTTGTGTTTCACCCTGGAGCACAAGGGTGTTGAACACTCACACCCTGATGACCTGGGGTAGGTGACTTCTCCTTTTCTTTTTCTTTTGCCCTTCTTTAAGGAAAAAACCCCATGCTTTTAGTAACTATCCTCAGGAAAAGAAGCAAGGTGGGAAGAAAAGCACAAATCACAAAAAAGCCTGGAATGTAATCCCCCGTCTCAGCAGCTCAAGCAGATGACAGAATGACTTAACTTGGAGCAAATGGACTGGATGTAAAAAGTACAACTTTTCCCAGGTACAGAAAGCAGGAACAGGCACAGACGTAACTGAATGAAAGCTCAAACCCGAACTTTGTGCAAGGCAGTGTGAGGAGTCAGTAATTATTTATAGCTACAGGCCTGTGCCTTCTGAGCATAGGAGAAGCACTAAGCAAGATACCTTTCACCATGAAAGAGGCTCTGGGAATATTTCAGGAGGCTGTGGGAAGAATATCTGTTGAGGGGTCATGGCTCAGGGCAGGAGGCTGCCTGCTTCAGTCTGAGTTTTATGGTTTTATTCTGCAACCCCAGAATGTTCTGTTTCATCTGTCACAGAAACTGTCAGTCAGTTCCTTAAGTACAACCTAAGTTTATTTGAATTATTATACAGAGGAAAAATGGCTTTAACTTTCCCCAAATGAAGCCCCTAAAGTCAGTGTTTCCACAACACAGATTCCAAATTCAAGGAAACTTTATCCAAAAGCAAGGCAAGACCAGGCCCAAACCCATCAGAGCACTGCAGAAACTCAGGAACCTTTTTGTTCCCAGCAGCTCCTGTGAGCCCTTGGGCTGGGGGTCTTTCCTCCCTTCCTTATCCTCCTTGTGCTCCATTGCCTCTTCAAGGGCTTTCCAAAGCTGTTTCAGATTTTTAGCTCCTCATGGCAAGCAGACTCCTTCCTGCAAACCCCACATCAGTATGAAATGTTGTTATGACTGATATATTGATGCCTCCAATTTGTGCTGGTAGTATCCTTGTCTCTACAGGAAACGTAGAGATTACTCAAAACCAGAGTTTTTTCCCCTTCTTATCCTATTCCTCTCACCTGAGGGAAAACAAAAGGAAGAGATCTAGTCTTAAGATTACCAAATCTGCTAAACCAACAAACACAAATGTTCCCATGGGACTGAGCATTGTGTAGCAACTAAGAGAAATTCCACCTGCTCCAAGTGCACCCTCATCCAAAATGAGGAGTGCTCACTGGGACATTCCTGGCTGCCCAGAAAACCAATCTGCACCCTTTACATGAGGTGGATTTGGTGTCTGTCTGAGGGCTGTACCCCAGCACAGTGCTCAGCCATCCCAGCCCGCCAGCAGGTCATTCACCGTGCTCCAAGTGGCCACGCAGCCCTGGCATCGTGTGGAATTTCCCCTCTCCCACATGTTCATCCACAAAAACACAGCTCTGTGGGGGAGATCAGATCAAAATTAATTCAGCCTAGAGTTACATTTCCATCGTAATTCCAGCTCAGGAATTCTCAGTGCTCTCTAGGAAAGTTCTGGTGACATGTCTGTGTGGTGCTCAGCCTCTGAGCATCTCCCGGCTGCAGCGTGCTGCTGGGACTGCCAGCAAAAGATCCAGCCCTCAGAGTCCCAGGGACACGTGCTGGGGACACTTGCCACATGCTGAAGGACACATCCAAGTGCTCAGTGCAAGGGGCAGGGAGCAGCTCTGCCCTGGCCAGTTGGGGGATCCAGTGCCCCAGTGCCAGGCACAGCCACATTCCCATGGCAGGCTCAGCTTTTGTCAATGAAATTTATCCCTTCTCCCAGATGCAAAGAAGGCCAAAAGTACCCCGTTGTGTTACAGCGTAATATAAATGTTGTTTTTGGACTTTGGTGCTCCTGTGCTCGTTTGCCAATTACGTGAGGCTCAATTGTTCAGACGAGAATTCCGTGTTGACTAATTGGCAAAAACATATACACAGCAAAGGAGCACACTGTGTCCTACTTCAATGAAATGTGCTGCCATTCCATCCTAATTAGAAATACCCATTTGCTCTTTTAATTGCATACCTTTGCATATTTACAGCAATTAATAAATTGCAAGAGTGGAACATACTAAGTCAGTCTAATATTTGCATTTCTGCTTGTTAAGTCCATTAAGGCATCTCTTCCACATTAGGCTTTAATTATGTGAGGAATGCAGAACACCTGATGCCATGCTGGAACCCAGAATGATTTTCTTTGGACTCCTCTACCTGGTCACTTACCAAAGCAGTGTTTTCCCCACAAAAACTGGCTAAAGATTTACTTCCTGAGGAATTAATGCTGTAATTGCATGCGTTTTTCTGGCTGGCTATTATGCCCTTGAAATACTGATACAGTCTTAATTACAGAAGTGCAAACAACACCATTTTTTGTGAACTGCTTTCTATTTTGTACCAATTATGCAAGTAATAACCCACATTCAGTAAAAAAATAACACCTTTTAGCAGTGCCCAAGTCTTTTCTATATTTTTAACACTTTTGGGAGTGCTTATTTTTACTGCCTGAATATATCCTGCCACAATATATATATTTTACAGCAAAAGGAAAAAACAGTTTATTTCTGAAAGTTTCTTGTTAAACGTGCTACATTTTTAATTGGTTGTGATCTGCTCTTTTGTTTTCATTGAGACTATACCAGTTTACATCAGCTGGGATCCTTATATTTTTAAAGGATACCTTATAATTTTAAAGCATCCGATCCCATTTGGTCTTGAAATTCAGGAGGATTTTTTTCTCTTAAGAAATTATTTATCTCAGATGTAGGTAATTAATGTTTTTTAAAGTATTTGATGTACCTGCACACAGATGTAGAGATAAAACATATTTCTATTTTAGACTGAGATGTGTGTAACAAAAAGAACTGGGAGGTTTTACAGACAACAAGTTCAGCACAAGAAATTATGATTTTATTTTTTTTTTAGATCTTCGTACATGCTCACTGCTTTCCAGAATCTCACTAAATCCACTCATGTCACTCTGGTGAGATTGCAGCTTTGAGTCCTCATTTCAGAAAACAAAAGGCAGCTGACATTCCTGCCTGAAACATCTGGCTTTACACCTGCCTCTGGATCAGGGTTTTATCTGGTGGCATTTAACAGGGCTGCACCGGTGCCAGCAGAGCTCATCTGCTGAGCTGAGACTAAACTCTTCCCTGTGCTGCAGCCTTTGCTCTTTCTGGACACAGAAAGGCCAGTCCTTAACATAATAGGTCCAGCTCACAGGATTTTGGATGCTGCTCATAGCCCTGGCAAAAGAAAGAGCCTGGCAGCAAAAGAGCAAATGGAGAGCTGTGTCACTGCAAGAGGTTCACAGGGATTCTCCCAGCCTGCAGATCGCTCCTTGGAAGGGAAGAGGGACACAGACCAAGGGTAAATGTTTATGGCTTTTCCATGCATTTTTTACTGGCATGCTGCTGAGGAAGCAGCCCTGGTGCTGGCGCAATTCCCAGCAGAGTGCTCTGGTGGGGTGTGCAGGGGGCTTCCCCAGACTGGGAGAATCTCCAGGAGAGGCAGCAGGCACCTGCGGCCAAACCCTCCCACACCTACAGAAGCAGCCCTTGGGAAGCACTTGGAGACCAGGAATGCTGTCACCAGGGCAGATGGCACAGAAGGGCCCTGCCAGCTCAAAGCCATGGACTCTGTGAGCTCTGCACCCACCACAGCTGACAGAGCTCAGGGGAGCACACACCCATCAGTGCCAGCTGCAGTGGGCACAGTTCTCCTGCCGCAGGAATCCTCCCCTAAGTGCCAGAGCTGCAGGAGGAGGTGAGGAGGTTGAGGAATACCAGTGACTGAGATGGAAACACCCCTGGAATCACACCCTGCCTCCCCTGAGCCAAACCCAAGAGGCAGAAGGGTCCATGCCATGGAGAATTCTCCCTCCCTGGGAGTGTCTGAGGTCAGGTTGGGGGGCTTTGAGCAGCCTGTCCCTGCTCATGGCAGAGGAAATGGTCTTTAAGGTGCCTTCCAACACAAACAACTCTAGGATTCTATGATTCCCTGATTCTCTGTCCTCCATGCAGTGACAGGAGCAGTGGGATGAATGAAAAGAGGGCAATGGAAGTGGATTCCTGCCCAGTGTAACCAGTGCATCCCCTCCAAACTGCCCCAGCACCTCTGGTTCTTGTCTCAAAGGTGTGAAACCAAACAGTAACACGTTGCTGGCTGTTGGGTGGTTTCACAAGTTGTATTTAAAGCCATCTTCTATTCATTGCATAGTAGAAAGTCAAGTCCGAGTTTCCTATTTAAACCAAAATCACCTCCATGCTCTGAAAGTTTGCCCACTTCTCCACATCTCACAGAGTTGCAACATTTGAGCCACAGTGACATCTTAAATACTTTGGCAGAGAGCAGGATTTGATTAACAAATTCTTCAGCTGTTGTATTTTGCACATAGCGTTCAAAATATCAGGCCTAGGTAGGTTAGAAATGAATCTTGCACCATTGTCTCCACCCAAAGGGTATCAAATCGAATTCCATAATTTCAGATGCCTTTATGGCACATATTTAGGTCTGCAGTTATATTTGCATGCATTTATTCATTCAATACTAAGCCTGACATTTGTAAAAAAGCATACAGCTGGTGAATGAGAGTGTTGTCTTATTCTTCAGAAGTAGAAACTTCAGATTTTAATGTCAAAAGATAAAAATAACTGTTGCGGTTTTGTTTGTTTGGTTTTTTCCTTCACTGTAGGGAGAATTTTTATAAAAGGAGATCTACAATTTCAAACTAAACAAGCAAATTGTGTTTGCACTGCAACTTTCTTCCTTACCAATTTCAGTTGTTTTCAGAGAAAAAGGGGAGGAGAAGGCTACATGAAGATGAAAGGAAAATTTACCCCAATGGTGAGCTTTCAAAAGCCGAAGAGTACAAAGAAAACCTGATCAAAAACTTATTACCAGAAACTGGAATGACTATATGTGTCTGGGGAGGGGGAGAAATGCAATATCACAAGCAAAGAAAATTCAAATACAATAGAAAATGGTGCTGGGTGTCCACTGGGAGATGGAATGATTTCCTCTGAGCTCATGGGAAATTACTGTATGGATATCTGAACGATGGGTCATATCTGGTGTTGAAACCAAGCAGACATTTACTGTGTTACATTCAGATACGAGCAGAGTTGAGTTTGTACACAATCATCAGCAAACTAAATGACAGACTTGCTGCTAGAGACACAGTCTTAAAGCCAAAAAAGATAAACCCCACCAACACAACTGCATCTTTTATAATGTGATATAGTTTAGAAGTGCAAGACAAATTAAAAAGAAAAAATTAATTTAAATTTATGCCCTACAGGAAAACATACTTTAAGCATTTGATAGTGAACACAAAATGGATTCATGCTCTCAGTCCTCAGCATTTTTAGTGAGACCATCAGAAGTTCAGAGTCACAAGAACAGGGCCAGGAATGGTCTCAGAGGCCACTGAGGCACAGCCTGGCAGGAGCCTGAATGTTTGGTGTGGTTCCTAAGAGACACAGAGCATCCTGCACTCCCTGCCACGCACAGAGAAGGAAAATCACATTAAACATACCCGCACAAAATTGGAGAGGTGATATGGGTGATGCAGAAGGAAGTTTGTTCATTTAAATAAGTTTTACCATTTGTAGTTTAATTTTCCTCTGAAAGTTTTCTGATCCTCTGCAAAGTTGAGATCAGAGAAGCCTGAGGAGTGCAAGCCACAGGAGCACATCCCCTGCAGGTGGGAGATCTCTCCTTTCAAGAACTCAGTCAAGGAAGATAGTTTAGAAAACAGGCAGAAAATTCCCCTGTCTGGGCTGATGAGACAACAACACATATCACCACAATTACAAACACAATTTTGCCAATTTGGTGCAAACAACTCTTTCATATTTTGCGATTTCTTATTGATAAAATATTCCTGGTAACACTAGAGAAATCTCTTCCATGCTGAACAACAAGGCTATGATTGACTGTCTGCACAGAAATGAGTTATAATGGGATTTGGCACCTCTGAGCAGGGAGGACACAGGGTGCCAGCAGTTGTTTGTGTTTCTGGAGGGGTTATCCAGCTTCAGAAGTGTTCAGTGGCATGTTTCAATCAACAGCAGGAAAGTACAGCTATCTCCACTTTGAAGAAGTTTAATCTATGGCTACGATCCAAAAAGACCAAGTGTCCTCTGAATTCAAAGGCAGCCAATCTTCATAGACTTGAGAAGAGATTATCTAGAGATTATGTTGGTAATTAACTGAGGAAATGGAAAGTTGGTCTAAACCCTGTGGATCTGCCTCAAAGTGACATTGCTCTTTTCCTTCTGTAAAGGATGTGTTGGAGGCTACGGACAGAATTTACAGTGAAATATGGGTAAAGCAACCAGGAGAGCCTGAATTCAGGTGTCTTAATTGTCTTTGCACTGAACTGGACAACTGGGTGCCTGACAATAGATCATTTCTAAGTGAAATTAAAATGAAAACTAACAGCTGCACACCAATACCCAGCAATAATCATATCAATGTTAATATGTGTTCCTCATTAATAGCATTTATTCTAACCGGTCTTATTACACCTCTCAGCTACTGCAATTACTCCCAATTAGACAGAGACTGTGAGCACCAGCTCTTATATCCTGTCACATGCCAGATGAGCTGAAGGACCCCTCTGCTGCAATGCTGTTCAATAGAGAGACTTCATTTCCTATTACTCCAGAGACCTTCTCAAGACAAATGCTTCATTCTTATAACATCATATTTTTTCCTCTTATTTGCATGACAGTGCTTCAGAGCTCTCCTAAATCTTCGATTACTTAATAACAACTTTTCTTTCTATCTGCTATCTGCAGAGAGTGGAACAAAGGAGTGCTGCATAGTTACAGGCTCACAACAGCCCTGCTATTTAGCATTTGGATGGTGCCACGGAAAGAGGGACGATGTACCAGGGAGGCAGAGGGGAGGTGGGCGTGAGCAGTGCCAGTTGGCTGGACAGAATGCCCCCTGTCATCTCTCTAGCTGTGGTCCTTGCCAGAGCCATTATGCAGTTTGAGGCAGACAGAGGAAACGTGCCTGCTTTCCACCAGTCTGCTCCGGTCAGCGCATCCCACTCTGCGGACATTGCCCAGTCATCACTGTCTGCAGAGTGAAGAGCAGCTTGACACAGCTACAGCAACTGAGCCCCACACACCAGGCAAGCACCCCTGCACAGGCTGAGTGTGCAAAATAGATGTGAACGTGGACACCACACAGTTCACCTTCACATAGCCCCAAATAAACGTCAAATCCCCCAGCACAAACTTAGCCCCTTAACCTAGGATATCTGTCTGGGAAGTTTTGGAATCAGTGCTCCATTTAAATGGTCCTTTCACTCCTTCCCACATGAATTATTGTTATTTGCACTAACAAATGTACTCTGTGCCAAATTTCCCACAGGCCTCTTTTCGAATTAGCCATCTGCAGCTGTGTGGAGTTTTACATGAAGTATGTGAATGGATACCCAAATCCTATCAGCTCTAACAGGTACTTATCCATCTCTTAACACATTGCATACACTGTTATAGAAGGTAAAAGCAGCGTTGATATCAACTGTGGAACAATATCCAAGCAAACCTCATGCAGAACTACACATTCCCAAAATCCCGCTCCAGTCACCAGTTTCAAGGAGGAGAAAACATAACAGGAGACAGCTCTTAATTTGAAGCATCCCTCCTACTTGAACAAAAGGTGGTGTTTTTCCATTATTTGCTCCTTAACAACAAAGCTCTGAAGGTCTTTACTGCCTACTGCAGAGTGTTAATTTTTAATGGGAGAAGCTACACGCTGCTTGATTTCTTTAGTGCATGAGGCAGCCAACCAATCGTGCATCACCTCTAACTCCAGAACAGCAGTTTCAGCAAGGAGCCTTTACAGCTCAGAGCATCCTTGAGGGCTAAAGATGTCAAGCAGTTTAAATGCCAATGAAATCAAGAAGACACCAGGCTCAGATATATTAGGAAAAAAGGACAGGAAAATGGAGACCTCCACTGAGATCAAAAACTTTTTCTCTGCTCCAAGAAATAAGGGCCCACTTAAGGCACCTGTGAAGCGCCTGCCTGGTGAATGGGGAGGGCAGAAGTAGCACTAATGACAAAGCACAGAGGAAATTTTAACATTAAAAATGTGGAAAATGGGCTGGAGGACATGTGAGAGAGTCCAGCTCTCCCTCTGTACCTGAGACATGCCTTGCTTTGCCTGCCCAGCAGGAGCTCTGATGATAGAGAACCTACAACGACCTAAAGGAATTTGTTCCAAGTCTAAACAGAAAGGTTTTTCTTCCAGAGCACACAATCTCAGTGCCACTGTGCCCACTGCCAAAGCTGCCAGGTATTCATGGGGTACAGGACTTCCCACCCCTCAGAGCTGAAGCCTACATGTTAAAATTCCCTGTGTTTGGGCATCACCCAGCCTCTAAACCCCTCCTTGATGGGACATGGCCCTGCTCCTGCACAAAGAACAGGGCAGAGGGATCTGCATCTCTGCAGCTCCCTTAAAACTGGGCAACTCTCAAAATACACCACATCACTTTCAACAGACCAAGATTTCAGTGGATAATTCAAGCTATATTGCTGCAAAGGCTTTTTCTTTTTAGCAGTAATTTTCAGCAGTTTTTTACACTTTCCAGTGTGCTGTGCAGCAGGATTGAAAGTTAATATCCATTTAAGCCATCGCCAGAATAGGAATATTTCTGCTCTTGTATCTTTAAAAATATCTTGTGGAGTGAAACGATGGATGCCAAGTTTCAAGTTTCAAGGTTGAATGATTTTTTTTATAGCAAAATTATAAATCCCTGAAAATGAAGGATAAAATGGAGAGTATTTAATAAGCCTGAACTGAAACAGTGCTATCAGATGTCCCTTTAATAATTTTGATAGAAATGGATCTTCCCTCAGTTTTTTCCTATCTGTGAGTACAGCATTCAGCACTGGCATCATTCTGCTGGTAGTCAGTGTTTCAAGGCAGAATATTTGGATTATACCAGAGAGTGCCTGAGACCAACCAATGGCACAATAGCTCTTCCAGGCAGAAAGATGATGAAAAACAAGCTGGGCTGATGAGTTTTCTTCAAGTCAACTTCCTGTCCTAGGTTACAATGTAAAGATGCGCCCAAAGGTATGTATTCAATCACCATCTCCATGAACTGTTAAAAACAGGAGGGGCAGTGTTCTCCTTGCCTCCTTCCAATGTCTATCTCCTGTTAATGGGCCACCAATGCCCTGCCCCATGAGTCAAAGATATCACCTGTTAATGGACCAATGCCCTGCCCCATGAGTCACAAATATCTCCTGTTAATGGATCAATGCCCTGCCCCATGAGTCACAGATATCTCCTGTTAATGGGCCATCAATGCCCTGCCCATGAGTCACAGATATCTCCTGTTAATGGGCCACCAATGCCCTGCCCCATGAGTCACAGATAACTCCCTCCAGAACACATTCTTGTTTAATGGGCCAGCAAGAACCCATCACATGACTGATAAAATAACATCATCCTATTGTGAGATGCTCTGCCCAGGGGGAGAAGCCAAGCATTCCCACCTGGATATAATGTGGGGCCTGGGAGACAGCAGGCCGCTCTCTTACCCACTGGTTTCCAGAAGACAAGAGCTACTGGATCTTTTCTATAGGATTGTCACTTCAGCAAGACCATTTCATCTGGACTGCTGCCACCACCCTAAGTAGCAGGGTGTCAGGTTGTATTCTGACTCTGTCAGTGCTTTTTTTTTTTGGTACTGCTGCATGCATTTTACTTTTATTTTGTATTAAATTGTATTTCTGACTTGGAGTCTCACTGGTTTTGCTTTCAAATTAGTACACTTCCACGCCACTGTGGCTGCTGTGACCTTAGCACTACCTTGGAACAGAAATCTTTTCCTACTAGTAAGTGGGTGTTGGATGCTGTAGACAAGAATCCATGGCCAAGACTTCTGCAGCCTTGGTGCTGCTGCTGCACCCACCTTGAGTATCTCTCTAGTCCCACCTGAGGGTCTAATCAAGTTAAGGTTCCGGTGAGAGAGTAGGGTACTAACACTGGTATTATGCAGGTAAACTCTGAGTAGCACCCTGGGGGAGGAGGAGAGTTTATCCTTGTCATGTGCACTTTAATCTCTTTTAAATGACACTCTTGCCTAGAGGAAATGGTGAGTGCCAATCCAAAACCATGAGAGGTGTGTTTTGCAATTTTCCACACTGACTTCAGAAGTATTTATTTACAAACCACTTCCTCACCAGAATCTACAGGGATGCAAGTTGGTTTGGTAGTGGCATCATCACACTGGCACACATGTGAATACCTTGGCATCAAAGTTAACAAAACATGCCTTGATGGTCAGAAGTATTGAAAAAGAGCAACAACAGGTACAGATCCAGGGCTGCAGCCCAAGCAAACCCTTGCAGAAGCCATAATTTGGTAATGGCAATAATACATTTTCCCCATAGCTTCTTGTTGCCACTCTACCTACAGTTATTTCAAAGATTGCTCCTTGCTTCAAGTGCCTGGGAATGCCATCAGATAGCAGTCAAGAACTAGTTTGCTACTGATGAGGAATCAATCTTTCAGAATTTTTGGCACTTCTGCTAATTTTTCTAAACTAGGTCAAATTCTCTCTATATATTCATGTACACACATATATATATTTACTGTTCTGATTTGTCTGAGCATATGTAACATTTTAACATTTATTCACACCAGTTGTTCTGTATTCCCTCTCTGCTCAAGCCATCTCCAGATCAGTCCTTCCCAATCCCAAAACCATGATATACTTACTTGAGGAGAAAACCTCCACCCTTTTTTGGTCTGTCCCCACTTTAGCTTCAGGTCATGAGCAAGAGCAAGCACATCCTGACAGCAATGTAATATGTAAGACAGAACAACTTCAGCCAAGACTCCTTAATGGAAATGGCAACTGCTATTGATTTCCTAAACACAGAGGTTGTGCCCCTCACCTCCATGACAAATCAGTTAGTAAAGACTAGGGACTCAGGGGAAACTCCTCAGTGTGTAAACATGAACTTGTGGTTTATATTAACACAATATATTCTACAACTT
The DNA here is from genome assembly GCA_009812075.1 of Sialia sialis. Classification (NCBI taxonomy): domain Eukaryota; kingdom Metazoa; phylum Chordata; class Aves; order Passeriformes; family Turdidae; genus Sialia; species Sialia sialis. The sequence continues at coordinate 15,458,638 of VRYO01000638.1, read as the reverse complement.
CTTCCATGGTGAAGTCCAGGGAAATGCAGGAGGAGTCTACAAGTGGCAACCAAAGATATTCACAGCAAAAATATAAATCACTAATACAAGTGCAATTGAATTCAACAGGTAAAAGAAAGAGTAGGCACATAAGAGTACAGAGAAACTATGGAAATCTTTGGATTACCGCTAAATTTATAAGCAAATGAAAAAAAAAGACAAAACCAAACAGATTGGTTCTTAGTTGCAGTAAGACATGCAGTGATTAATAGAAATAACTGTTATCTATCCTCTGATAAAAATAAATTGTAATGCAATTAAAATTGGTGTAAGAACCCAGATTGACAAGAACAAACATCTTTATCATAATGGCTGTCATGGTAGAAGAGACAAATATTTTTCCAAGCAATAAAATGAGGTCAAAATAAGTGAGAAAGCTCGTCACTATTTGGTAATACACTTTATATTTTGAATCCAAGAAATCTTCTATTTAGGAGCAGAGCACCTTGCCCCTGAAGCACAGTTCCTCCGTAATCAGTGTTTTCACAGCCATGGCCAAGGACGAGGAATACAGACATCACCAGAGATGTCTACAGCCCCCCTTCTCTCACTGCTAATAGTAAAAGCAGTATAAATAAACCCACTCACTGGCCTGGCTGCACCAGCAGAAAGATCAGACAGACAGCTGAGATGAATAACACTGAGAATAGAATAACTTATTTTGTCCTTGAAGCAAAAGCAACTTCCTTACACTCCTTAAGTTAATAACGCTTTATTTTGTCCCCAGCTGTTAAGTTTATAGAAATTAAAAGTCATGACTATTTGTCTTTTGCCAGCATGAATTTAAAAGTGGCTTTAAAAAATCTCATTATCATTGTGGCTTTTTTTTTTTTTCCAAGCAGATTCAATACAAAGCAGATTACATCCTGCCTGCACTAGTAAAGTGCACATAAATTTTTCACAAACCAATTTATCTTAAAAATTTTTCTTTCCTCATTTTGATTCTGGACACAGTGCACAGTAGAAAGGCACTTCCAAGTATTTTTTAGATAACACAATTCTAGCCATAATGCATTAGTGTTTCTGAGGTATTTCTGTTCTATAACATTATTTCCAGACCATCAGAACACACCTTTTATGAAGTGGAATGATCTCATATGAAACAATTACATTACCATGAAGTTTTAGCCTGATGTTCAACCTGAATTTGAACATTAGAGCTACAGGATGCATTCACAGGTAAGAGAAGAGGATAAAATTATCTCCTCGGGTAAGGAAATTTGAAAATAACCTGGAAAGGGGCTGCATGTGTCCCCTGTACAATCATCTGGGAAACCAGCAGTCCTGAAACAACCAGGTGTGGGAGCACCACTGGTACCCCACAGCTGTACCAGCAATGATCAACAGTGCAGTTACTCCATTCCAGATGTGCAAGCCATTCTTTCTGAGACACTGGCAGAGAGGGGTGACCATAATTCCCACCATGAGTGCTTAGGAGTGTTGGGAAGAGACGCACGCCTTCCAGATCTGGCGGAAAGTGTTTCTATGAAGAGCAGCCCTTCCTCTGCAGAGCCTTGACTCATCAGTGCTTGGGGACAGTCAGGAGACACTGATTGAGCAAACACTCCCAGTGAAAAACTACACTCTACAAGGAGCCAGCAGAGATATTTATAGCCAGGTTTGTTTGAATGGCCGTAATAGCTGAGCTACGGCTTTTATTCTACAGACAGCTCCAAAAAAAAATCAAGGCAACGACACTGGTGGAGCAGGAAAAGTTCCGCTGCCGCTTTTCATGTGGCACTTGTCTCTCCCTGGCACTGATGACAGCCTTTTCACAAGTACCCCAGGCGCCTTACAGAAAGAACAAGACATGAGTATGTCATGGCATGAGTGCAAAAAAAATGGAATAAAAGTTACCTTGTACAAGTCTGAGTCAGTTACTGTTAAGACAGAACAAAATCCTGAATCTCTCCTGTTCTTTCATTTGCTTTCACTCCTGCCTAAGGAAGGGTTTTGATCACACTTTCATTTTAGCTAATAAAGTGCTCACAAGTAATATATTTACAAGAAATAGTAACACTGCTCCTTTGAGAGAGACAGCATTGACTGTCTAGGAACAGAGAGTGAATAACCAGGCCCAGTAAATGGGAAAGAAATTTTTTTTTAGGTTTGGGGTGGATTCTAAACATGTAATTTTATTCCTGCATAATTGCTGAGGTGATCAGAAACAAGAGGATGTCGCAGTCTTTTGCAAATATCTCAGAATCAAGAAAAAGCCCCAGCCACAAAGCAACACACAGAGGAACAAGTTCTTCACCCACAGAGAAACAAGTTCTTCACCCACAGCAGCTCCTGCTGCAGTACTGCAGCCCCAACACTTCTGCTTGTGCCTGAACTAGGAAAAAGACTTTTGAAGCCATAACACCCTCAGAACAAAGCTGAGACAGACCTTTCTCTTTTGGCCAGAGTGCTTAGCTGGTTGGAAAGTATAAGGAAAAAGAAGTTACTTACGAAAATCTTTCTATAAGGAAATATAATTCCATCTGCTTATCAGAAAGAGTTTCTAGGGGAAAAAAAAAAAACCACCTCCATCCAAGCATGGCTGAAATTGCTGCTTTGGGAAAAACTCTGGCATGTTCCCTTCCTCCCAGTAGACAGGCAGTGGAGGCAACATTACAGTCCTTCAGGAGTGCCTTCAGGGATACACCAGGGAAAACTTCCAATGTTCTTTTCCACATTAATTTGCATTAAGCTGACGTTTTTAGTGATGGGCATTTTGCAGATCTGTGAAGAAATATATTTTTCTTTGGGAAGCCATTTGTGAGAAAATTTCTACCACCTCAACTATTTCAGATTCCTCCTTTACCCTTGAAAGTGCTGCCTTTTGAAATGCAGGCACAAGAAGACACTTATGACATCTCTGCAGGCACACAGGCTTTACTATGATCACATTCCTGTGCATCATAGCACATTCTTTAGAAAATAACTGCTTGGAAAGAGTGGATATAAATCTCAGCTTCAGGATGTTAAACCATTCTTTAACACCTCAGGGATAGGACACTGTCTAGAAGGAATCAAAGGCTGAGATAATTGAGATGTTCAGCCTGTAGGAGAGATGGCTTTGGGGTGACATAATTGTGGCTTTCCAGTACCTGAAGAGGGTCTGCAATAAAGATGGAGAGGAATGATTCGAGGGCTGGAGTGACAGAACAACGGGGAATGGCTTCAAACTGGCAGACAGTAGGGTTAGATTAAATATTGGGAAGAAACTGTTTATTGTGAGGCCCTGGCACAGGTTGCCCAGAGCAGCTGTGGCTGCCCCACTCCTGGAAGTGTCCAAGGCCAAGTTGGATGGGGCTTGGAGCAACCTGGGGTAGTGAAAGTTGTCCCTGCAAGTGTTGGAGCACTTTAAGGTCCTTTCCAACCCAAACCATTCTATGATTCCATGACCAAAACCCAAAGCAGTTCCTTCCACCTTCTCCGCAGACTGGATGCAGTCAGCCCATTCCAGGGATATTTTGGTGAGGATCCACTGCTCTGCATCTCCACACTCTCATCCAGGAGTGAGCATCCCACGAGAGCCCTGGGAGGCCACCTGACTCAGAGACAACTCTGAATCACCAGCACCTACTGCCCGTGGGAGGAAAGGCTAGTGAGCTACTGCTGGCCTGGAGCAGGACTAAATTATTCCCTCCCAACAGCAGGTGCTGGCTCAGCTATTTTGACCCAGTGTGGGAGTGCCGAGCCAAGGTGTTACCAGCCTGGAGCTGCCCACCCTCTCCTGGTCTCTCCCTGGCAGCGGGGGCTCAGGCAAGCTGCTGAGCAGAGGCAGGTTTATATCCCCTCTTCCTACCTTCTGAAGCCACAAACCAATTAAACTGTAAACTATCCCACACTTATTTTCAAATTAAAGCTGTGTTTAATACACAGCCATTGTGTGCTTTCTGCTGTGAGCTCTGCTCTGGGAGCCTTGGTGAAATAAGCAGCAGACACTAGGAAGCTTAAAGTTAGCAAAAGGCAAATCTTGTAGCATCCTGAAGTTGCCAATATTTAAAAAAAAAAAGAGAATTTTTATATTTTTGTACCCCTTGGACTTCTTTGTTGCCAAAAATAATCATATTTTTGTCCTTATTCCAGACAAACCAAGTTTAGGATAATTGACCTTAATATGAACTGCAGGAAACCAAACACTGACTGACTTCTACTGTGTATGGAGCAATTCCACAGTCTGGATAAGGCTTCATCAGTGACTGTCTGAGTGGAGTTCAGCCATAAAAGACATGAGGTATAAGGAAAAATGTTCAATGTAGCAAGAGCTAATTATACAAACAAGAATTAAGGTTATAAACTTAAGTTCATTAATTCAGTGTGCTTAGAAATCAGCAGCAAAAGTAAATGACAATGCTACATAGCAATAGCAATGATGAGAATAAACAGGAGTGCTTTAATGGCAGCAAACTCCAGAAAAAGACACCTTTTTCTAAGCCAAGAAAACTCAATTTCCACTTGGCACAAAAGAATCAATTAGATATGGCACTTACTGGTCAGCTGAGAGTTGGATACACCTCTCCTCTCTTCCAACACTTCGCTCTGTACAATCAATGATCAAAGCAAATGCAGCCATCCAGCTCTGTGAGTTTGTAATAAAGCCATTTATTTCTGAAGCCTGTTTCTATGTCTGGAATTTTCTTATAAAGATAGGTGCTGTCATAACCAGCATCCATTTCTTGGCAGAGGGAAAAGGAGCAGAAAATCAATGAGTTTGCAAACTCAGAACTAATTGAGCCATTCCCAGTACTGCATGAAATGTAGCAAGACAAGGACCCATTTAATGATTGAGATGTTTTATCTCAAATCCAGGTAGCTGTGTGGCTTGGAAGAGCCTCCCATTTAAAGGAAGTTTCAAGTGAAGAGTGCAGGCAGAGACGAAGCCTAAATCTTGTTTCCACACACAGTGAAGTGGGAAAGATGTCAGTAGAGCCAAGAACTACAAAGTCCAGTGAAAGCCAAACTTTGGAGATTTTATCTGAGTCTAAGAAAGAAAATAAACCAAACTGGAGCTGGCTAAAGTGTAAGGCCTGGTAAAGGAACTAACTTCTGGGACTAGGGCACCTCTTTTTGCTCACAAATCCTGTTATTGCACAGGAGGAGGACGTTGAAATGCCTCAACCAACACATTAATTTAATGGATCTATGCTTCATCTGTTCCATACTTCCTTGGAAAGCACAGCTTGAAAAAAAGTGGTTGCAAAATGTAGCTTACTGTTAATTTCCCTGCATTTTGATTGTTCTTCAATATCTAATTTCAATATAGTCAGTAGAATAGAATCAAAACAGCCAAGTTCCCACAGTAACTCAGGTTTCTGAGCAGAATTCCCTAAATAAGGCCATCCCCAATCTGATGTCCAGGAAACTCCTATCCCCTTTTCCTTATCTCCCAGCTCTCACTCAGAAATGGCAGTTCATTTTTCCCTTCCCTTTACTTGCTCCTTCAGTTGTGTGCAGTGTTCTTAATGGGCATAACAAAGAAAGAGAAGAAATAAGCAAATAAATTTTTTCATCTGTTTTTTGTCTACAGCAGAAGAAGAGCACACGAATACTTTGATTGTTCCCATGCAAATGTTCTTGTCTTTGGACACTTCAACACTTGCACAGATGTCAGAACAGATATAACTGGATTATTCTTTCCTGGGTTTTTTTTGGTTGGTTCTTTTTTTGGTTTTCCTTTTTTATGGTTGTGGTTTTTTAAGATTTTTTTTTGCTTCAAGTTACACCATACATCTTTAATTCCTTCTAATTGAAGGTATCTGTCCCTTCTGATCTGATATCTGCCCCTTCCATCCGAGAAGCCTGTGTCATCTTATGCAAGTCCTGCTATTCAGGTTCCAATTCATCTTCTTGCTTGACATTTTCTTAGCTGGAAACTGTGTCTGTAAAGCACCTCCAGAAATGGAGGTGTGATGCTTGGTAGAACTTAATATCCTAGATAGGCTGAAGAATATTTAGCCTGCTCTTCCAGTAACCATCAGAGTGCTGTTAAATGATGCCAAGCCAAAGCACCTCATCTGAACGATGGGATTAGTCCATTTTGTGATAAATATTGTAACTGCAAAAGCATCTATCACAAAATTTCATAAGGCCAGAAAACATTTCCTGACATAATATCGTACATACACAGATCACAGAAACTTCTGAAATGCGGAACTAACACCCTTCCCCCCCAACCTGCAACAGAAACTTTTACAGATTCTTGAAAATGTCAAGATGTATGGAAATGATTCTATCTATTTTTGTCCCAGGACCTATATTACAGGGCATAGGAACAACTTTCTGTCAGGCAGGAAGAGTATTCTAATAAGCTAGAGATTGGAGAACTTTCCTGACCAAAAATATTTCATTGAAAAGAGAATATACAAGTTAAAATAGTTTCCAGGAATGATCCTCAATACACCAATAGGCTCTTTAAGGAAAAGAGATTTTTCTCAAAAAATACAATATCTTTGATCAAGGGATGGGAACTACAACATTTGTAACCTCAGGTAAGCAAGCCTACATCTCTCCTGGACTCAACAACATTATTCTATTTATTACTGTGCTGTTTAACTTCAGTGGTGTGGCTTCTTTTGCACCTGTAACAGAGTTCTGAAATGGGAGTAACCCTTTGAGGGAAAGTAGAGTGGACAAGGGAAACAAACCTCTGTTCAAGGAGAAAGCAATGATGGAAGAAGGTCCCTGGCTGTGGTACTCAGTCAGAGACAAAGGCAGCTGATGGAGAGAGCAGGAGCAGGCTGAGAGCAGCACTGGGAGGAGATCAGAGCACGGCTGCTGTCCTGATGGAAAGCTTTGTGTTTCCCTAAGCAGCTCACAGCTAATGGGCTCATCACTCTTCCCCATGTGCTCCCATGCAGACAGCAGCCACGGAGCATCGTTCCCAGCGATGCAGACAGCAACTGGAGCCCTCTCTGTCACTGCCTTTTCCATCTTCATCCTCTGCAAAGTTATGGCAATTCCCTGTGGAGACAGAGTTTGCCCCAGACCTGCTGAAGGCACAAGAATCTGCCATAAAAACATTTTTTTCCTGATAATAATAGGCCAAATGAGAAATGCTGAAAGAAGGAAAAAATCACATTTGGGGTACAGTTGGATTCTCAGTGCTCTCCTTGCACATTCTCCAAAATCCACTGAACCAAGGACTGGTTCCATGGCTAATAAATCTACTTGGTTTTTGCTTTAATCCAAATGACAGGAATATCCAGCAGCAGCAGAGAAGGAACAGGCTGTGAATATTAAACACATATTTGTGCAAAATAAAATGCCTATTTCATAAATGTGTACCCAAATCTGAAGATAACATCTCCAAGAGATTGGATTGGAAGTTAAAAGGTAAAGGTACTGTATTGGGCAGAGCTGAACAACATCCATCACCACTGGAGCATGGAAATACAGAGTAAGGGCTTCAGCAGCTCACATCCCTGGAATCAGTTATCTAATGATTCATCTTTGCCACAATAACTGCTGCAAAAATCGATTCTACAGCTTTCCTCCACTCTTGGGCTTTGCATGGAAAAGCAGTTGTTTAAATTAATTATTTAGTGAGTACTTTCAGAAGTTAAAAATGTAGCACCTAGCTATGCTCTCTGTTTATTTCACAATCATTTAATATTTTTGTTTTAGTATCAGCATCTCAGATACACAGATATGTGATTAAAAACAAAACAGTTGTAAAGGATGTCAGTATAAATAGTAGGCAATGAAAGACAGCGTTTCAGTTCATTAATATCTGTGTCTTAGGTGACTGCAGGTGCACCTTAATGAATTACATGACGAGTAAAATACAATTAAATGCAGCTGCACATGTTTACAAAACTGCAGAACCAAATTACAGGTATCAGTAGCACCCATAATTCATCCATAATTGACAATTTTCATATTCCTGGAATAAGGAATCAAGTCATGCAGATGATTACTGCATTTGCCTTTGAGCACTACAGACCCAGGTTCATTTCCTATGCAGCACCATAAATGAAACAAATTACATACTTGCAGGTTAAGGCAGACCTGAAAGCAAATGCCCCCCTGAATGACAGCCAAAAGCTCAAATCATTCAGGTTCTATTTAACTGTCAATACAAGTTCATGAGTGGCTGATAGCTGACATAACTTAAACATATTGTAAATAAAACATTATTCTTCACAGAAGAGTCATTGTTTGTCTGCTGCAAAACCGGGTTCTGACCCCAGTTATCCATGGAGTGGATTTCCAGGCTTCAAGGACACGACAAAAACATAACAAAGAACAGAATTTGTGCTAAAGATTTTGATTTTCTTCAGTTTATACTTGTGGGACAGTGATCATCTCTCTTTTTTTTGCCAGGATCTTTTCTATGGCAATAACTCTTGTCTCCATTTAAATTTCATTTCACCCACAAACCTCGTTAGGAGCTCATGCTGACTGTCATTCAGACCTTGCCCAGAGAGGCTCCTGAGCAGCCTGCTCTGAGCAGGGTTTAACCAGAAGGTGCCCAGAGGCAGCACACCCGGGCTGGATGATGCTGTCCAGTTGTCAAGAGCTCATGGGTCCCCTCCCTGCTTCTCTAATTGTTTGTAACACCCTCACAGCACTGTATTTCCAGGGCTGTGAATTACCCAGTCAACAGCCAGAGAGATACGGAGCAGCTGGATTCCAGCACTGATCTCCTTAGCTGCATGAAGAGTCACTGGGGAGGAAAATGTCTTTGTGTGTGTATGGTATGGACCAGTGCTCAGCTTTAGAGACAAACACAGACCTCCTGCAATTCCCCATCATTCTGTACCTGCCAATGGCCAGAGAAACAAACACAGGCACCAGCAACCTGCTCAGGCACAATTTTGGAGGGCTGGATCAAATTATTGAATTGAAGACTGAAAAAACCCTAACAGGCAAAAAAACAAAGAAAAAACAACTATTAAAACTGCAGATAATCAGCTTAGCTTGATCCTATCATGTGTACACAAACAACAACCTTCCTGACAAATGCCTCATGAAAAAGAGTCCAGTTAAAGGGCCACCACTGATACTGAAGTAAAACCAGTCAGTTTCTTCTCCTTTTTAAAACAAATTTGGTGTAGACAATACTTCTGGAATGTAAAAAACCCATGAAAATAATTAAATGCAGAAGTCTTTATTGTTGGCTCAATTTTGCTTTAAAATTGATGATTTTTAATGGATGGCTGGATCACATTTTTAAAAGCAAGAAAAAGGAGAACTTGAGTGGAGAATTTGCTTAGAGGCAGTGTCACAGCCATAGATGCCAAACATGCAGTAATCCCTGCAATCACTCCAGCTACTCTGGATGCATGACTCTGTCTTTTTAAAACAAGAGTCCAAACACAGAAGAATGAAAAGAAAGAGAAAAATGAAAGAATAGAGAGACAAACTACCACATGGAAGCTATATCAGCTAGGGACTTAACTGATTGACAATTTATCCTTTAGGAAATACTTGACTTCACAAAAAGAGTTGTTCATTTGATGACTCTTTCAATATTTATCTTACCAACTGGAAAATTTTAGGTGGCTGTGCTGCGTGCAAGAACAGCACCCAGAAAAACATTGCTTTGATTTTCCTCTGCAAAATGAATGTGGAGGAAATGCAACAAGTCTAAATTTCCAAAGACAAAGATAAAAAGCAATTTTCTCAGATCATCTGTTGGAAAGTCTCTTTGTTGTCTTTAAAGTATAAGCTAACAGTAGGATTTTTATTTTAAAAGAACGGAAGGACAATTTTACAAATTTATACTGACAAGTAGGTGTTTGTTATCACTTAGATTTTGTAAAATGCCATGGTTTTATTTTTGGTTGTTTTATGGGTTCTATGACTGAAAGAAGCCATGGCCATTTCTCGACATGACCAAGTGGATGATCTCCTCTGCCTTGTAGGTGGGGAACTTGAGCTCATGGAATGTCAACTCCTGTAAAGGTGTTCAACTCTTTGAGATGAGGAATGAGGGGCTGAGGAGCATGTAAATCTCAATCCAAGATATTTACAGAGCTTCCACAGTTCTGAATTAAGTTGTTCATTTGGTACCTGAGCATGCCCTACTGATCCTGAACATAGGGCAAGGATATTGCAATGTTATTAGCACCAAAAATTGCTTCTTAGCCTAAACCCAGTTTTTTTTAAGCTTAGCAGACATGATTACCTTTACAATCTAACACATCTTCCAAATACTTTCAACAGTCACAGATGTGAAGACTGGAGGTTTCCAGTCTTGGCTCAAACAGGATTTCTGCAATGCTTTTGCCAAAACAGCAGTTTGTGCCACGTCTCACTGCACAGAGATGCTGTGTGATGCTCTGTGCCATCCACATCCCTTCACTGCCTACCCATGGCTGCAGACCTGCCCCTGGGTGCAGGCAGCTGGCCCTGTGTGGTGCCAAGGTCACCGTGGTCACTTGCTAACAGCAGTGTTCATCAGAGCTGGTCATCTTGGGAGTCAGGGAAAAACACAATGGTTTGGGTCCAAAGCAGCCTGAAAAACCAGGGTGGTCCAGACTCCATCCAACCTGGCCTAGGATATCCCAGATTTTAATTGGAAAATTAAAATCATTTTGGAGATTAGGAGAACAAAAAAAGAAGCCCACTGTGAGCTGCAGTGTCACTGTGTTTAGGACAATGTAATGTTGAGGAGATGTTCAGGGACCCAGAGCGGATATAGGGACACATGACAGCCTGGTGTCACCACTTACACAGACTCTCTGAGGTCACTTAGTGACCCTCTTGACATCCCCAGATCAGATTGGCTTGCAAGTGCCTCACAGAGAACAAGAAGGGTCCAGACCTATCCCCAGAGGAAGGAGCTCTGTGTAGATGTTGCCCCGCAAGATCCACACCAGCACTCCAAGGCTTGGTGGGGAAGTGGTTGAAAGCTATTGTGAGCCTCTATCCACACAATCCTCCCACTGCTCTGCCCCCCCAAAGAAAGACAGCCCTGTAATACACCCCAGCCTTAGCAGGAGCTACTTATATCCTGTAGTAGGAGGCTTCAGCAGCTTCACTGAGTTTCCAAGTGATATAACACAAATCTGTCACCACAGATGGTCTCGCCGATAGCATCTGTGGCTGAAGTGCCGAGAAAGGAAGCCATGCTTCTTACCACTGTGTATAAAAAGAAAACCCTCCTGCAGTAATATTTCATTGCTGACAGCATAGCATCTCTGTTTAAAAAAAAAAAAGACCACTCATGTATCCTAATATTCTGCCTTTCTAAATAATAAAATCCATCTCTGTGTTAGCAGCCTGTCTAGTCGATATTTCACCTATAAAGCTAACTTATACTCCATTTCTATGTCCAGGATAATCCTTAATGGGAGGATAATGAACACATTACAGAGTCCTGATTTTCTATATGTTACAAAAATTCCTATGTCTTCATTAACTAATAAAGGGGCAGCTCACAGGACTATTTTTCAACTCTGGCTTCGCAGCATGCTCTAATCCTTTCACTGTTATTTTGTCAAGATTTATTTTGCAGACACAGATACATGTGGAATTCACATCATGGATTTCTCTTCCATATCTATAATCACAGCCATCTGATTTAGCCCACATCCACAACTGCATCCCTGCCTGCTAATGCATTTCCCTAGGATTTATTTCAGTGCACCAACAAGACTGTATCTCTTCCTCAGCATGTTCAAATGGTCAATTCTAGGAAGGAAAGAAGTCCCTGAAGTTATCAAAACACTGTATTTCCATTTTCAGTAAATGTGGAATGCCTCTTTACCAATTAATTTTATCTAAACCACAGGAGTGGCTGGGCATTGCTCTTGGTCAGTAAAAGCTTTTCTGGAAGTACAAACGTCTCAGTGTAAAAGTCCATTACCTCACATCCCTTATAAGTTATAAGCAAAGGCTCTCTCCTTCAGAAAAGTCTGCACAAGCATAAATTCAGCATGACCTGAAACTCCAACCCAGCAAATCAAATTTCATTACATTTATATCTCAAAAGCATGAGTCTGCAAGATAAATGCCATGGCTCCTTTTGCATTCTAATAGATCCTGAAAATTAGGATCAGCTTTAACTGCTTAATATGTGACAGAATTAAATTTATATCATACCTAAATCTAGCATGAGATACAAATAAAAAAAATAAAAAGCCATGTGTAGACAGCAGACTTTGCATAGTTGCACTGTGATGGAGTTTAAGCAAACATACCTTGAGAAAAACATGAAGCTGTAATCTGCTCATACACCTTCCAGAAATGGAATTTGACAGGAACACGTGTTAACTTCACCACGTTTAGGAGGCATTTTTAAGTTTAGAGGATATTAACACTCATAAAGCTCTACTTGCCTCTTTTTTTTGGTCTGTTACTTTAAAAGACTTAAAACTGTAAGCTGGACTCCCGAGTCTTTCCCATCTAATCTGGTGCCCTGGTATCAATTTGTAAGAAGAGCAGGAAGAGGAGAGACCTAATTCCTGGTTTGCTATGTGGTAATTGTGACAAGATGACCTGGTATGGTACAAAAACAGCTCTAGCCACCTACTTTATGATAGCCCTTGCTGCTGAACAGCTGGCAGAGACACATGTACCATATTATGACAAGATGACCTTTAAAGGTCCCTTCCACCACCAACCATTCTGTGATTCTGATATTACCTTAATACCACCTTTCAAGTAGATGTATGTTTCAAATATGAGCAGCTTAGAGAGGAGAGCAAGGAAAACTAAGCAGAAATCTGGGGAGCAGGTGGTGTAACAGGTTATCTGAGAGAAAGGTAGGGATGACAACCTTTCCTCTTTATGCCATGGATATTATGCCCTGTTCTCCTTCTCTCTGTGCCCTGCTCTGACCTGATGCACAATCCTTTTTTTTTTAGTATTTGGATACCCATATCCTGGGGTCAGCTGAAATCAGGAAGCATAATGCCCATAATACAGTGAGACATCGGGTTTAGCTTGGATGAAAAATGTTTTGATGAGAAGGATTTATGTTAGCAAAGTTGCTGGAAGGTGTCTAAAGATATTCTTTCATAAATAAAAGGGCTGAGACGAGTGCTAAAGCTGCAAAGTCAAAAAAGCCTTAGAAAGCACTATCCAAGCTGCTGCCAGATCTAAACATCTGACATTAAACCAGTGCACAAGTTGTCCATAATCCCATGTCCCTGCCCCTCAGGACCCTGCCCAGATCAGTAGTTCAGGCAGTGATGCAGCCTGTGCCACACTTACCCTTCCCTTCAGCATTCATGTGCAGCCCCTCTGCTTCAGGATTTGCTCAAAATCCAAACGCAGCAATAAATGAAACAATAAACTTGCTGAATTCCCCACAAAAGAATACTTTATTCACCATCCTACTTACACAGGCAAAGAGATGGGTGTCCTGAGGAAAATACAAGCACTGAGGAGCCCTGCCTCAGGGAGAGCAGCAAGCTCAGGAGACTCATGGAGAAGATGTCACTTTGTCTAAAATCTGCATGGGACAGACAAATGGGATAAATGGATGTTTTAAGCCTTAGATGTAATGAAAAACAGCACCATCCATCATTTTATTGCTGCTTCAGAAAGGTTTCTCTCTTTGCAGTGCAGGGAAGCTGATTTTTGCTGAAATGCATTGCCCATAGAAATTCTGCCCTGTCAGCAGCAGCATTCCATGGACCACCAGGATCCCAAGCAAGGATCCCATGTGCTGTCCCACTTGTCCCTGAGGCTCCACAAGACACCAATATTCATTTTACATTGATCCACAGACCCACATTAAGCCATTGTTTTCATTATGTTTATTATTATTAAAAGCTTAGCAATAATGTGAATGTTGCAGAGAGCCCTCTGTAATTTTTGGGCTGTTTTAACCAAAAGACTTGTACAACCATTGAGGGATTTTACCAAATCACACCCATTTTTACCCATAGATTTAACATATGAAATCACTTCTCAGAGAGTGCCTGGGGAATTTAGATACTTCTCAATTAAAAAGTCCAATTTTCTGTGATATATATAAACCATTGTTTGTTTTTCAGCCTCCCTGTGGAGTGATATCTATCATTTTCAGCAGGAAGCCCGGGCTATTTGTTTTTCAAAGATAGCTCTTTGGAATTAATTACCCTGGTATTAGACTAAGTGACAAAACAGGTAGTGCAGAACCGAGGGTAACAAGAAATTTTGTCTTGCAGCTTTTTAGAGTAAAATTATTCTCCTACCATGACTGACAGCATACCATTAATCACTATTTAACAATTATTACAGCCAAGACATATTAAAAAACAACCCTAGATTTCTCACTGCTAGTTTTGCTTATTTCATTTTCTAATTGCTGGCTTAATTTTTTAAATGTCAACAAAAGACAATTAAATCCTTGTTGTAACTGTTCAAGCCAAACATACATAATGAAAACTTAATGGATGCATCCTGCTTAAGATTCTGCTGGAGTTTCTTCCATCTGATGGCACTGTATCAAACATGAGAGCTGCTCTCCATTGCCTAATGTCCAGCCCACTTGAGGTTCCTCTGCTCCATTCAGTCAGTTTGGGGGTTGTCTGGTGCTCCTCAGAACTGGCAGACAGTTCAAATCTCCACTGAAACGTTAATTATTGAGCTGTTTCCCAAGATGTCAGAGCCAGGATGGCAATTGCAGAATGGCTGTCAACATTTTGACTGAAAAGTACAGGTTTGGCTTTATGAACCAACCTCTCTGCTGTGATTGTCAGAAAACAGCACCAGGCAATGTTTTATGGTGCACCAGCAGACCCAGGGATGCTGCCTGATGAGTCCCCTTTTCCAGAGAGTGGTAAAGAAAAGAACAAAACTGAGCAGCACCTGCTGACTTGCACGAGTGTTGTGGCTCAGGGTACAGCAATGAATCAGGTTAAATGAGAAAGCTGGTTTATTATGTTCTCATCCTCCAGAAAACTCTTCCTAGCTTCTGCCACTGTTTGTTGTCATCTTAGTTCTGCAGATAAAACTCTTTATTGGGTCATAATATAGACTGGATCTCTAAGAGCAACGTGCTTTGTTGGGAGGATGGGAGCAGCACATAACCACAGGGTGAGCAGGTACAGAAGGTAAAACTCAGAGACAGTGTGAGTCACAAAATCATTAGGGTGGAAAAGACCTCTAAGACCACCTGAGTCCAACTGTGAACCCAGCACTGCCATGTTCACCTCCAAACCATATCCCCAAGGGCTAAATTCACACACCTTTTCAACCAGTCAGCCTGGTTGCATTAAAAACCAGAAAAAATTCATCAGTGGTTGTTGATCATCACAAAAGCAGCGATTTCAGAATCAGACATGACCTGCAAAACCTTTCAGAGATGGCCTTAGAAATGATAAAACAGCTCTCACAGTGGTGTAACCCAGCTGAAGCCAATTAAATAGCAGGGTCTCTGTGCCAAATTATGTGGGATTTCAGGTGAAATACAGGTAACATGTATAGATATATATAGATAAGAGATTATAGATATAGATATAGATATAGATACAGATATAGATAGATATAGATATATATAGATAGATAGATAGATATAGATGATAGATATAGATATTTATATAGATGATATAGATATAGATAGATATAGGTGATATAGATAGATCTAGATATAGATTAGATATAGATTAGATATCGATATAGATATAGATAGATGTAGATACAGATATAGATGATATAGATGGTATAGATGATATAGATGATATAGATATATCTCAGTTTAAGAAAGCCATGGGGGGAAATCTAGCAACCTGATTGTCAGTCAGGAGCGTGAAAAAAATCATGTCACCAGGGCAGGTAAATGTCTGTAGTCATGAGGTCAGCACAAAGGAGGGGAATCCCATTTTACCCTATTAGATTTTAAAATTTGTCACAGCATAATGTGCTGAACACAAAACACAACATCCAGCATACAACAACTCCATATTTGGAAATGAATACAGGAAAAAAACCTTTCTAAAGGATGTGTTGTTTCAGAAGATAGTGACCTCCAAAAGTAGAAAACTGAACTGAGATACTCAATTGCTCTTGGAGTTTTATTAGAGAGCACAGTTGCCATACAAAACCGAAAACAAAATAAGCTTAAAGTAAATGGATGCTTTTTTTTCTGACTATTGCATTGCTGACAACAGATGTGTTTTCTATCTCTGGCAAAACATTAGAGAATTTCCTGTTTTAGGAGTAGAACTGCACATAGAGGCACCAATGACCCAGCTGAGCCCAGCAGGAAGGAGAATACCTAGGCATAGAATATTTTGCTCCCTTTACTTTACAGCAAGAAGCTACAAACCAATAGGTCCTGACCTTCAGCTGAGCCTTCTGCCAAGAATATAACTGTGGCACTGGAGCAGGGGCACAATTAACTGCCAGACTGAAGGCAGACTGTGGTGGAAAATTGAGGGAAGAAGGAAGTTTGTGTTAAGAAACTGCCAGGGTGGATGTGGGATGATTGATCAAGTCACGTCATAATGTCTCAGAGGCTCAGGAAGGGGACGGGGAAAGGCAAGGTAGTGAATTTATTTTTAAAATTGCTATAAGTTTTTTTGTTGTTGTTGTTACCCCTAGGACAGAGAAAAGGTGGAGATGTGCATGGAAGAAAGGGCTTTTTGGGCAAAACTCCGTATGTTTCTGCTTGGGTCTGATTCTTTTTCTGTTTCTCTTTTTAGGGTGGAAAAATTTAAAACATACATCTTAATAAGTCCTTTTTTAAAAATAGGTGAAGATACAAGACTTTCTTGAAGCAGTTGCCATGGAGAAGCTGTTCAAGTGAAGAATAATTACTAGGGCAAAATCACATACAATATGGGGACTGATCCTTCAGTTTTTACCCATGCAGAACTCCCACAGAAGTCAACTTGTTATCATATATTTTTAGCAAGCCAGGAAAAGAAAAAGAACTCATACTTCACTCCTTCTAAATGAGAAAAAAATCATTTGTTTGCATAACACAGCACAGAGAATAGGCTTTTTCAGCAAAAGTCTTTTTGCTAAAGACTCTGCGAGCCACCTTGTAGCACAGGTGGGCTGTTTTCACTTTTAGGATCAAAGAAGTTAATTACTGAGCAGTAATTTGTAAGTACATGGTGTGCTCTTTCCCATAGTATCAAAAATGTTGCAGAATGTGTACTTAAAACAAAATGAGGTCCCTGCTTTTTTTTTTTTATTCAACCAAAAAAAATTGCAAATCCAAAGAGAAACATTTTTATGCAAGTTCCAGCTGGCTATTGATGCTGACTTGCAGAAAGAACCAACATTTCTTTGTCCTGAGCACACATACGTCCAAAATTAGAGATTTGTCTCTTCAAACAGCAGTGGTTACACAAGGACTCCTAAAGCTTCAAACTGCACCTTGCACAGAAGTTCCAGCAAATTAATTCCCCCCTCACCTGCATTGCCGCCTCTACACTCCTCAGGCAGCCTCACATAAAGCTCTGAGGCTGGGAGTGTTCCCCTCCCTGAAGGCACTGCTCACTGGGGATGTGCCTCTTGCATCCCTCAGAAGGGTCCCATGCAACCTTTTTGAGGAGTTTCAAAGCCACCCTGCAATATCACCTTGCTGAAAGCACGTGTTGCTCGTTTCAGAATCTGTGTTCCAAAAAAAAAGGAATGTCCCTGCTAGGGAGCTCCTTTTCAAGACAGGGGTAACAGCAGCCAGAGAGATGGCTGGAACACAAAAAATAACCCCACTGGGCCATGCGACACAGCCCTCATCGTTTTACCACATCAATCCACATGGGCTGGGGACAGCAGAGGATGGAAGAGCCCTGGCACAGCCTGAGCTCCACCACTCTGCTAGCAGAGATGATCCCTGCCAAAGTTTCCTGCCTTTTCCCCAAAATGGGTCAGCATGGAAGCAAGAGAAACAAAAAGAAGGGGGTCCTCATTCTGGGAAACCTGGGGTGCTTCTGCTGGTACAATTAGAGGTGAGGAATTGCACAGGTTAATTACACCAGTTAACTTGCCCATGTAGAAAAGCCCTGAAGCACCCTGGCTCCACACACTGCCAAATACCCACAAACTCTCCATGTCCCATTCCCAAAACAGCAATCACCAGTCATGAAGCAGTACTTAGACATGCAATGATTTTCAAACTGATCTTTCTGTTGTATTTTCACCTGTTAAGCAAACTGCAAAGTTTGGTTTGTGGTGCACACCCTGTGGTCATAACACACCTGATGGGCCTATTTCCTCCTGCTCAAGATACATTTCAGAAGAACAATGGAGCAATTGCAAATTGGGATCAGGCTTACAAGACCTGTGGTCCTCATGTTGCAATTTAATCCCAACAGGATTGTGATGTATGGGTTCCCAGCACTGTACTGGTCCAGCTTTAGCAGCTGCAGGGCTGTTAGGAAGCCAGGCATGACCCTCATCACTCATGATTCTCAGCATATTTCCTGTGCTGCACTTGGCAGAAACTTGCCCCCAGCCTGTAGCAATTTAGTGTTTTGGGTATTAATATTGAAGAAAACCTTAAAAAAACCGCAACCAAACTCCACAACCCAGTAATAAGAACAAGATATTTTTTTTCTTGAATTATCCCAATTAAGTCACCAGTTATCACCTTCTACAGCAGTAAAAAAGAGAATACAATTAGAAATTTTAATTAATTAATTAAGCTGAAGGCAACAATACCTATTTGAAACCCCTGAATGCAATAAGATCAGACCCGATCAGTGGAGCAGTGAGTGTTTAGTGCTGAAGGAGGCCCTGAGCCTATTCATGAGATTCTGCAAGCAGGTCCTGGCTGGGGTGATCCATCCCTCTCCAAACCAGCACCTGTCCTAGAGGTGTCCTCTTTATTCTCCTCCCAACCAGAATTAAAACAATGAGTAAGAATGAGAGATGTGAGAAACAACCATCACCAACTCGAGCTACAAAAACCAAAAATGAGGTGAGGGTACAAATGTATGTGTTATCATTATAAATAAAGGCATTGTGTTCTACTGACAGTCATAAATATCAGGAAAATCAGATTGATAAAAAGGGTAAGGAGCTGGTTCTTGACACAGTCAAGCCCTCTGCAGTATCCAGAAACTCAGGAAGATTCTATTAGAGCAGTAGGACACCAAAGTTAAAAAAAATAAACAGTAGATGGTATCTAAGCTGAAAACTAAACTATAAGAGCTAAAAAAAATTAACTACAGCCTTAATGAGCTGTGCTTAAAATACAGGCAATGAAACCCTAGTGAGGAGGAACTAACAGAATTATTCACTGCTATTTTCATAAAATGCTGTAATGTTTGCACAGATACTGAGGAAGCCAACGCAGCTCAGGCACACAAATTGAGGTGGAAAAGATGGGTCAGGAGATGTGCTGAGAAGGGTGACCCAATTAACATCCATGAGGGGACTGCTCTGCCATTCCACACTCTTCCTAAAAGAGAGAAATTGTAAGAAAATCAAGCTGAAAATTCATCATTTACAAATTCTGTCTACTCAGAGGGAGCAGGTCCAAATGGTGTGTCTTGGGTTACAATACAGGATGTGACCAAAAGTATCTATTCTATCACCATCTGTTGAGACCAGGTGGGGCAGTGATCCTGATCTCCGTGGGAGATATTCTGCTAATGGGCCATCCATTGAAACCAGGTGGGGCAGTGTTCTTTATTTCCAAAGGGGACATCTCCTGTTCATGGCCATATTTTATAAACCAGCTGGGGCAGTGTTCTTTATCTTTTCACAACCCATCCTTCCTGCAGGGAGTTCTCTTCTGCTCATGGCCATTGAGTCCCACTGTGGGACTGATAAAATTACTGCATCCCATTGGAAGATGCTCCAGAGAGCCCAGCATTTCTTACCAAGATAAAAACTGAGATTTTGAGACACCAAGTAGCCCTTTTTTCCCCTGGACTCCAGAGGGAAACCGGATTTCTCCACATCACCACTGGATCTCCAGAGGGAAACTGCACCTTGTACAGGAGCACTGCTCCAACTGAAGCACATCTGTCACTGCAGGAGGATGCAGCCACCATTGAATGGCACTGCTGCCAACACCCTGACTGACTGATGGGATGTCAGGTTGTATTCTGACTTTGTCAGTGTTTGGGGTTTGTTTCTTTGTACTGTATTTTATTTTAATTTCTCCAGTAAAGAACTGTTTTTCCTATTCCCATATCCTTGCCTGAGAGCCCCTTAATTTCAAAATTATAATAATTTGGAGGGAGGGGATTTACATTCCCCATTTCAAAGAGAGGCTCCTGCATTTCTTAGCAGACACCTGTCCTCCAACCTAGGACATGGTGCAAGCTCCATTTAGAGATGGAAGAGAAAAAGTGTGGTGAGAGCAGAGCAGATGGATGGGATAGAAGGGGAGTGCCTCTTTCACCTGAAAACCACCTGGGGGCAGAACAGTGGATAATGGAGAGGCTGTGGGTTGAAATAGAGCCCTCAGATCCTGCCCACAACCTCCCACATCTCCTTATGCAAAAACCAGCACAGATCAGTCAGCAAAGCACCTTGGCTGGCTTCTTCAAAGTTATTTTCTGTGATGCTTCAGCATGGCAGAGTGTATGAGCAGTTTTGATGTAAACTGAAATAAGCTGCTAGGAACAAAAATAATGGCACATTCATTTGATCTGGTTTGGTAAATTGGTGTAAACCTGTTTGTCAGCTACTGCCCTTGGAAAGAAACTAGAGTGCCAGGAAAAAAGGAGGAGATGAGGAACTTGGTTATCCCTGGGACAGCAACCACTAGGACAGAGATCCAGGGTGGGTTTGAAACATGAGGATTTGCCTTAGAAAGGGCAGGAAGAAACGTGAAAAAAGGAGAAACAACAGCAAGAATAAAATAAATAAATGAGACAAAGGAGGCATGAGGGGAAAAAAGTAAAGAGGGAAGAACAAAGCCTGGATCAGCTTTTGGTGTGCTCTGAAGTGTGATTTTAGGGGTGACACCAGAAGAGAAGAGGCAATTTGAGGATTTTACACTGGGGCTGCTCAGCAGCAGGGATGGGTTCCTAAGGTGCAGAGGACAGGCAAAGCTTCCACAGGAGCTCCATGCTGGGGAAAAAAGCCCAAAAACAGTAGCCTATGACTTCATTTTTGGAAATGGAAGCAGCAAATACTCTCACTGGCATAACTGAGAGTGACACAGACATGACGTGGCAATTCCAGCATTTACCAAAGCACTTTTCTATTGATAACACAGCTTTCCAATAAATAAACACAATGAAAATAAAGCACATACATGCATTTAGTGTTGTGGAAATAAGATTGTGAAATACCCATGGAAATGAACTGATGATTTATACCCAATTATAGATTTTCTGATTTTCCTTCTCCCATGATTTTTTGCTGATAAGTCTATAAAAACAATAGACAAACAAACTTGAAATACTGCTGACGAATTCCCAGAAGCCCAAAGAGCACATTTTTCAGAGCTGGTATCTAACTAATGGAGACAGAAAGAAAAGCAATTAAATAAGAAAAAAATAAGCAAGCAACTCATTCCTCAAATGACTCATTTCTCAGTTAAAAGGAGCCTTTCCTCTGCCTCCACTGCCCTTTAATAGCTCCTTCAAGCCAGCACCACTTCAGGTCATGAAAGGATAACAAGTCCTGGCTCTTTTCAGGATCATTTCCTGCCTGTTATCCCATGCAGGGAGCTTGGTGTCACCTTTTGCTGTACAAAGCTGATTCCTCATCCAACCTGGGCTTTTGATTCCCCTCCCCGGGGACTATTTTTGACATCTTTTATCCAGGATTTTTTCTGTCAAAGGGCACTTGTTGACACTCCTGCCTAACAGCTCTTCCATTAGAACACAAAGACATTTCATGTTAATTTGCAGATGGACACTTGTTTTTTTGGGAAAGCCAAGGTCCCCCAGGCTCTGCAGTGGGATAGCTTCCCAATTTGGCATTTTCTGTGCTGAAAACATGATTGCTGTACTTACTTGCTGTCCCAAATGCACACAGCAGCATTTGGTTTTGTGCCTATGCCTCCCCAAGGAGCTGTAATGCTTCAGAGATAATTAACCTATGGACCTTTTGACATTATTTGGAGCAGAAATGAGTTTTAGATGTCCACATCATCTCTATGGGCATTACAGGTGAGAGATGGCCCATTCTTGTAGCTGATGGACATAGGAAAATAACTTTCCGTGGCTGCTTCCCCACAACAGCCCCTTTCACTCCCCGTGAAGAGCTGAGGCTCCCACAGCAGGGTTTAAGGTCTTTGTTTCAGATCCTATTTGCAAACACATTTCCAAGCCCCAATATTATAAAGAAACATTCCATGGCCCCTGAGCACTGTGGTCTTTTCCTTTGGATATCTGGAAATTGAAGGAACTGGGTACCAAGAATCAATTATGGATGCCTGTTCCTGGAAGGGTAAAAAAAAAATCAGGGGAATAGAAAGTTCAGTTTTCCCATTTAGATGAGGCATCTCCATCGTTGGTAAAAGTGTCTTATGTGCTGATTATAGGGCAGAGAGAAGAAAATGTTGTAAAATGCTGATTTTACTGTTCTTCCAGATAACACAATGGGAAGAATAACTCAGATGTCAATCTGTACTCTCCTTCTTTTCATTCCAGGACAATGTGTTACTAAGAACTGGCACAAGCAAGCAATTTAGTGCTTAATAAGTACCTAAGAGAATTAGGGTCCTAATGACTACAACTGAACTACTCAACAGCCCTTAAAATCCAATGAAAGCATGGCAATAAACTGAAAGAGAAGCTGGATTATGTGCTTCAAAATACTCTCCTTTTTTTCTTTTAAATTAGTTTTAAAGTCCTTCTTTGTTAATTACTTATATACCCATGTCCTGTGTTTTTGAAAAACAAATTGAACTTTGCCCCTGGCTTCCTGCCAAGCATGGAATTTTGCTTGGGTGGTTTTAATAGCCAATGTAACAAATTGTGTAAGAGATTTGGGGGGCTTTATTGTTGTTGTTATTGGTTTGGGCTGGATTTTCTTGTGCTTTTCGGCACTGAGTAGCTGTCCTTCACTTATCTTCTTGTTTAGGTGTCAGAATAGTGTAATAATTGTAATTCTTGTAGGGGGCTGCAGTGCTGGGGCCACAGCCAAGGGCAGGGGCCACTCTGCAGTCCTGTCCATCCCTGCTTTCCTCAGAGTGTTTCAGGATCTGCCAGTTACAGCAAACAGGAGTTTTTTGTCCAAGAGGGTTTCTCAAATAGTTAAACACTAATGTTGTCAATATATATTTCACCAAGATAATTACAATTATCAGGTTTTCTGAAACTCCCCTCCCAGCCCCTGCAGAATATAAATAATTTATGTGAGGAGTTGAGAAGTTGAGACTTAATCCTGAATATTCCTTCATAACAAAGTATTGTAGCCCACAGCACTGAGAATAAAATTAGTCACATACATGAATATATATAGCGAATTTAATACATGGTCTCCATGTCAATATAGTGCTGCAAAAGTGCAAAAATATGATTTTTGTAAGTAATAGAAGAGTTTGCTTTTGGTTTTTTTTCTTGGAAAAAGATAACACAGAACTCACATGTATGTGAATTTATTTCAGTAATACTTTGTCCTCAATTTATCAAGATCTTACTGAATCCTGTTGCACTGGCTATTAAGTTGAATTCTTGAGTTCGCACAAAATACAGTCAGGTTCAACTTCAGCTATGGGATCCATGAAAAAACTGCCCAAGGGCTCTTGGAACTCCAGGCTGCACATGCAAACCCATCCTGTTAATGTGACATAATTGAACTAATGGAAGACAAAAAAACGTATGGCCTTCTTCTCGTTCAGAAAAATAAAACCAGATTAATTACTTAATAAATAAGTAATGATTACACGAAATGCAAATGAAAGTAAAGAAAGGCTTCCCAGAGCCCTGTTACTCTGCTGGTCTGATTTCTGTCCTGGGGAATTCTGAGGAGCACAGTGACATTCATCTGCTGGACCCCAGATCCCCAAGGAGACAAGGTTTGAAGTGCCAGGTACAGGGATGCAGCACTGTGCACGTTGGGAAGGGTTTCAAAGTACTCTAAAAACAATTGTGGGAGAAAACCCACAGCAGAGAGGATCCAAGGGAGAGTGATGTGAGAGTGGTGTCAGAGGGGGATTCTGGCCCTCACCTCGTAGTTGTGGTTTGGAAGCAGTTTGGGACTTACTAAAAAAAAGAGGAGGATTGCAAGAAGGTTATATATCTTCCCAATGGACCAGACAGGCTTCAAAGACAGGAATTTCCAGCACTTGCTTCTCTGTACTTAATACCAAAAGGCAAGTGGCTCACTGGCTTTTGTATCCCCACACAAACCCTGCAAAATCAAAAATGAGCTGAAATTATCTTACTGAGAAAATACTAACTGCATTTTCAAATGAAAAAGAAAAATAAAAAAGAGCTAAACTTATTGAGATCCAAAGGCCATAATATAGTAGCAAAGTATCAGTAAAGCTGAAGTCAGATGTTCCACAGACCCGAGCAGTAAGTGCTGATCTAATTAAATACACAACCAGACTCTCATAGCTATCAAAAGCTGCTTATTAAATTAAATAAACAAAAGCTGATTAATAAGACACTTGGTGTTAAATGGTTAGCCTCCTGCTTGCTCTGCAATGTTCATTCTATAACAATAAATGAAAAATCATCATGCCTAAGCATGTCTAAATCTGGGCTATAAGGATTCTTAATAAATTCCTGCAGTGAGGCAGACCAAACAAAGAATAACTGGCATGACAGGATGATACAGCATATAGGAAAAAAGGAAAATTTGAAGCACTGTCACAATTAATACAAGGTCTATTTGACTCTCAGTGAGGAAATAATGAAATTGGTTGGACCAATTTCCTTTGTGACCAAAATGAAATAGGATTCAGGGGTCCTGCTGTCTGGGAAAGAGTGCCATGGTACTACAGACTCAAGAAATCCAAGGCTCCAATGTCTGCACACACAGAGGTTGCTCCCTGTCCCCCTCAGCGGTGCAGATGATGACTTTAGTTCAAACCTTGTCAGGTCTGCACGTGGTGCAAAGATCCTGGGCAGCAAGATCTGTTCAGAGGAACCCAACCTGGATGGAAAGCTGCAATAAACCCTTTAGATCCCACTGTAAGTAAATCAGGTTAATCTTCTAACACCAATATTCCCAAAAGGTTCAAACTCCCTTTGAATCCCAACTGACAGCTCAGGGAGTGAAGCTGCAGTGCCCACCAGCCTAATTAGACTAGAGGGTGAATCCCTTTATCAGTGTGTTCCTATGACCATTTTCTGCAAATAATCGGAATAAACAGTAGAATGGTCCCCTGGCACATGGGGTGCCTTGGAGAGCCCAGGCAGGCAGTAACAGCCCAGCACTGCTCTCTCCTGACACATCCCAGCTCCACCAAGGTGTCTCCAGATGACAACCTGTGTTGGAGAATTTCATTGTTTGGAGGGAAAAAAAGAGTTCTAAGGAATATCAGGCCCAGATAGGGGCTGCTGAGCTTCTCCAGTTTGACACAGGAATTACAGACACTTCAACATCTCCTTTTCAAAGCCATTCACTTGGGTGGAACCAACTCAGGGAAATGTTCCTATTGCATGAGTCAAGCGAAAAACCACCTGGGAACACTGCAGCTCACACTTCCCTTTCCGAGGAGGAGCAGGTGACAAGAAAAAGACACACCAGATATTAACTGTGCTGTGTAATACACACTGAAAGCTGTTCAGGTGCAGCTGTGAATTCATGGCTACAAAAACTTGCAGAGAATAGGGAGAACAAGGTGGATGCAGTCGACCCTGGGACCAGGTCTTGGCTTGTTGGATAATCAAATGAAGTTTCCAAGACCTTTAGCTGAAAAATAATTGTTTTAGAGCCTTTTGCTCGCAGGAAAATTACTGAGAAGCAAATTATTAATGTAGCCTTGCTTAGCTACTTTATAACAACTCTGTGAGAACATCCAGGTCACAGAAAGCATAGGGCAGAATATTAAACTTACTAAATCATAAAAACAAAGACAGAAAAATAGCTGGTGTGAGGGTTTGCAGATAGAACAACAGGGGGAAAAAGAGTAGTGAGATTTTGCACAGCAGAACACTCCAGTCAATGCTAAATAATGAGGCTGTGGTAGTGACTCAGTGATTGGAATGAAAGTTTATTTAAATAGCCAGGTACCTTGTTTATAATTTCTGAAAAAGTAAAAAGTACAAGGCAAAGGCCAAGTTGTGGGTTTTTTTTCTTCTTTCCAAGCAGTACTTTAATTCAAATTGGTTCTTGTTATGCCCAGCAAAGAGATGTTCTGAATGCCAGTTTTTATAAGCCATTATTTGGCCGGTTAATAAGAAGGAAGAATGAAAACAAAACAAAACAAAACAGCAAAATCTACTTTCTAAGAAAGAGTAACAATTACCCAAGAGTTATTTGACAAACTTTCTCTGCCAATTACAGCTGGTGGTGGTGAGTGCTCTGCCTGCTCAGCACCAGTGCAGGATGCAAGGAGGCACCTCCTGAAAGCTTCTGCCTTGGCACTGAGGCAAAACAAACCCAAAATATGATATAGTTAAAGCCACTAAAGAGAGCATCTGCACAGGAGTGAGTCACAAATGCCTGACCCTATTCCCCAGTGGGATGGTGCCAAGACCTCCACACTGTACTAATGAGGGAGGTTAACGAGCTCATGCAGAGGAGAAAGGGACAGCACAGCCAGCATGGGAAAAATTGGGTCTGATGAAAGGGCCAGCCACTTATTCATTCTTCACGTGCACCGAACAGAGGAATCGCCGGGTGGATCTGGTCTTTCCTGGGCAAAAACATGGCAAAACACTCCTGTCCTGAGGGGAAAGTTTTCTGTAAAAAGTACCAACAGCAGCATCACAGGGCTGCTGTGCTGAGCCCTGTGTGAGATGCCACATGCAGCCTGAATCCTCCACATGCCCTGGTTCAGCTGTGAGTCCTGCAGTCAGCAAACTGAAACACCAATCTTAAAGAAATTAGGATTTTAGTTAGAAGACTGGGCTTGAGATAGTTACCTGAAACTTAAATAATTGATTGCTTGTCAATTTATGTTTGCTCAGCTGTGCTTGCCATGGGAAAGGATGAAACCAGTAGGTAGGTCCAACGAACATGAACAATTGCAACC
>VRYO01000638.1:15336814-15430658 GCA_009812075.1 Sialia sialis | reverse complement strand
TTGTTAGAGAGTCTTTTGTCCGTCACAGTTGAGTATCAGTATTAGACCAATACTTATACTTTGGTAAATCAAAACATCTCCACTGGAATATGGCTGCATGCCCTGGATTGGTACTGCTCATATAAAAACTACTTCTTGATTTTTGTCACATAAATACAACACCAAAAGAGGTGTCCTTCCTTCATTAAAAGTAGTTCACATCCAATTAATAATTGGTCCTCTCAGGGAGTTTCAAACCAGGGCTTGGACTTGATATGATATCCCAGGCACTTTATCAAGAGGCTGAGGAACAACTTGTTCTCATTCTGTGTGAGTCACATCCTCTCAGCATCCATGCACTCAGGCATTCCTCTAAAGAGGAAAAAACCCTATGCTAATTTCCAGGCATATGATCCTCCTCTGGGGTTTTTTTTGCTCTGTTTAAGATTAAGCTTTTAGAGTTATAATGGATATTGCATCATCAGGCTAGCTTTAATATGTAAAAGAAAGGCTAATTATATGCTGTTTGGTGGTGGATAGCAAAAATATAAAAATCAAAGCAGTTTTCTTTATCTTGTTTTTCCTTTGAATCCTCATGGCCCAGGAAAGCAAGGAGCTGACAGCCTTGGGCTATGAAGGAAGGCAGGGTGAAATGGGCCCCTGTGCAGGCCACAGGCAATAGGATTGTGCACAACTTTCTCAGGACTGATACACTCCTGCAAGTTTAATTTTCATCCTTTCAGAGAAAACAGGGGCTGCAGAGACAGCACGAGCCAGCTTTCCCTGCCAGGGAGAGCAGCTCAGCCCACTCCTCACTGCTCTCCTTGGAAGTGCCTGAGCAATGCTGAGCAGAAGTAGCTGACACTGGAAATGTTTGAAAATTCCCCTTGCCCTGGGGCAGGTGTAGTGCCCTGACCACTGCTCCCCAGTTTTTGGGAAGAAAACATGATCAACACAAAGTCTGGGATCTGCTCAGCATGAGAAGGCATCTGACACATCTTCAAAGCCTGGTTCTGGTTGAGCCACCATGAAGGTGTGGACTGGAAAAGCTCTTGCAATCCAAGAGGCTTTGTCACAGTCTGGAAAGCTAAAGGATTTGATTTTTAAGGGTTTGTTCCAATAAATTAAAAGCTAGTGCCCATTATTTTTCATGTTTTCCTGAGTTCCAAAGAAATTTCAAGACTCTGCCAGCGTCCTGGGGGTTTTATTTAGAGTGCTAAGGAATCAAACTGGGCAGGCAGTGGGAGTTCAGCACTGTGGGGGAAACTCCTCTCATCTCCACGCCAATGTTTTCTAAACCAGAGCCAAAGGCAGAGCACTTAGCTGTGCATCCACCAAATACCACTGAATTGAAATATTTGTCCTCTAGTTAATCACTAACACAATAGATTTGGATGTTCCTAATTCTAATGCAATGATTGAGTAGGTAAATCATCCTGGCTGGTTGGGTACTACATCTTCATCTAGCACTGTGTCCATCCATACACAATTCATACAGAATTCCCTTCTTCAAAATATTCTCTGTACTTCCAAAATATCCATATAAATGCACCATACATTTTATATTCTACAAAAAACTGGGATCTGCATTTAAGATGTGGCTGGATGAAGTAAATAGCACAACTCCATCACATTTGTGCATAAACTCACACCTCAGCAGCTTCAGCATCTTTTCCCATCTTCGATATGATGGATAAAGAAACAGTTGCAGGGAAAATAAAAGTGAAGAATGCAAAAAATAAATCTTTCTTAGATAAGGAACACACACACACATTGTTTTGGCAGCGGTCTCTCTAAATGTAGTTTGTGTTTGTTTTGTATATTGATTTTGTAATTCCCTTACAATTCTCTATCCTAAGGTAGACAGCAAAAGTTACTTTATAAGAAAGATTTAAATGAATGAATGGAGTTGCTGGGGAAACAGAGGCATCACGCAGTTCACCAGCAAGTGCTTGCAAGCCAAGACAGGCTGAGGGAGATCAGCAGCTTTCGCTGTGCCATAAAATAAAGGCACAGACAAACCTCCTCAGAGCTGAACTGAACTACCCCCACAAAAAAATGATTCCAGCCTCCCAGGGGAGCAAGACATTACCGCAGCAAACGTCCTAAGTGCCTATTCGTGTAAAAGGATGCCATAGCAGGGCTGTGTAAATCCTGCTCACCTGCTTGCTTCTCATTTAGCTGGTGATTTACTGGAGCAAACTGCGCTGAGACTACCTGAGCTCTCCGTGACCGTGGGTGTTTAATGTCCCTGTGCCAGCCTGGGGTCAGCTTTGTCATTCACGTCGGGCACCCAGGCTAATTCAGGTGCATCCCACATCCTCCCCAAGGCACTCATTTGCCTCCTTTCACCATGGGAATGCTTTATGCACCGCAAACTAATTATTCTGCTGTCTATCTGCCTCTCCCCAGCCCTCTAAATCGCCCAGGATTGTAAAGGGGGAATAAACAACCTCATTTCAAAGCACTGAACAAAAAAATAAATAAAATAAAAACCAGGTACTCTTGTTTTGAGCTTCCATCAAGTTAGTGATTTCCAGGCAGTCTGAGAAACCTCTCCAATTCAAAGCCCCAAAAGTCAAATTCTGAGTTGAAATACACCCCAAGTGCTTGGCTTCTCTTACAGTATTAAATTGATTGCCCTTCCTAATATCCCTGTAATCCTGTCTGCTCCAGGCACGCTTGTTTGGAGTGATTAGACTGTGAGAAGCATTTGTGCCCCATTTCTGAAAGATGTACAGGAAAGGACAGGTCTGCCTCTGAGCTGCATAAACTGATTTTGTGACCAACTTCAGCAAATGTGACCCAGAATTCATCCCAGGAGTAGAAATGCTGTGTCACTCTTCCACTGCAATTTTTTCCCAAAAACTACTCTTTTTTTTTTTTTTTTTTTTTTTTTTTTTTAATTAAACAGGACTTCCAGAAGCTTTTAACATCAGAACCTAGTTGCAAATTTTTTAAACTAAATATTCAGAAACTGTACAAGCAGCAGATTTTATTGCCTTTTAGAGATCAAATTATTTAGGAAAATGTACTGTTAATGTACACACCTAGTCAGGAGACATTTTTGTGGTGCTGGCTTTGTAAATGAAGAAAAGGTAGAAGTTGACTTAAGCTGCCAGAGACAAGGAAAAAGAATGTTGCTTAACTCATAATTTTACTGACTGGAAGCAAATTAGCAGGAGGTTAAGATGGCAGCTTTGATATTGTCTTCTAGCAAGAAAAGAACCATGAAAAGGCAAGTTTCCCAACCCAAGACTTCAAACATTGCTGTCAGCAGCTGACATATTTCCAAACAGCAGTCAGGAAGAGGTTTTTAATGTGAGTGCACATCTGTATACAGAATAATCTGTGTTATTGAGAGAGAACCAAGTGATGAACTGAACAGGAGTGTGAAATTCATTGAGCTTTAGCATGGCTGGCTCTTCCAGTGAGCCCAGTTCTCCTGAGGTGCCTTTCCACCCCACCAGTACAGCAAGAGCTCAAAACCAAAAATGCACAAGCAGGAGCAGAGGGTGGAGAATGGAAATTTCTGCTCTGCCTTCCCCACATCAGCTGCTCTAAAGCCTCCAAATGCACAGCAATCAGGATTGCCACTTTCCAAAACCACAAACAAACCAACACACACCAAAAAAACCCGAACAACTCCTCCCCAAGAGAGACCCAGTCCTTTACTCAGCAGAGCAAATTTTCACTCATACTTCACTGTAATCACTACACTGCTTCCAGGTATTTCCCTCCATCCCCTCTCAGACAAAAAAACAAACAAAAACCCCCCCCCCCAAAAAAAAAAAAAACCCAAAAAAAAAAAAAAAAAAAAAAAAAAAAAAAAACCAAAAAAAAAAAACAACAAAAAAAAAAAAAACAAAACAAAAAAAAAACCAAAAAAAAACCCAAAAACAACCCAATTCTGCATTCTGAAGGCACAGATTCTCTCAAGCCTGAGTTGCAACAGGGGAAATTCTTGAAGGTGTTCATACCACAACTTTCCTTTTCAGGACAATGCTTTTTTTCTTTCTGTTTCTCTTTTTCCATACCAACACTGGTCTTCCTTGAAGCCTCATTTCAATTTTTTGGCTTAGTCAGTGGGTATTCCAGGTGTAATATTTCATAGCAATTTAATTTCAGTTCTTACGTCCCTGCCTCTAGGGTACTATGTCTTCTTTCCTCTATGTTTTAATTCGATTTATTTTGCTTTTCTTCCCACTATGATTCTTTTATGATTCTTTTAGCCTTTTCTTAGCCACATCCTATTCCTCTACCATACTTTCCATACCCCATGGCCACTTAAAGGTGTCCTTGTCTGGACAGTGCAGATGCACCTGAGCTCTCCCACTGTGGACCAGTTCTTACCTGATCCATAGAATCACAGGTACTAACAGCTGCTTAAATATATTAATTATTAAACCAGCAATACATGACCAGATCTTCAAACTTATTGGTGCTCAGCCAAATATCTGCAAATTGATTCTGTTCAACCTGAACTAAGTTTACATAGCAGCACAATGAATACACACTTACAGATTTTAATTATTGCCACCAATCACGTTCATTCATCACTTTTCTTCCACCAAACCCTTTCAGTGTGCAGAATACATTCATTTGGAGATGCTGGGTTAAAGTGAAACAAATCCTACAAGAGTAATGCATTTTACATTTGAGACACTGATGCCAATTAGAGTGAGTTCATCTGACGTTTGTTAGAAAATTTCCAAATGTTTAGTTTTGACAAGAGACATTTCAAAGAGAAGCTGCGTTTTATTAAGCTGTACCCTTTAAGCACAAGAATAACTGCAACCTAAAAGAAAGATCATTTTCACTACAAGCACATTAACTATGAATCCAAAGTGAGAAGAAACTATGAAAGGACACATCACTTAAGAGCTTTAAAGTCACTTTTTACACCTTGCATTATTTTTGTTTGAACATGACTGGTGAGACACTGGTGGTTGCCTAAATTCACATCCTACACTGACACAATCAGTGAATGAATGTCCTCAGTCCTCCCCCAACTGTTAGTTGTTTGAAATACCATTTGTTCTGCTCACCATTCTTTGGTGCTTAAGTCTGAATTAGCAAATAACTGTGGAGAGGATGAAGCACCTGCAGACAAATTCTGAGTTGTTAATGGTGAGCGCTGTATCTGTGCAATAGTTTGTGGTGGTGTAAATATTTAATTGGCACTCATTGGGCAGGTCTCCAGTGCAGACAGGAAACTCCCAAGGAACTGGTGAATGTCATCCAAATATCTGCAGACTCCTTGGAGTGCTTAATCCACATTAGTACTTCAACATGAAAAAAATTTAGTGTGTTTAATGTTAACTGTGGTGATTTTCTATTTTGCTTCAACTAAATATCTGCTCTAACTTACTACAAGATGTATATTGGTGCTCCCTTGAAAAACATCATAAAATGATTTTGCACTAAACTTCCCATACACCAGGGGTTTATTTTTAGGGTTGGTCATCAGGGGCTTATTTTTAGGGTTGGTCTCATGGACTCTTTGGGGCTTAGTGGAATGAATTCTCATTCTGAAAAAGAGGGAATCTGTTTCTATCTGCAAATCCAGCAGAGCCACTGGATGCTGCACCTCTGCTCTCCAATAGATCCAAGAGCGAATCCAAAGCATCTGATCTTGCACCTCTGGCCACACTCATCCCAGCCACAGTTCTGCACTGACAGAGGCACGAGAGAAGTTTTCCTGGGTGCCTGAATCTAAATATGCCAGCTTGCGTGAAAGAGGCTGAGACCATCCAGCACTATGGCACAACAAATAACTTTGTGTACAGACTGAGAGGTGACCAAAAACCTGTATTGTGATACCCTGTATTAATTGGCATTGCAAATTTGGCAGAAATACATTTTTATACACAACTAATTCCCATGGAAATATTTCTGCATCAGATTAAAGAGGTAGATCCACCTATCAAATTTACAAATACATAAATTTTGGTTTATATCCATATCCAGATACCACGTTATCAACATGTTACTATAACTGAAACAAAGATTAGAATCACTGAGTAATATAAATGAAAATTAACCTTCAAGCAAGTGCTAGAGGAGCTCCAGCCATCTTTGTGGTTTCATTTCCACATCAGCCAATTGTGAGTTCAACAGGCATGAAGGGGATAGCTGTGAGATTTCCAGCATGTAAAAGTACAAAGGCACAATTTGAGAGCACGTAAAAGCTTTCTTGAGATTTTTAATTTCAGATAGTAGACATGAAAAGCTGTTGTTATTAACCATTTTTCTTTATTAAAAGTCTCTTCACCCCTGAGTGAGCAAGTAGCACTGACAGTTGTGCATTAGTCTCAAATGACAACAAGCCCATCAGTCTTGCAGGGCTTCACACAAGAAAACCTCAGGACTGGCAGGAAATAATTAATGGTATGAAAATTATAATAATAATAATAATAATAATAATATCCAAGGAGAAAACACAACTCAGAAATTTAACTCAAAACACTAACATAAAACCAGATTATTTTGCATGGAGCTTAGAAAGACTGAGAGAAAAGCCAAAGTCCGAGAACCAGATTTGAAACAATAAAACATTTACCAATAGACTGACACATCCAGTGAGATTTTGGTTAGCATCTTTCTGTATCTTTCTGTACCCACTTATCTATAGGCGTGACCCTGCTTCCAGTTTCCTCAGAAGATGTAGAAGTCAGGCAGGTGCAGGAGGAGAGTTGTGAGGCTGAGATTATCCTCTCAGTGTCATCATTTTTAGCCTCTCTCCATGGGTTTTTACATCTAAAATGAACCTTAATATACACTTATATCACCTCTAGAGCCAGTTCTCTAAAGCACTGAACATAGCATGTGACATGCTCAGCAATTTCAGCTCCCAGGAGAAAAAGATAATTATCCCTTCATAAAAAAAGCAAAATAATTCTTGCAGAGTGTGGTTCTTCATCAGTTAACTGATAACTACTTTCTGGGAAACTCATCTCAAAACCAGCAGGATAGTCTTTGTGACCTGCTCTTTCCTCTGGAGCAGATCTAAGAATATAGAATATGCCAACTAAGATGTGGTTTTAATGCTCTCACAAAACATTGCCAAGCATTCATCTCTCTCCTGATACAGCAAATCCAGACAAAAGCACAGTGCCTCTGGAATTGGACAGCATTAGGAGTTTCCACCAGCCTCAAACTAAAGGACTAGATTCTTTGAGTAAAATGTTTTGAGGAGTTTGTTTCACAGGTTGTGATTCAGCCTTCATGTAATTCTAATTCAAGCCTTGTCCCACAACAGGTACCCAAGAGCAGCCAGGCAGAGCCACTGGCACAGCACATCGATATTTCAGAGAGTCCTTAAAGCCACAAGTGCCAGACTGGAAGACGTGTGCCAACATCAGAGAATCCCACCTCTGAGGCAGAGAATAGAGCCTTGGGATTTAGGACTTGTCCTGCCAAGAAAATCCTCCTCATTCTGCATGGTGCAGCTAAAATTCCTGACAACCCCACAGGTGGGATAGTGATCAATCACATCCAGTTTTAACCTGTTTGCTCCCTCGCTGAGTATATATAGATTATATACATAAAGCTGGTTTCCATGTCCAACAGGCTTCTGTTGTACACTCTTCTCATTTTGGGGGTGACTAAGTGTTAAACTAAAATGGGAATATCAGTTACACACTTGTAGGCTTCTGTGAGCCTGAAGTAAAATCTGCCACTGTTACCATCAGCTTTCTAAAGAGCAAGCTAATAGCATCACTTCAGTCATTCTTACAGCTCCAGAGGACAACATAAAGGTCAGTGGTCCAAAAAAACCTGATGGGAAAAGGTGGAAATCAGGCTGAAGGATCAATATAAATTGAGCTGAAAATAGTGGCTTGGATACAAAGCAAATGTTGGTAAATATCAGCCAGTTTAATACATTATGCATGCATCCATCATGATGGTATTGCACCCTAAAATCTGCATTCCTTGCAGAAAGCTTGGACACAGGATCCCAGAGAAACTGAAAGCTGAGAACATTAATCTTTTTTACAAAATAATCTGAGATTAAGTGGTTCTGGAAGGAAGCTAAACCTGTTGCAAATCAATCTCAAAAGCATTTATCCATATCATTGGAATTTCATTCAGTTCTTCAGAAGTAACAATCTGGTTCCGGTGGCAACAGAGCTGATCTGTGTGGTTGTTGGCATGGAAGTAAAAAACTTACAAACCTACAGCCTTTCTCTGCTAACAGCCAAGAACACAAATGTTCTTTAAAATCAGTGTCTTGCCCATAACTCCAGTTTTCCAGGATGTGATGAACAGCTCCACATTGGCTGTTTTTCCTCCGCATCGTGCCCTGGCAAGGCAGATCCATGTCCCCCTCAATCTCCTCTCCAAACTCAGAGGCTCCAGCCCAGCTGCCCCACTTGGTCCTGTCTCTGGGGGAACACGCTTAGTAAAATAAATGTCATCTCTGACTGATTGCTGAGAAAAATTACAAGCTCAAAAATGTGAACATAAATAATTAATTTAAATCTATTTAGGTTGACATCTACCATACACTTCCTTAGGATCTAAGGACTTGGATTTCAGAGCCTCATGAAAGGGCTTTAGGAGAGAAGAGTCTTCTTTCCTTTTCTCCCCCAAAAGAGGTAGATTGAG
This sequence comes from Sialia sialis, assembly GCA_009812075.1. Taxonomy (NCBI): domain Eukaryota; kingdom Metazoa; phylum Chordata; class Aves; order Passeriformes; family Turdidae; genus Sialia; species Sialia sialis. The sequence continues at coordinate 15,422,069 of VRYO01000638.1, read as the reverse complement.
AATGAGCTGGCAAGAATAGAAAGTGTGTTTAGCATCAGTCTTATGAAATTTCTGATAAAGACCTGATTGTCTTGAGAGGCATTTTACCCCCCAGGATACATTGTTTGTTTGTATGGTCTTGGATCCAGTGGTATTTGCTAAAAAAATAAATTTCTGCTAATTCTACTGATTGGATACAAACTTCAGTGAAGATATTATGGAATAAAATGTATTCAAATAGGCATTTTTAAATTAGGGGTTTATAAGTGTGATAGTAAACCAATGTTATTAGTTTTACAATTCACATGATTCTCCAACACAAAACAGTAACAACATGCACTCCTTTCCCATGGACATGTCCTAATGTATGATTTTGGTACATGTGTCAAACCCTCCATTGCAGCTCAAAGCTGAGCTGTGCTCTGATCTGGTCAATGCAACCATGATTTTCAAAACAACATGGAAGAAGATACAACACAAAAGATGAGTTGACGAAATATTGAACCACCACTCGTAAAAAAATTACTACAAAGTTGACAAATATAATTAAAAAAATAGAGAAAACCTCTGAAACCTCACATTTTAACCAGCTGAAATTCTGATATAATTTTGTAAGAGTGTCTCACTTCCCAGGACAAAGTCAAATTTTCAATCTACACCAACTGGTCTATGCTTTGGTTCCTTTACCTTGCTCACAATAGTCAGTGCAGCTATCCAAGATAAAATAAAAGGCAAACTAACAATGCAACATGCTACAAAGGAATTGGCATTTCTGCAGAGAGTCATGCAGCAGTAAAGGAAATTTTGCTGGTTCCCTCTTGTGCTATAATAGCACTGCTCGCAGACATTGCCAAGAGGATTGTGGGGGTCATCAGAGTGGAACTTGTGACAAATATTGCAAATGGAACAACAGCAAACACGTTGTAAGAGCAGAAGAAAAGTGAGCAGGACTGTTTCATTCAGAGATGAGGTAAAAGGAGCCATTTATCTGGTGTTTGGAGTGTGACCTGCACTTGCTTGCAGGAGTGCAGGGGATGCTGAACTGGAAAATAAAACTGAATGCTCAGTTTGGTTCTCTCCCCTCCAGCTAGAAACTGTAGGAAATGGAGGAAAATTGCAGAGAAGGAGAATAAATTTTAAAAGATGTTATCTGCTCTCTATTGAGCTATTGATAAAAGTCACCCCAATTATGAGTAAACACTAGCGAAATTTTGCATGTTGTACATTTTTATTCAAATGGAAGTGCCAGGTCAGACAACACTGAGGGAAAAAAGAGGTGGCCAGGATATATGTTCTCCCTGCCCCTGCATGGCTGCTGATGGGTGGAAGGCAGGAGCACTCCATGTGATCTGAGGAGGTACAGATAATGTGATGTGTGCTCCTTCTCCCCTAGCAAAGGGCAGGAGCACCAAGGTAAAGTCATCTTGGAGTCCCTGGCAGGCCCTTCAGCAACAAAATGCATCCAGGAAATAGCAGTGGGGCTGATTACAGTAATCTCAGGACTATAAGGTGCGCCGGACTATAAGGCGCACCTGTTTTTTTGCAGTGTGGATCCACACGCAACAAAGTAATGAATTAGTAACGGAATGGCACAATCACAGGGTTTACTGGCAGGTACTCAATTTGCAAACATTTTTCACAGATCGGAGCAGCCTTTAAACGCAGCTCCAGGCGCCTCCCCGTGCCGTGGGCCCCGGCACTCCCAGGCACTCCCAGCGCCAGCTGGCACGGTTGGCACAGCTGGCATGGCTCTCACAGCTCGCAGCTCGGCTCACGGCTCGCACTTCCAGGTTGGCAAATTTCCAAACTCTGTCCATATATAAGGTGCACCGGATTATAAGGCGCATTTCTGGGTTTCGATCAAAATTTTAGGCTTTAAGGTGAGCCTTATAGTCGTGAAATTACTGTATACATTTACAGGGTTCAGGCCCTGCCTGGGACAGTTTATTTCCACATCTCCTAGTCAAAGCAGAATTTTTGGCTTAAAATTGTTCGCATCTTTTTGCTGACCTATAAATACTATATTGTTTAAAAATATTAAAACATGACTGCTGCCAGAGAACCAATAATAGTGCCTCTTGAGATTTATGTGATACTAAAACACCAAAAAAAATCCCAGACAAAAACCCAAACCCCATCTCTTACTGAAGAAACACATACAGGGAGAAATTATTTCTTTCTGTCCAGAAACGGAACATGAACTGGACTACTCTGTTACAAATATGACCTTCTGGTTAGAAGGTTACCTAATGTATTTAGTATATTCACTGTGCTACTAAGGTGTGTTCAAAATTCTCATTTGCAGCCTACAAATACTACAGACCTGCTCTTCCTTCCACGTGGCCCTGAGCTGCATTGTAAATTATGGTCATCCCTTCTCCCAGCTACCAAAATTAATTATCTGATAAATAGAGTTAATACACATGGCTGCTCTGCAACAATCTCTTTGATGGATTTGTGTTAGGGGCACTGGAGACGGCCTTGCCAAGACACAGACACCATAAACATTTGGATTCTGTGACTGAGTCACTGCACAGAAATTCCTCTGCAGGAGCACAGGGGCTCTCCACACTCGTGCTGGCTCTGAGGATGGACAGCCTCACCTCTCCAAGCCATGAAGCAAACTGACAGTGCAGCTCTAAATGCAAATACCAGCTCCAGCAGCCAAAATATTGCCTTCCAACAGCACCACAGTGTCAGAAAGAAATGTGTGTGTGCATCAGCGCACAGCCACTTTCCCTCTTTAATGGCCTGGCACACAGGCAGCCGCCTCCAGGTGCTTTGGATGGCAGAGGACAGAAAGAAAAAAAGGTGTGTGTTTTCCCCTCTAAATTAGCATGTGAGGAAAAAGCAACAGCAATCAATAAGAGAGCCAGTAGCCCAAAATAAAGTGTCTGAACTACCACGAGTTTTCTCAGTATCTCAAATTATGCCAAGTAATTAATGCTGAAAACAGCCTCCAGTGGGCTCTTCCCATTTCAGAAAAGGAATGAGAAGCAATAAAGTCAAACAAGTGAGAGTTCAATGCTAGAGAGAGCCCAAATTCAGGTAGCAAGGCTTTTGTTCTCAGCAAGAGAAGACAGTCCCATGATGCATTTACAGATAACAACAAAAGAGAGACTTTTTTCTCTCTCACCATTTAAACGTCGTGCTGGTGGAAATGGAGATATTCAGTACAAAGCACAAGTGTGAGTGGAGAAAACAAAACAACATTGTGATTGCCAGTTCCTGCAGGCAGACCCCAACTGATAAAACCACAGCTTGTTCCTTCACCATGGCCAGGGAACAGAGCTGCATCTTGTCCCACAAAAGAAAAAAAAAATTTAAAAAAAATTAAAAATATATAAATTCCTGCTCCCTCTCCATCTTCCCCCTGATGAATTGCCCCCGTCTGTTACTAGCTGAAGTTGTTCTTGGGAAGCTGAAAATGCAAATGCAGCCCTGCAGCAGCAGAGGCGAGCAGCAGCAGGAGCCCCAGTGCCATCCCAGCACTGTCCCTGTGCTCTGGAGTCCGGGCACATCCCAGCCCTGCCTGGCAGGCACTGACACCTGACAGCAGCACAGATCCCTTATCTGCCTGCAGGAAATGAGCACTGCCCCCAATAACTCGAGGTGTCTCTTGCCGTAGATGACAGTGACAATTTAGCAGTTTGTTATGACGAGTCTTGCAGCATTTAATTGCATTTAGACAGACAAATTGGTGGAGCTTGGTCGCTGCTCTGAGCAGAGTTTCTTACGGGACACAGTTAACAACTCCCTGTTTATTTGCAAATTGGTTTTGCTTCAAGCAGCTGGAAGAAAGTAAAACCTTTTCTGAGGCAGTCAGGGCTGTGGGAATTAGGACATAACAATGCAGAGAGACAAAACATTTCTGTTTATTGTGCAAAAGAAATAAAATCATTCCAAGGTATTTGACTCTCCAACCTTTGGGGAAAAAAATCAGAGTAACCAAACAGATGTCCAATCCAAAATAACCATATAAGCCAGGAGTTAATTATTCACAATTCTTTTCAGTCAGAAGCCAAGTTACCCTTCAGGTGTCTGAAGAAACCAAAGGACAAAAGATTGAGAGAGCTCTGCATTTGGTGCATTTAGGACCACAGGAGATATAAAATCACTCTTGCTCCAAAATAGCCGGGAGCCTGACTGACATTTCTGCCATCCCCAGACCCAAGGGTGATGTGCAATATCTTCTGCATCTCAGGCTTTTGACCTTTTGTCATATATCAAAGACATTAAAGATATTTTCTTTTGAATTCAGGCTGCTGGCAGTTAACCCAGCAGCTCCATGCTCACCAATAAACCACACCCTCAAGTGCCACATTCACACATTTTTGGACACTTCCAGGAATGGTGGCCCCACCACTTCCCTTGGCAGCCCATTCCAGTGCTTGACAACCTTACAGTGAGGAAAGTTTTTCTAATATTCAATCTAAACCTCCCCTGGTACAACCTGAGGCCATTTTCTCTGGTCCTGTCACTTGTTACTTGGGAGAAGAGACCCAGCTCCACCTGGCTACAACCTCTCTTTAGGAGCTGTATGAGGTCTCCTGAGCCTCCTTTTCTCCAGGCCAAACATCCCCCAATCATTTCTCACATGATTTGTGCTTCAGTCCCTTCATCAGCTTCCTTACTCTTCTACAGGAACAACCTTTTATTGTTTCCTATGGAGTTCATGGACAAAAGGAATTTGCACATCTGGGTTTTGGAAGCACTGAAAACTTCACCTACAGCTGAAGTGACTGACATGAAATTTTTAGCTATTACTTTACTCCTCCAGCTGTACAGAGGAGGGCAAATGCTATGATGGCACCTGCATAATGCAGACACACGTAATATGTCACAGTGAATCAAAAGCCTTAAAGGAAATCTTTTTTCAGGGTCAAATGTGTTTGAGCATCTCTAATGTAGAACAGAGGAATGTAAACAGGCATGAACTGTTATATTTCTGAAGAATTTTTTCATTCAGTTCTCTTTGCATTATGGGCATCAATCCCAGAACATAAAAACTAACTAGAACAAAGGAAAAATGGCCAAACAAAAAAAGGGAGCTTCAAAGGGATGATATGCTTCACACTCAGCTGTAAAACACATCACTGTTGGCAGATCAATATGACAAATTTCCATTTCAGCTCCCATCCTGGACAAAGGGAACTCCTCTAACAGTTGTCCTTAACAAGAAAGGCAAACATGCAACTCTGCAACATTCAGTTCATTGTAATATTAATTCAAAAATGAGTGATATGCAGTGTTCACTAAGGCCTGTCCTGAGAAGGCAGTGGCAGGATCACACAAGGATCCTCAGCATTCCTGTCCTCATTTGATAGCTGGGATGACAAGGTACATAATGCCACCATTCAGACACAAACCTAATATTTTCCTTTTGTCCAAAATCCCCCATATTCTTGGCCTGTGTTTTTAGACTCCCCAGCCTGATCAATCACATCATGAGCTCAGTTTGCAAAAGTTTGGGCACGTTGAACTGCTGAGATAGATATTAATAACCTCAGAACTGAAAATATAGACCCAAATATCTTTACTGTTGGTTGAATTAAAAAGGTTAAGGGTAATTTATAATTAGATAAGTATTCAGGGTTTTAGAAAAGAGTAGCCATGAAGCTCAAGGCTTAAACATTGACCTCACACCTTGGAGATGAGCTGGCTGACAATCCATGAAGCAGTTTTCAGCTTCTGAAAATGTCTCTGCACTGCACCTGAGAGCTGTGCCAAGCAGCCATGTGCAACGAAACTGAGTCAGGAGCTCTTTCCAGGAAAAGCACACACAGCTCGAGTACAAAAGCAAATCCAAAATGTTGGAGTTCAGCTGGTGCTCCAGAAATACCAGGCCTTTGTCCCTGAACACCCTGTCTGCTCTGTCCCCCTCCTTCTCACAAGCTCAGGAGGAAATACCGGATGTCAAGCAGGATTTATTACAGACTCTCTGTATTATTAAGTTCCTTCTCAGCTTCAGGCAAGGCAAAATTAATTTGACTTTAAAACAAAGCAAATGTTAGTCTAATATGTGCATGTTTTCTGCTCTTTCCTTAGAGAGCACAGCCTGTGTTTCACAAGCAGCTGAGATTCCTTCTGAAACCAATAGGCATTGATTGATTAATCACTGAGGATTTATTGCTCAGTGAACAAATGATGACATATTAGCTAAAAGTAATGGAGCAAGTGGTGCCTGCAGAGATGTATCTGATGGCCAAACAGCAAAGATGGGACTTACATTCCTGCAACAGGATACCTATTATTTTAGTGATATTATTTACATGGGGATTCAAGAAGAAGAAAATCTGTTTTCATTTGATTATTTTTAATTTTTAGAGTTTCATAAGTGTAACCAAACTTAGTATTTCAGCCCAAGTAAACACAGCTGCATTCAAATTTTGGGTAACCAGTGCCCAGAAATAGGAATGCTTGAAAAGAAACAGCAAAAATGGCCAGCTCTTAATCACTGTGAACTCAAGCTTATTGGATTTCTGTGCTGCATTGATCATGTAACCCTAATTACAACCTTGATTTAGAACTTCAGTTTCTTGGTTATATGAGTTAGCAGCTAATTATTATTTAAGTGTTAATTATCCTAAGCCTATACACATTTACTAAAGTCATCAGGTGCTCTTCCTGTAGATCTAAAGAAAGGACAAGTATTCATCTATTTGTAGCACAACTCAAGAAAAAACTGAAACACCTCCACTCATCCATATTACAATAATTGTTCTAATAACAAATAATTTTAATGACACAATTATGTAATAGTCTCAACTGTAACAGAACACTTTTCAGCTAGAAAACGTTTTTGTAGCATTAATGGGCTTTCTTGGACAACTTATGTTTCAATGAAATATTAATTCTTGATCATTTGTCATGTGTTAATTAGGAGAATAAGCTGTAGGAAGTTCTAGATTACCATGCAAATGTTAATTAGGTCATAATTTATGTTAAGCACTTCTAAGTATAGGATCACCAGAATCATATATAGCAGCAGATGAACTTTAGGGAAAAAATTGCATTTGCAAGAGTTATTTTTCTATTTAAATATGAGAGTTACCATGCTTTAATAAACACCAAAGAACTTGCATTTATTTAATTGCCAAAACACTCCCTTTTTTACCCAGAGTCACACCTGTGTCTGTCCAGGTATGATGAGAACCTGGCAGCAGATGGTGAGGTCACTTTGCAATGCAACAACTCAAGTGTCATGGATGTCTTGGGAAAAAAAATAGCAGTTTTAATTTCTCTTGGAGCCAAAACACACAGCCCTGCAAAAGCAGGAATTCTGGTTCATTCAGGGGGTGCTGGAGCTCTTCCCTCTACAGTCCACAACCACAGCAGCACTCCTGGAGTCACCTCTTGTTTTTATAGGTGACTTGTGGCACTTTCCCAGGGAGAGGGTGAGAGGGCAGCTGAGAAATCCAGGGGAATCCTTCTCAGCATTTGTCCAAGTGATCCCTTCAGAAACAGGGACACAGGGAAAAAAAAATCAAGGATGTGGCTTTTCAAATCTTAGAGGAAAAGGCATTCTCCAGCCTCAAGCTCCTCCTCAGAAGGTTTTCACTTTTTTTTTTTTAATTTTATTTTTTTTTATTGCTGCACACAGGCAGCAGGATTTTGTTTTGACCTGCCTCTGTCCCTGGCACATGGGCAGGGTTCAGGATCATTGTTCCTTCCATCACCTGAAAACACCCCAGTGCTGCAGCCAGTTTGAGGCAGCAGAGAAAAACTGCTCTGCTCTGGCATTTTCTGTGGAACAACCACTGAAATAAACAGCTGCAATGACACACTGTAGTGGGATGAAGATAAATTTATTTTGCTGTTTCCACACTCCCACAACTTTTACACCTCCCCACACAAATCTGCCCAAGCTGCTTCCACTTTGTTGGTATTATCAAAGGAAGAAAAATAGCACTAGGCTCTGGAGGGAATACCAGCATTAACTCCCCCTGCTTCACTTTGAAGGCCAACATTAACTGTTATTTTCATTTGTTGAACTGCATTTCAATTGATTTTTTTGAGTTGTTTTTTTGTGGTCTGATTTTTTCTTTTTAAAGGGGAAAAAAATCATTAAATGATACAAGAGTTAAGCAAAACAGATGCAATTCCACTTGAAGTCATATGTCAGCTCTACCTTCTCCCAGCTATTTCTAAAGTAAACAATGTCAGGTTGGGAAAAAAAAAAAGATAGTTCAGCCATAACACCTGACACTTTTGGAGCTAGAAACATAATAGTTTGGGGGGAAAATATAGTACAGAAGGAATATATTTAAGTTTTGCTCTTTTTTAGTATGATGTAAGATCCTCACCCTAAAAAAGACAAAGTGGGAGAAAGAGAGAGACCAGCAAAAGTAGCAAGGGGAATCAAGGGCACTTAACCAATTTGAACATTAAATTTCCATTAGGGACAAATAAAGGGGAGGGACACAGGAAAGCACAAACATTAGCAGATAACATGGAAAGACCAAGCACTGATTTGCAATTCTGCATTATGCAAAACTGGTGAAAAGTATTGAAGGCATCACATGCCAAATTGATTTAGATGAGCAGTTTTTGGCCTGGTGTAATTGCTGTATGGCACAATTACTGGCATTTTACACCAGTAAATATATGTACTTTAATGCACAGCAATTACTTGTTTCCAGGTCACTACACAAGCTTGAGCCATGTTACCAAGAGGTGTAGAAAGCAGGACCCTGGTGCTGCAAAGGAAATAATTCATGGTGTGGCCTCTGAATCCAGCAGCAGCTCCCTGATCCATGGATCAGCAAGGTCTGAACCCCAGGAGCTGCTGGCTCTGCGCCTGCCCTGAGTCAGGGTGGTGAGCAGGGACAGGGGACACCCTGCGAGCACATTCTATACAAACCAGCAGTTGAGCTACTCAAGTGGGGACAGAAAACTCCTGGCCCTGCCCAGGACACCCCAACAAACCCACCCAGTGCCTGAGAGTGCTGTCCAAACTCTCCAGGAGCTGTGGCAGCCTCGGGGCTGTGCCCATTCCCTGGGGACCTGGGCAGTGCCAGCACCTCTGGGGGAAGAACCTTTCCCAAAATCCAACCTAAACCTCCCCTGGCACAGCTCCAGCTGTTCCCTGGGTCTGTCACTGATCACAGAGAGCAGAGCTCAGTGCCTGACCCTCCACTTCCCTTGTGAGGAAGTTTCAGACAGCTTTGGGGTCTCCCCGCAATGTCCTCTTCTCCAGGCTGAAAAAGCCCAGTGACCTCAGCTGCTGTTCTCAACTGATAGAATAATGTGTGCTGTTCATGGGAGCAATTTAAGCCCTCCAGCTCTGAGGAAAACCCCTATTTCACATTTATTTCCTTAAAAAAAAACAGAGCGCAGTTAATAATTATTATTTCAGTAGAGATGAGCACAGCAACTTGCCCTCTGTTTGGAATATCACATTTAAATCACTCTGTACACAGTGATGGTGTTGATCTCGCAGCCCCTCAGGCTAAAATAGCTTTATTTCACACTGCCTATACATTTTTCAGGGCAGAGATGCAATCAATACACACAAAGGAGTCCAAGGAACCCAAGAGGAACAAGAATAGTTTTTGTGGAATTGATGTCGCCGTGCATCCATTAGCCCCACTCAGTAATTAGGAAATTAAAAGAGTCTCATTGCTCCCCTCTAGTGAAGGTCACCCTTGAGGCCCTAAAGTTGGGCTTAGATGCTAATTAAGAGTTTGCTGACTGCTGCCAGGGCATGGGCTGCAAACACTAGCAGAAATCCTCTTCGAAGTCCCTGACTTATTATAAACAAATGTGTGTCCTTCTCTATAGGGAATATTTTCAGGAGTACCTAAGCCTCAGGTTTATCACCACAGTTTGTAGGGCAATAACCTGGCTGTACACATATATTTCACTTTAATAACATCTTCCTTCTTTCAGAGAGTAAAATTTGGTTCAGAATAATAAACCAGGGCACTCCATACCCACAGGCAAAAGTGAGTCAATCAATATCAAATTTTAGCTACACCTTCTGACAATTTTTGCTGATAATTTAGTTCATTAACAAAATCTGAGAAACATAGCATGAACACAAATGTGTGCAATTAAGATAATGCTTGAAATACTGAATTTTGGTCTTATGAGCCCCTAGGATGATATAATAGCATAAAAATAGGCTATTCTGAATACCTGAATGCAGAAAGCAGATTTGCAGTCAACACCCGATACTGAAGCAACACAAAGTAGCCTAGCCTGGGAAGGAAACACCGAATTAACTCAGGGAATGTGTCCTGATGTCCCTGTGATGGCTCTGGAGATGGTGCAGGCTCCATCTAGGACACCTCTGTGCTCCTTTGCACTGTGTGGACATGCTCAGAATCATTTTATGAGAGGAGGATATTCAGGGAACTAAGACCCAGTGAAATGAAGCCCTGATGCAACTTTTAAACTGAATGCCTGAAATCCACAGAAAGCACAAACCTGCATTTGGGAACCTACACCACTCTGTCCCACGAGATGTCTTTGGAGATGAGATAAAGTTACCTGAGACGAAGAATAATTTATCTGTTATGCTAAGTGCAGGCTTTTGAAGATAAACTTTCTTTATAGAATCTTTCTACAGTAATAGCTAAGTTATTACAGAATATCAGACCGGTTGCTACCCCTAATCCCCTATCCCAGCAGCAGATGATGCCAAAGGGTTTTTGGTGCTTGGAAAGAGTCCAGAAAGAGCTGTGGGAATGCACAACATGAAAAACAGCCCAGTGCAAGGCACACACAGGAAAGTGAGTGCAACACAACAAACAGGAAACAAATCAGCTGGGAACAGACAAAAAATACTATTAAAAAATCCAAACAAGTAGTTTACAACTGATATACTGGAAAAGGGGGTACCAGGACAGAGGGAAGACAAGGTACAGGCTAAGGACAATCAGTGTAATAAAACTTATGAAGAACAAAATGTGGCAATAATCAGAGCATGAAACAAGAGTCTGAATAAGACTTCTGGCTGCACATATAAACTTCAACAGCTGCATCTTAGATGGCTCCTGCAGCATGATTCAGACACAGCCAGGAAGACACAAGCTGAAGATGATACTCAAGTTAAAGACAAGGTGAAATTATTTACAATGGGCAACACTGAAAACAGATTTGACACAATTCTTAGTCCTGCTACAGCAGTGGCAAGAGAAGAATTTTGTTCTAACTGTATTGTATCAGAGCCACATATCATGGACATCAGGGAGACAGGTGCAGACTTTAGTGCAGGCATAACTAGGATTTGCACTAGAGACATTAAGATTTGAATAGCTAGATTAAACGGATAAATGAAGATTATAACCTAAAAAATTATCCATATATATCCACAGTTTATTAGTTGTCTAAGTCCCTAATTTTCTTTTTTGAATCCCACCATATGTTGATTTGTGAAGAGTCTGACATGTTGCAAAGTGGTTCTGAAGCTTTGGTCTCTTTATTTATTAAAATATTTATTAAAATGCAACTGAATCAATGTGGTCTTGGTGCCTGCATTGTGCTGATGGAGCAAAAGAAGAATGGAAGCTCATCTGAGAGCCAACTGCTTGTCTTGGAAAGATTTTCTCCTACACAAGACAATCAACTTCTCCCATCCCCTTTTTCTTGGCAGTTCCGGAGTCTGAGTTACAATATTTGCACCAGTTCATTGTTCCATGAGCATTTGAAAACATTTCATGGTTTCCTTGGGTAATATTTTCATACTGATAGTACAGGTTCTGAGACTCAAATAGAAAAACCTACGAGAATTACTATTAATTCTATGCTAAAAGAACTACAAAGAGAAATGCAGGTGATGGTGAAACCCACTCAAAAAAATATTAAGGGCCACAGTATTTCACTTGAAAAATTTCAACTAAAATGGACTAACTATTTTTTATTTGCATTTTCTGTAAGTATTTTTAAGTACTTTTTTTTTCCTCAAATGGAAGCCTAACAAGGCAAGTCTGAACTGATTTAAGAAGATGTACTTTCATTAGCAGGTGATTTACTACAGCAGAATGTGTGTTAGATCCAGCAGTAAAAGCAAATTAATTGAACCAAAAATACTTTAGGAAGAAGCAATCTGAGTTATCAGGTGATAGTAATCAAAAAAGATTAATACAGGGATATTCATGACCTCTACTTGTAAATAAACATCAAGAAAACTTTTCTCCCTTTAGAAAATGAATTCAAGAGAGCCTGGGAAACTGTAATTAGTATTAATTTAGCTGATTGTACACTTAGATAAGATGAGCATAAAATGGTTTCAGACTTTAGGGGAAAGAGACAGCTACATACACCAATTAACAGATTTTTAAAAGACCTGGAGATAAGTAATTAATTAAAGGAATGCAGGCAAGAAAGGGATTCTGAGAAACTGGTGGGTCTGCAGGAATTATTGGAAAGAGGTTTGGAATGGCAGGAGAGGGGAAGATCCTCTCTCTGCAGCCCTGTGCCAGCTCCAAGAGCAGCAGGGTCCAGCTCTCCCTCGCTGAAGTGAGCACAGGCACTGAGATAATTGGGGCTTTTCTGAGGGAATTTTGGTGCACCCTGGTAGCACAAATTCTGTGCAGCTCAAACCTTCTGAGGAGGAGCCACTTGGGATTTTGATGGGAAAGAACTGCTGAGGAACAAGGCAGGTTTTGGTCAAAGGCACAGAGACAGCACAGCCCCTTGCCCTGGCCCAAGAGCAGCAAAGAAAATCTCTTTTCCCACTTAATTCAGCCAGGACATAACTGAATATTCTCCTACTCCACTGCACCACCTCCACTCCCTGACCTCGAGGCCCTTCAACAATAGTGGATCTTCATTTTGTTCCATTCTCCAACAAAACCTCTGAAAGCTGCCTTTCATCTTCCTTTGAAGTAGATATTTTTAATGAACTGTTTACCAGCCAAGTCTAATTGTGCAGCATAACCAGTGCAACTTGAAAAAGCACTCAGAACTGCTCTAGAGATGGGAAATGACTACAAGCCAAAAGTTGCAAGGGGGAGCAAATGAAAAACTTCTTTTTAAAAAGTCTCCTGATGTCAGTGAATCTGTCATTCCTCCTACTTTACAAAGCATATCCTTGCTCATCATGAAATTTCTTTGCATTTACCAGCCCAAAACAGCTTTGCTTTCTGTTCAAACAGCCAAAGACCTGTCTGGGCTGCAGTTACCGACGGGTGTCATAATGACACAAAAAGGGAATGTAACAGTTGTAACAAAACCAAATCTAAGGAATAGCAGGGTTTTAATATTTCAATAAGGTTAAAGCAGGAGTGTTAAATTATTTAGGTTCAGGAATAAGATATAAGCACTAGAGCAATATCACATCCATACTCATATATCTTTACACATGTAGAGGTGATATCTATGTGATAAATTGCTGGAGTGTGAGGTAAATTAATTTACTATGCACTTTGATCACAATTCCCTCTCCTGGCCTACTAATCCATTTCCCAGCAGACTTGCTCTAACATCCCAAATCACAGAACACTTTCATTGCTGCCATTAAGAACAATGTTTCATAGTCTACCTCTCTTTTTCTCCTCACAGGTGGGGAAGTTTCCCTCCTTGGAAAATTAAGAAATAAAAATTAACTTATGGGAAAGCATGCAGACAAAATCTTTACATCCTCCACTCTTTAATATTGTGTGACTATATAAGAGACTTATAAGGGGAAATCATCTTCATATACTAACAGCTGGGCAAGATGCTGTGATGTTGGCATGATTCTGGTAGAAGGGGAGAAATTAATAAAATCCAGATATTTAACTCTTCAACCAGAATGCTTTAATATTGCCAATAAAGAAATAACATATATCTACATACAGAAAAGCACTAAAAGTTAAGCCTAACCTACAGACGTGCTCACAATTTGTTATTTTAGAGTTGTAGACTATTACATGATAAAAATGATTATTAATATATCTATCACTGCCAAAGGTGTGATGGATGCAAAATGTTGGGCAAGTAAAGAAAGCCTGCTGCTTCCTTAAATCCCCATTCACAGCTACCAGGAGCAGGGAATCACTGAAGCATCCTCTCCCTGCCAGCTCTGAGCATCACACACAGGTGAGGTGCAGATTTACCCCTCTGCACATCAGGCTGGCAAACAGCTCCAAATCCCAATTATGATCCATCACAAAGCTGAACAAACCATCAGCTCAGGTGTTGTTTACTGGAAGATCACCAAGTGGATTGATTTCTTGGATTTGCAGCTTCTGGATTTTGCCACACATTCAGAAGGGTGTGGTGCCTGAAACCCCCATGGAAGAAATCCATATGGATGTGGGGAATGCAGAGCAAAAAGTGAGCTGGATTACAGTAAAGCTGTGGATGCAAAGCTCTGGTATGGACATACAAGCACTGCCTTCCCCCAGTTTGCCATGGCTTTGTTTACAGCATGAGTTGCACTTCGCCAAATATGAAATATTGACAGAAAGAGTCATGGCTGACCTAATGGCACTTTGAGCATTCTCTGCACTTGAGTCAATAGATATGCTTTAGAATTTGTTACAGGAATCATAATACAAAATTTAATAAGAAAAATATTTCTAGAGAAGAACAAAGGCACGGTAATTGATACTGGTTTCAGGTTTCATACACTTATCCTTTATGATTTTAAGTACTTCATTTAGAAATCCTATCCTTGTGAGCACTGAGTTCTGCCCAGCTCTGGCCACCAGAACACAGAATGTAAAATAAAATTATTATAAGTGTATCTTCCTTATTGGAGTGGGGGTAGACAGATAACAAAACAAATAATGAAAAATCAGATAATTTAAGTGAGTGATTTTACCTAAAGAATGGTGTAGTAATACTGAACAGGTCTAGGCTGTGGTCTGTATTGAGTACACCAGCCAAACTATATTTAGCTGTTATTGTCTATATTTTGCTACTAAAATACTTTTCTCTGTACTTTGCTGTACTTTCCCATACCTAGCTGTTTTTCTGCATATTTCTTAGTTTAAAAGAATGTTTATAACAAGTGCATAAATAAATCAATTTTAAGAAAATTTTCTGTAACTTGTTTGAAACCTTTCAAAGTTACTAAAATATAAACTATGCTAAATTGAAAAAGAAAAAGAAAGAAAAACAGCATGCCAAAATTAAAAGACCCAAGATAAAGGTGAGCAGTAAAAACCTGAACAGTAACCAATCACCTAATCTGAAGGGCTTGTGCAAGACATGTAAACAAAATAAAAGCACCAATCAAAAATTTGTAATTGTGTAAACACTAGTCTTAAAATATATAATTAAAGCTAAATGGAAACAATAAATCATAACCATAATGAAGCATAACCATATTACAGTAATTTCACGACTTTGAGATGGACCTTTTTGACTAAAATTTTGATCAGAACCCAGAAGTGCACCTTATAATCCGGTGCGGTTTATGTATGGACAAAGTTTGGAAATTTGCCAACCCAGAAGTGTGAGCCACAAGTGCCGGCAGCTGATGCCAGGGGCAGGTGGGAATGCCGGGGCCTGTGGCACAGGGAGGGCACCTGGGGCTGCATTTAAAGGTTGTTCCGATCCGTGAAAAATGTTTGCAAATTGAGCACCTGCCAGTAAACCCCACAATTCTGTTACTAATTCGTTACTAATTCGTTACTTTGTTGCACACTGATCCTCACTGAAAAAGACCTTATAGTCCAGTGTGCCTTACATGTGGACAATGTTCGGAGATTTGCCGACACCTGGAAGTGCACCTTATATTCCGGTGCGCTTTATAGTCATGAAATGACTGTAATTTAGCATCCAGAAGTCCTGCTTTCTCATAGAATGGCAGAAGCCCTGTGCTCGGCAGTGGCACCTTTACAGCCCCCAGATGAACTGGGGCGTTGCCTTTGCCTTGGGGAGGCAGGACAATGGGGCACAGATCAGCAGCACCACTGCCAGCCCCTCAGAGCTGTGCCCTCAGGAGAGACAAAGCCAGATTTCCCTGGGGATAGCGAAAAGGAACATGGAAAACCAGAGATGTGCTGGGCTTCTGTGGTGCCAGGGTGTGCTGCTGCTGCTGCCTTGTCCTTGCAGCTGCAGAGAAGAACCTTCACTGCTGCTAGGGCAGCAGAAATTCTCCCAGGGATTGGAGGGGAAATCTGAAGAAGGCAGCAGCATCCATTTCCTGTGGCCAGTGCAGCACAGGGATTTTCTGCTGTCCCTGTCAGTGCCAGTCCCACTGCTTTGGTCCATGACAAGCCTTGGTCTCAGGGGAAACATCTTGTTCCAGGCTGGCACTTGGACAATGAGGAAAGATGCTCTCAGCAACAGCAGGACTGAAAACATGTCAGTCTTCATCAGGACCAGCAGGAATGCAGCCAGACCCCAAACCCTTGTGAATATTTGAATAACTGAGGTCAAGACATGGTCAGTCAAAGGGAAACTTTTACCACTTAGCTAGCCATGAGAGAGTCTGGTGCCTTGCTGCTGTGAACATCTCTCTATGGGCTGTACTGAGAAGACAAAAATTAGGGAAGAGCAGAGGACAATGATGTGAAGATTCCAGCTCTGCACACTAAAATGGGTCTCTGCACTACAGGATGAGGGAATGTACAGATTCATATAGCAGTGAATATTCCTGTGCCACAGAGAACAAAAAGTTAGACACCCTGGCCATGAGCATAACCACATTTTCTCACTTTGGGGATGATACCTTGCCCTCTTCCTCTGCCATCCTCAAGAAATAATGAAGGGAAATACATAAAATAAAGGCAGTCACAAATAAGGAGTCTTTGCATCAGGACAGAATTTAGCCTTCTTTTCTTAGAGCATCTTTCCCAAGCTTCCAGTTTACAGAAGGAGGATTTACAGACAAAGGAGGGTGTCTAAAACACTGAGGATTTTTGTAATTTTGATGTTTAAATAAATAAAAAGACAGGTAGGCAGAGTGTTATATAATCCAGCATAAAACTTCTCAATTTTATGTTAGAAAAGAAAGAAATTAGCATCCTTGCCTCAAGGTTTAGTGCCCTGAAAATGTTTACCAGCTTTTTTTATAGAATAGCATCATTATCTTGTGCAGATATAATACACAGGATGCTTCTCAAAATTATATCATAAAGTATTTGTGCATTCACACTATCCAGTAACTGCCTCCATAATTTATGGGCACCATCCTATGCAAATCATTGGAAAGAAAATGACAGATCTCAGGGGCTGTTTGTTGTTTAATCTCACTTTGTCATGAGTCAAAAAAGAACGATGTGAAAATACAAGGAGAGTCATCCATAATGGTAAAAAAGATTCTTGGCCGTTCTTCGTTGTTTTTCTAAGGAATATAAATAATCAGCTCTTTGTCAGCTATGAAATGAATCTACATTTTCTATTCCACATGAAGGGCCATCAAAATCCTAAGTGTTTTACACCCTGTTCTATTTCTGCTGGCAGAAAGTTGGGGCTTTAAGAGATCATCCACTGAGCTGGGAAACAGCATGGAAAGATACCACAAACTGGGCTGGGACTTCAACAGGCATCACAGGGCTTTGGAAAGAGGTTTGAGCTTGGGGCTGCTGGAAAATAAAACATCCAAACCCTTGGTGTGGTGGGGTGGCCCTGGCTGGATTCCACGTGCCCACCAAAGCTTTTCTTCCCTGCTCCTCTCAGACAGAATGAACTGTCCATCCCAGCCTTAACAGCACAGCTCTGCTTTAGGGAGGAAGGTGAAGAGTCAGCCCAAAAGTAGGACACAACTTCTGATTCGAGTTACTCTGAATTACCGTAATTTCACGCCTATAAAGTGCACCCTTTTGACTAAAATTTTGATCGATACCCAGAAGCGTGCCTTATAATCCAGTGCGCCTTATATATGGACAAAGTTCGGAAATCTGCCAACCTGGAAGTGCGAGCCGCAAGAGCCACGCCAGCCACGCCAGCTGGCGCCGGGGGCGAGCGGGAGTGCCGGGGCCCATGGCATGGGGAGGGCACCTGGGGCTGCGTTTAAAGGCTGCGCTGATCCGTGAAAAATGTTTGCAAATTGAGTACCTGCCCATAAATCCGTGATAGTGTGATTCCCTTACTAATTTGTTAATTTGTTGTGCGCGGATCCTCGCAAAAAAAAAAAAAAGGGTGCGCTTTATAGTCTGGTGTGCCTTATAGATGGACAAAGTTTGGAAATTTGCTGGCAACCCAGAAGTGTGCCTTATTCTCTGGTGCGCCTTATAGTTGTGTGTATAGTTCCTATACAAGGAAAGAAGCAGTACCATCCCTAGTCTTTTTTTTTTTATCTGGCCATTTCTTCACTCTTCTTTCAGTGTCTAGGAATTTGTCAGATTTTTTCAGAGGTTTTTTTTTTCGTTTTTTTTTTCTTTTCCACTTAGTCAGAAAAAACAATCAAGTGGTTCTAAACTAATTTCAAAATGTAAATACTGCACCAAGCCAACACTTGATATCTTGCTTTGGCTGTCATATAAAAAAAAAAATCAATTATTTACACTGCTTTAGTCACAAAACAAAAGCAACACTGCTTTTCAAAATGTAGACTGTTACCCTGTATTCTCTCAAACTAAAAAATAAACAATTGTCACAACAGAAATTTTGCTACAATTACTCAAGCACGTGAAAGCTTATTACCGCAAGAGATTCAATGAACATTTTTTTACATTTATTCATCAGCAGAGAGGAATCAAGTCTCAGCTTGATACTCAAGGCCTAATGAGAGCTCTCAGATACTTTCTGCAAGCCAGGCTGAGGGCAGCAGGTGCTTAGTCACCTTTTCATTGCTGGAGAGGAGAACGATCCTCTGGAAAAGGATCCCCTGCCCAAACTGGTGACTCCAGCCTGAAGTGGGACACACAATTCATTCTATGACAGCAAAAAGAGCAAAAAATTAAGCATGAAGCTAAAAATACTGATAAATATCTACAGAACCTCTGAGCTTTTGTGTTGCCAAAACAGAGATAAATCATGGAGAAGACTTTTCTCCAATATCGGTAAGTAGGAAATTATTTCTAGCATTTCAAGTTTGTTTATCAAATTGCTTCATTTTGATTTTTTAAAAAGAACTATTTGAAACTAATTACTTTCTTAAGATATTGCAGGTGTTTGAATTGGGATTAAATCAAGTGGAATTTTGTTGCTCAAACACCACATCAAGGTGCATTGACTAAGAGGAGGAAGTTCAGAAAACCTTTTCCAGAAGTGAGAGCCATAGGAGCTTATATGAAAGAAGATTGAGAGAAAACAAAGGAAACTAATTTAGAGGAAGAGAGGGGGGAAATAAAAGATTGAAACAGGATAAAAACCTACAGAAAGCAGCTGGCAACTGTGGACCTTGCAGTAAATGAGAGCCTCTGTGTCTGGGTCACCCAGGGGTGGATTTGGAGGGTTAGAAATTCAATGTGCCCTGCATGCTCCAGTCAAGGCATCTCAAAATTCCAGCTCTTCCTCCCTCCATCCTTTGAGTGGGGAGCTCCAGGGCTCACATTTACCTCTCAGGACTTAGAACAGACCAAGCAGGCTCATAATGGAACTGGAGAAACCATGACAAGCATGAGATAAATATCTAATAACCACTCAACTCATTCAATTCAGCATGTTATCAACAGTAGGAATCAGCATTAAGCAATTACCCAATTCTGCCCTCGGGGAAAGAAGGAAATGCAAAATATTTCCAAAGAAGTCATTGAGGAGGATACATTCAACCTCCACAGAATTCACTGTGTCTGCCTGGCAGCTCTCCTGACTCCCAGTGTGCTGTGGCAAATTAGGATGCACAAGGTTGGAGGATCATTGTTTTTTCTCTGCTTTTGCCCACCTGTGAGCCCTATCCTGCACCTCTGCTGGGCACACAGAGGGGTTTTCATGGATAGAGGGAAGTTCCTGATGTATCCATATTCCTGGGAAAGCCAGGAGCTGCCACACTTCCCCACTTCACAGGCTTCACTGTGAATTTCCCTGCTGAATTAAGATTTCAGTAGAGGACAAATGTCAAGGGAGGGCACAGAAGCATTGTCCTGCTCTTAGGCAATGAATAATCTCATTTAGGGACAGCTATCAGTGCTGCTTTGGCCTTGTTAATTTTCTCTTCCCAAGTCAGTGTTCAGACAGTCACAGCTTTTGTCTACTGCTGTTATCAAGGCATTTGCATGCACTAATCCATGACAAATGGTTTCATTTGATGCACATCTGATTTCCTTGCCTGCCAACTCGAAAGAGATAATAGAAATACCAAGAGAAACTAAATTAGAACTAAAGGAGTCATCTATTTGTTGGAGAAACTCAAAACAAGGTTAGGATAAACACCACCCAGGCAGCTGACTTAATGGAGAAAGCACTATGATTTCAGCTGAGGATAATGCAGTTTCTAATTACCTGGAGGGAAAAAAATTGCTGCATTTTAAAGCTTCACAAAGAGATATTGCTAAAGAAATAATTATACTACAGATGTGAGAGCTGGCTTAGACACAGTCATTCTCTGTCAGATCCTGCCCCAGCACACTGAAAACAATTATGAACTCAAAAGCCTCTGTGAGTGTCAACCCATCCCTTGGGGTTCTTTTGTTTAACTCAGCAGTGACTTCTGGCTGGCTGACCACCCAAATTTGAAAGCACTCCATGAAAGTAACCAAAAAGAGGAATTTAATGCGTTAATGAAAGTCACAGTAATTTGTGTTAGCTTAGCTGTGAGAGCTTATGATTAAAGCAAGATTTTCCCCCAGATCTCTGCTGTTTAATGGGAAGTATATCCTTGTATTAATAAAGGCAACTTCTGAAAACACCAGACCTAGTTTAATTTCAGTGCTGCTCTGAACTAAAACAAGAGCTGGTACCAGCCAGAAGGACACACAGGACCCTCCTCATGTTCACCCTGGTGTTCAATCTGAACTCCCTGTGGTCTTGATTCCTCTTGGGAAAGAGGCAGCCACTGGCAGATGTGAATTTATGCGTCCAGACAGGATCGATGCCTTTATCAAGATGATGGGATTGTTTGGGTACTGCTGATACCTATACAGAATTTTTTTTTTCCCCCAAAGAGGAATATCTAGGCAAAAAAAAAAAAGGAGGGCTAAAGATATCGAACTGCTTTTTAAAGTTTCAACTTCGGAAAGTGATTCTTAAAAACAAACAAAGCCTCAAATATTAAGTCCCTCAGAGTTCCCTACTCAGTTATAATTTTGGATTTAAAACATGAAATAGGCTGGTGTTGAAAAGTTTCTGAACTGTAAAATTAGCCAATTTTTAAACACATGATAGAGAGTGTAAGAATTACTATATCATTGAAATAAAATAATGGAGTTTTTTTATGAACATAATTACAGGAAATACCTATCTAGTAATATTTCAGTGTATTTTACCATGCCTTACTTATCCTCAGTACCTTTACCCAGTCCAGAAATGAAGCTAAGATCTTCTCTAAAATGTGGTTTATTTTTTTCAAAATGCAATGTTCTGAACATGGCCTTAATGAGAGTTTCAGTGTTATTTGATCTCATTTCTGTCTGGTTTTCGGCTTTATTTAAATTCAGAATAATTCAGAATGTGAACACTTACTTTTTAATATGCTTTTACAGGCAAATATATGAACTACAGATACTTTTAAACTCTTGAACATGTTCAATGTCACCACTGTGTTGTGATTCCTGGGCAGCACATAGGAAAGAGGTGCTAACCAATAGGTTCCCTTCATTTCTGCATGTTCTTTTAAGAAACAAACATGTAAATCAATGAAACCAATTTTCCAAATAAAATGTCCTTGCTTGCTCTCAGCCACTTAATTAAACACCATTAACTCTAGTTTGTTTTGGCAACCAATTAATGTCATGATCAAATATAAATAGACTCTGCAAGAAAAGATTATAATTAATAAATCCTGAACAACACAGTACAATTGCACTGAAGCCTTGCTTGCCAGAAATATTTAGCAGCAGTTTTGGAGAGCATTAATGAGGACAGTAAAAATAAAGTTTTATCAGGGTGTGCAGTTTAGATCCTGAGGCTCATTCCTGCACCCAGGCTGATCTGCAGAGCCTTTGGTTGCTGACATTATTTATGACAGAAAAATCACAATTCCAGGTTCCTCACTTTCCAACAAACTGATATGTACATTCATAGGAGTTTTTAATCAAGTGCTCCACAGATATAATTTTCACTTGTACACAGTTTAATGGACAGTGTATTTTGCTCAGTGTGTTTTGGTAGGTTCAAAATTAGGGTTCTTGACTCAGATTCATCAACTACAGAAAACTAAATTAATCCAGTAGGATCTTTGGATCATGCAGGAGGATGGATTAAAAACATTCTTTAACCTGAATCAACAGCTGTCCTGATAATCAAGAGACAAGGATCACTGTTTAAGCTGGGTTTTAGTTGCCTATTCATTTAGTAAGAGTTAAGGTGCATGGTGTACAAATAAAACTTAACTGGTCATGGAATCAATTCCAAAAATCTCCCAGCATGTGTGGCTGGGTGGGAGCTGCTCATGGAGTGCAGGTTATTCCCTGGGTTATTTGGGATCAGAGACACTGCACGATGAGGGTACCCATCCCAGGCAACAGATTGTTCATGTACTGTGCTTCACTCGCTGATTCTCAAGAATCACTTTCACATCATCTGAAGACTGGTAAAATGTTCCATCCCTGCCATCAATTCCGTTCCCAAACCAAGCTGTTTTCTCAAAATAAGGATTACAGTGGACACAGTTATTGATTATCATGATAGCAAGAATGATCCTGCACCCTGTTGTCACTGAAGTGACCTTTCAAAAAGGGCAGGAGTGTTTTCTTTACCTACCATGAAAGAAAAGGGGCAAACTGTTTCTCCAAAAGGAAAGCAGAAGGCAAGAGAGAGATGTCAAAAAACAATCTAAATAGAGTGTAGAAATATGAGTCACAGAAACACTGGGCTTTGTAACTTCATTCAGCTTAATTTACACCCCCGATTCCCCATTGTGCATCGCTGCCTGAGCCTCATAAATTTAGATTCCAACTGTGCTGCAGTCCTCATGGTTCCTACCCAGGGCACAATGAACAGAAATCTCCAGCATCACTCCCATGCAAAGGAATAAGTTCAGCTGGAGAAACCTGTTATGTACAGGGCATCTGAAAACAGAAAAAAAATGCTGAGTTCCACCAGGAAAAAAAAATCTTGCTCACAGCAAAGGTTGGTTTCATAGAGTGGAAAGAAAAACATTAAGAAGGAAAATACAAAGATTATAGACAGTACAGGATAAAATAACATCAAACTTATAGGGGAAAACACATCAATCTTATAAAGCAATGCACTTGAATATTACCTCTTAAAATATAAATGAGCCTTGGACTAAAGCAGGCTAATCATTAAAGGCATGTTTCTGATGTTATCAGCAGAAATACTTCAGTGCAGAGCAATGTAGTTTGCCTTTGGGGTTTATGTTTGTAGGTGCCAAATTTTCCTGGGGATTTCACCACCACAGAATGAATTGTCAGAGTCTTTAATGCCATGACACTACAAATAGTGGTGTGCACTGAAAGGTCCCTGCATGAGCCACCAGGGCCCCAGGGCTGCACCTGGGGAGGGAGGCTCAGCACAGTGGGAGCAGGAGATGCTGCCAGGGGATTGCCGAGGGGATTTTTGGCCCTTGCTCCCCAAGGAAGGAGGGATTTGCTTTGCACCTGCAGAGATGCCTGAGGGAGAGCTGAAGTGGCACAGGAGGGGGACAGGAGTGGCCAGGAGGAAGGGCAGAGCAGGGGGACTCAACCAGGGCACCCACACAGGAGGCAGCATCCCAGTGTCCCTCTGGGAGCACTTTGTGCTCTGCACAAGATGTGCAGTGAGGGTGCCCCCAGGAGTGCACCCACAGTAATTATGTTGAGATGGACTGGACTGACACCATCATCACTCCTTTATTAAAAACTTTGCATTAATTCTCTCAATGACCGTCTCTCAGGCTCACACAGCACTGACTCCTCTCCTCTCTGCAAGTTTCCTTCTGCATGCCTGGCTAACCCCAAGCTGTCCCTTACCTGGCCACCTAACCCTGTCTGTCCCTCACACAGCATCTGCTCACCTTGCAGGACCACCTGTCCCTTCCTCCTCACAGCACAGCCAGCAGCCTCCAGCCCAAACTGCAGCACACTCAGGGTCGCAAGCTGCAACTGCAAGTGGAAATTACTCTGGACTAGCTGTCCCCTCTTTTATAACCCCCATCCTCACTGGGCAGGCAAGGCTGTGTCCACTTCTCAGAAATCAGTACAGTTATAATTCATTGAGGAAAATCACATTCTGCAGTGTCCTCACAACCTGTCTTCCCATGGGCACCCACAGGGAATGGGCACCCACACTCAGCAGCTCCTGGGAGCCTCCCTGGGCACTCCCTGGGCTGCTCAGGGCTCCACTGCACACCTTGGCCATGCTGCTCTTCACAGCTGCCCCTCAGGTTGCTCCATCTTCCTGGATCAGAAGTAACAAGGATCACAGCAGTGTTTGACTCTGCTCCACCAAGCTGTGAGGATCCCACTGCCCTTCTCCTCCTGCCCAGTTAGTGAGGGCTGATTGATCCCTGGCAATGCCAACCTATCCCTTCCCCTTTACTTCCCTCCTGTGCCTCAAGTAACAGCTTACAAACCCCAAAACTCCCTAATCCTATCTGCAACCACACCCTGGAGCCATGCTGGTTTTGTCTCAGAAGTTTGATTTTTCCAGAAAAAAAAAATCGAAAAATCAAAATCACAGGGTGCAATACTTCTGATCAAGTCTGCTGCTGTAAACAAGCCCATCACACAAGCACAGCAGGCAGTTCATTGCCACCATGCTGCTAGAAACCCTCCTTCATGCTTAAGTGTTGATTTTGTCACATCAGTTCTCTTCCTAAACAAAATACGTGTCCACATACATCCAAATGTATTTTGTATGCGACCAGGAGCACAGTAGGCACTTACAACCTGGATTTCTTCACTTAGCAGTTGGTAATTTCACATTTTCAAGAGCAGCCTGTGGAGGCCAGGTGTGTATAGCAAAGGTATCACAAGGGAGATCTTTCCAGTGAGTGACTGGAACAGCTCCCTGTGAGCAGGATTTTCTGACTGTGAACAAACCAGGGCACTGTGCTGCTTCCTGTGCATTTGCTGGTGTGTAAATCAAAACTGAATCAGCCCTTAGAACTTAAAATTTTGTTCATTTTAATTAACACAGCAAGGAACAATAGCTGTCACCTTTCATGGCCATGGCTGGCTGTGTTCCTGCCTGGCAATTTGAACATTGTACACTGAAAGCAACAGTTTGCATTCACACCATGTGATTAATGAAACACAATTCTTGCTAATCATAGAAACTTTTATATAGTAACTACCCAGTTACTCTTGCTTCTGTCAACACCAAGAGCAAAAATCCTGCTGAACTCACCTTCCAAATATCAATTGTTCTACAAAGTAGAGACATTTTATTTACACTTTCCTGAGGAATTAGATTCAAACCCCTGCCCCTTTTGAACTGAATAGCCACACATATGGGGCATATGAAAATAGCAGACCTTTTGAAACGTGAAAATATGCAGTTTACCTCAAGGCTAAAAAAAAATCAGTGGGAAGGCCAAGATCAGAACTAAGACATTTTCTGCTCACAGCCACAGACTACAGTTTCTGCACAATGCTGTCTGCTGAGAAACATGCTCAGAGCATCCTTAGGTTGATGTTCCCTGTTAGTTGGTGCAGAACTGCTTTGAGACTTATTTTTCCATCTTGTAATACGTAGTACAGAGAATCTCTTCTTGAGAAGATTTTTAATGGGCACGTCATTAACTACTGTCACAATTAAAGGTACTTCATGTTTAGCATCATAAAACTCCAGCCTTGATTCAGTCCATGATTTCTTCCTCTAAACAGGCCTATTTTTAATTAACATAATTGCAGATGTCAGCAGTGCCACAGTGGGTGCTTTTTTCTGCTTGTGTCTGCCTCACATCTTTACACTGCACACAGAACTAACTTGATGTGCACCTAATTCATTAGCACAAATTTAAGGTGAATCCTATGTCCTTCCAAGGAACACATGGCCAGTGTTGTCACCTATGATTAGCTGAAAGATCCAATATCTTGCTGTGGAAGAAAGTCAAAACTTTGCAAAGAATTGCATGATTGAAAAGGTGATGGCTGCTTTATTTTTTTTTTTTTTAACATGAATCCTGTACTTTGCTAATATCTTGTTGTGTCACCAAATCCCAGCCTCTGCTTCCTACAGCTGGGAGGATCAATCCTGTCAATCAGATGATCAATCAGCTATCACAGGCACTCAGATAACTCTGCAAATCACACGCCCCCTCTAACCCCTCAGGCCAATTCAACAGCCCTGCATCTGTGTGTATTTTAGAGGCTAGAACAAGCACCATGGAATTCTTTTCATTACCACTGTTTCCTCTTAAATCACACAGAAGTGACAAGCTTGCAAGGAAGATGGAGATTTGTTTCCACATAAAGTTATTTCCTGTGAATGCTTTCACACATCCTTTGCCTAACATGATTTTTGTGAAAATGAAATATAGGCATAAAAAACCCTGCAGAAAGCCTTGAGTATTGGCCAGGGGGAATTACACTGCAATGGGTTTTGCAGGTTTACTCCCAGCTCTCCTCCTCCTCACCTATCCAAGCCCAAAGGAACAGGCACCAATACTTAAGGGCACTAAAGAGCAGCACTCAAACTTCTCACTGTGTTAATGAGTCAAGAAAGAATTCATCAACAGGCACAAATAATACAGCACCATTCATCTTCTAAGCAAGCAGTATTTACTATGGCCTTACTACCTGTGCCCACCTGCCAACATTTCACAGAAAATAAAGCTGCAGTCAATCACAAATACTGTCATGTAGAGCAGTTTATCACATTTGTTTCCAGGTTCATACCTTCTGCTAAGTCATCTAACTGAATAAAGAAGTACAGAATTAGAAAAGTGAAAAATTATACTGCACTGGAAAGAGGCTTTAAGCTTCTGTGATTGCACAGTGTGTAAAAATCTATTTCAGTCCATTCAGATACTCGCTAAAGAAAGTTTCAAGGAGAAAAGAAAAAGATCAAGCTCAGAAATCTCTGATGATAAACTAACCTTTTAATATATTGCCCTTGATTTACAGGGTTTCAAAACTGGATTAACTGCCATGGTCCAGATAGATATATTCACTGAGCTAATCCACTGTGTTCAGTTCAAGTTTATTATGCTAAATACACTCCAAGAGGATTTTATCTTTTATCTGCACCTTCCTTTGCTCAGTGAGACTCTTCTATTCATCAAGCACGAGAAGCACAAGATGGGGTGGAACCTGCCTTTTTAATTACCTTATACCAAAGTGGCCCCAAGATGGAGATGAACTGCTCAAATTCTCTTATTTTAGAGCAGCTTATATCTATGGAAGATCACAAACTGAAAGAAAAGGTATGCTGAGCATGCTATTGATTACAGCTGCATTTGTCATGATTCAATAAGTTGAAACTTCATACACCAATTATTAAATTACTGAAATTATGCTTTGGCTCATCTGCATCCATTTTTTATTCACTTTTATTTGGCTGAACATTTTAATCTTACTTACACAGTTTCTAACTAAAAGTAAACTACGCATTCCTAATAATATAAATATGAAAAATAGGGTGTGCTCAGGGACTGCAGTTGAATACATTAAAATCACTCAGTTTGCTAGTTAACATATTTCCATCCCTTTTATGTACAACCTTTCACATTCAGTTGGCAGACTGCAAATTCAGGGCCTTATGAAAAAAACACTGTCTTGATTTTCTGTTGTGACAGCAGAAATCGTCCAAAATATCTGAGAGTTTCCCTAAAGGACACTCAGTGGCTGGTACTTCCCAGGTGCAGCACAATCTGAATTTGAGGTGAACATCATGTCAAATTCCACTCATCTGTCAATGTAGTGGATTATTTCTTGAGAGACTGAAATTGGCTGCCTGGGATCAGAACACCATCAATCTTATTCACGTAGGGTGCAGAGAGGCTGCCTGAGCCAGGCTCGCAGGAGGGAAAGCTTGGCTGCTTCTGAGGAGGTGATGAGGCAGCTGTAAAACCTTCACTCTATCTGTAGCACATCCCTGAGTGAAAGATTTTGTCATTTTTCACATTTCCCCAACATTTGGTATGCATTCAGTGTCTTGCTGCTCTTGCTTCATAAAAAAGGTGATTTTTCAAGCTTAGGCAAATGTTGCAGAGCTCTGGATCTGCCCAGCTCTCATTTTTTCTCATAATGTCACTTGTTTCAACTGATTCCATAAAACGATATTACATTTTCCTTTTACATATCTGCTTAGCTGGGCTGTTTCTTTTCCCTTTCCTTCACTAGGGACACACTCAAATAACCAGCAGCATTACTAATAATTGCATTATAATAAATCTCTGCAAGCCCCAAGTAAGTTCCTCACGTCTCAAACTTCAAGCACTCCCAAATTTCCAGTGCCAGGAGGTAAAGGTAACACCCATGGTTAATCTGGTGCTCTAACATGGGCACTGAGACCTGGTCTAGCAAGGGTTTTGGTCTATTCCTCTCTAACATTTATGTTCTATTACAACAAATCAAAACAATGCCAATACCTGTGACTTCTGGGTGAGAAATGGATGTGGGAAAACTGAGTTTTAAAGTTGCTAAAGACTTATGTTCAAGACTTATGTCTTTGAAGGGATGCCATTCAATCAAAAAAAATTAGAATATTAATTGCCACATTGTAAAATGGCTCATCACTGTGAGCTACCACTTTCCATCTTTCATTTCTACAACTCTTAAAGCCTCTCCCACCTTTTCTTTGAATTCAAATATGAATTCAATGTTAAGTGACATTCTCAGCCCATCTAATTTTAACCAGATGAAAATACTGTGCTAGAAAATGCCACCACCTCAATTTTTAGCATAGCACTTTCTTCAAAGTGCAATTAGCAGTTGAAGGAGTTATGTGATCCATTTCTATTAATAAAAACACAATAAAACCACTGCTGTGCTCTTCCTGTAGATCCAGGAGCCCAAGTGAGCTGTGTTCTCCACTGCTCACCTGTGGGATTGATTCTGCCTTTACAGGAACTGCACTCTATTCACAACCCCAAATTCTCCCCCAGGTTACACTTCTGCAGCCCCATCAGTTTTCAGAGGTAAACTTGAGAAGCTCAGAATAAAAGTGTCTCCTTTAACCCAAGCACCTGACCTCCAGCACACACAGGGGACTGAGGGAGGTTTGGTGCTGGTGGCTGAAAGAACAAACTTGAACCCAGTTTGGCTCAGATAAGTCCAAAGTTCCACTTTGCTGTGCTGTCACAGTGTCCAAGTTCTACACAGCTTCCAGAACTTCACCAAATGGGGAGAAGGGGAGAAAGAAACAAGGAGACAGAAACTGAACTGCTGCCCGCAATGGGATTCTTATGTTGGGAAACTCTTAGAAAATGACATTAAAGGATGAATATTCCCACACTGGATTGGCAAAGGACAACACACATCACTCACCAAAAAACAGATGCTGCTCAATACAAAGGCAAACAATTCATAAAACTTCAATGATCGAAATAATTTTGATTAGTCAATCATTTATCACGACAGACACGAGCAAGGGCAGAGAGCCTCCCAGCCCAGAGCTGAGCTCAGTCCTACCTGGTCTGTGCAGGTGATGCTGCTGGAAAGTGTGATGGAGGGACCCCTGACAGAGCAGCATTGCACAGGCACTTATCCACAAATACAGGACCCAGGACATTGCAGAGACCACTGCCATTCTCTAAACAAAATATTAGACACACATTATTATCCAATGCCTTACAGCACACAGAATAGTCAGCTTCCATTACAACAGTGTCTTTAATATTGTTCTTTTTCACTCCTTTTTCTAAATGTCTTTTGATTATTATTCCCCCCTGCAGGATGCAATTGTTGTACAACAAAGGTCATGCCCAAAAAGGACAGCTGAGGTAAACAGACATCAACACAGGAGCCTGGATAACTTTAATAATTCAGTGGTAAAAATCAAACTGTAATAATCTGAGGACTAAAAAAAACCACAATATAAATAGAAGCAGGGAAATATTCTCACACTGATATATAGCTCAATTTACAGGGAAGTTAAAAATATAAACCAAATTTTTAAAAAAATCACAGCACCAGCTGGAAAAAAAACAACATGATATCCAGGTGGTATCAAAGCTGCTTTAAACACATTGCAGAAAGGCATAAAACATCCTCAGATATCCAAGAAACATTGCCAGAATACTCCATCCCCAAAACTAAAAAGGCTATTACTGACCTAGAAGGTAACAGCACATTGTTTGGTTTTTTGGCTTTTGCAAGCATTAATTATTAATCATGCTTCTGTCTACCAAAGAAAGTAATTGTTTCTCAGAATTATGTTCTAATCCCTGGATGAAATCAGCTTCCTTTTGTTCGACCTGTGCATGTACAAGGACTGGAGTATGACCAGACAGATTTTTCAGATGTGTTCTATAGAAGATTTGATGTTTCCACCAAGCAGATTGTGTCAAGATTTCTAAAATACTCCCTTTGCAAAAGGAAAAGGCAATTTCTTTGTCTGCTGGTGCACTTGGCCACCCAGAGCAGACAAGTGTGTTTTTTCATACTTGTGTCCATGGCTGTAGTAACTGGCTGAATTTCCCTCTGACTTGTTAACTTCAGCAGCTCTTTCTCAGTGCCTGTGAGGATCAGGAGGTTTGCAAGGCTCAGCTACGCTACACATCGTCCAGTTCCCTTAACAGCACCTTCTGCTGCATTTCAGATGGCCAAATTAATCAAACTTCAGGCACTCTCCTCACTCAGCCAATGACGGGATGCTGCTCTCTATCTAATAATCCAATCAGCAGAACATCATTTTCACAGAGCAAGAAAGACTTCGCAAGATTAAATCTTTCACATGGAAAAAATCATGCCTTTATTAAAAAAAACCCAAAAAAACCCCACCCTGCATGCAATATCAGGGGATTTCTACAGTAGGAAGATGAACAATATTAAAATAGTGAAATGCTGTGGTAATAAAATATATGCATGCAAATCCTTTTTTCGCCCTGGTTTTAAAGCAGCAGAGTCTTTGGGAAGCTTTTTAAGTCTAATTAGTTGAAATGAACCGCATAAACTGACAAGTATAATTAATAGAGAGTACCAAAACATTATTTTGATCAGCATGAGGCTCTTCCTTTCTCTGCACTGAGTGCTTCATGCACTGCTTGGTGTGTAATTAATTTCATTTCCAACTGTTTGCTTTGCAGTATACAATTCACTTTTTCTCCTCTCTTTTTAGACCCATTTATCTTGCAAAATAGGTTCAATCTCCTCAGATCAGGGAGCTCCCACGAGGCTTCCCGTGTCTTCAGGAATTAACACCTTCTTGTCATAATTGATGCTCCAGTGCTTTTTATACCACAAGGCAAAGGGAAAGGTGAGTCTCACGCAGGGCAATTTCAGGTATTCACATTATTTTAACTGAACTTTAAAAATCCCAGTCAAAGAGTGAAACTTCCACAACCTGCTAAATGCTGCTGTGTCTTTCCTCCGGCATCATGTTCTTAGCACATGGACAGCAGACTTACTTTGCCCACTCAGCCTTTATTATTAGTTTCCGTGGGTTTTTGAGAGAGATTTTTATTTTTTAAAACTGTGCTATTTCAAACTACCTTTGCTCAAACCCAGTATTTCTTACAAGCATTCCTTCATGTACTCATTCATCAGCAGACCGTCACACACACAATTTTTGCCCAGAGATCACCTTATCATTAGTATAGAAAGACAACAGTGAATATTTTCCATTTATTATCTGATGAGTTCCAGATCTGCTTTCTGAATCTCAGATCCTGAGGAAGCTCCTTACCTGAGTAATCCAACCAAGAGCAGAGCACTCTAGTAGTGTTCATCGGAAAGATCTAATACTTTTTTAAATCCATCTGTACCACAATAAGGGATTTCTTTTATAGCTTCCCAATAATCTTCTTTATCAGGATTAAAAATAGAAAAAAAACAAACAAAAAAAAATCTCTTTTTCGTTACAAATCCTGTTTCCAGAGTAAAGAAGACATCTGAGCACATCAGAAAAGTGGCCGAGGTTTGAGGGGTGGAAACCTTCTCATTTTCACCTTTAAATCATTTCCTAGCATCCCCCTTGCGCTTGAGGAGCCTTTTGGAGCGATCTCGGGGCGGTTCTGTTTGCAGGAGCTGGAGGGCGAGGAGCGGCGAGCCCCGCACGGGAGGATGCGGATGGTGCGCCGCTGCTGCCGGAGCCTATTTCAGCACATCCCTGCTCGGGAGAGCATCACATGTGCCTTAAAGCGACACAGCCCTCGCTCGGCAGCCCCAGCAGCGGGGATGCGCTTAAATAGCGGCAGCAGAGCCCGCAGAGCGCAGCGCTCAGCTGGGGATGCAGGAGAGGCAGCGGGGATGCGCTGGCTCTCCCGGCGCAGATTTATTCCCCAGCGCTGTGCTGGCTGGTTCACGGCAGCAGAGAGACTTCAGGGAGTGTCTCCCCTCGCACAGAGGCTGCCAACGGGGAAGGGTGTGCAGGGAAAGTGTAACGAGGCACACGGGAGGGCAGGAGACTCCTGCACGCCTCAACACCTCGCCACCACTCCGACTGGAGTCTTTCCTTCCAACTCCGTTCCCGAGGCATCTCTGCCGACAATGATTTCTGATTTACTCCCAAATGCTGAAGCCCAGCTATGCCAGATTATTTATTGCAGTTATTTATTCTCCGTGTCTTAAGTGGCCATTTACAGGAATGGAGTGGTTTCCTCTCCCTCTTGTACCATATGTAATTATTTTTTTTAAAGAGCATTGTATAGACTTAGTACATACCATTCACTTGGTATTACAGCTCTTATGTCTGCCTACAAAAGAAAAAGGGCTTGGAGACAAAACAGAAACTTCCATTTTAAAAGCTCGGGATGTGTGCTGTGACACAATGTGGGATTTTTTTCCCCCTGGATAACCTGTGGTAGAAGAGTGTGGCACCTTCACTGCTCTTCAGCACAAGACACCAAAAAATCATAAATAATAACAGCACTAAGCACCCTTACACTCAAATACCTCCATCTCAGCACCTGAGGACATCTGTCTCAGTGAACTGGGGTGCAATGAGTTTACCTGACAGATCACACACTCCTTTGGAGCTGCTGCATTTTATTGGGCAATACATACCAAGAACTTGGCCCTGCAGACCAACAGAAATGTTATAGCGGTCCCTGCCACAATGCTCAGAACAGGTCTTTATTACAGCCTTAACACAGTGAAGCAATTGGTGGCAGGTGGATGTGACAAAGTGACACAGGAGATCACTGGCCATGTCCCTGAGCAGAGCTGGGGACAAGAGAGTGGCTCAACCCAAGCCCCATGTGACCAGAAATGCTTTTTCTTTTCAGCTGCTTTGTTTGAAAACACATGAAACAAGTATGGTTGGAGATGTAATGATATGTTTAATAAGGGTTTTCTTATTCTCCTGAAGAATTGCCTCAGACACTGAAAGACAGCAAAGAACTGAGGTAGTTATTACTTTCTGGCTTCAGAAGGATCTAGAAGGCTCAAAAAAAGCAGATGAGAGGCAACAAAATACCATGAAGGACTAATGACCAAGGTACCTAGTAGCCACCCAGCATCAGGCACAGTCCAGAGCAGGAGCAGGAGGATGCTGGGGTTTGCTGCCAAAGCCACAGGGATGTTCAAGGAATTCAATTCCATGGCAATACAGGGAGATTTCTGCAGCTCCTGTGAGGGGAAGGTGATAGGAATTTAATTGAAAATAAACATCTGTTTAAGACAGGTCCCTTTTATGGCTTTGTGGGAATGACACAAGTGAAAGGGTACAGACTGGGGAGGTGTGAAGAAAGATGAAGGAGAAGGGTCTCAAGCAAATATCTACACAAAGGCCTTGTGGACAGCAGGAAGACTCAGATAAATGGTGACCACACACCTTGGCAGAGTAGGCAGAGACAGATTTATGCAAGATCCAGATTTATGTAAGGTACAGCAGAACTGTCACTCTGCCAAGCACTGCTAACTCCCAGCTCCATGAGGCTAATGCCACCATAACCCCTGACAGATGCTGCTATTGCTCAGGACAAGCTCTGCAGGAACAGGGGACGTGTTGCTTCTGCAGGGTAGGGGGGAGATCAGAGGGACAGAGAATATTAAACAGGCTGTGCTTGCAGCCTCTCCCCTGCCCTGGCTCCCAGCATCAGGCAGGAGCACACAAGTCCTTGGCAAATCTTGCAGAAGCATCCTCACATCTGCTTTGATGTCTTTGCTGCCAATTTTAACTTTCAGTGGACCAACAAGACATCAAACGTTTTCCTCTTGCCCTCTTTGCTAAGCACAGTGCTATATCCACCTGATGCTTCAGGGCTTTGCTCCATCCTCCTCACCTGGCTTTGACAGGGAGGGGATGATGCTCCATAAGCACCCCTGGGCCCATGCTGAATGTGGGGCTACTGACACTGACACACTGCAAAGAGAAAATTGGAAGGGAAAAAAGATACAAGTGAGCAGTCTGCACACTACAAAATGCTTCCTCATGAAAAGGGAAGGCTGAAAGTAATTTGTCTCGAGACAAAAGGGAGATGGGACAAAAGGTGGTGTGCTGTGGAAGGGCAGCTCCTGGCAGTGCTGGGCATGATGAATCCATGTCCTGCAGAGGGGCAGAGCACCCTGTGGGTTATGTGCTCTGTGTCTGGCTGCTGGGAGGTGAAGTGACAGGAGCAGGCTCTTCCACCCCCACTCTGATACCTGATGGGACAGAGGAGAGGACAGAGAGCAGCAGCAGAGCTATCCCAGCTGGAGAGCATGGAAACTGCCTAGCCACAGCTCAGACTGAAAGCCTCCACAGGGCTGCTGGCACAGCTGCCACAGGCAGACCATTACACTGGATGATATTTCCAAGGTGAACATGGGTTGCAAGGGGTCAGCAGGAATCCAGCTGTCTTTGAGAACCTGCCCCACAAGGAGAACAGCCTTTCCCTCCTGCTTCCACCATTCATCTAGACATGCCAGATGACAAAAATAGGCAAATAAAAATAAATGCTCTTCTCTGCCTGGACCTCTATTTATCACAATTTTCTGGGCACACAGAAAAGGACAGCATATGCAACTCAGGCAGGCTCACACAGACAGCAGATTGGTGCTTGCACCCAAACAGGGGCCTCTGGCCTCTGCTCTCTACATTCTGCCTCCTCTGTCTCCCTCTCCTCCTCCCCCACATCTGCCTTTTCCCCATCAAGAGGTTTAACACCACACACCCCATCTCACATTTCACAGGGTCTGGAGAAGGCTCACCACCTTGGAAATGCAAAGCTCCTAAGTGCTAGTGTTCCTGGGACAGCAAAGCTTTGCTTTTCACAGATTGCACTCTCCACCCCTCCCAGCTGCTTCCACCCACCCTCCAAAGCTCCTTCCCATATCCCAGACTCTGCCTTGGCAACAGGCACTGCACCCTGCAGCTTCTCCCTACCTCAGTGCTCCTTCTCAGGTGAGCCAAGTGTAGTCTCACAGCAAGTTTCACCTCAATTCCACCAAAAGCCAGGTTTCTGACATTCATCCTAGGTTCACAACATTTGTGGAAGCTTTTTCAGAAATCTGGCAGAGCAGTTTTTGCCCCCTCACCTCCCCACAGAGTTTTTCCTCCTTTGGGAACCATCCCACATGGATAACCAGCAGCTGAGCGTGTGAAGATTGAGCTGCCTACATGTGATTGCCTGAACAGCAATGCTATGAAACCCAGAGTAAAACCAGCCAAGAAATCCTCATCCAGGGCCCTGAGCCTCCCTGTGCTTCTTGCTCTGGGTTGTTTTCCTTTCCCCAAGTGGAACAGGAGACACAAAGAGGATTCCTTTGTTACAGACAGCGCACAAAGTTCACCAGCTCGCTGGTCACAGCTTGGCTCAGACCAACACCCACAGCCCACACTCAGTTCATGAGTGCAGCAATGTTTGATGTTGTGTGTGCCCATCCTCTCTGCTCAGCCAGGTGCTCCACTTCACATCTAGAACTTTTGATATATTCCCAGGAAAACCCTCCTTGTCCTTTCCTTTTCTCAGTCCTTACCTCTCTTGCAGGTATCTGATCCAACCTCAGTGACAAAACCTAATCTATTTCCTTTCTTCCCCTCCCTATGTCTTCACTGACAGCATTAAATCCTGTCTGTATTGTCAGGTTTTCTTCTCCTATAGCTTTTTCCAGCAACAAGAGAAGATGCAGTGATTTTCCTGGAGGCAAACAAGAAAGCTAGAAAGATACAACACTTCTCATGAAGGGAATAAAAACCAAGGATTTGTCTGTCTGTGACCACAGCACTGACCAACACAAAGACCGCACAGAGCAGAGCTGAGCAACACCTGCAGGGAAGCCACTTCCCATGGGAGCCCAGGGTGGTTCAGACAGTTTTTGTCCCACTTCAAGTGCAGGGTGTTGGGAGATTTGCTGTTTCCAGGTGCAGACATGTGGAGATGTGGAGGATCAGCCAAGGCATAGCACGCTCAGAGGAGATGCTCCACCTGCTGCTCTTGGCACCCAGAGCTGGGGGCTCCTTTCCACCCTCCTATCTCATGGCACATCACTGCTCTGCCTCTCTCCCTGCTGCCTCAGCCACACCAGAAGCAGCAGCAGGAGCTATGTCAGCCATCCCCAAGTAGACAGGGAAGATCCAACCAGGAAGATGACATAAGCACAGGGAAAAAGAAACCAACCAAAAACCCCTACAACATCCATAGAGCACAATAAGCAGTGTGTACTGGAAAACAACAAATAATCAAATAACAAGTCTGAATTTTGACAAAAGCAAGGAGAAGTGAGAACAGAACACAAAAGGAAGGATTCTCAATTACCCCTCCCAGCCTACCTTAAACGTTTGGCTACTCCTTGTCAAAGGGATGTCTGGTCTGCACAATTGCTGTGTTTGGGAGGAACTGATTTTTATTTTTACAGTTTTCCAAAGCCTAACAGGGGAGAGAAAGCAAAAAGAACACATCTATATTTGTCAGGGAAGTTGATATCACAAAAGTTTGTGTCCTAGTTATTTTTAAAGTATGTAGGGCAATGCACACAAAAAGTCCCAACCCTTATCTAGAACTTGCCATTAGCTGACAAGATCAGCACTTGCTAAGGATTAACAGGATTGTCTGTGCAGTACATTATCATCATGAAAAAAAAATAATAATTTCAATAGCATCAATACATTTGAATAGTACTGAATTCAATACTCAATATATTTGAAATATAACCAGCAAAACATGACTATGCTCAGGATATCATGGCAGGTAAACATAACCATCATGTAATAGAGATGAGCTGTCCATTTAGTTTCGGTTTAGAGATACCAAAAAGCAAAGAAATCTAAGTTAAAACAGCCCATGAACTGATAGCAGTTCATGGCTTCTTGTGATACTATTACCCTTTATCTATACATTAGCTGGAGAGATCATCCTGATCTGAAAATCCAGAATCTTTTCATGGATTCCCAAATTCATCCCAGCACAAACTCAGTGCCTCCAGCTGATTCTTAAAAGAGTCAGGCTGAACAGATTACACAAAATGCTACTGGAATATTCTCAGTTTGAAAACAAACTATTCCTTTTTTCAGGTTGCAGCTGCTTTTCCAGACCAGCTAAAATCACATTAAAGGCAAGATCCACCTACTGTGGACAAATCATGGGTCAGAGACTTCATGAACTGAAAATTAGTGTCTCTATAGCCAGAGGGAGCATTTGGCATTTGACATATCTCTTTCATTATGTCAAATATCAGTCCCCAAACACAGGTTTAGCATCTACTTTTGCCGCTGAAAAGTCAACTTTTGCATGAAGGTTCAGCTGTTTTTAGTATTCACAACATAAATAAAATAAATTCAAGAAAATCAAAGGCATTCAGAAACATTGGGGAGCAAATTTCCTATGGTGAGCTCACTCTACACTTGCTATGTTCTTAAATTTCAGTTAAATTTAATAAAAAGATAGGTCTCCATTATTATTTCAGCAGCTTTAGAAGCAGGGTTGCACTAGATGTTCTTCAGAGGCTACTTCCAACCTCAGCCACCAACAGCAGTTAAAAGAAGCCTCTTCTATCAAATCTGACAAATTTCAGACATCAGCATAGAAACAGGACTATCTAGGAAACAAATTTCCCTCTAAAACATTGCAGCACATCAGCCCCAGCTCGATAGCCCCTCTCTCTTCTGTGTCAGACTCCTCCAGCCCAGCCAGCCTTCCACCTTCTCCTGGCATAGACACAATTGTAGGAAAAGCAGCCGAATCCATACAAAAAGTTGTTACACAGACCAAAGCTCAAAAAGACAATGCTTTTCCAGTCCTCACCACCGTCAGAAGCAAAACTTTCCCCAACAAACCATGATAGCTCAAAGCCCAAACCATGAACAGAATCATGAAAGCACTCCACAACCCACAAAATTCTGTTTCCCAAAGACTCATCCTAAAGAAAACACCAAAACCAAGTCTGAATTCAGAAGCAGGTTTAGTTCTTGGTTCTGTTTTCCTATTTTCCTCTACCTTAAACTGTTGGGGGTTTTTATTTGTTGGGATTTTTTTGTGTGTGTATATGTGGTTTTTGTTTGGTTGGGGTTTTTTTGTTTGTTTTGTTTGTTTTGTTTTTGTTGGGGATTTTTTTGTTTGTTTGGGTTTTTTTGTTTGTTTGTTTGTTTCTCTAACAACTTTTGCTTCCCCAGTTCCAAAGGCAACAAACCTGCCATTTTTCTTCTAGTCTCTTTCTCCTCTGCTAGGAGTTTTTACAAGCTCAAGCCACCTGAACACAGGCAGGAGCTGGTTTGAAGGCTCAAAACACCAACAGGTATAAAGTGCTGTTTTGGTTAGAGTACAGTAATTTCACGGCTATAAGGCGCACCCTTTTGACTCAAATTTTGATCGAAACCCAGGAGTGCACCTTATAAGCCGATGTGCCTTATATATGGACAAAGTTGGGAAATTTCCCAACCCAGAAGTGCAGCCATGAGAGCAGCCATGGCAGCCGGCGCCGGGGGTGGGCAGGAGTGCCGGGGCCCACGGCACGGGGAGGGCGCCTGGGGCTGCGTTTAAAGGCTACGCCGATCCGTGAAAAATGTTTGCAAATTGAGCACCTGCCAGTAAACCTTGCAATCGCGTGATTCTGTTACTAATTCATTACTTTGCTGCGCACAGATCCTCACCGCAAAAAAAAAAAAAAAGTGCACCTTATAGACCGGTGCACCTTATATATGGACAAAGTTCAGGAAATTGCTGACAACCTGGAACTGCGCCTTATAATCCAGTGCACTTTATAGTTGTGAAATTACTGTAAATCCCAGTGATCAGGCACACCCAGGCTGATGTGGGAAATGTGCCAGGGTGGTTCTGTGCCAAGAGCTCTGCAGGGAGCTCAGGGCTCTCCTGGCTGTGAAATGTTTCCAGACACCCAGGTCTGTGCTGCGGGGCACATCAAACACACCCTGGCATAGTCCAGCACCTCTATGGGAAAGGAAGCTTTGCCTGGTGCCAAAGGAAAATGCAAGAGGCCAGATCAGCTTTGCAGTGTTGCACTTCTGGTCTTTTCAAGTCCAGGTGCTACCCTGAAAATAGCACTTTAAAGTCTTCTAACTCTGCCTTGGCCTCAGCTGCAGAGCAAATCTCAGCTTTTACATTACACCAGGGGATTGGCCCAACAGCTGATTTGCAAACACATGTATTTGCTTCCACTTTATCATAAATACAGACAGTGGTGGGGAAAAAAATATACTAACAAATTGAGAGGTTTCTGTGCTACTGGTCCCCTGCAGTGTGGACTCTTATAATGGAATCACTCTATGATATTAAATTATACTTCAGTTTATTACATCTAAAATGGCCTGGATTGTGCAGGGGCACAGTGTGGCTTTCACACACCTATTTTAGAATGCTTGGACATCCTCAGACCAGAGATGCTACATGAGGAAATGCAGTTATGGATGAAATACACTGCTGTGCAATACTATAGCCTAGGGTTCATAGGAAAATCCTTGAAAAGATAAAGCAGGCAGACAGCAACAATTTTTGCCTTCAGTTATGTTCATGAAAAAACCCACCCCCAACCAACCAAAAAAAATCATAAAGCTACACAAAAGACACATTTAAAGGGGGTGGAAATGAGAGTCTAGGGAAAACAAAAAAAGTGATAATTATCATGAATATATGGCATACAGCAGACAATATTTCCTGGTGCCTTTGCTTAAACAATTAAGATTTAATTCCTTGCCACACCTATGGGCTTTGTCATTATTCAAGAAAAACACTCTTAGCACTCTCTTGCATACCTCTCCTCCCTGTTTGCTGGGCTGGGCAGGGAGCTGCAGCCAGAGCCCAGAGTGCTGTGCTGGTGCTGGAAATTATGAATTTGAGTGGAGAATTAGTGCATGAAATGAGCAGGATAAAAGAAATCATATACTGCTCTGCCTTTGCTTCAAAACAGGTTGGTTGATTGACAGCAGACCCTATATAATAGTTCCTTCCAGGCAGATGGCAAGATCATGATTTCCTCTTCAGTCACAATTTTCTGCTGCCTCTCTCAACCCAACCCATCTCCACATCTACCAATAAAGGGCCTGGGCTGCTTTATGTGTGTTTTACAAGGCTCACATCAAAGCTTAGGGATTAATATTGTGACTAGTTATCATATTCCATTTTGTAAAAATTTGCCTCAAATTTGCCTCCAACATCTCCTGGCTGATCGTTTGCAGATAATAGCTGCAGAAATCCACACAAAAGCAACTGGTAAATTCCTGAGCACCCCTGACAGACAATACTCTTCAGAACGTTTGCGTAGGTGTTGAAAATCTTGCCATACATCTCCAGCTCTCTCAGCACATATTGTTTTTAGGCTGCCATCTGCTAATGCACAGTCCCACCCTAAAAGAGATGCAGGGATGAATGCTCCAGTCTCCAGGCTGTTCTGATTTCAGATTTTATTTGTTCCAATTCCCAACATTCAGACCCTTAGTTTAAGTCATTCTTAACCGAGTCTAGCTGCAGAGTTCAACAGACCAGCTCACACCACTGCTAATTTTCAGTGATAAAGAGTATTTATTGAGCACTGCTCAGGCACTGCTTTAATGAACCAAAGCAATGCTTCAGACAATGTGTCCCTGCCAGCAGATTCATTTATCTCTGTGTCAGCTGCACTAGAGAGGTGCTGGGACAATCGGGAGCTCTGGAAACACTCATTTCCCATGCATGTGTGTTAAAAGGATGGGTATTAAGTTGGTGGCAAGGGAAGAAGACAGCTCCTAAAGACACCAAATGGGCAACATCTTTAACAAAGCAAGCCATGCCCATCACAGTGCAGAAAGTCAGGATCAAATTATCCCAGTAAATAAGGAATGATGAACATTACACTTGATTGATTTTCTTCTTCGCTGAAATTGTCAGCAGTATTCTTTTCCTTACTGCTGATTCTGCTTCACTACCAAGCACATTAGCAAAATTTATAAGTTGATATTTAATTTTTTTTTCTTGTTAGAAAACAAATTTATAATAGCTAATTTACATTAAGTTTCCTATGCAGAATCCATCGCTAAAATACATTGGAAGCTACAAATTTAATGCTAGGAAACTGAAGACTATATTATCACTTGCCAACTGAAATTTATCTGGTTTGATCCTTTTTTTATACTCCTCTTCTCCCACACGTCCCTTTTACTACCCCACTTTCTTCTCAGGTTTTCAAAGATTTTGTTGTCATTTGGTCCTGAATAAAATCCAAGAATCCACTGCAGGCTCTGTACATCAAATTGTGGTTCATGTCACACCTTGACTTCTGTACACCAAGCAGGGAACAAAGAATCATACACAATACATTAGAATTCCTTCTTGTATTTCTTGAACAGTTAAAGGTGAATAAAAGAGGACCAAGAAAACAAAATAAGGATGGGAAAATGAAACTATGAAGGGCTGTGTGTTTAAAGGAGGCACAACTGGTTGTTTTGCTTTCTTTCCCAGCTTGTACAGCAATCCTCTCTTTCATTCCCTAAATGGTACAAAAATGGTTTGATAGGCTGAAGTTATGTTTTCCATGATTTCAGTAATCGAGGCAAGTCAAGACAATCTTTTCCATTGAAAATAGAATTCTTTTTACATCTAAGCAACAATAGTATTTTTTGTTTTGTCTACCTCTGCTCCAGCAGAAGATTGCAACTGCCTTTTTTGCAAGCTTTTGGTGGCTAAAGGTATAAACACCCTCTTCAGAGCATGGCAGATGAATTCTCCTGCAATGAAATAGAAAACCTTTCAGGGAGCTTGAAAACAACTAACAGATTTTCAGGAAAAGGCTGAAAATCGTCTTAATGTTGCATAAATAAGGATATTTAAGCAACCTGGAATACAACTGCACCACAAGCAGAAGG
Source organism: Sialia sialis (assembly GCA_009812075.1). Classification (NCBI taxonomy): domain Eukaryota; kingdom Metazoa; phylum Chordata; class Aves; order Passeriformes; family Turdidae; genus Sialia; species Sialia sialis. Next base: position 15,379,844 of record VRYO01000638.1, on the reverse strand, counting down.
CTTAACCCTACTTATGATACCAAATCCTTCTTCTGCCAGTTTGCAAAGATCTTTAATGGACATGGGGTCATTTGCTGCCCTTGTGAACGTCCCCTGATACAGTACTCATAGTTAAATTTTAAATAGGAATCATTTTCCAGGCAATATCCAGTTGGCTCCTCCTTCCATTTTCCCACAGGGGGCTGAAAGATGTTAAACTGTTCTCTTCACAATTAAATTCATGAAACACTTAAATTCTATGGCAGTCAGACACCAAGGAACAGGAAAATCATTTCATCTCATAATGTTTCAGAGCCCCTAGGCAAATGTAAACACTGTATGTGATAGAGGAAGGATTTATTGCTGCTGCTGAACAGAGAATCCACAGATTTATTTGTATATCCAGTAGATTTTTAAGGATAATTTATTTATCACAGAATTTTGGTAAAACAATTATTTAGGGTATTTGAGCACACCGGACTCATTTGTGTGGAGATGCATTTTAAACAAAACATACAGAACCAAATCAATCTGTATTGAACACCGGCCTGTAACAGTGAATCATTGCTTCACTCACTCTCCTGCCAGAGCATGAAAGGGTTTGAGGTCTCACATATCCCAAGTTCTGGAGGCCAAGAGACATTTGATAAGTGACCACTGCAAGTGGTGCTGGAGACACATTAAACTTAGGCAGGGAAGTATCTAAGTCACTCTTATATTCTTGTAAATATTTTACCCAAGAATATTTAATTAATTTTGCTGAGAAAAACATCAATAAACTCTTCTTCCAAATGCTGTTTTAACATTCATTTTTATATAGCTCAGAATGCCAAAGGGCATCAGTCTGAGTCCGTGCATCTCTGTTAGGATATCAAATTCATAGAAACATGGGTAACAATAGGACTTTGTGTCATGCCACTTTTACAGTAAGCACTTGGCTCTACTGGCGCCTCCTCTGCCTCAGTAGGACAAGGTAGCCTGGGAAACTGCTTGGGAAACGAAAGGATAATTCCAGCAGCATGGCAGAGGCTGACACATGAGCAGAGGATTGTGCTTGTAGGTGTTAGAAACACATAATCACAGGATGAGTATGTGCAGGTGCTTTTATTGAAGAGCTCTGGGTGTCAGGGTACAAACCCAAATCTGACTCCACATGGATTCCAGAGGGACAGGTTTTTACACCCTTTTCGTTACGTACAGTAATTTCACGACTATAAAGTGCACACTTTTGACTAAAATTTTGATTGAAAACCAGAAGTGCGCCTTATAGACTGGTGCGACTTATTTATGGACAAAGTTCAGAAATTTGCCAACACAGAAGTGCAAGCCTGTGGCAGCCGCGAGCGCTGAGCCTGCAGCACAGGGAGGGCGCCTGGGGCTGCATTTAAAGGCTGAGCCGATCCGTGAAAAACGTTTGCAAATTGAGCACCTGCCAGTAAACCCCGCAATCACGCCATTCCGTTACTAATTCGTTACTTTGTTGCACACGGATCCTTGCTTAAAAAAAGAAAAAGTGCGCCTTATAGTCCGGTGTGACTTATATATGGACAAAGTTTGGGAAATTGCTGACAACCCGTAAGTGGGCCTTATAATCCACTGCGCCTTATAGTTGTGAAATTACTGTAACTATATAATAATTATTAAACCCATATTGTTCTATTGTATACATTGATCTTATCCAAGCATGGATTCTTGTGATTTGCATCAGGTCCCCAAATTACCCTTTGTCATGATTCTTGCTGCCATTACGTCACTTCTCATGATTCTTATTACAATTAAACAATAATATATTCAAATTACCAAACTATTATTATGTTTAACAATCATGTTATTTATCATATGATTATTACACAGGTGCAGTTTCACATGGTCTAATAAATACAAACTCAACATTGGTTCCCAGGGCCTGGTTCCTTTTCCCAGCCCTACCAGGCCCAACCTTTCTTTCCACCCCCTGAATCTATTGAATATAATTCCCAGGATTTAGAAATATTTTAACCCTATGCTATCATAGGAACAACCACACACTCCTGTCTGTCCCTGTGGATATCCCAGCTCCAGCCAGAGTTGGTCATCCTGGTCCTGCCCAACATATTGACTCTCACTGAAATATTTGGGAAGAAGCCTTCTCAGCTCCATCCATGAGATCCAGCAGAGCTGTCTGAGCTCTATCTACAGTCCCAGTACAACTGAAGGAAATCACAGAGAGCCTGAACCTGAGCATCACCAATCTGACACCTCATCACACATCCCTGATGAAGGAAGCCTGCGTAGCACTAAGGAATTAAAAATCCTTTCTGTTCTCTTCTCACCCTCTGCACTTGTTTAGTAGAACCAAGAGGAGACAGGAGACTCCTTTAAACAAAAGCATAATTTCTGAATTTCTCTTCAAATATGCCACAGAAATCACTCTGGAATATCTGTCAAGCTGGCTTTCCCCAGAGAGTGCTTCAGCTCTTTGCTCTGGCTAACTTGAAGCGAGAACTTGAACCATATCTCAGATAACTGCTGTAGAGAATCAATTTTCAATTTCCTGCTGAACTTCAGATATATATTTAAATACTCAGTACTTCTGGCATCTGGAAAGAAACCAACAATAAAATCAAATGGTCAAGCTACTCATCCGATAAGGGGAAAATCTGCAATGAATCAAACCAACAGGAGACTCAGGCAGGGGCCTGAAGGGGAAATTTTCTCAGGATCAGTGTAAAATCAGTGCCATGATCTTAAAGACTTTTAAAAGAAAAATACCCAGTTACTCAATGACAAATTTGTAAAAAGCAGAATATTTCTGTAGAATTCACAGTTCATTTTAAAGCAGTTTAATTTTTAGTGGAGGGGAAAAAATAGATGAAGTTCACTGTGAGGTTGCAAACAGTGATTTAATTAGAAACAAGGTTTAGCCAAAGAAGGAGAACCTCTGTTCTCAGCAGAGTAACTGGAGGAATGCTGATCTTCCTGAAGGCAACGAGTGTTTTGTCACTTTTCATGATCAGACTTTTATCTACACCTCACTGTATGCTGTGATTAAAATATGGGTCTCTCAGCTCAGCAATCTGCAGCTCTACCTTTATTTTTCTCGATCTTCAATGTCCTTAATAATAAGTAAATAAGTTAATACAGGAGTCCCTGAAGAAAATGCATTCTTTAAACAAGGCCATTGGAAAGATTAATATAAAAAGCCCTACAGCGCTTTTGGCTGAGGTTTAATTTGAACAAAATTTTAACAAATAGACCAAGTGTTACCAAGTGGGAAACAATGCTCCTTGGCTCAGCTTCCAGACAGACCACCAAATGCATCTTTTTGCATTCAAAAAGCAAAAATGTTAACTATGATCATGGAAAATCATGGTTGTATTAAACTGGAATACACAGACTAGGAAGGGAGACAGCAAAAATACCTCCCAGCACCTATAATTGTCCTGCATTCTTCAGGGTGTTGCTGCTTTCAGTGAATCAGAATAATAAAATGCCTCCCTCCCCTGTACCAGTTGTTGTAAGGCTGTTTGTGAGAGTACCTGATGGAAAGACAGAACAAATAATTTTCTGTGCAAAGCTCTGAAGGTAGGAACTTGTAAAACACTTCTTTGAAGTCAGAGTGATTGCAAACTGAAGAGGAAAAGCCATGCAAACAGCATTAAACTGGTGTCTCTGGAAGGTTTTATTTCAGCTAGGCTGCTCCCTCAGCTTGTCCTGACACTTGTGCTGGGAGCTTTCTCCAGCCAGCAACCAACCACCAGCCCCTTGCAAGCCAGAAACAAAGGAAATGACAGCAAGCTCTCAAGAATGAGCCTGTCTTGAGGCCCCTCTTTGTGAGGGAATCAGGAAACAAAATAATAGTCATAACAGGCAGGCTGGTGACAACTGCAGACTTTCTTGGGTTTCAGAGGCGTGAGAGAATTGGGAAAAATTAATTTGGTTCCAATTCTATCCTCACTCTGTGAAAACGCATGAGCAACCATGGGCAAAAATGCCAATAGTAATAACAGTAATTGTAATCATAAATATGACAGGAATTGCATGAAAAATATTAATTTGTGAGTTAGGGCTTTTCAAAGCTCCTATTCTGAGAGACGTTCAGAGGCTGTTTCTTGCAGAATGACAGAACATCCATTTTAGAAGGATTTAGGTGCAGCCTCCTGAGTGGCACCCCTGCATGGCAGCATAGCAAGGCTCCATCCTGCTGTGGATCTGAGGGAAAGAGGAGCAGTCCATCCACCTTAGGCTGTGAGTGGGTGGCAAAATATCACCCCAGAAAAGATCTTTCTTCTGGTGCATTAGTTCCACAGGTAGTGGTGATGCATCACGGTTTGATGTAGTTAAGAGAAGAAATCCAACTCAAAGTCATTTGGCTCTAAGGGCAATCTAACCATCCTGGCATTGCTGAGTAATTATGTGTATTTGAAAGAGAGAAAAGCAAATACCCAAAGGCTTCTTGTTGAGGATGTTGCAGCTCCAAGCAGAGTCTCTGAGGCAGAATGGGGTGCTGACAGCACAGGAGATAAGGCAGGTGCTCTGCTATCAGCACCTGAGGAGCAAAAACTGATCTGCTTCATGTTTACCAAACCTACCCAGCACTCATCTTGTGTTTGCCCAATGACTAAATGGAATGACTTTCTTTTAATCACCATGTCAGCTTGAGCAGCATGATGGAATCAGACAGGGGTGAATCCAGGATTCTGAGCCAAAAGGGGAATTTCATCACAGCTTGTGAAATCTGTAACTTTGTTCTTTCCTGGGTGGGATGCTGGGTTCCTTGCTCAAACACAATATATCCAAAATCAAAGCAAATACACAGCTCCTGTCATTTATTGTATCTACTCTCTTAACCTGCAAGTTCACCCAAGTTTCAGCCAAGGATTTTTTTCCCTTTAAAATACATGTATTAATAATTTGTTCATGTCACATGGATGACATCTAACAGTTTCTCCCAGTTATCATTAATAACTATTAATGACTGCTATTAAAATGAAGCTGCATTAGCTTATAGCCTCACATTCATTTTTCATTTAATTAAGAAATTCAGAATGCTTCTCTTACAGGCAAGATCTCTTACTTTAAAGGGCAAGGATCTGTGGATTTGATTGCTTTTTGAAATGTGGTACATTACACTATTTAGCTACTTTTACTGAGGTGTGTAATATATCATGTGTTTCCTTAATCCTCAAATACAAGTTATTGTCACTCCCAGGGAAGCTACAGCCTATGGAAGTTTTAAATTCAAACGAATCCAAATTAAATGAAGTAATGTTTTTTTCAATGCTGAGAAGGTTTAACAAATTCATGCAGACACTAATGAGTATTACTGGGCTTATGGAAGGTCATGGAAAATTAGACTGGCTTTTTAAGCCATTATTACAGATTTTCTCATTGTTACATGCTAAGCTCTCTAGTATTAGTACAGCTTGCTCTTGTTTTTGGACATTGGACGGGTTTGAGCTTCAATGGCATGGCTATCTCTTCAAACTCTTTGTTTCTTTGGTAACCACATATTTTCCCCAACTTTAAGGACTTGGTAGGATTTAATTTCTAACTTTAACTTCCTGGCTTCTTCCAGAAATTTGTCTTTTCTCTATTCTGCTAACAAAATTGTCATGCAACACACAGTGTTTATGTACCTCATTTCTCATCAGTACTGGATGGAATGTTGTAAAAAAAAATCTGTAATGAGAAAAACACCAGTTACTTGAAAATACAGTGCTGGATTTGGCCCTGAGGAAGTACCAGTGGAGTCAGCTGTTATCAGAGTGGTAATGTGCGTGTAGAGTCAGCACACATAACTCATTCTTTCATCCATCAAGGATATCATCCTGTGCTTCAGCACAGTACAATGAAACTGCCAGGACCCAAAACTTACTCAAGGGTGAGCTGAGCTGGGGAGGACACATCTCACCCACTGCAGCTTCTTGACATTAGAGGGCTCCATATTCCACAGAGTATGGCAAAAGCAAATCTCATTTTGAGGTCAATAGAGATGACATTGGAAAGAGAATTATCAGCTCCTCTTGGAGCTGAGGTTTGATGGTGCTGCAAATTCAGCTTCTGAAGCTTCTTAAGTCAAAAGCACCAGCTGAAAATTTCTGGGTTGCATTTTGGAAAGGCTGATGAACTAGAACATCTTTCCTGTCTCCTTTTGCTCCCAGCAATGAGAAGTGGAGCAGCCATGGCCCATGTGCAGTGACACAGGTGCAGCTCCAGGTGCCACTCCCACGACACAGAGGGCACAACAGGCAGCAGCTCCTGCTCCCTGTTTTGCAGAAATCCTCATTTTCCTTCTCTTGTCATGCTGAGGAGGAAATTCCCGTGACCATGTCCCAGAGCAGAGTTTAGTGGCCTTTCAGGATGCTGCTATCCTTGTCTAGAGCTGGGCACAGCTCTAAAGAAGCACTGGCAGAAAATCTGCATTGTGAATGTAAGAGCTCCTCCTTGACATGGATTAGGTAAAAAGGTAATCATTGTGGAACAGGAACAAATATTTGACTGTCATTATCTCATCGTTATGGCTCAACCTATTAACAAAAGAATACTTTTAAAATATTTTAAATGGCCAGACTCCAGAAGGAGCTCTCACACATAATGACTTAGCCTTGAGAAAATGCAACTTGCCTTTGTTGCACTTAGAAGAGTCTAATCCTAAAGATGCCTTCCTAAGGAATAAATATGCTCATGAGGTGAACTAACCCCCCTCTAAGGAAGATAAAGAGATTCTGCAGGCAGTACAATTCCAAGCCTGCAAAATTGAGCCAGCTTTTTATTGATGCCACCCTGGAGAGAGGGGCTTCATCCAGGCCCATACCCACACTCAACCCCACCAGCCCTTCCTTCCTGACCACCAACATCCTGAACCAGTGGCTACTGCAAACAGGTTGTTTGACTTCTCAGAGACTACAAAAGAAATCAAACTTTTGGAGAGAATTAAAACTCCCTTTTTCCTGTGCTTATGCATGGTTTTCAACAACTAATGGCTGATATATTGATGTAGCTTGCCTGGTAAATATTGAAAGAGAGTTGGATTATTTTGGTAGGAAGGGCCAGATTGCAATGTTACAAACATTTTGTTTTCCTAAATTAAGCAGAGCTGGCCAAAGAAAATATAATTCTGTGAATTTTTGGCTTTGTCCTGACACATGGACCATGTTTTACTCCAATGCTGTGGGCATAAATTGGTCCCATATTTCTGAAAAATTTCTGTACAAATAATCATTTTACTAGCCAACAATAAAGCCAGTAGAAACAGGGGGAAAAGCACTGCACAGCCACTGTAAAGCATTGAAAATCTGAGTGTCTTTTTCAAAGTTACAGAGCTGGACACTCCAACTTCAGCACTTGCAAATTGTGTGCACCCAAGATAGCAGGAAAATTCCCACTGTGAAAGGCAGCGTCTGCTTTTGAAGCAAATGTGTGAAATTTACACCAGCTGAAGATCCGGTACTTGTTGTTGAATTTACTGAGCTCCAACCAAATCCCACTGTAACCAATGGGGGAAAAAAAGAAAGGAATGAGAAAAAAAAGCCCCCTTCCCTTCAGCAGCTCCCAGCCCAGCCTGGCTGTGTGTGGAACCCTCTGGGCCCTGTGCACGGATATCAGCAGCTCTCAAAGCATGACCAGCTGATTATTCAAGGATACTGACTCATTCTTGGTTTACAGAAAAATCCCAGAAGTAATATAAGTGGCATAGATTTGGTCACAAAACTGCTGTGAAAAGCACACAGATTTATATATATGAAACTAAGTACCCTCTGAAAAATTTGGGGGTGACAGGGTGTAAATTGTCTCTTTCACATCTGTGTCTACAGGGTATTGAGCCTGGTACCCAAATCACAGATCAATAACATTCTGGCAAGATGATTTCATATTGTGCTTCATTTTGAGATAAATTCATGCAACATGGAGAGGCAACTGCAGGAAACAAATAAAACCTTAATATTTCTTTATGGCTGTTGAATTTTTTTATGAATTTCTAATTTTGTGCCTGCGTTTGATGGGTCACTAATTTAAATAAATTAAAGACATAAATCACATAAAAACTGTAAGTGAGGGACTACTTTTTCACTTTATGTTTATAAAGCATATTTATTTTTCAGTGGTTTATGGCCTCAGTTGTTATACTGAAAGAGCTTCTTCCTTGGGATTTCTCAGTGCCTGGTTCCCAGATTCAAAGGTTACCCATTTCCATAGGTGAGGGGATCCTTGGTAGCTGGAATCTGGGCGACTCTCCTTCCCAAATTTAACCAAATGCCCTGAAACACCTCCAGCTGACAAGAAACACCCTTCCCCTGAAATTCCAGACATCCCAGCGGCTGCAGATTCCCATCCAGCTGATTTTGGCAGCCAGTCTTACCACTGGCTTTATGAGAGCACAACTGGGACTGAAACCAAAGTGGTGCAGCAGTCAGGGATGCTTGGTACCATGGCAAACATCAGGAAAAATCTGGGATGAACACAATCAGTGCTTGCAGGGGCCATCTGGGGCTGGAAAAGTGGGTTTCCCCAGTGCTCCCAAGAAGGCAGTGAGGCACCTGAGGTGCCAGGAGCAGACTGATGGTGGGAGCTGAGTGCTCAGCTCTGAGCTGCAGGAGTTGTCCAGAACTCACCCAGTGGGTGGAAAAGGCTCAGAATTAAATATTCTAAAAATGCAGATGTGACTCGAGCTTGCCACGCAGCCCAGTGGAGAAAGGAAACTGTCAGTGCCACATCTGCTCACATTTCTCCATTTATTGCATCTGAAACAAAATTTTGACAAGGATAAAACAGAAGGAGCAGTTGTGTGTTTGTATTAAAACATCATTTGGATAAGCAATACCAGTGACTGCTGTAAAGGAACATCTGTGATATTATTGTGCTATTTTTGTCTGAGTCCTGTCACACTGAGAAAGACAAAAAAAAAAAAATCACACATGATGTCTCAAATTTAGCTTTGTTAAAGACATATTCCTTTTGATTTCCAGTGCAATTCCTATAGAGTTAAGATAAAGACGACCACCTTTCCTATGGAATCAAATAAACATTCTAGTATTTTGGTTTGACTGTGAATCATGCTTCTAAAACATTCTTGGTGTTTAATTTTTAATTCCAAATTGATAAATTCCAGCTCACACAATAATGCTAACTTTAAGATCCAAGCCTCCCTGAGTCCTTAATCTGTATCTCCCTTGTTACTTCTAATGGAGTTTATTTTGTCTATGAGAAAAGTAATTAACTATAGCAGGAAACAAAGCTGAGTTGAAACACACAAAAGAAAAGATACGATTTTTTATAGATAAGACTTGTTAGCCTTTTTTAGGTAATAACAAAGCCACTTTGGTTATTAGTCTCCACTATAGAAACACTGAGGAAATTTATTCTAGCCACAGAAAAAGCACTTCCACTGCTTTATAAAATCAAATGTTTTCTTCATGTGTGCTGGGAGGGTGGAGGGGGAACCACTTAAAAGCATTTGTAGGACTTTCAGCTCATTGTAGTTTATGTCAGGCAAGAAAGTGATAAAAGATGTTGATTTTATTAATAATTTATATGGATCAGTATTTATAGCCAGCTCAGTGTGTGGAAAATGGATGGTCCACAGCAATAAACAACTCATTAAAACACCCAGCATTGTGATTGTTTAAATGTACAGAAGTTCACAACTACATGACGCCATTAAACCCCCCTGAAGGAATTTATGAGCATTTTATAGGTATGTCTTCCTCCTGGAAAGAACACCCATTTTATCACTTCCTTCAGTTCTCTTGGGGCTCACTGGCTGCTCTGCTATTCCTGCTCCCAAAGGGAATTTTTGCCACTGGGAGTGATGAGCAGTGGGGAGCTGAGCAGTGTGTGATGCAAAATGTTTTCACATTCACCCCCCAGTTCACTGTCTACAAGCTACTTCAGATTTCCTTTAAAATAAATGATTTGTGGTAATTTGAAAAAAATTAATTGATGTTAATAAGGGGGGAGCAATGGGCTTAGACTTTTGGTCTTAGTCCAATATTCTTATTCCAGTAGGAATTTGTGTGGTGAGCTAAAGAAAAAAGTTCTGAGGTACAGACTCAGTCTTACTCTGTAACATAACTCACCTCTGCTATGTCCCAATGGCAGTTTATTCTGTCCAATGCTATGGGTGGAGTCTTTCACTGCTTTCCCTGGTATTTTTGTGAAATTAAATCATTATCATGGGGCTGGAAGCTGGGACCAGTATCTAGTTCAGTCCCTAACTTTCACTAGAAAATCGTTCAGGCCACTTTGTTTTATGTTTTCTTAGCTGACAGTGATTTATGAAGATAATGTTTCCTACATGACAAAATCCTGAAAAGATCAGATATTGAAGTGATGTCAAAGTTACCTAAAGTGTAAGCTGAAACAATTAATTTAAGGCCTAATGCTGTAATGCTCATATTGATCAAATTTTTACTACTGCCTCTATTTAAAAACTCCTTGATTTTGTGTATAGGTGATTATTATTAAAAGACTGATTTAAAAAAACCTCTTCTGCACACATTAGATCAATAACCTTTCCAAGAAGCAAGGAGCTGTGGAAATGAGTTATAGAGAGAACTGTGAAGATAAATTATATGGAATAATTAAATAAAAACCCACTGTGTGTGACTGACAGGAACAAGACATTTTTGTGAGTATCTAGTCAACATTTTACTGCATTTTTTCATTCTTAAAAGATAGAGAAAAATTCAAATTAGGCCTTTACATCACTGTGGGTTTGGTACCTTTCTTAATTAAATGTAATCTCAAGGGTAGGACTTGTTTATGATCCAATACTTTATGCAGGACTGCTTAGAGAAGAGCAGAAAAAAACCTCAGCAAAGATGTGAGAAAGGAAGACACTGGTGCATTGCACTCTCCTGGCGCAAAGGAAGCAGGAAAGAAGTGCCAGGAGTTTATCAGGAGATTGCAGAAGATGGCACAGGCTAGAGAAGAACACAAGAGGGTCAAAGGCTGGAGCCAAAATCTCTGAACAGCCACAGGTCTGGTCCCAGCACCATTGGGAACAGCCAGACCTAAAGCTGGTGCCTGGCTCTGGCATCCTCAATTATCCAACATGAGATCTCCTCAAGTTGCTGATTTGATGGGAAATTCAACAAATGCACATTTTCAAACATCAAATTTATCCTGCCCATTAGAAAGTCCAGCCTTCTACTATCTGTGCCTTTTAGAAGAAAATTCAGAATGTTGAAGACATATTTTTACAAGTGTAGGTTGGCATGGCTGTAATTGTGTTATTTTTCTACTTAATGGCCTAGAACTGAGGACCACTGCGCAGCTCCAGTTTACTTTTGTGACACAGCAATTGATAATGTAAGTTAGCATGGTATGTGCTTTTTATTCATTTATGGGAAGCCAGAAGTGATGAAATCACACAGTCTGGGTTTCATAGGCACAACAGTCATATTTATTTAGTGTGCTCTATTTACAGTGGATCTTTAAAAGCTGCAATCCACATGAGTGCCATCACATTAGGATACAAGAAATTGTTCAGATTGTTTCCTATTTCCAGCTTCTGTACTGGGAATAAACTTCTGTGTTAAAGATGTGTAGTGTGAATAATGTGTGTGGTCATTCATATCTCCAATTATTTTTATTGTATAAATGAATTTATTATAGAGCAGTGGAAAACGCCACAATTTGACATATTCTGTATTTAAACATGCATACTTTGTATCTAGCATAGATTTATAGACAATATACTTGCACAAGTGTTTCTAATAGGTTAGAAGGGTTTATTAATCTTGGAATTACTTTGATAGAAAAAACATTATTTCTTTAGCCTTTCTATTGTTTAATAGAAATGACAAGTAGTTCAGACATTTGGAGATGAATGAAGCACCACCAAGAGCAGTTTCCTTGAAAAAAAAAACTCAATAAACATCTACAGTTGTAAATCTAACCACTTTTCTTGGCAGAACAACACTGAAGAACTGTTACAGAATTATAAAATGTAAAGTGGACGTTTTAGGATTGAACAAGAATCTGTTAGAGAATGATGGCTGATCCTTTGCACTTTCCAGCTGAATTACTTGAAACACTGGCTACTTCTACCACTAACCATTAATTTTATGCTAAGCCCCACACCATTTTACCTGGAGCCTGGTGAATCCGGTGTAGTGGGTTGGCCAGGGCTGGATGCTCCCCCGCTCCTCTCCCCTTTTTCACTGACCTTGGTGCCTGCAGACCTGTTCCTCTCCCATATTTTCCCTCCAGCCGCAGTTTCCATTGCCAGATATATTTCTCCTTTTCTTAAATACATTATCCCAGAGGTGGGAGAAGCTTTGGCAGCCCCCAGCCTCACACTCTGGCCACACAAACCCAACACACCCAGCAAGATCTGGCTGCTCTAGTGCAAACTCCTGCATTCAACAAGGCAGAGAGTTGGGATCACTCCCAGGAGATGAAGCCAAGTAGGAAGGCACTGCAGGCTTGTGTTAGGGGGTGTGTTATTTCCAGAAGATCAGGTGCACTGCACTTGCTCCTAATACACTCTTCCATCAATGCCCAGTCTGCTAACCCCGTGAATGGAAGTGACTGATCTGCAATTTGCATTCTCTTTTCAGTCCATCAGCAGAACATTAAAACCATCGAGGCAAAAGCCATTAGAACAGCACTCACGTATGAAACAATGCACAGGTCTGCTTGTTCCCATCTTTATGCACTGCTATAGGACTATAAATATTCATCGTAATGTAACCGAAAATTATTGAAGTGAGAAAAAAGAGAAACAGGGAAGCCATTTGCTTCAATTCATAAACAGCATCTGTTGGAAAGTTATTCATAGATTGCTTCAGGGTCTGCTGAGCAGCAAGCCCATGGAAAAGGATGCCATTGCAAGTAAATTGGCCAAAACTGCAATGGAGATGCTATTAAACATGATTCACTGACAGCCAGGGAGCATGATCAGGCACTGGGTTGTTTTATGTCTTCTTTTATCACTGGGACACAGAAGTAGCCTCCAGCCAAAGCCTCACACAGTTCAAATTAGAAGAGCAACCTTCTAAGTATATTAAGGCCTAACTAGTGGCAAGAGAAAGTTGTGTGGAGTGATATTATAGTGAATTCAGTGTTTATTTGTCCCTACCTGAGGCACATGTAAAATCCCCTGGTGAATCAACTACTCCTACTGGGTATTTTTGGTCAAAAGGTGTTTGAATGTCTTCTTGTAAAAAAGATGAAACTGCAGCCTAATGGATAACTGAAAAGCAATTAATAACTCAATAAACATCCTTTAGCCTCTCATTAAATTTCAAAATACACTTTGGCAGAAAAGTGATGTAATGCCAAAGAAAATTGTGTCTGTGCAAATCCACAGAAGAGACCAAATGCATTCTCAAGTATAGTTTACTACTGAGAATAAAATATTCAGCTGCCAAATTTTGTGTGCTGATTTGCAGAGCAGAGTTACAGAAAGGCAAAACTGTCCAGCAGTTCTGAATTCTGTTCAAATGGTGCTGAGTTTCCAGTTAATGATCTGGCCCAAATTTTTTCCCCACCCGTGGGAAAAAAATCAGATCATGGGGAACTTGAAAAATGCGCTTGCAGTCAATACATGGACAAATAATTTCCCCAGCCACATTCATCCTCTTGTTGCAAATTATTTATACTTTTAATTAACTGCAGCAATTCCCTGACTGTAAGTAAGTGGAAGTGCATCCCTTTCATAACAGGGAGGCTGCACAGGACACAGCTCACAGGGTTTTCTATAAATCTGCTCCATTTTCCTCAGTTGCAACTCAGAAAAACACCAAGAGATAAGGGGGCCTTGGAAAGAATTTTTTGGCTACTTTTAAATATCCCCATGAGTTGTTTTCTCTTTTCACAAAAATCTGGAGAAAGATGGGTTCTTCATCTGCCTGACCTACACAAGATGCACAACCTTCATGAGGCTGATAAGCTTTAAATCAAGCACATGAAAATGTCTGATTCTGCAAGCAAACAATGATATTTTCTCCTAAGAAAAACATTAATCATTTGTCATTTGCTTTTTACATTTTGTTGTGGAAATAGATGCCTGTGACTCAAGTGAGTGAAGGCTTTTCACACTTAAAAATGCATTTGACTTTTTTGGATATTTTGAGCAAATGTATTTCCAAAAATTAGGACTGTTTCATGCTAGGGGAAAAAAAGATAATTTATTCATCAAGTACCCTGGAATGTGATAACTAGCGGGCACCAGTTACATCTATTCAGTAAAATCCTTCTCAGAGAAGTTAACTTAGCTTTAAATTATTCATTTAGAGGTTGATACACTTTCCAGGAACAGTAGATGTGGTGGGTGTGTTACATTTAAGGGATAACAAATGCTCAAGCACAGAGAAACCTTCACTCAACCTTTAAATGGAAGGAAAAAAACATTTTAAGAAGCTTCATCGAAATTTTCTTTCTATTTTCTTTTGCCATGACATGCACTTTAGCCGTTCATTTTCTTGGAAATATTTGCTAGAATAATTGTGATTTTATCATTAAGAGATGCTACTAAGAAAATACAAGTATCTGTTGCCAACAAATTACACATCTGAACACCTACAAGATGTAATGTGCAGCTTCAGCACTGTCCTGTTCAAGATGATGAAGAACTACAACACATGATTGATGACACATAATTAAATATCATACCTTGAAAGCTCAGATCTGGCAAAACTGTGTGTGATATCATCACATCCTGGTGAGGTAAAATGAGAAAATCAGGGTTTGACAAGTAAAGCCAGACCATAACTTCATAGATTAATAATCTGTTGTATATAACTTACTTTCATCTCTCCACACCCAAATTATCTCATTCAATTAATTCCATGGAAACCCTGAATTTACATGTTAAGATGTGGTCTGGCACCTCCATCTGGAATGTAAATGTGGGTTTTCCAGCTCAGGGGCATCAAGTAAATCTTGTTACTGTCCCTTCTTTGTTAAATCATAAAATTAGGGGTTCAAGTTCTTTCAGGCTCAGGTGCCACATTCTCCAAGGAGCTGCATTTTGGGATGCATTTTGTCTGTTCTCTGGCATGTCCAGCACAAAACACAAATTTGAACAGAACTCTTGTACAGCTCTCTGCTCATAACTTCCCTACTCCCCAAGTGAAGCTTCAGGACAGTTCAGCTGGAATTGGCATAAATTAGGCAAATTAAAATCATTTTAAACACAATCAACAAACCTCATTCCTGTTTATGGAGGAAGATAATTAATTTTCAAAAAATACTACTGCATGTATTAGAGCCACCAGGAGCTGCTTTAATTTCTGCTGAGACCATTTATGGAGATTTCCATTCCTTTATTTATTCCTTTATTAAATAAGGGAGATGCCATAGCAACCCCTGCCACACACTTCCATTCATGTATTGATTCAGCATTATTCAGTCTTGTATGTAGTTTCATTATTCATTATTGAATTCAATGTAGGTTTTAATGTGCCTGTTGTCTCACATTATGCTGTAGACTCTCAAAATCAAATCCATTCACTGCAATCCTCCTGCAGTTTGGGTTTTTGAATTACTTGGGACAGAAAAACAGCCATCCTTGGGAGCTGGCTTGGGTCTAAGTCTTTATCCATGAAGACTTTCCACAAATTTTTTCTACTCAACTCCCATTTTGTATCATTTCCACTTAAAATACCAACCAGCCCAAAGCCCAGTCATTCATCTGAATTAAGCAAATTTACAGTGAAGTCAAATCAATCATTTTGGGACAGTGCTACTGTGGCACATTTCCAGCAAAATCCTGTGCTTTTCATAGCAAACCCATCTCAGCACAAAGTGTTTTATAAAAGCAATGTTTCTCCATATAATTTCATTTTTTCCCCACAGTAAACATTTTCAGCTGTTCACCAATAATGGGTTAGTCCCTTTGGTTATACAGTTTGTACCCTAAAATGATAAAACATGGATCATCACAGCTCTCCTATAAAGGCTCGTGGGACGGAAATAATTTTGCCCTGAATATCAGAAAGAACCTCTACAATAATCCATCACACCACTAAACCATGCAATTCCATGGCATCGCTCATGGCACCAGAACCAAGTGTGAGCTTAAAACACAGAAGCAGTTCAGTACCTGAAGCACAGGCTGGAAACATTCTACCTAAACATGACATCCTACCAGCTCATCAGTTATGTGTGTAGCTGCTCTTGGGCTGTTGTGCAGCTTTCTGCTGTGGAACAACTGGAACTACTCCTGGAATTCAGTGATACAAAAGGTTGATTCCTGTCAGCTCTGTGGAGATGGGAGCTTGCTCTTCATGCATGCCAAGCCATTCCAGATGCTCCATGACCACATTAGCCAGGCTCCAAACCTGCCCTAGGAAAAGCAAAGGAAATTAGTTCAGACTTGGATGTGCAATCCCAGAGTGAGAGCAGCCAGGAGTATGGGCACAGCTCCGACAGGCTCTTGAAAGGATCACAATCATCCAGGGCTGAGACACTCTGGGAAATCTTCCTCTGAGCTCCTTACCTCCCCTAGGAGCTGAATCTTTGCCTGTTTAGGCTTTGATGTAAAAGAGATGTTCATCCACAATGTGAGGGAAAGTTGGACAACCACTTTCAATGGAATATGGCATGTCCATCTGCTAAGGATAGGGCACATCACACATCTGTTTTCTGGCACTGGCCTGGGAGCAGGGCTGCTCTGAGCTGCAATCAGCACAATCAGCTTCTTTCTTAAACAAGTGATGGCTGTTCCAGGAAGGGACAGTGAGTGAGCAGCAAGCTCCAGTCAGGGTCCTGAGCCACCCAGTAGAACTCCTACCAGCAAACAGATTTGATGGGTGTCAGCAGGACATCACAGAGAACAGTTTGCTCACACAGATGTCCACTCACTTCAAGTAGGAAATGGGAGACAAGAGAATGAAAGGAAAAGAGAACAGTTCTCCTGTAAAAGCTTTGTTCACATCAAACGTTGCTGACAAGCCTGACCCTAACTCTTCTCCCCAAACCAGCTGTGAGTATCAGCAGTGGTGACATTGACCATATTGGTTTGATGTTCTGGTCATGCTCTGAATCTTAACAGATCTGAATCCTAAAATTCCACGTCTGTGTCTGCATCATGAGGTGTCTCAGCAGGCAGGTGCATCCTTAGTTTTAATGAAGACTCAAAAACCTAAAGATTACTTTTCTTAATATTCATTATCCTTCCAGGATGGATACTTGAAAGGCACAGGACCAGGCAGTGATTAATTATTAGGAAAATCCCACTGGGACAACACCCAAATTTAACTAATTTCATCAGTTTCCTCCTTCGAGAGTAAATCTTTTTTATGTGTTATATCAGCTAAGGGAAAATTATGGAACCAGAAGTTTCCCTACCAAAAATAATTTACCAGGTTTAAAGGACCTTTAGGATAGTAATTTTACTCATCTAATTGTATTTCTAGTCCAAAAGATTACATAAATAGGAACAACAATGAGAGTTTCATATAGACTGAAATACTGTTCACTCTTCAAAAAAAATGCAATCAATATCTCTGGGGAAGTTCAGAAAGTGAACATATAATCATAAAATACAGGAACAGAATGTGTTAGCAGGGACTGAAAAAAAACCAGAACAAATGACATGGCTTCAGCACGTAACCCAGGAAACAAAAATACCTCATTCAGCTGGCATTTTTCACAGTGATATATGTCAATACTGTTGTTCCCTTGTAGGTTAACTAAATCTATCAAAAGTGGATGCAGTCTAAGACTTGGTGAAACAGTCACTCTTTACAGCTTACTTTCTTGAAAAAGTTCCATTTCTATTACAGGAGGCCAGCAGTTAAAGAGAGTCACATATCTCTAGCTTGCTATTGTCTGCCTGCCTTTGATTTTTATAAATTTTTACCATGGTATAATCAGAGCTTTGAACACTGAAAACACACATTCCCTTTTGTTAACACTATAAAATTTGAAAACTCAGCGGTAGGAGGTTAAATCAAAAATTGCTTGCCCTTATTCTCTCATTCAGCAGAGGAAAAAGTAACAATAAAAAGCTTTTTGTTAGAGAAAGCAAGAGTTTTAGGCACCACAAACAGCACAAGGGACTGTTAAACAACGGGCTGACAATTCCTGATCCTGAAAGGGGAAAAATGGCAGAAGTCTGAAGAAAAGGGATGCAAGTTCTTCTTCTTTTCTGCTTGTGTCTTGCGTTGCAATATAGGATATGACCAAAAGTATCTAATATATCTCCATCTGTTGCAACCAGGTGGGGCAGTGATCCTGATCTCGGTGGGAGATATTCTGCTAATGGGCCATCCATTGAAACCAGGTGGGGCAGTGTTCTTTATCTTTTCACAGCCCATCCTTCCTCCAAGGAGTTAACTTGTGCGACTGATAAAATTATTTCATCCCATTGGGAGTTGCTCCAGCCGGGGCAGGGGCCAAGCCTTTCCTACCTAGATAAATACTGAGATTCTGGGACACAGAGTGAGCCCTTTTCTCCCTGGACTCCAGAGAAACCAGACTTCTCCACATCATCACTGGACCTTTGGAGGAAAACTGCACCTTTCTACAAGACCACTGCTTCAACTGAACCACATCTGTCACTGCAGGAGGATGCAGCCACCATTGAATGGCACTGCTGCCAACACCCTGACTGACTGATGGGGTGTCAGGTTGTACTCTGACTCTATCAGTGTTTAAGGTTTGTTCTTTGTAGTACTGTATTTCTATTTTAATTTTCTTAGTAAAGAGATGTTATTCCTCACTCCCATATTTTTGCCTGAGAGCCCCTTGAGTTCAAAATTATAATAATTTGAAGGGAGGGGGTTTACATTCTCCATTTCAAAGAGAGGCTCCTGCATTTCTTAGCAGACACCTGTCCTCCAAACCAGGACAGCTTGCAAAGAGAATATGGAGCATCAGCAAGCTTTGTAGCACTATTCTTATACATAAACATGAAATGCAACATCATATTTCTATAATGATAGATATAAAGCTGGACATATGGCACAAGGTAGTGACTGCACACAGGACAGGAGGGTTTGCCGAGGCACAGGGGTGACAGAGTTTGCAGCCCTGCAGGTGGAAATATCTGTGCTTGCAGGAAGATTGTTCTTGCAGTCTAACAACTCTTGATACAGTCCGTTCATGTGAGCCCATTGTACATTTATTGTGCTTCTATCCTGCACTTCTAGGAGTCCTCATGGTCTAAGTGAGACAAGGAGATTTTCAATGTTAAATAACAGGCACAATACAATGTACTCAAGAAGAACACTGTACTTAACAAATTTCCTCATTCACTTTGTACAACTCAAGGATACTCAGCTTTTTCATGGAGGGATAAACTACTTGAGTCTGCCTGAACTCTTTCCCTTTTTGATGTTGTGCCAATTCACAGTGACCCCTTTTTTTCTCCAAGAACATTAAGTGCAATCCGTGGGTCCAGCGAGCTTTGTGAAGCAGCTTTAAAAAAGAAAAAAAAAACAACCAAAAAACAGCAGAGGAAAGAGGTTGTGAAGGACAAGCAGCATTAACCTTTAGCACTGGCAGCAGCTGCAGCTGCCCAGCTCTGTGGCTCCCCCAAACCCTCTGCTGGCTCCAACACCCAGCAAGTGGCTGGTGAGACTCCAGGCAAAGAGCCACCACCAAGCTTTGTGCTGTCATGTCACAAATCCAAGGCTTGTTAGTTTAATGCTGCCTTTGGTGTGTCTCCACTCCATAACATTCACAGCATCAACTGCAGCACACACTTACCCAGGGAGAGGCCAACAGATGTGGGGAGCTGTGCTCACAGCTGGAAGTGCAAAGTGTTTGATCAGCTGCATGTAGATAATTAGTTCTATAATTTAAAAAGTTTCTGTTATTCCTTAGCATCCACGCTAAGCTGCAGCTACAGAAATGCTGTTCTAAATACCAACTGTCAAAAGAAATTTCCAGTCACCAGAACTTCATTTCTAACTCAAGGAAGAACTGAAAACAAAAGAAATTTGTGAGAATGCCCAGACAACTCACAAGTCAACCTCATATTATTTCTGTAAGTTTTAATTAAAAAAAAAAAAAAAAAAAGTGAATTCCCAATTATTATTCTAATATTCAAATAATTAGTTAAGAAGTGAAGTGCCAAGGTGATCTTCCAAAACAAAAAACTCCATCTTTCTGTTGGAAAATTATTTAGATCACAGCAGCTCTGAACTTTGATAGCAGCAAGTGTGTAAATGCCCCATTGCTTGATCATACTGGCTTTATTTTTGCATAACACAATGAATGTTAAAGATGAATTCTAGGCAGCTCTGTTCGCTGATCAGCTATGTGTGGACTACTGCTACATTCTGTTTTCCCATCTGAAATAAATGAATATCCAGAGGATAACTTGGTCACAGCTCCCTCACCCAATCTCAGAGAGAATTTTGTGTATGAGAAAAAAAGAGTATCCACTACAACTCAAACTATGGTTCCAACTTGAAAAGAACCTGTTGAACAGCAGCTTTTTCTGTGCTTTATTCCTTTTCAGACAACACTCACCTTATCCTACTGACTATTACAACAGAAATTATTTTGATTCTTCTCAGCTCCTGAGAGCCAAGTCAGAGACAAGAGGGGAATATAAGTTGCCTCCTTTGCACCAGCATGCTAAAAGCTGTTAAATAAGTTTTATTCTTGGGCATTAAAATCTGGAGGTTTTGAGGCATTGATTAGGGCCTAATTTGGGATTGAATCTTCATCTTTGTTGTCAATGTCTGACATAGAAAATATGCATTTTGACTTCCAGAGTACAGACTGGAATTTGGAAAAGGAACAGAACATATTTCTTATAATGAACTTTATAGGTTTTATAGTGGGTCCTCTAGTGACAAACACAAAACTTTATAAATATCATATTTATGGCCATTCACTGGAGCAGAACAGCAATGTTAAAAACTTACATTTCTGATATTGTACATATCTGAGCACTTCATAGCTTTGCTGTACAAAAGTCTGAAAATGTTTGAATGAGGCCTCTGGTATTTCTCTGCATTCTATTGATGAGGGCACTACTGTCTTCTTTTTCATTTCTCTGGAGCTTTTAAATTAAAATATGCATCTCTTTGGGGAATGTATGGGGAAAAAAATTATTAAAGCACTGTCCAGCACAGTGTATCTGAAATTTCGTCAACATTTTTCCCACTGTAGTAATTCTCAATACCCACAGCCTGATAAGGACTTTTGTTATGAAAATGCACCTGTGCCTGCCTTTTAAAAAGAGACAGTATTGAATTTCTTCTGAATTGCACCACTTAGTGTCCAGCAGAAAGCCTGGTGATATGAACCCACTTCTTCTGTGCATTTATGTGGAACAGAACTTTAAAGGATGTCCTATTATCAACCTCTTTGTGCAAATGAGAAATGGTGTTTTCCAAGACAACAGCAACCGAGTGTTATGGATCAGAATTGGTGCTACAGGTGGGAAATGGGCACTGAGGGCCCTGGGGTTATCTGTTACTCTCCCTCTCCATGGTTTTCTGGGTGTATCTGGCCATTTGCAAAACCATGACTGATCTCAGCCATGTAAAATTATGATCAGGTTTGCTCAAATAGAAAAAATCATCATCATAAACCATCATCACTGCTGTTCTGCCCTTCATTATTCTGACTTTACATAAAAGGCCAAAAGGGACTGTGACCTCTGCCATTCACCTCTTGGGTGTGAATGGAACTCCTTGCTAAATGAAATCAGCAGGTTTGGGGCTGATTTAAGGTGCAAACAGCAGACACCAATGTAATAGTGTTCTCCTTCAGCTTTGGAGAGAGAAGCAGCTGTAGGTATGCAAAGACCTGGAGTCTCATTTAAAAATTAACTTGGAATTTAAAGGGGAGAAAAAAAGCATGGGCTGATTTTGTCTCAGTGAGGGAAAGGATGGTCTGTGGAACATGTGATTGTGCTGCCACATAACCTGCAGGTACACTCCAGAAGCAGGGGATTAACCATGCTGTTTGTTTTGTGTTCCTTGACAGATTACCTATGATAAGGACCTTGAGGTTCAGATTTGGAAAGCTTACTGTAAAAGTTTACTTTGTATATACAGTGTCCTATGTGTATAGAGCAAAAAATACATTCAACTTCAGTACCCTTGTTTAATAATGTAGAATGTTCCTGTTTGTTTAGTATTGGTTTCTTATAATTAAGACATCAGGTGTCTTTCTTACAGAAATATAATAAATAAACTTCTGCCTTCAAACTACCCTTACACAGAGCAGTTTTTGCTGCAAGGGAGATGCATTGAAGTGGCTGCTGTGTCAGCAATGCTCCTTCATCACGCTGTGCTGTGTCACTAAAGAGAAGTATGACCACAGAGAGCTCCTTCCCATCCTTCCACAAAGCACAGTAATTTCACTACTGTAAGGTGCACCTTAAAGCCTAGAATTTTGATCAAAACCCAGAAGTGTGCCTTATAATCCGGTGCACCTTATATATGGAAAAACTTTGGGTGTTGAAGGGATCTCAAAACAATTTCTGTTTCACATTGCGAACAGCAGCAAACCTGAAGCTCGCAATCAAATGACCGCGAGCTGGCGAGAGCAGCGAGCAGCGAGAGCCACGGCAGCCAGTGCCAGGGTTGGGTGGGAGTGCTGGGGCCCGCAGCACGGAGAGGGCACCTGGGGCTGCATTTAAAGGCTGTGCCGATCCGTGAAAAATGTTTGCAAATTGAGCAGCTGCCAGTAAACCCCGCAATTGCGCGATTCCGTTACTAATTCGTTACTTTGTTGCGCGTGGATCCTTGCTGCAAAAAAAAGGACGCGCCTTATAGTCCGTTGCGCCTTATATGTGGAAAATGTTCGGAAATTTGCTGGCACACGGAAGTGTGCCTTATAATCCGATGCACCTTATAGTCGTGAAATTATTGTACTATTACTCTGTGAGGGAAAGGATATTCCAAGACAACCCAAAGAAAATTATTTTCAGAACAAATCCACTTTTTTTTTTTACTACGTAGTCAGATATATTAGCAATAGCAAATCCTTTCGTTACTACCATTCCTAAGTCGCACTCTGGCAACTCTTTATTTATAGCACTTGGCAGCAGGTAGCAGTCTTCAGCAACTGGAATGCAGTTAAATGTTCTTCTTTGCAGCTGCAAAATACATATGAAATTTTAATAAACATATCAGATGACAGAGTTTTTAAGGCTTTAACCTTGTTGCCAGCTAATAGTAGTTCTCTTACCTAATGTTCATGAGTGCTTGGAAAGACTATTGTTTTTAAATCATTAATGACACCCCAAGGCTACTGCAGCAGCCACCCTATATATTAATATAAATGTTTTAAGGAACCTAAGAACAGTCAAGCTCTCTTAAAACCAAAAGACTGACTTCATTTGAACTTAAATATATGCTTAGAGCTATGCATACATTTAAGTGTTCTGCTGAGTGGCATTTTTCTTCAAAGAACAGCACTGTTAACTTCAATAAGACAATTTATATGATCATGTTCTTGTAGTCTTAAAGTATAAATTTACAATCCATTAATAGCAAGCCCAAACCTATGAAATACCATTATAATGAACTTCTTGAATAAAGTTCACCTTTATCACTTCTAAATCTGGCAATATATCTATCTGGAAGGAATCTCGAGAACATGGGATTGCAATACTAAAGGGCACTGAGTATGGAAGTTTAGAAAACACATCCATAAATTGGTGGTTTTTTTCTCTTTTTGTTGGCCAGGGCGTTTAAAGAAAGCCTTGATGCCACTTCAAATAAGCTTTTACATCCAAACAAAAGCACTTGTGAGTAACACATCACTGTTTGCTGCAACTCATGCAATGGAAAGGAACAATCTAGAAATGCTGAAGCACTTTTTAGCCTTTTTAAAAACACAGAAAACAAGTTGTGCATCAAAGTTTCTCTGAATTATGCTTAAAAGATAATTTTATAAATATTAAATAGGCCATGCAACACCTTTTTATTGAGCAAAGACTTTCAGTTTCCCTGTGAGAACATCCGTTTATTCTCAGTCTCTGCTGCAAGATCCTTTGAAAGGGCATTTGCCAGATGTCCATTCTGGGATCAGGAATGTTGTTCCTGATCAACAGAGCAACTAAAGGAACTCTCTCCTGACCAGAGAGAGGTTTCAGGGAATCCATCATGTGCTGGGTAGGAGGCTGTGCACAGCACTGAGCCTGAAGCACTCACAGAGACCAAAATTACTGGAGCAGCCAGCCAGGGCTCCAGAGCAGGAGCTCATGAGGGAGCAGAAAGAGGAGGCAGCATCTGCTGCAGTTCACAAAGTCACTTACCTGGTTTGTATGGATGCAAAGAATCACCAAAGGCATGGTAGAAATGGAAAGGAGGCGTTTTTATTAATATTTCATCTGGTGTAGTCACCTTCAGATTTATTTATGCACCAAGTGAGCATGTCTCCCGAAATGAAACAGCAAGAAGTATGTACATGGAGCTCCGAGCTCACACATACAGTACCAAAACCTGAGGGGTACATCCAGGAGCAGGGGAGATGGAAAGGTGCAGAGAGGCTCTCATGGCTGGGCATTGTGAGCATCCCCTAGGGAAGGGGTGGTTCCCCTGCAGCACAGCTCAGAGCACATCTGAAAAACAGCACACATCCACCACTCTGGATTTTTGTTGTATAAAAAATGAAGGAAACAACAAAGTGATGCCAATGAGAAATCCACCTTTTGTCCTGGACTTTGGGCTGAAAGAAATACATCTCAGCCTTTCTGTTTATTTTCCTTAATTAGAAAAGGGAAATGAATGATTTTCCCTTTCAGTGAAAAGATTCCTCATTTTCTACTTTGTGGCTCAGCCTTCAGTAGTTCTTGGTAATATCAGTGAGATTTGGATAGACATCTGGAAGGCTCGGAGGGAACGAGGTGACTTTAGAAAACTAGAGATAGAGGGAGAGGGGACAGATGGGTGTGGGCTGTGGGCAGAACCTCTTTAAGCAGCACAGATGCTCCAGAAGAGAATGTGTGTCTTACACAGCAGTGGACAGTCAGATGAGGCATGAATGGGAAATATTTATAGAGGGAGTGGAAGGAGAAATCATGGAGATGGGCATCTGAATCTCTTAAACTCTTTCAGCAATCCCTTGCTAAATTCTGCTCTCACTGCCATGGGGTCACATCTGTAAACAGACTCACAGACCCAGCCAAACCATCTGCATGCTGCAATGGCATTGCCTGTGACTGATCGGAGCTTTTCAAAGCGACTCAGGCACTTCATTTGTTTGAAACTATAGGTATTGGCACTCTGAGAAGTTCTGCCATAGATTTTCCAGGGTGATTGGTTTTCATCTATGGTTTCACAATATTGTAACACAAACTGCTCTTATGTGTCTGGGAAAAACAGGGAGTTTTTGTTTACATCTAAATAATGGCAATACCTGTAAAATTAATTACTAAGAATTTTAACTATTAAGGTGCTAATTCTTTTATGATAATACATGACATACTGTTAAACTTGAACTCTAGTGAGATTAAAGGAGAGAAAGATGTGGTAGTTGAACAGCAAGAACATCAGCAGCTTTTCAAATACTTTTCTCCTGCTAAAAGCAATATTACTACTCATCCTCTCAAGCTTTAGGGAGTTAAAAGGCAGAAGAGAGCAGAGAATAAGTTCTTAGGTCAAAATATTTCTGAGTAGCTAAGAACAGAAAATAAGAGGAAAAGAAGTCTCTTAAGAAAAGTCAGAACAAGGAACAAAAGCCTGGTAATTCACAAACCTGCTTCTAAAAACAGGCACTGTAACATGTTCTCATTGCACTTTAGGCAGCATTCCCTACTTTTCATTGAAAAATGAGGAAAAGAATGCTTTGCTATTGCATCTATCAGCAGTGCTTGCAATATTCATCTACTTGACCTGGCGCTGGGAGAAAGAGAAATGAATTAAAGTGCTGTTTGGAAAGGAGGGGTAGGAATATCTGAGTGGGTATTGTGCTTTGCTAGAAGCAGGGAGCTGTTCATATTGCATTTTGGGTTTGTAGTTTGAAATAATTGGCAGGGTGCTCAGAGCAGGTGGATGTTTATTTCTAGCTTCTTCTATTCTGGTCTAATACATAAAGTAGGAAAAGCACTCAGCCTTTGAGTCTTCAGACTGGCTTTGGCTTTATTACTTACCTACTACCTGCAGCCCTAAATATTTGCTTAGTTTGGGTATGTAATGAGCTGCTAATTTCATTGCTGGCTGTAAGCATGACAGAAATCATTACATCATGCCTTATATGAAGAAATCTGTTTTAATTTCACCCTGCTTCAGTGACTATATTCAGGCTATTGTGTGGCATAATCATCTTTTATTACCACATGATGCACTTCAGAACTGGCAAAGAAGAAGTGCCCTTTAAATTGAAATCAAGTTCTTCTTCAGTGTTTGCAGCATCTGAAGCAAGGCTGCTTTCAGTCAGAATTTTTGTCAAGACTGCATCTCTTGCTGTGAGTATCACTCAGTTGAACAGCTCCATCCTCAGACTTCATAGAAAGGCCTGCAGGAGCATCTGGGCAGGACTCAGCACCATGTGCCTCTGAGACAAGGAGTGAAAAATGTCACAGACTGCACCCCAGACTGCTGACAGAGCAGGCAGCAGCAGGGGGAGGCAAACAGGAGCAATTCAGGAGGTGATACCATCCCCAAAGTGGTGTATCCTGAAGTTAGACAGAAACGAAAAAGCAATCAGGAAATGCGTTTGCTAACAGTATTCCAACTCCTCATGAGGAAAGGAAAAACTCTAATTTATAGCAGTGAGAGGTGTTATCCCTGTTTGGCTGGCAGAGCCATTAACAGCACTGCTTGCTAAATGGCTTATCTAAATTGCTCAAGTTTCTCTTTGAAGCTGATATGACTGGCCCCATTAAAAGGACTGCTGAACTGAGGTCCAGAGATGCAATTTCTCTAAGCTTGCAGCCCCTGATTCCTCCACAAACCAACTTGTGTAGGTGATCCTGTTGAGTCTCTACTGCAAGGTGATTGTGGTTTGGGAGCAGATTTGGGCAGACTCATCCATAGGACTGCTATGATTCCAGCACAGGTGAGTTGAAGATATCTGTGTTCATGCATCTTCTGCTGGAAGAAATGGGTTTGAAACCTGAAGGAGGCTGGAGCTGAGTTTAGTGGTGCTCCTTCTAGAGCATGAGAAGGAACAAAGCTGAGATCCCTCTCTAGGGAGCCCCACACACGGACAGTGTGACCATCAATGAGGATGGACAAGTCTGGCCTTGAGAGTGGGGCTGAACCTTGCACAGACAGCTAATAAAGGACCTCAAAAAATGTTCCCCTAGAAGGAGAAGAAAAGAGGCCTTTTAATTAGATTTGTCCTATATAAAACATTCCTGACTTTCAAGGCACAGACAGAGGAGTGACCACGGAAGCCGACATTTCCATTAGATAGAGAAATAGCGCATTATGCTGCTATGGTTTAGTCTACAGCTCCTGAATTTCCTCTCTTTAAATGGCTGTATAAATCTAGTGGCAAAAGCAGGCAGTTTGTCAATGAATGACTAACACCAGAGCAGAGCACTGTCTCACCATCCTCTGGCAGCTATTACACCTGAGCGGTATTTTCTGGGAGAAACTTGCAAATATGTGTAGGCTGGAGCTTTCAAAATAGACTAAGGGAAGCTTTGTCCTTTCATTTCTAAACTGACAAACTAACATTCAACACAACCTTTTCAAAGGTTAATCATTTTAATTTAGAAAAAATTCTCTATATTGTAACTCAATCACACAACCAAAAATTTCTCTGAATTCCTGGATACGCTATTTCTTCGTGCTCAGGGAGGACTTTTGGAAGAATTACATGAACAAACCCAGCCTAAACAGCCCATTGTTGTAGGCCACTTGCATGATCCAAAAAACTTTGTCTGAAAGAATTATGTGAACAAACCCAGCCTAAACAGCCCATTATTTTAGGCCACTTGCATGATCCAAAAAACATTGTGTGACTACCCTGAAGTAAGTTTTCTTCCCATTTTAAATGCAACAACCTAAAGTAAAAGTAAAAAATAAACACTTTAAACTTTCATTTTATATATTTCCCACCTTCACAGAGCATATGACAACCTTTCCCACCACAGGACGTCGCGATTACCTCTCTAGAACCGGACAAAAAAATGTGTCCATCTAGAAGATTAGAGAGTAAAGACAGGTTTTTAAAACTATGCATCATCCCATACACAGCTTTGGTTTTGTAAATGAACTGGAAGCCCTAAATACTTTTTCACTAACAAGGGAGGAATGCTGAGGTCCCAAATTTGATTGTTCTAAGTAGTGTTTTACTGAGATATCCAAGGCAGCCTCAGGTCAGAGGTGTGATCAACCCTTTGTCACACAGCACAGAAGAACTATTCTGTAAAGGAACTGAAGGAAATCTTTGCCCAAACTGGTTTGCACCCCATGTCCTGAGGTTTTAAAGAATTCTGACAGCAGCAGGTTGGTTCTCAGCAGCACAGACGTTCCTCTCTATATACAGAGAGCTGACTTCCTGCTGCATTGTTAAAGATAAATTACAATACAGCAGTTATTACCAGGGAGACTGTGCATTGAATACAGCCCTTTATACAGACCTAGCACTTTAGCAGAAGAAAAGATATTTGGAAACAACATCAGCTTAATTTCCCTTTCTTCTCCACGTAAAAAAAAAAAGCTATAAAATGTTAGATCTTTCCTGTAATTTGCTTAATTGATTAACTTGATGGATGTAGATGACTGAACAAAGGGTAAGGCAATGAAAAACAGGCCAGTATCTCAATTTGTTAACATAGTTCGATTTTGTGTAAATATTTTGCTCCAAATTTATTCAGATTCTTACACTGGAGAGTATCTATCAAAAGCAAACAATTTTTACTAGCAAAACACTTGTCACCAGAAATTTCACTCTCCAAAGGTAAAGAGGAACTGATTTAACCAGCTACATATGGGAGGAATCAAAGTGCTGTCATAAGAAATAGGGTGACTGCAAAATGAGCAATGTGATGGAGAGTGCTGCTCCTCCTGCTCCAGAAGCTGAGAAGCCACTGCTCTCAGTTTGGAGCGCATTTTCAGCATGTCAAATGGAAAATTAATGATCTGTTTGTTGAGCTGACCCTTGGTGGATGCATTTTACTGAAGTGCGATTCACTTTGTAAAACAGTTGTTCTTTCGGTAATTGTGCTGTGCTTCATTTAGGAAACATTCAGAGCAGAGTGAATTGTGCCTACAGTGATAACAGGCATTTGGCTTTCAGATTTTGATTGTGCCATTAAAAAACAGGGAAAGATTGTCACTCAGAAAGAAGATCTTGATAAATAATATGCTGGAAGCAGAGTGGGAAAAAGGACAACCACACCAATTGCCTTAATTATTGACTGAAGAAAAACACTTTTGTCCCAGGAATATCAGAACAGAAGGAGGATGGCTCTGAAGTAAATGTATGCTCTTTCCTGTTCATTGTGGCATTGCTTTAATTTCACAACTCAGTAGCCCAGAGCTCACCAGAGTTCCTAAAGAATGGAATAATTGATCCATAATTAATGGATACACAAAGCAGGAAAACAGGAGCAGGATATTGATTAATACAAGAGTCAACTACGGGGAATGAGGCCATGCACCTGTCCAGCTTTTGGAAATTGTTTTATTTAATTTTATTGGATCTATGTGGCCATATGCAGAAAGAACTTTAAAAAGCACAAGGCATTTGGAAAAATGCTGTGTACCTATGCCAAATTATTTTCTGGGAAGAATAATCTTAGAAATTCAGTAAAGGCACACTGAGTTGTGTGCAGGATGATTCAAATTCACTTCCTAGCCACAGTGATCATGAGCTTTTCTTTTACAGATGGAATGAACTTGTGGTGCTCTCACATTGAATCACACACAAGGAATCTAAAATTTCATATGAAAAAATAAAATTTCAGCACTGAGGCTCCACCCTGCCCTTATCTTTCCCCCAAACTTCAATCCACACTGTGAAAGAAAGCAGTCAATTTGTTACCTGCCCTCTGGACATGTGGTAATACTACAAATTTACCTCTCCTTGCTTCCTGGGCCTGTGGAGGAGATAACTCCTTGCTTCCAACCACAGCACTGTGGCAAGAGAGATCCATCCAAAGGCTTCCCATATTCTGGATTTTCCCTGTGCCATCCCCGTGCCAGCGTTGTGCACCCACATGCATCTGTGCTCCCTGAGCATGGGCTTGTGCTCTGCAATTAGCTCAAGTCTGAGCACTCAGGTTACCATAACACCCAGCTCTCAGATATGAACAGATGGCATTTATAAATGCACGGAAACTGGAAGGTGATCCTCTACAGCAAGTTTATTTCTGTAAGCCTCTCAGAGTCATATGGAAATTATAGAGAATATTAATCCATTGATCTGCTGAGCAAGAGGAGCAGCAAACTGCTTGTTGATACCTTTGGTTCTTACTGGGATTTTTAGCAAATGGCAACCGATATAGTTTGGCAACTGAGCCTAAACTCCTTGTTTTAGAACACTGGCTCTGACCTGATGACTGTAATTCAGTCTCAGGCTTGTCTTATCTTGTATTTCTCTGAGCACTATGAAGAAGAGGAATCCCAGAGAGCTGCATGGGCATCTTCCCACCTTGCAAGGCACCAAACACCTCCTGCATAATTGCTGCATACTTTGGATGTCAGCAGCAATGTGCAACTGGAGAACAAAAATGAACTAAGAGGCAAAGATTCATAGAATAGAGTTATAGAATGCATGATTCTAGACTGAAAACGGAGAACAGACTGAAAACAAGGGTCCTGTCCAGCTCTAAGCACTTCCAGTCTCTGAAAGCCTCAAGCTGACAGCAGTTTGGATTCTAAAATAAAGACTCCATTTTCCCATATAAAGCAGATGGAACTAAATGACAGAACGTGGATAAATATAGAAGACTAAAAAATATAATATCTATTTGAAGCAAATAAATCAGTAGGCTTGTAAGCAAAAGCACCCAGAAGGAGCTGACCAGCAGCAGCCAAGCTCTCCCTGTGTTCGTGCTGCCTCCTCAGAGAAACGTGCAAGGTGACAGGCATTTGCCAAGAACCTGCACGAGGAAAAACTCCTGAGATACCTGGACTGTGGTTAGGAGTGACAGGATCACATGTATGAACATCAGAGAACTGCAGCCAGGCAGCAATTCTGATCACTGACTTCTGATAAATCTCACGTGTGTGCAACGTGAGAGATGTTTTGAAATGAGTCTGAAATTCTATACCAAATTTCAGCTCCAGGATCTTTGAAAACTGCTGGGTTAAGGTTGGATTTTGTTACTTCATGCTTTTTTGTTGATGCTAAAATTCACCAGTAGGTAGAATCTAAATGCAGTTGAACATCAGAATGAATCTGCCTTATTTAAAAGAATGTGCCAGAACTCGTTTGTTCAACTGAAGCATAAAGATTCCAAATAATTAACATAAACACAAGTATCATCTACCTTATGGAGATGGATTCCTGTCAGGTGGGTGTTCACTGTTTCAGTGTGCATAGCCAGATGCTCTAGTCATTCTTTTAAAGGACCTAGAACATTTATAATGATTAATCACATTTCTGAAGCAGTAATGTATGCTACCATCTGTTTAATTAAATCTCATCCTTCCAGACATACGCCAGTCAGCTCATAGGGGTCAAACACTATTTCCCCCCTTTTTACATAAGGGAGCAATTGGTTTACACCATTATGCTTTTTATGCAGTCCTTCTGGTTTTAGGTACCAAGCACTACTCAAGAGATGACTGACAGCATGACAGAAGACAAAACTATGTTAAGAGGAAAGGATCTGACCTCTGATCTTGCTTTCTCTATAATTACTCTGTGTTTTTTTAGCACCTGTTACTTTGCACCTGAGACAGCTGTGAGTATCTTATGCTAAAGTGAGTTAAGAGAACAAACTCAACAGGTCATGAAGAAACTAAACTCCTCTAGAAATGTTTCCTTGCTTCTTCACATGCTTGAGTTCACATGCCCAGAGACTTGTTTAAGTCAGTGTAAAAACGGATTTTGACAGGACTGCATGTATCATCCGATCCTGTCCATTGCATGAGATTTGTCACTATGATTTTTGGGTTGTTTTATACATGCCTAAAGCCATTTTCACCCATTTTCTTGTACTGATTAAGGTCTTGGTTGAAACTGCTCAAAAATCAGCAGCCTTAGGGATTTTGAAGATTATTATCTCTTACTTTCATCTTGTAGCGGTACTAAAGTATCAGAGTTTGAAATATTGCATTTAATGTAAACTGCTGAAGCATGCTTTAGATTTCAGCTTGAACTTTACATACCACAACTCACACAGATTTGCACCATATTAGCACTGTTAGTGTTGTTTTTCCCCTTTGTTTATTTGTTTTAATAAAGGAATTGCTGAACTGACAAAATCTTCCATGATGCAGTATCTCAGGAGAGCTTCAAACTTACAAACTGTTTGAATCCCACCTGCTGCCTTTTACCCTCTTGCTCAGCTAGAAAAAATGAATATTTCTGTTGCACTGATTCTTCTTCAAAGTGAGACAAATTGTTCTAAAACATAACTATTTCTTCAAATAATGTCTGATACGGAAGTGTCAGGTTCCTTACACTGAATAGCTGCTGAGACAGCTGTAGCCACAGCTGAGGAACTATTTAAATATATCAGGGTACATCCATTCAGAAAACACTCCCAGAAACTGGCCTGGCTGCCAGAAGGAAAATTACTGCATTTATGACTTGATGGCTGGGTTATGCTAGAGTGAGATTAAGCAGATTTATTACCTAGCTAATTTAGTAAAATCTTTATCTATTCAGCTTGGCCATTTTGGTAAATCAAATTTAAGCCTTAAATTCCAATTGTTTCTTGCAGGAAAATGACAGCCTATGACAGCCTTTAGTGAGGTGACTACTGGCAAATATTTTGTTTGTCTTAATTAAATATGAGCCTATTATTGTCCTTATGTCTTTTTCATCTCTTTTTGATTATGTCAGTATTTAGTATTTAGGTCTAATTCTTCTAACCAATAATGGCCAGAGTGGAACACTTAAGGGGAAGAGTGTTGCCATAATCTGAACACTGATTTTCTGGCGGGCTCTCATCATTAGGTACTCAGTACAGGCACTGTTTATAACTTCTGCAACATTAATCTTGAGAAATATTCCTTTTGCACATGGAAGGGAACTATTATGTAAATCTCTTTAAAAGTATTTCTACAAGTCACCCTAAGTGAGATGTTCATCTACCTAAAAATATCTGCAAGGCTGAGCAGCTCCTCAATCAGACCTTCACTCCCTGTTTTGATGTCTGGAGATGCTTCTGAACCTGCAGTAGTTGCAGCAGCTCCATGCTGGGAGGAGAATGTATTTAAAACCACAGTGTTTGGGGCAGAATAAGAAAGGTTCTATTGAAGCTTTGAAGACAGAAGTTGTTGAGAACTTCACAAGAAACACAGAGCTGACAGCATTCTTTGTTGATGCAAGTAGCACCATTATCACAGCTTCATTCTTTTCTGTTATCTGATATTTAACATTGTGACAAACTCTGGAGCTTTGTCAAGGGAAGGCATTCAGCTGGGAGAGCTGGGGCTGTTCAGCTTGGGGAAGAGAAGTCTCTGGGGAGATGTTCCAGAAGGCTCTGGGGAGATGCTCCACCAGCCCTCCAGCAGCTAAAGGGGCTCTGAGAGAGCTGGAGGGGGACTTTTGACAAAAGCATGTAATGACAGGCTTTACAGAAGTTTAGATGGGATATTGGGCAGGAATTGTTCCCTGTGAGGGTGCTGAGCCCTGGCATAGGGTGCACAGAGCAGCTGTGGCTGCCCCTGGATCCCTGACAGTGTCCAAGACCAGGCTGGACTGGATTTGGAGCAGCCTGGGTCAGTGGAAGGTGTCCCTGCCATGGCAGGAGTGGGATGGGATGGGATGGGATGGGATGGGATGGGATGGGATGGGATGGGATGGGATGGGATGGGATGGGATGGGATGGGATGGGATGGGATGGGATGGGATGGGATGGGCTTTAATGTCCTTTCCAACACAAACCATTCTGGGATTCAGTAATTCTAATTTGTGCTGTCAAAGAGGATTCTTCATGGCAGAAGAAATCTCATGTGCTTTGGACACAGAATGAATCAAAGGGTTTAGAAACTCTAGGATTGCACAGACTGATGGATTTGAACACCAGAAGAGGATCCTGTCAACATGTAGTCAGGTTTGATCCCCCTTTTAGGCTCCAGTTTGGTTTGAATGCTTCCAAAGGGGACATCAGTCCTGTTGGATATTTTTACAGAATCAAGCAGCTTGCAAATAGATGTCATAAACATTGCTTCATGTGCAATCTGTTTGGCAAATATCCCTTTACATAAAGGGATCTCTTTAAATAGTTCTCATTATAAATATTGTAAGAATAGAAACAGTTACTGCACATAAAAAGTCCATGATTGATTTTTCAAAGGGGTCACTAACCCAAAAGACACAAGATAAAACAAGTATTCACAGTGAATTGTTTAGTCATAAAATTTGGGCTTGAAAACTGCATGTGCCAAGGTGTAAGACCTTACACCTGGTATAATCCTGTCTTTGGCAGACTGTCTCAGACAAGGATAAAATAGAAGCATCCTGCCCACTAAAACATCAAGGTTGAGGATTGCTACAGCTGAACATAACATGATCAGCTAAGGCAATGTGTGTTCTGAACTGAAGGGTTTTATTAAAGAGGCCCAAAATAAGCAGGTAATTTATAGAGCTAATTTCAGAAACATTGCAAACTGAAGTCAGAAGAAAATCTGCCTTCAACTTCCCTGGAAAATTTCACCTCAAATATCCAATCAGTCTCAAGGTTCTCACTTATAACTCCTATAGTTGGGCATTCTGACTACAAACAATAACTAGCACAGACATATATTAAATGAAAACAAATAGATTTATCATAAAGTGAAATTTTGGAACATTACATGGCTTTAATGTCTCTGACACATCTGAGCTATTTCTTCTTGAACAGATGGTGACATTACAGTCACCACAAACACTGAAGAAAAATTGCAAGAAAATACAGTTTTACACACAAAATTTAGAGTTTGTGTGATGAAAAACATTGTTAGTGCGGTCTAACACTCTATTTTGAAGCCTGTTCATAATTAAAACCTAAATCACAAGCAGAGTACACAGCTTCAAAGTCTAATAATCCATGCAGCAATGAGCTATTGGAAGCAGGTGAAAGTAAAAAAAAATCTCTTAAAAGTTTTTATTTATCTTCTTCATTGGTTTTCTAACATTTAGTGGCTTTTAGAGTTCTACAAAGGGGAGATTAAAAATGCATCTGTATGAGACTAGAGCCAGGTCATCTGATTGTACAGAAATTTCTGCCAGAACAGGATCTGGAGTAAGAAAACTTCTCCATGTAGAACCACAGAGATAAAATCCTTTGGAAGAAGGAGAACTGATCTCAACTCACGACCTAGAAAAGATCCCTTGTGGATTACACGTTTGGATGTTTGTATAATGGATGTTCAGGCTCCTAAACCATCAATGTAAACCTTGGGACTGTGCCCCACACAGCAGGATGGGCTCTGTCTTAGCAAGAGGCCACTGCCCCCACCTGTCACCTGCCACATGGATGGATGGGAGATGTCACCATGGTGGGGATGACTGGATGGCCATTAGACTCACTGGTTTTCTGTTTGGTCTGGAACAAAATCTGAGGTTGGTTCACTTCATGCACTGACTTAGAAAATGAATGAGTTTAGCAGTGTTTCATAAAATGTTCTGCTATCCCTGCAAAGAGAAGGAAAACATGTCAGTCAGGAGCAGGTAAAGAGCTGGAAGCTCTAGGTGCACTTGCAAGCCAAAGTTAATCCCTCAGATGAGTGTTGAAGCCTTTACTGACTGTTTTGGACTTGTCCATACACAAACCTGTGTCTTCCTAGGTTGTCCCATCCATTGAAAAAAGACCCAAGATTGGCAGCTACAGCTTAGCTGAGCTCTGAAGCTGAACAGATATTTGCTCTTGGTTTTCCCTACAGATATTCCAATTGGATTTAGCTGTCAGAGTTGATATTACTGTCCCCAGCCATGCCTTGAGTGGGCACGTGGACTTGGTGATCTCTTACAGCTCAGATACAGCCACTCATGGGCTCACTTCCAAACATTCTGCAGCTATTAGGTTTGAATCCTCTGTGGCACAGGTCAAAGGAAAAGATTTAACACAGAAAATCTGCTGTTAGACCAAATAGCAATCCTGCTCTGCACCCCATCAAGGCTGAAATTCATGTGGCTAAAATAATTGCAGTATCCTTAAGATCAAGTACCATTCAATAGAGATCATCATAACGGGAAATGCATAATAGGGAAGTAATAGGGAATGCAAGTAAATGACATAAAATGCCTCTGGGCTGAAAAGTACTAAGAGAAAAACTGAGGTAGACCATTACAGCATCAGATTAAAATACACAGATGATCAGGTGATTGCTAGAAAAGGAAGTGCTGGGTAAGAAAAAGCCCCATTTGTAACTGTTGGACAGCTGAAGCAGTGCTTTCATCCCACAATAACATGTTAAAACAATTGCTTGAAGAATTCTCTGCAGCTGGAAGGATTATCTGACTCTCACACAATTTCTGCTACTCAGGTTCATTTCTGAGAGATGCGGTTCATAAACTTAAAGTGATTGGTAGTATTTTTGGTATTGCTTTAATATAAAATTCACTGCTAACGTGATTACATCCTGATCATCTGCTCCAGGAAAGTCTGAGCTACTCAACAAAAGTGCGGTGTGCTTCTGGCTGGAGGCTCCAAGGGAGGTTGTTGTAGCTGTTGGACCTGGAGGGAATTAGATGCATTTACCAGCTTTGGAAAGCTTCCAGCCTTTATCACCAAAGGCTGTTGGAAACACTCCTAAGAGCATCTGGAACTTATAGCAATATTTTCCAAAGGTTTGTTGTAGTTCATGCTTCCTGGGCAATTTCCAAAGAACCTGGGCAATTTTACAGCTATTAGAAAGCGATGCAAAAGCCAGTGGCTGAAATTCATTTCCATTAAATTGCAGGATTAAAATTCTCACTAAAGAGTCAAAGGAGGATGAACTTGGCATGCAATAAAATTGAGAGGTTCACCTGTGAGCTGTTGGGCTGTGCTTCAAACAAAGCCAGCTCTGTTGGAGTAAGGTGGCATCATCAGTAGTAGACTCCAGTGGCACTCACCTGCCTCCTCAGCTCTCCTTCTGCCATGGCATTTTGCGGGTGTTTCACATTCTACTCATAGCAAATAACAGGAGAAAATCCTATTTAATAACACTTTTTAAGAACTTGTATGCAATATCTTGGAATCAATAGAACGGCAGTGGCTTGCCAGCCCTCGGGACATACTCTGAAGCTATTATCACAAACTGTGGGGTTTTATTTCAGTTCCACTTGGCCTGATAGCAATCATTCCTATTTCATGTTATAAAATACACTATTTATGTGTGATATTTAAGTCAGGGATGATTTAGATGGACAGGGGAGCAGGATAAAGTGATATAAATAACATGCTAGCTCACCTAACAAAAAAACTAGCCAGCAACCTCTGCTTAATATGGGGTTTCAAAGGAGAAGAGTTTCAAGAGTAAATGGGGAAAAAATCTTCAGGTTTTGAGATTTGTATTACCAAATACCCTGGATGTTTAGTGATGGAAACTGAGATGAAGCACAACACTATCCTTAGAATCAGTTTTTCAAATACCCACAGGTTTTGAGGCTATATCCCTGAGTAATTTAAATCTGATATAATCCAGTAGCAGGGTATAATCTATATCTTAGTATCTACACAATACCCATCCATAGCTAAGCTGAAAAGAATTGATGCAAAGTGCTGCTCTAAATAATTATCCTCCTGGCTTCACCTGTAGGTAAGAGTTTTGCAAAGGTTAATCAGATGGGTGGATACAAACAGTTACCCACAAAGCAACCAGAAATTTTTGAAAATATAAAAATGAAGTGCCAGGAGACACCTAAGATAGATACATGTTTCCTCCCTTAAATCTGTGGTTCTGATATTTCCCTGTGTGGGCAAGACTGAGAATTTCTGGCTTGGCCCAACTGAAGCATCTCTACTTGGGATTAAAATCCTCCTCTAAATTAGCATATTTCACTCATACTGCCCCTTTCTCCTTGAAAAGGAGAGCTTAGATCCAAAAGAAATACTACCCTCTTCCTATACTTGGCAAAGCGGGCTCTGCTCCTCTGCAGACTGCAGGGACTGCTTTATTTCATCTCTTACTTACCTAGAAGGGGCTAAACAAGCAGATAAGGTCTTAGAAGCATGATTAATTTACAGGAGCCTTCCAAGTAGAATATAAACTGTGATCCAGAAAGATAAGCATGAATCTTGATTTGTTTTTCATACAAGAATGACTGAGGCAGTAGGAACAGTGATTATTTGCGTTATTATATCTATATCACTCTTCCCAAGTAGAAAGGTCACAACACTGAACTTCTACATTCTACAGTGTTCACTTTTCTGTGGGACCAGATGATTTTAGACCATGCAAGTTCCTTTGTGCAGAGAGACTGGGAGGTGACATGTTTGCATCTCAGCTGCCTGGTATCTGTTCAAATTCAGCTCACAGATGTTCTCCCTTTCTGTATTCAGTCCCAACACCCCAACCTGTCATAGCCTTGTCTTCCATTTTTCTTCACTGTCCCTGTGAGCTACAGTTGACAACTTGCTTATTCAAGCTTTGAGTAATATAGAAAAGCAATAAATTCACTTGAAATTGTATCTTTTTTTTTTTTTCCCTGTCTGGCTCAAATATCTGGGTGGCAGATCTGCAAAAAGTCTGCTTAACAATTCCCCTCCTTACTTTCCATTTCCAGAAAGATTTTAGAAATGTTGTACCAAAGCATCCAATTTCTACTCTGTCTTACCTGCCACATCTGCACTCCACAGAAAGCACTGAAGGTGTTTGCTGCTGTAGATCTTCACTTTACCTTTCAGAGGCATCTTTCTGTTAGATCTCTGATAGCTGTCAGAATGCATTGCTTCCCTGCCTGACATTTGCATGGGTCTTCCATCAAATATTGCCATCCACAGCAATCCACCTGTCCAGATAAGTGAAAATCTCCTTTTCTCAGCTCTTTTCCTGTAAACATTACTCTTCCATCTTTCTAAATTCCTCCTACCTTCATCAGCTTTGATTTGGAGCTTCACACACACAGACTGTACAAAAATGCTGCAGGAACAACTGAAGAAATTGAGGTGTCTCTCAAAACAATCACTCAGAGCTGGACTGGGAAATGTAATGTCTAATTTATCATTGCTGGTTTATGCATCACTGGTAATGACAGCAGGGGATGTGCCTCTTCAAGAAGAAGGAAATGCCAAGTTTTTGAATGCAGGATTGTCCCAGAAATGCCATCACATATGTTTCACAAGTAATACAAAACTGCAGCAACTGGTGAACTTGCAAAAACATTCACTAGTTTTCTTTTTATGGATTGCAACATTTTAACACTCATAACTTCAACAGAAAGCACTGAATCAGGCTCTACTCTATCAAGAGAACTGAATGCTCTCTATGAGCTTGGATAACAAATACAGTGATGTGCTATCAGTATAAATTGATAAACTGTAGCTGATATGCCTAATTCCCATTTAGCTGGGAAATTTTGTCTTGTAGTTATAAATATCCAGTAACATTAAGGACTTTAGGGATATTCCAGCTTCAACTCTATGTGAGCTAAACTATTTTAGGATATCAGTTCTTATGTCAAGTTTCACAAGGAAGGAGAATTTAAGAATTCAGATATTTGTTCAAATCCAGAGTCTTCACTTGCCTGGAAGAAAAATTATTGCTAAGTCCAAACTTTATAAGCCACTCTCAACCAGACTAAACAGACACAGGAAAACATTCAACCAAATAAATCGGAGTAGATGATCCTTGTCTGACAACTCATTCTTCTGGTAAGAGGGAGGAGAAACAACCCTGAAGGAAAGTGGTAAATGTATGCCAAGAAATATCTGGGCAGGAAAAAGCCACACCAGGAGAATTTCTGTCCCCTCTGTCCAAAGAGGGCACGGGAAGGTAAATTGAAGTGAGGGCACAGAGATGAGCGTGTGCAGGGCGACAGCAATGAACACACACCTGCCTTCCTCACCTCAACCTGCACAGGGCACTGCTCCTGAAAGGAAGGAATTTCAGCAGGAATTTTAAACTGTTTCCTCTAACAAATGGCAAGCTGTCTCAGGGAAAGACATCTGTGGCTTGCTCCTGGTGAAATTCCACTGTGCTCACATAGAAAAATTGTCTTTGCTCGCAATTGCTTGCACAATAAATTCATGGATCCTTTGCAAACATCTCAAGATTTGCAGGAAACTACTAATGAAAGAAAGAGTGGGTCATTTCACTTAGTTTAAATCCAGTGAGAGAGAGTGATGTTTGAAACCAGCAGAAAGAAATTGAGTATTAAATAAACAAAAGGAAAATTTTTGCAAACAGCTTAAGTCTGAAAATAGCCAAAGAGCATAGATCACAGTAAACTAAATATGAGCTATAAATACGTAACATAAATACATAAATACAAGCATATTTGATTTTGAGATTTTCAGATACAAGTCCTGAACTTCCCCTCCTCGGTCTACTGCAGTTTGTTTGTTTTGCATAACAAAATTATTTTGGTTTGTCCATTAAAACATTCTGCAATTTCTTTCCTCCAGAAACCCCACTTTTAAGTGCAGTGACATTAGCTCTGGGAAGACACATGGCTTATTTCAGCTGAGAACTGCTCTGATCTACAAGAACTAATTAGAGCATTTTCTCAAGCTCATCCCTTTCTTCTCATTACTGGTGACCAAAGACAACTGCTGAGACATGATTATTACAGAACTGTCTGCTAGTGCATGCATTATCTTTACAGAAATAAATCAGCAAATACTACCAGAATACGGGGTGAGGAATGCTTAGGAAAACAGCCTGTGGCAGAAAGCAGCACCCACAAGAGTCACCCTAAGGCCAACCAAATGATCTCCGCCACAAACAGCTTCAGCAAGAAATGCTCTTGGGGAAAAGGAACATTGAACAAATTGAGCCTGTGCAGGGTGATATGAGTTTATTCATAAAATGATCAGAGAGTTGGAATATATTTCTTACAAAGAAAGGCTGAGACTGTTGGGGGTGTTTAATACTCCTGGGAGGTCTTATTGAAGCCTATCCATGCTTAAAGAGAGCTTATATGAAAGATTGGGGCATGCTTTTAATGAAGTTTGTAGCAATAGGACAAGGGGGTATGAGTTTAGGGTAGATTCAGATTAGAAATAAAGACAGACACTTTTTGCAGTGAGGGTGGTGAAATGCTGGCATGGGTGTGGTGGGAATTTTAGGTCAAGTTGGATGGGGCTCTGAGAAACATGAGATAGTTGAAAACACCTCTGCTCATTGCAGGGGTTTGGAGTAGATGGCCTCTAAATGTCCCTTCCAACTCAAACTGTTCTGTGACTCTCTGATTTCTCATTGTGGTCTGCAGGTTGTTAAACAGATGGATATTTCAACCAATGGTTTGAGGCTTGTCATATCTCCTGGAAGGATGAACAGCTTCATCCAGAGAGTTCTTGAGGTCTATAAATTAGTCTTATTTACAAATTAGTTTATATGTTTGGGGGCATTTCTTAGCACCATACTCTACAAGTGATTATATTTCACCTCAAAGTGACAGTCTGCTTCATCCGCCAGTCCTTAATTGCTGTGCAAAAATGAGCAGTAATTACATAAAAAGCAAGGGAAAAGGCAGGAATAAGCTGTTCAACCATTCTAAATGTGGATCTGTGCTAAAGGTATAGCATTTCTGCATTTGTGGTGCTTTTCCACATTCCTGCATGGTTTACCTTTTATTATTATCTGGCTATATAAACTTCAAAAAACCTGAACTAAGTTGTCATTGAATCATCCTGTGACTGGGCTGAATGTCCCATGGAGTCAGCTGATATGTCAGCACATCACAAAAGGCACAAGAAGATGAATGTGAGGGAAGTGCTGGGAGCTATTCACAATATTGGCACCATCATGCCCCTAAGAAGTGCAAAGGTGGCTCTGGCTGCTCTGACAGCCTTGCCTGACTTCGTGCTGCACACAAAGAATGGGTTGTCTTGGCTGAAGGGTGTTAATAAGACATGCCAGATCTTAACAGACCCAGTCAATATGACAAATCCTGTATTCTGAAAGAAATGGTCAGGGCAGAATTTAGCTTCAAAGAGCAACCCCAACACCAGAACAGACTCAAGTAATTTTAAAATCTACTCTGCTGCACAAGCACACTCTACAAAGAGTATTTTAACTTCCCCAGTCCTTCAAAATCCCTTTTTTTTTTCCTACTTCAGTGCAGTGGGACTTGAAAAGCATAAGTTTTTAAAAGTGACAGATTTAAATCCATACCAAAATAACAACAGGAAAACAGGAAAACATCACACTGGTTTTATGAGGGAGAAAAATCAGATGGCATTTTTACATGCAAATGATGAATATCTCAGGGAAAGAATTCAATATGATAAATGTTATGTTTCTTCTCTGCTATTAAACGAGCTTCTGTGATGCATTTGTCTATCCCAGTCTTATAATTCCATAGGAAATAGCACAAGTTTATCATGCAAATTTGCAGCATCTGTAAAGGATACAGAGCACAAGGTCGTGACTGGTTGACCCATCAATCCAACAAAACTGATGGATTTTTTTCACTGCCAAGGAAAGAAACTGAAAAGAAGAAAGACCCTTCTATGTGTTTCTGTGGATTTTGTTTGGTTTTAGGGTATTTTTCTTCATTTTTAACATGTAGTTACTGCTGTCACTATGTTTTGTTTTTCAGGAAGAACAGAGTCTATCACAGTAATGCACTGAGTCCTCAACATGGCATTAATTTCCCACAGTGCCACCAGCCAAGGTTACACAAAAAAAGTTGAAGTTAGTCTCATTGTGTCTTTCAGGCCAGAAATAAAATTAACATAACTCAGGAACTGCCCC
The DNA here is from genome assembly GCA_009812075.1 of Sialia sialis. Lineage (NCBI taxonomy): Eukaryota > Metazoa > Chordata > Aves > Passeriformes > Turdidae > Sialia > Sialia sialis. The sequence goes on along the minus strand of VRYO01000638.1, from coordinate 15,337,059 downwards.
CTGAAGAGTTCATTTTCTCTCATCAGTAGATATGTGCCAGCAGGGAGAACTATTTTCAGCAATGTGAGCAGTTTTCACCATCCCTTCACCAGGGGTTTCTACACCAGGACTGTAGCACAGGGATCTTCCTAACTGCACCTGGTGACCTGCCCTTGATCTTATTTAAAATATCAAATAATGAGGAAAAACAAACGATTTTGTCACTTTCACAGGCAGCTGATTACAGTCATTTCATGACTATAAGG
>VRYO01000638.1:15320491-15335814 GCA_009812075.1 Sialia sialis | reverse complement strand
AGCCAGCATTCAAAGTCACCATCTTGCAGTCCCCAAATACACCGAATTTTCCCAGCAGCCAGTGAAGACTTTGCCAGGAAAGGCTGTAACAGCAAACCAAACACACTGAACTTTACTGTCATAAGGAAAGACCAAGTGAAAATGAAATGAGTTAATCATAAATATTCTGCTTGAAAAGACACTAAAACTTTAGGATGGTGCTAGAAACAAAGATTTCTAATGGAGAAATGTTCCAGTTGCTGTGTGTCCATGTTGAAGAGAAAGAAAACTTTTCTCACCACTGGAGAAGGCTCCTTGATTAGGGAAAAAAAAAGGAAGAAACAAATAATGATAGCCAATTTCCAGTGCTTTTAGGCTATTTCATATCAAACAGTGTGATGAATGTAGCAATATCACTTTTGGCTATAGCACAAAAAATATTATCCTCTATAGACGCAGCAGCATAAAACAAAAATGCTTTTATTACCACTAGCAATGATGTGACATGCCTGATAAATGCCACTTTAAGACTCCTTTGGGTCCCAGCATCCCTTCACACTTATTATCAAGTTACTAATAGATTCTGTAGGTTTGACTGGCCATCATTTAGGAGTGTCATTTACTCTAAAATGACAGAAAAGTAAAATGTTCTAAAATGCTCAATTTTTCTCTTTTCCCTGACTGAGTGACTAATGAGTAAGAATAATAACTTTTATTCATGTTGTCTAGGTGATAAAATGGCCATTGTAGAATGATGAATATCAAGCAAAGATGTTTTCATTTAACACAGGCAGGGAAAAAAAAAAACATGAACCTTTAAGTCTTAAAAATATGAAAGAGAGCAGACAGCTATTTAAGTATTCACATCTCCTCTATGGCAACTGAGTCTGTTTCCCTTTGTTATTAGTTTTCCTCTGGATGCAGAGAAGCATTGAAAACAACAGGGTCAGACATGTTACAGATTAAATTCTTCCTTGCAGGATAATTCCGTCCAGAGGCCCCCACTGAGATTAACAACCTTTTTTTTGGGGCAATGTACAGACATACCATAAAGGTTATTTTTGCAGCAAAGTGTAGAAGTTATGTAAACTAGACAGGCAGAAGACCAGAGAGATGGAAAAAAAAAAAAACAAACGGAAAATGGTTGTGTAGTAGATTCCTGGCAGAACTCACAGGGTATTATATTTAGATTAAAGATGATACTTTGGTTGCAGACACTTCAGAAAGGCCTTTGCAAATCATAACCACAACACCCAGCAGAAGATAATTTTCACTAGAGAACCATCGGGAAAAAAAGAATATAAACCACATCTTTCTGCAAATTTAATTAATTGGAGCTCAGTCTCTAATTCTCTAAAATTACTTTAAAAACCCAGCATAAATTCTTGTCTATATGGAAGGATCCTATGCCACCATGCCAAAGACACAGTAAGTAATTTATATTAACCAACTCAAAGTAAATGTTCATCTGACCCTCTTCTCATCATGCCTCAGTCCTTGTAGTTCCAAACCAACCACCCCACTTCTATTCAACCCAATTGTGTGTTGGCAAAGTATAGGGGTTTTCAAGTTTGTCTTTTTATTTTAATTATCTTTCCTTAGGATAGCTTTGCCAGTTCAGTGAGTTTATGTGTGGATGAAGGTACAAACTGATGCTGTGTCTGTATGAACGTGTCAGCAAGTACTCATACTGGAACATTATTTAAAGTAAATGGTTAATTAAGATCAGACATGGCACCATTTCCAATAAGTTCAGGGGTGATACTACTGATTTGCACAAATTAAGTTCTGATTCACTTTCATTGACTCCAGTATCAGTTTTCATCTGGATGAGACCCCCATCCCCAATCTTTAGCTTTTCAGTTCTTCAGGGTGATTGAAATGCCACTGGAGAGCCAGTCCTGCCAAAAAGGGATTAAGTGAGCCAGTTCTGAGCTAGTGTCTTTAGCTGTTCTCCTTGAGATGAAGAAATTCCATCATGAAAAGGGCCTGAAGGACAAAGGGTTTTATGGTGAAGGGGATGAACAGCCAGCACCCCAACTGACTCAACAGGCAGAGCAAACTAAAGACTGTGAGAGATTAAAGCACCCACTGTCATGGCCTCAGAAAAGGAAGTCTGCAGTTCCTTCAGGAACAGTGCCACAGCTCTGATGCACTGTGAGAGGCTCAGGGTGTCACTGCCACTGTGCAGTGTTCATTAGACAGACCTGGGAGCACAGCTCTGCTCACACAGTGGTCAGTTCTGATCATAACAACTCCCTTGGCAAAGAGCAAAAAAAAACCCAACTGTATGATCAGAAAGATCACAGAATGCTGCTGTGGCTGTATTGCAGGCTGTGTAATGTAAACTCCATCAAATAAACACTCCCAGATATTTTCCTACTCTCCCATTACTGCACTCGAAATGCTCAATAATGTTCAACAAATGTACGAAAACAGCATATGTCAATCCGGCATTTTCTTCAAACTGTTCTATTTTCAGTTCCTGTTTTGTTCAATTAACACTGCTATCACTGACTCACTCTCATTACAGCTGATCCTCTTCAGGAGAACAGAAGGAGTTTTCCTTAGCACTGAAAATCTACAGTTCACAGAGTACTCTGAGTTGGACGGGACCCACAAGGACCATCAAAGCCTTGGCTCTGCACAGGAAATCCCAAGAATCACACCCTGTGCCTGAGAGCGATGTCCAAACACCTGATCTCTGTCAGGCTGGTGCTGTGACCACTGGGTTCTGTTTAGTGTCCAAACACCTTTTGGTGATATCCAAACTAAACCTCTCCTGATGCAATTTCAGGCCATTCCCTTGGGTCCTGCTGCTGGACACCAAGAGCAGAGATCTTGCTGTCCCTTGTGAAGGTATTGAAGACCCCAAGGAGGTCTCCTCTCAATCTTCTCCATCAGCTTCTCGTCATTTGGCTTCCCCTCCAGACCCTTCACCATCCTCGTGTCCCCCTTTGGATGCTCCCTAAGAGCTGAATGTCTTTTTTATATTGTGCTGCCCAAAACCACACGGTGAGGCTGTGCCAGGGCAGAGTAGAGTGGGACTGTGTGTTAGAAATCATTTGTAAAATTATTTTTTAGTCCTAAAGACAAATTCATTTTATACCAGCCTAGAAGACTCTCTTGCTATTAAATCATCATCACTGAAAACATCACTGAAAGGTCATTTTGTCTGTGTTCTCATTCTATATTGCCAGATCCAAATTTCCCTGTGCCTGCCTGGATCTCTCTGCCTGAGGCACTTTCTTTCCTTGCTGCTCAGGTGAAGGCAGCTGCTATGTGGATATACTTTACAATGTGTTTTGAAATTATTCTCGAAATAAAAATTGGCTTCTGCAGGCTGCAATAGGCAAGTATAAATAAAGAATGTGTCTGGTTTAAATAGAGTGAGTAAAATACACATCCCTAACATAGAGTGAAAAAACATTTCTGGATAGAGGAAGGAAGGTAAACCACTATGTTTTAAGTAAAAGCTAACACTAATGAACACTTCTACAATGGATTTGTATTAAAATTACCCTGAAAAGACTTTGAAAACAAGTATATTAAAATGTTCATGTGAAATTGTTATGAATTTTTGTCTGAGGAGCAAGTTGTCTTAAAGGTTCCATTTTCTACCACAGAACTGTGTTCATTCTATGAAATATTTTGCATTATATTTTAATTAAAGTTATAATTACAGAACTAAATATAATTAGCTTCTTTCTTCAAAAGAAATTGGAAGTGAACTTACTTTATTAAATTTTCAATTTGTTTCCTGCAGTGTTACATAGTTTATTCTAATTAATTGAATGAGATCTCATAAATATTTTATCAACATAGGGATGTGATTAACAGCTCGAGTTTTGTGTGGTTTTCTTTTTTCCTTTCCAGCTTTCTTCTTCTCTACATTACTATTTCCCCAGTTTTCATGTTCACTCTCCTGCTTTTGGTGATAATTTAAGTACGGGAGCCCTGCCAGAACCCCCCTTTTCCACAGCAGAATGTTTCACTTTTGCAGTCTGGGCTGTAAGAAGCCATTTTTACCTTCTCTTTGGGAGTGTTTGTTATCTAAGGAAGCCCTCATCTAACACAGACCACAGAAGTGACACTCATTTCTTGGGTGATTTATGACCTCCACACTGAATAGCTTCCTGCAGATTCTCCTCTGCTTTGGGGGTGAGTGCAGGATATTTGTTTATTCCCTGAGCAGATAAAGCAGAAAGGAGAGACTGTAACCCCCCATCAGCACACGCTGCTGCAGAGGTGACGGAATGAAGCAGAAGGTGCATTTCACACAGCTCCTCAGTCCCTGCTGTGTGCAGAGGGCTCAGTTCTCACCTGGCATCACTGACGTTTACACCTGGGAGCTGGAAGGAGCAATTGTGGCCGGACCTGTGCCTCCCCTGTGTCACCGTGTACGGTTCCTGGAGCGGTGATGGTCACAGTGACATGGCACTCTCTTACATGACGAGCAAGAAACAGTGTGCCCATACCCGCCAAGAAAGACACAGACACACTGTAATTTTTCAACCCAAAGCCCTTTATTGTTCCAAACAGTGTTTTTTATAACCTCGTAAATGCATCTCTCTAAGCTCCGTAATTAGTCTAAAGTCTGGCTGTCCAGCCTCCTTTTTGACCCTATTTAGCTTCTTGCAGCTGGGCAAGAACCCTTCAAACCAAGCCCCTGAATTTTCCCAAATCTTCCCCTGGTGGTTTGTGCCCCACCAGTGTGCTTTTCCATATTTGGTACAGTACAAGCTTGTATTGTGACAAAAGAGCATTCATTCAAGGAAGTAATGGATTTAAATAGTGTACATTGTGAAAAACAATTTAGAAACATTTCATTGGTCAGGACGGAAGACACCTCGTAGAAACACAGTTTGTGAGGCTAGTCACGTACACCACAGGTGTTCTATCTTTGTTTTGGGTTTGTGTCCTTGACAAGCCTGAGAGCCAAGCTCATCCAGCCTGGGAAAGAATCCTGGCTGCTTTCTCCCAGGCCTCAGACAATTGACCACAGCCCTGCTCAGCCTCCTGCCTGCCAGCTGGGCATTCAGCAGGACAGCAGCACACACACAGTCCCTCAGGCCCTCTCACAAAACCAGAGCTGTGTCAAAGCACATCAAAAGGGAGCGGATGTGACCTGCCCGTAGTTACACACTGCACCACGACAAACATGAGAATTCCCTTTCCCATCCCCGGTCCAATGCTCCCTCCCTCCCCATCACTGCTGGAATGGGATGATTATGGTTCATGTTGGAAATGCTGCTCTGCAGCCAAAGTGAGAGTACCTAAACTTACCAGTATGGATAGCTAAGCAAATAATCAGCATGTCAATCGTGTCAAACAGAAAAAAATGTAAGTACAACTGTATCTAAAATAAATATTTAGGAAGGAAGAAAATAATCATTATAGTTCTTGATCAGATTAAATCTGCCAGCCCCTAGTTTAAGGGAGAAAGAACTGCTGTCAGAGAGCAGTTCCAAATTAATTTAATTAAGCTTTAATAATAGCAAAAGAAAGATTCAGCTGTTACCATGACCTTTACCATGCAGCAATATCAGAGATATGGAATAAATAGAACAAGAAAGATATCCATATATATTTTAACCATTCATTTAGCTCAGGCAGGAATTGTGTCACTTGCCCATCTTGCATTGTTGACAGCAACAGGCTGAGTATCTTTTAATATCTAAAGAACAAATTGTTTTCTTGCAAACATATTTCAAAAGTCCCAGTGACAAGTGGACACATTTCTTCCTGGCAAAAAAATTCCCCTAATTGTTTTTCCTGTGCATGCATTCCTTTTACTACTTATTCTTTAATTTAGGGCAAATTTGGAGGTGGAAAAATGAATCAGCTTTGTTTCACATTCTATATGCTGTAGCACACTGAGTAGCCTTCATCTGCATGCCCAGTAATGCTGTTTTTGAATTGTGAAATAAATGAATGGAAGTCATGTTGACAAGAATCTTTCACTGATGATTCTGTGATTCTATTGTACTGTTAATGCTGTTTTTCAAAGTCTAACACTATTTTCCAATCAATCCAAATTATGATTGATAGATGAAGTTAACCTGATGTTTGCAGGCACATCTTGTAGAGGCTGGAGCTGTTGATGCCAGACCTGGATTCGACCTGAGATTTGCTCCACATTTATGTCTTGTAATGACTCCAAAGTAGCTTTATTGTGCTTGGATCTTTATATTTTCTTAATTTACTTTGCTTGTCTGAAATCAAGTTGACTGCTACTTGCACAGCTGCAAAGGCAATAACAACAGCAAATGAAATTTTTATGTGGAGAAAGTCCACATTTCTCAGCTCCTAATACACCAAGAAAGATGAAAAGGCCAGAAAAGTTGTTCTGTTGTTAAAATGACAAGATTATGGATATTTTCTAAAATTATTACAAGACAGGCCTGGCATTCACATGTAATATTTAAAGCACATCCAACATACTTTAGGCAGCACATTATGATTGCCAAGTGAAGTATATTCTCCAAGTATTTATTTACAACTCTCCAGTTTACAGCTCCAAGTGGGGATTCCTTTCCTGCCCTGTAAATCCCACTGTGGAAAACATCTTGCTCCTTCTTAGGGCAATGCAACCTTTCCTGATTCAGAATTTCATTGGCTGGGTGATGTCCTGATCAGAATTACATTTATATGGTTATTTGAGAGGGAAATCTGTGTAATATCAGCATCAACAAAGGCAGCTGGGCCAGGTTCCAAACCCTTAAAATTCCCTTCCCACAATGCTTCAAAGACTGTGGCATCACAGCACTATCACTTTATCTGGTAAAAAGGTATTTTATCTCCTTCTCTTGTTTTAGTTTGCTTTCACAGCCACAGTCTCATCTTTTACCTTGTAACATAACTTCAGATACTTTTCCCCTTACCAGATTCCTTATTGCCTGCTGCAGATTTTTTTCTCAACATATGTGGGAAACAGTCTTCACACTTTTCTTTCCATTCCACATCTTTGACATAACGGGTGAGTTTGAACAGTTTGCATTTGTACACACAATGGAGGGGGGGATCTGTGCTGTCAGAGATGGATGCTTCAAGCATTTTGTTGAAACAAATTTTAGGGAAGGTACGACTTATTTTTTTAAGGTTTGGACATGATTTGTCCAGATAATATTAATTTATTCATAAAGTTAACTCTCAACCATTGTCAACACTGTCTTATTTCCTTGCTTGCTTTTCACCCACTCATGAGGGGAAAAACCCTGAGATCACTGTGTTTGGCATGGGGCAGGCAGGTGCTGAGATCCCTCTGTGGGAGAAGCTCCCAGGTTTGTGGGCTCACACTCACAACAGAGGGTCACAGAAGCTCTGTGGATCTACAAAGCCTCACTGAAAAGAGAATTACTGGTTCAGGGAGCTGCCACAGGGCACACCACACCTACTCTGCTGCATCCTAAAGAGTTGTTGAATTATGAGATGGAGAATAACTCATGTCATACTTCTTGCTACCTATTTGTCCAGAATGGTTTCTATTTCATATCTCCCTTTTTTTCACAGAAAATTTATTGATGATAGAAATACTACGAGCTGGGCTATGCCAAGTTGGAATATTCTAATAACGAAGAGTCCTTGGAAAAACTGCAAAGACTTTGAAGCAAGATGTAATAAAATCAACTATGAATGTTTCCAGGTTGTGACCCCTTTTGTAAGAGAGGATAAGTGAACAGATTTTTTGATGCTGGAAGTTAGATGGGTATAATTTTTAACTCTAGCTGTAACTAAACAACAATCTGGATTTTTCAGCCTTTGGGGTTTTTGCCACCATTCAGGTGGCATTTCTGCCACAGTATCTTGATCAGCAGGTAGCATCTGTCTTGAGTTTTGTTCTATTTAATTTGATAAAAGTGGACCATATGCAAAGACAACTAATTGGGGTGCTGAATACACAACCTACCAGCCACCACATGTCATCACTGGAAATAACTCCACAAAGAAACCACATCTGATGTTGAAAAGCTAAGGCAGCTTTAATTTCTGATAGCATTCTCTGTTTCATTATCTCTCCTTGATCTGGGATGCTTTTTAGTGACACACACCCTCTCTCCCCCCATACATCCCCTGTGCAGCAGAAACTGGTCCCAAAGGCATTCTGAGTGAGGGACCACTGAAATACCCCTGTCTTCACAGAATGGGAATATTGGCAACAAGATGCAGTCAGAGCAAACACAGTCATCCTCTGTATCATTTGGTGCTGTGGCATCAAGATGATTATTGGACCCAAAATTTAGTGAAGAGATGAGCTGTGGTCTGATAATAAACAGGGCATAAACATTGTTTAATGCACACAGCAATTCCTGTGCCAGGGCTTCCCTTCGTAGGGCAAAGACAGACATGACATAAATAAACACATAAAGGACCTGATATGGCTACAGGGTCACCTCTTATCTTCTTGGAGAATGACAGAGGAAGATCCTTGAACAGCTCCAAGCCAACTTCCTTTCAAACTGCTGGGGAAAGCCTTGTCCATTCTCCTTGGCCAGCACAGACTTCTCTCACATCTCTGCAGAGCACTGCATGACTAGGCAAGGGAACACTAGGTCTTTACAGCTCTCCCAAGAGAAACAAAAGAAAAATTACATCAATTTCACTACTATAAGGTGCATCCTATTGACTAAAATTTTGATCTAAACCCAGAAGTGCGCCTTATAATCCAGTGCACCTTATATATGGAAAAAGTTCTGGAATTTGCAACCCAGAAGAGTGAGCTGCAGCTGCAGGGGTGGCCGTGAGGGCAGCTGCAGCAGCCGGTGCCAGGCGGGAGTGCTGGGACCCGTGGCATGGGGAGGGCACCTGGGGCTGCGTTTAAAGGCTGCGCCGATCCATGAAAAATGTTTCCAAATTGAGCACCTGCCAGTAAACCCTGTGATCATGTGATTCCACTACTAATTCATTACTTTATTGCAAAAAAAAAGTGCGCCTTATAGTCCGGTGCACCTTATATATGGACAAAGTATGGAAAATTGCTGACAACCCAAGAGTGTGCCATATAATCTGGTGTGCCTTATAGTTGTGAGATTACTGTAATCTGTATCTGGCTTTTTCAAAAAGCCTCTGCACAAGAGAGTGTCTGTGTCCATGCAGGGCAGAGCAGCCCAGACTACCTGGGGCAGTTTTCCTACCACAGTCAGTGGTTGGCACATCTGTGGCTTTATATCAGCTGCCAGAACCAGCCAATACTCTGTGCATCCATCACGACTTTTCACCCAGGCACTCCTGAAGTCTTTACTTTGTAACTGTAATTCAGGTCAGATTCTAGTTCGGTGTCTTTTCCCCAAATCAATTCACTCAACACTTCTGCCTCAACAAAGAAACTCTCAATGTGTTATTTCACTTTGTGTTTCTAAATGGGATCAGTGCAGCAATTTCAGAGCAGTGCTTTATTTTATTGTCACCTAGAGAATGCCACATCTCTTCCCCCCCTTCTGATTTACATAAAATAATATGGGATAAGTGGAAACTGCAAAGTTTTTATTTTAGAGGCACTGTCACTAAAATGTCTTTGGAAGCTTCCAGAACAACAAGATGCCATCCATCTCTTTTGGCTTTATAATTTCCCAGTTACAGAGCTAAAAGCTGTGGGTGAAACCAATGCCAAATAATATCCTTTTATCTGCAGAGATTGACTTCACTGAGGATCAGCTCCCTGGCCTTCCACACCTTAAATCATCAGTGATCTGCTGCTAAAGATCTAGAGCCAGAAATAACTAGAATCACTCCAAAAAGGATATTCAATTCTTAGTGCATTATGTCCTTGACTCTTCACTGCCCACTCAAATTCTTGTAACTTTGTGTTTAGACACTTCTCAGGTGTCATATTGATTTTAATAAAAAATTTTCTGAAAATTAAAAATATCTGCATATTTTTTCACCGTTACCATGGAGATCCTTGAATGACCTGCTATCAATACAGGCTAGTTAAGCAGGAATTTCCATTCTTCACATTACTTACACATTTGATCCAATTATTTTGTCTCCTGGAAGTTTCCTTATCTCTTAACATATTTTTCTCATTTAATGCAATTAGAATTCAACATAGGTCTCAGAAATCAAGACCATGGATTCACATCTCACTGTAACTTTAAAGCTGTCACGGAAGTTCAAACTCTTTCTCAAAATCTTTCTTTTTCTCCAATTAACAATGATATATTTACTTCTTATTTTCCAACATTAAATGCTTCAGTTCAAAAATGCACTAAGCAAATAAGTAATGTGCAGGGCTTTTTAGCATAACTCAAAGGAAATCTGGAGAACCTATAACACACTATTTCTCAGTAAGAAGAAAAACAGACAATTGTGGATAATTAAATAAGACTACACTGTAGATTTTTGAACACCACAATTCTAATTCTGTAGCCATAATTTTCACTTTACAATGCACTTTCCAGAAGCCAAAATGAAAATTTTAAGAGTTTTGAATACATGTGGGTGTGAAAATGCTATCAAGGGAAGCATAACTTTTTCACTGATTTCTAGAAATTGTACTCCCATATCAAAAAGTTGGATTTTTCGATCAACTTGCTTTCACCAAGCAGCTGAAAGCATGAAATAAAAAGAAATGGAAGTGAGTAGCTCTGTGATCAAGCAAATTATGCAGGAATGTGTAAGTTCATAATTTAATATGATTATTTCGCAATTAATTGGTGTTGAACACAAAGATACATTTGTCACAATGGCCATTGTGCAAATCCGGTGTGACCAGTTCAATGTTCTGTGGGAAAGTGTTTGCAGTAGCTTTTAAAGCCTTTTCTTTTGGATGTTTTCAGAAACCATATGATGTAACATTTTTTATTGGCAAATGTCAGTTATGCAATATGAAAGAGTTCACAAGACAGGGTTAGTTTCAATATATTTCCCTCCACACATTTCTGACTCACACAAAATACCAAAATTAGCAAATACCTTGTTTGCCAAGAGATTTCATTTCCTGGTCTAATAAACTGTCAGTATTTTCAGAATTATTGAAACAAGGAGCTTAAGGGAGACAGCATGAGATGATCAGTCAGTTAGGATTTTTCTGTTTTCAATTTTGTCCTACTTTAAAATTATTATTTCTAAAATTTTACAAACTGCTACAGACTGGGAAAGCCACTTCCCACCTGGAGCAGTGTCAGGTTCTTCTGCTCCCATCCAGGTGTTATTGCAAAGCGAGATGTGCCTGATTCTGCTGTACACTCTCATTTGGAAAGGATTACAAATTGCTTGATACTTTTTTCCTCCCACACTGGAAAACGTTGGTTATTTAGCACTGGATATTCAGGTTCTCGTGGGCATGTTTTACCCGTGCAGAAGTAATCCAGGTCTGCGGAATCAGGGAATAGAGTTAGAAGAAAAATGTTATATTCTGCCCAGGGTTTGATGGATGTGACTCTAATGGGCTCAGATATAACTTCAATATGAAAAAAGTAAGGGATGACCAGCAAGTGATTGTACAAAGTTTAGGTGAAGTTATTGCCATTTTACCATCCCTGATAAATCTGTGCCTGCACTGTACTTGCTCACTTGCATCTCTCTTGACAGTGTGCTCTCTGACCTCCCAGAAACAATCTGGTATAAATCCAGCACCTGAGAGCCAAAGGTGTTTTACAGCAGCACAAAGTGAATAGAACAGAGTGAATAAACCATGGTAGCACCATTTCTGCTGGGAGGAATGGAGATGGAACAAGGGACACCACAGACCTATGACCACCCTTAAGGGATCGCTCACATTTTTGTCATTTTATAATCACTTTATCTGCTCCCTGTGGAAAGGAGACAATTTTAGGCAACCCCAGGATATTCTGGTGACCATTAGCAACTCTATAAAAGGAAAAGAAGTTCAGCTAGCAGTGATCAAAACTAAACATCAAATATTGCGATCTGGAAATCCCAGATCATCTGTCTTGAGAACAAAGCCCCAGAATCAACCTGTCCTGTCTTCTATCCACTAGCAACCTTTCCTGGGACTTGGCAATCAAAGGAAACAGAATTGCATTTTCCCCTACAAAGAGCAAAACTGGGCAGGGTAGAGCCTTGCAGAGCACATTTCCTTACTAGTTTGCTCCTCTCATGCAGGCTGGAGTGCTCTTTGGTGAGAACTCAGAGTAGAATCACTGGATATGCTCACTAGAACAGATGTCATTCTGGGTGGGAGCAGGGAGTTGGAGGCTCCTGCTAACAGATGGAGGAGAAACCCCAAGCCTGCTCTAAGCCATGCCCAGGAAATGGTTCTCGTGCTCTCAGCTCCATGACTTGAGGGGAGGCTGAACACGGCACTAAGGAAGCACAAGGTTTAGGAGCTTGCAGAGGGAATTGGAAGACAGAGCTTGCCAAGTCCACATGAAGCACACTAGAAACACTATTCAAACATTAATAACAACTGCTGGAAGTTTGGAAGAGCCAGACAATTGAAAAATGCCCTGTGCATCTACCCGTGTGTAACCATGTGCCCAACCCATATTCTGTCTCTGCCAGGAGCAGAATTCCCTCTCTGTGCTCTGTGCAAGGCAGCACAGTTGGCACATCTGGATCAGAGCTGTATGCTGCAGTGGTTCTGTGCTCCCAAACCCCTCAGCACTGCCAGAGCACAGCCAGGGGGACAAGAGAAGCTGGGTTGTTATTCCTTCTTCTCTGGACAGCATAACAAAAAGAACTGAAGAGTGCTTACTATTTTTCTAGCACTCCTGGCTGTAGATGGAAGCATGCAAGTGTAAATGAAACGTTCCAGAGAATTCAACTCCTCACTGGCATTTTTATCCTGCAGGCGGTGCAAAGATGAAGTTGTCTAAGGAAGAGCCATCAGTTCTTTGAATGTATTCTGCTCAACCAGCTGGCTCAGGGAGCAAAAATGAGGTGGTCACAAAAAGCACCATCCATCTCAGTGGATCTGGCACTGGGCTTGAAATGAACCCTGTTCTTGGGGGCTGCAGTGTGTCCCAGCATAGGTGGTCTAAAGTTTAGCTATGCTGATAAACTCTGCAGTCATGCAGACTCACATGGAGATTGCAGCTGTGCAGAAGAGCTCACTGGCAGAATGAGAGAGAGAAGTGCACCACAGTAATAACTGTGTTATCAGTCTGGGGTGTTATTTGTGCTATCCACTATCTGCATTTATGTATTTTCTTGCACTCAACTGTTCTGAAGGAAATTCTCAATTTCAGCTCCACCCTACAGTCATAGAAGAGGAGACCTCAATTGTTCCAAAAAATTTATAAGTGAAGCGCATCAGACAGACAAAAGAAGACAGGGAAAATGTTGGACATTGGTCACTGGCAGTGGAGGACAGAAAATGCCAAAAAGGCTGGAATTAATGTAGATTTCTTGAACCTTAGTCAGAAAATCATTCTTCCTCTCCTCTCTTCATCTCTGAGCACTCTAAGTTGGGTTAATGACCCTACAGCAGCAGAGTCAGAACTGAAATCTCCTGGATGATCTTTCATTTGTATTTCTTTTTTTTTTTGACACATAATGTAAGTGTGCACTCATGTGCATTCATCACATGCACCACAGCTTCTCTTGAATGACTGGGGTTTTTTTCAAAGAGAAAGCAGTACAGCAAGGAACTTTTCCACTTAAAAGTATTCTCCTCCAAAGAATCATGGCTGTCATTTCAAAGCTATTTGTTGTGTTAACAGTATTTTTCCAGGAGAACGTTTCATTTAGTAATTTGGAATGTAAGGACAATTGTGGGAAATAAAATCCCATATGATCAAAAATCCATAGAGATTTCAGAACATTTGAAAAGAAATATATTTTTAAAATCCCAGACATGCAAAATAAAAGATTCATATTAAATTCTCATAGCTGTAGGGCTTTTGCTTGCTATTCATGAGAGCTACAGAATTCGTTTCTACTTGACATCAGAAATGCAGATTCAGTGGATTCATTTAAGACAAAATTGAAATCTTATCTTTTTAGGCTGGCTTTTCCAGCCTTAAATGCAGTTCAGTTTTAAAGCTCCTAGATATTATTTTACGTGAAGCTATTTGAGATCCTTTGTATTTTCTGCACTATATACTTCTAGTTTTATTGTACTTAGTTTGTGTGCATTTCAACATAGTGTGATTAATTGAAAAATGACAAACCAAGTAATGGGAAAGGCAAAGTAGTCACTTGCTAAGCGAAAAGGATAAATACAACAGAAATGGAAATGTTCTTAAATGTGAAGAAATATTTAGTGGATGAAAACCCTATGAGGATTTCTACATTTCTGATTTCTTTATCTGCCATGTACAACTGTGTGTATATGAGGATGAATTAAGAATGGTTCTTCTCCACCATACCCCCATATCTTCCTGTCCACACCACAGCACTTCCCAGTGTTCCTCTCTCCTCTTCTTCAAATGTGAAATCTCCATCTGTTCTCTCTTACTCAGTCCATACCCCTGTTCATGGACCAGGGACAGCAGACAGACCTGCTCCAGAGTCAGGAGGGCAGAACTGAAAACGGCTTTCCTTAGTTCCCAGAAGGCTGAAGTGTATCTTCCTCATTCTTTTCTAGGATAAACAGAGTTGGACTATCAACTTATGATCAACAGAGGCAAATTTCAACCTAGCAACTTTTCCTGAGGTTCCAGTAACCCCTTCATAAATCTAAAGGCAACCAGTTGCCATTTGCTTTTCTTTAAGGTGTTTTGTTCAATGACAAATTGCTGCTTTAAGTACTATTATAATCAAATATTGTCTTCCCTAATATTTAGCACTGCACAAACACATGACCCTGACAGGAGTTATTATATAATCTCTCAGAAAAGGTTTGGGAGTGAATAAGGGTAAAAAAGGGGAGAAATCTGTTTCTAATTTGCCCAAGTGATAACATACTTTAAATATCAGATGATTTCAGTGAAATCTGTTTTAAGAACTCAAATGTTCCTACTTAGTCCAAGTATCTGTCATTCCATCTTACTGTCACCCTCTCACCCATTCAGGAGACAGTTTTGTATTTCTGCATTCCAGAGAGACAAAAGCCTTATTCCATTTCTGTCTTTGGCTCACTAAGGGAGCAGCTGCTGCTGCCCAGAGTCTGTGCTCACTCATTTGCTGTTTGTCCTCACTCCAGCCCCACGTACCCCAACTTACTGCAAATCCTGCAGAACTGTCTCAGACTGCCCCTCTGGAGTGTGTGCAGGAGCATGCAGCAAACAATAAATGCAGGACTGCTGCACTCACCTGCCTGCATAACAATCTGGGCTCTCCAACTCATCCTGTCCTCTAACTGGTTCCATGAGCTGAACTCATTTCCTAAGGGAAAATGGGATTTCTACTAAATATTTTTCAGCTTTTTGGGAGAAGTTTTCCTTACTGAGAACAGATGTAGGCTGAAACAAGCATGGCAGCTGCCCCATGTTCACCAC
>VRYO01000638.1:15248237-15319491 GCA_009812075.1 Sialia sialis | reverse complement strand
TGCTCACAGTGCCCTTTCCCCTCCTAATTTCATAAAAACTGCTGAAGAAGAAAATGAAAAGAAAAAAATCAGATGAGATATTTTTGTGATGCTACATGCTGCAATTATAGATTCATGAACTGGAAATCGTTCCTGCACTCCTGTGCAGCAAACACTGGTCCAGGTATATGTTCTCATGTCAGCTGTACATACTTGTGACATGGAGCGATCAGTGTTTTTCACTAAAATAAGGAGACATAACATCTTCTGACAATGTATTTGCAATACACTCCATGTTGTCTCTTTTTTAAAAACATCTCCTCTGGGTCTGCATTTGCAACACTCCATCAGTTCCTATCAGGTCCCTTTGAGGGTGCAGGAGCACTGAACAGGCTGCACTGTCACTGAGAAATGACAGCAATGAGAGCCTTAAATTGGAAAAAAAAGGCATATTTTCTAGATGAAGGCTTTGAACTTGTAGAAATGAAGTCTGAAAATGACAGTGGCAGTAACAATAATAATAATAAAAAATCTTTTCTATGATAAATAGACATTGTTCCAGTTATTTCATTTTAATCAGCCTACTCTAACATGGTATTTGGCTTATAATTTGTATAAAACCCCAACATCTTCTGATATTTATAATTGATTTTGGTACAGAATCATCAAAGGAATGCAGAACAAAAATTGAACAACTTCCTTAAAACCATTAGCAGAGCTAAACTATATCATGAATATGAAAAAGAAAGCATAGTACACAGGCAGCAGAAAATGAAAGGCAGCTGGGTATAGTAAGAAGAGAGATCAAGGTGCAAAAATATCAGTTCAAATATTTCAAACATGACTTTAATATTCATCAACTTGTTCCTCTATATTTTACAGTTCATTCATCTGTGACTTAGGGGTCACATGATAGCAGGCATGGATTGAATTAGGAAATCCATCTTTTCCAGCTTTAGACTCGGCTTTGAATGAGAATAGGTAAGCAGAATTTCCTCTTTCTCTGGGTTTTCCAAGCTGTGCAACAGAAATAATGATATTTATCTCTGGTTTCAAGATGTCTTGAGATCTGTGATGAAAAAGTG
Organism: Sialia sialis; assembly: GCA_009812075.1. NCBI lineage: Eukaryota > Metazoa > Chordata > Aves > Passeriformes > Turdidae > Sialia > Sialia sialis. Next base: position 15,318,427 of record VRYO01000638.1, on the reverse strand, counting down.
TTCTGTCAGACCTTAGATAATGTAATGTTTGGCTCCATTTTTTAATTTTTTTTTTTTACAAACTCTGTTAGGCACCTCTTTGAAACTTGAGGTTCTTTTAAAAGATTTCAGGTTGTTTGCAAATCTGTGTCCTTTTCTTCAGCCCCTCTGTAAGCACTCCTTGCACAGGTGACTCTGAGTGTGCTCCCGTGCAGTCACACTGTACCTCTGCCACTGAACTGCTCAGACTCTTTACCATGAAGCTCTTCACACACGTTTTTAGGGTAAGCCTTACATTGCGATCAATGACAATGACTCAAGTTGTGCCATCAGACTGGAAAATGTATCAGGTTTGTGATTCATTTTTAGTTTTGGAGTAGCTGAATGACAGGCACTGCAAGGACTGGAACCAGACAGTTTCTAGAGAACCCAGTTCTGAACAATATCCTCTTTAAGCCAGGTGAACATCCTTCAGATTTGCTGGAGTCTGTGCACAGCCTGCCCACGTTTCCATAAGCCTGAACCACAGTAAAAGTCATTCCCACTGCACACTCCAGTCTGGGCCACCTTCTGCTCTTGGCACACATAAAAACCCTTTGCAGTGCATCCTTATCAGATTGTTCTTTTAGGAAATGCATTCTATTCTCCATTAAGTCCTTTTTGCAAAAAGCAATTCTTACACCAAGCAGTCTGCCAGGCTTCCTTGACTGACCTTTGCTAGGGTAGTTTGGCTAATGCCTTGCCTACCACTTCCATTATTCCCAGTCTGACTGTTCAAATTGAGGGCAGTGCTTTCCAGGAATTATGGATACAGCACTGCAAGCAGCCACTTCCCCAGCTGATACTGTGATGAGATCTATGCAGGGACAAAATCTTCAGGTTTCAACTTAATAAGAAGTCACTTGCATATTTCTGTCCATGTGCAACACTTCAGTTTTTAAGTCACATTCTCAGCCTAGGCATAGATCTGCCTCACTACGCCCAAATTACAGTAATTTCACATGTATAAGGCGCACCCTTTTGACTAAAATTTTGATTGAAACCCAGAAGTGCGCCTTATAATCCGGTGTGCCTTATGTATGGACAAAGTTCAGAAATTTGCCAACCTGGAAGTGCAAGCTGCAAGAGCCAGCAGCCGGGGCCGGGGGCAGGCAGGAGTGCCAGCGCCCGTGGCACAGGGAGGGCGCCCGGGGCTGTGTTTAAAGGCTGAGCCAATCCATGAAAAATGTTTGCAAATTGAGCACCTGCCAGTAAACCCCACGATCATGCGGTCCGTTACTAATTTGTTATTTTGTTGCATGTGGATCCTTGCTGCACAAAAAAAAGTTTGCCTTATAGTCTGGTGTGCCTTACAGTTGTGAAATTACAGTACTTAATTCACTCTGGGTTTTGAAGGGTCTATGGCACTATTCAGTATGGGAAAAGTCATCTGGATCCAGCCATAAGGATGTGCATGCATAGTTTAAAAGCTCTGTTGGTTGATGAATTAACTGGAACCTCACATGCTCCAAACAATTTCATCATCATTTAGAATCTAAAAGATCCTGTCCAAAAGCCTTCAGAATTTTATCCAGCTATTCATGTCCTGAGGCCATTACTGTAATTATGATGAAGGGTTAATATCTGTGGCTTGCAATAGGCACTTCCAGTGTTACTGTATTGCAACAAAAACAATGCAAAGACATCTAAAAGAATGTAAATTGCATCACTGCTGAGAATCCGATAAGCAAAGTGATGATTTCTTGTCTTTGATCTGCCTGGTTGCGCATTATTACATTCCTGAGCTGACAGAAAAGATGTTCATTCCAAGGCACCAAAATGTCTGAACCATTTAGGAATTGTCGCCTTGAATCAATTCTGGTTTCCGACACTGCATCTTTGTGAGCATTATTTCTTCCAGATCAATTCCATATCCAAACTAATTGTTTAAAAGCCGTGACTTTAAGGGAATAACTATGGCACTCCTAATTAAAATCTAAATATTTCCAGTAGGGTACACAATTTACACAAAGATATTGACAGCAGTAAATGTTTCCAAATGCAGATCTTTCGCCTTTGCACATACCAAGGAGCTTTTCAAAGACTGAAGGGCCTATGTTAGAAAAACATACAGTACCTACTTCAACAAGAGAACCAGACATCATTTATAATTCATGTAAGTATATTGAAGTTTTCCACTGCCATCCAAGAGAGATGGTTTCAAATCTATGGAGTGCAATAAGCCAATATTCTGTATTGCAACTCCTATATATCTCACATAGATTTTACCCAGGAGATCATTTCTATACTAAGGTCTTCACATCTACAATGTGCTATGTTCAAAATACTCACTATCTCTGCATATCTATCAGCATTAATATGTCAGCTTCTACTCCATGCTATTTTCATAAATGCTTTAGGGACATAGATTTCTTGAAGAGATAGATGATAGAGTTAAATGTAATCTGAGAATAATCAGAAGCAAAAGGAATACTTAGCTCAATATTCAACTATTTTTTTTTCCATATCCAATATAAAAAATGAAAATAAATTAATAATAGCTCTGGTCAGTTCCTTCTGCAATGATGCAAAACTGCTGCACATAATTCAGCTATTTCCTACAACCATACAATTTAAATGCCTAACAAGTGAGCAGCTGAGCTAAGGGAAGTTTTATTACAATTCAACCGCAAACAGTTCAGTTCTGTTCAAAGACTTAGATTCTATTTTCCAGTGAGAGAAATTTGCACTCTGACTGCCTGCAAGGCATCTAACCTACCCAAGACTGCTTCCAATCACAAGGGCAATTCCATTGTCAGCTCTGTCTCTTAATTCCCTACAGCTTGTAGTCTCACATAATCCTCTGAAATTTTAGAACTTACATTAAATGATCATGTATAATGTATAAAATCCAGTTTTACAGTTTGGCAAGAAGTCCCAGAGAATTTGATTTCTAATAAAATTTTCTTCCATTCCTGCAGCTTGCACCAGTATTTAGCACAGAGCAGAGATAATGCATCGCAAACTACTTTATTGGCTGTCATAGACTTAAAACAGCTTTGTTCTGCACGGATTAATTTGTGAGGCAGTTTATTCAGATATTGAAGCTGCTGGTCCTGCATGATCATTAAAACTAAACACAAGCAAGTATCCATTATTACCTAAAAATAACGTGTGGAAGAGGCAGGCACTTGGGACCCAGGGAGGTGACATTAATGTTCAACGTCTTGAAAACAGCAGCATTTCAAATTATTGATGCAAAGCATTTGATGACTGTCTTTAAAAGGCAGGGACAGAGGCTGTCTAGACATGATCAGATATCAAAGTCTATGGGTTTGGCAATCTGATCATTTATTTTTCTCTTTTACAAAGGTGAAGAGGCGCCTGTCAGTATCTGACAGACTGCAGACACAATGATTATAACAACAATAAGAAGAACTCCTCTCTGTAGTACTATTATCCTCTGAATTACTTTGTTGGAGGAGCTCTCTTCCAGTTTGTTTATTTGTTTCTTTGGTGGCTTGGTTGGTTTTTATTTCTGATGCAGGGTAATCTCTGTATATTCTGTGACCTTTGTTGCAGCTCCTACTAGTCAGGGATTTAGATACAGATCCCAAATTGATCTCAAACCACTTTGGAGAGACTAAGTGGGATCATTTCTGCAAGGTGAATTGGAATATATTCCAGGTAAAAAAAGTTGTTCTTTTTTGAATAGGACTTAAGGAGTAAAATCAGATTTAACCCTTCAAATGCACTAGAAAGTTTCTCCAAGCTCCTCATCTCATGATTATTTATCAGGCCACAGGCACAAGCATAAAAATTGCTGCTCTCTTTAGCAGCAGCCTATAATAACAAATTTTTAAGTGATACACCATGTATTTAACATAACAGCAATTTTAGGAATTGATGTGTGCTTGTTTAATAATTGCTGCTTTTCTCCCCCAGACCTCACAACTGTGCTTTTGTCAACAGAAAATGGTAATGCTTCCCTCTAAGGGAATATTCCAGGTCAAATGAATGTTGAGATAGAAAGCCAATAGTAGCAAAAACTGTGAGTAGGGCATTTGGTTTAGTCTTTTCTTGGTACCAGAATGTACAGACAGTCCCTGCTAGAGATATACCTAAGAACAAATTCCCAAGTCAGTACTAGTGCTGGATTTGATGTAGACAATGATGCTGCTGTCATTTGGGTGGATACTTATGAGAAAATTAAGCTAAACCAGCTACTTAATGGGACATGAAGTGGTTCCATATGAAATGTCACAAATGTAGTTCTGATTCCTGAAACTGAAACTGTTGAAACCATACTCCATAATTTTATTTTCTATATTACCTATGTCACTTCAGTAGTAACACCAAGTGATGCTGCATTGTGACATTTAAGCCTCAGGGTTAAAACACCAAGTCTGCATCGTGCCATTCTGTCTCATCCCCTGGTGTTAAGTCACATACAGAGATTTTCAAAATCTTTAAACCCAGACTGCTATTTGTCATCACTAGGAAATGGATTTTTAAGTCACACCTCTATGAAGGCTGATCATCACAAGAGTGAATCAATTTCCAAATTGCAAAAATAAAACCATTGCTTGTTACCAAGAGGATTTTAGACAACTGGTCAGTAACCATTTTTCATAGCAGTCAGAGCAAACTCCTAGTAGAAAATCAGAAAATTAAGAGGAATAGGCTTGTCATAGCTCACCTACAAGAAGTGCTTCCCATTTCCTGGCTTCAGAAGACTCCGGAGGTTAACAAGACAGTTTGTGCTTTGCTTTAGAAAATCAGCATCCTGTTGTGTTGAGCATTGCATGCACATACAGTAGGAAAACGTTCTTGTCCTTACAAAGCAGCTACACAGATAGATCTGAAAACATCTTTTTGTCCCATTTCAGAGCAAGGAAATCAAGGCCATTGTCTGAAAACTGCAGCAGAAGCATGAAGCAAATCTATGACTCCTAAATGTGCACAAATCATCTTTCTTTTGCATGAAGACAGTGAAGAAACAATGGGGGAAAGTTCTGAGGACTGCAATTATTCAGATTACTGGGGCAGCACTGGGGATAAGAGCAGGTGCCCTGTAAGAAATCTCAGCACTCAGACCAAGGGCTGCATCTCCTTATCCCCATGAATAGCTCTGTGGATTGGAGCTGAAGCCAGTTGCTCATATCTCAATTTGTAGCAAAATTTAGATTGCTTGATTTTACATAGACAGAGCAAAGCAGCGCTGGGGAGGCATGAGGGGTCACTGCCCATTCCACACTCCACTGAATCTCAGTTTTCAGCTTCTTATAGTGTGGTCCCTGATGGTAATCAATAATTTTTGTTTTTCTTGCTGTCATAATTTTGACAGGCAAGCAGTGGTGGCTGAAATAAACATCCATGTGAAAGTCTCTAGGAGTCAGTCTCATAGATATGGTCTTGGTAGATAAAACTGGCAGAAATCAGGAAGTTCTGGTCTTGTAGATAGGCAGTCATTGATAAAACAAAGGCAGGAAGTCTGATTTTGCAAAATCAATCAGACTATTGGAAAGTCTGATTTTACAAACTTGTAGTAGATACAAATTATTTAGAAATATAATATTCATAATAGGGGATTTAAAACAGAATAATTTAATCACATTTTTCCTCCATCAAGGGTCCACACTTCACTTCAAACCTTTGTATTTTAGTTTATATAAACCCCAATACTTTTATGATTAACATGAATCTTTTATCAATTATCACACTCAGACTGTGAAATAAATGTGTTCTGTGCTCCTGTGCTGCTGGTGAGCTGAATTCCTAAACTCCAGGGCTGCCACTTCTCTGTACAGGCGCAGACAGATGTTGGGGTGCTCAAAGGCACAGGAGCTGTGTTGGATTGAGGGCAGTGATGGACCCTGCCTTGCCCACAGCTCCTGCACCATGGCCTGGTGCACAGAAACATGGGGATCAAAGGGGCTCCAGCCCTGCTGGGACTTGGCAGATTGAAGCAGCAAAGCACAATGTCTTGGGTTACAATACAGGATGTGATCAAAGGTATCTATTCTATCACCATCTGTTGAGGATAGGGGCAGTGATCCTGATCTCCGTGGGAGATATTCTGCTAATGGGCCATCCATTGAAACCAGATGGGGCAGTGTTCTTTATCTTTTCACAGCCCATCCCTCCTCCAAAAAGCTATCTTCTGCTAATGGCCCATTGAGTTCCACAGTGGGACTGATAAAATTACTTCATCCCATTAAAAATTGTTCCAGCCAAGGAAAAGAGACCAACATTTCTTACCAAAATAAAAACAGAAGTTTTGGGACACTAAGGTAGCCCTTTTTCTACTAAACTCGAGAGGGAAACCAGACTTCTTCACATTACCACTAAACCTCCAAAAACACTTGCTCCCTTCTACAAAACCACTGCTTCAACTGAACCACATCTGTCACTCAAGAAGACTGCAGCCACCATTTAATCAAACTGCTACCAACACCCTAACTAATGAAGTGTCAAGTTGTACTCTGACTTTGTCAGGGTTTGGAGTTTGCTTCTTTGTAGTACTGTATTTCTATTTTAATTTCCCTAGTAAAAAAATGTTATTCCTAATTCTGTATCTTTGCATAAGAGCCCCTTAATTTCAAAATTGCAATAATTTAGAAGAAGAGCGTTTATATTCTCCATTTTAAAGAGAAGCTCCTGCCTTTCTTAGCAGACACCTGTCCTCCAAACTAGGACACACAAGAGTGGTGGGATTCACCAGAGTGAATCCAGCCCTGAGCGATGCCTTAGTCACAGAGTGTGGTACAGCACCACCTGTCCTGATCCATTGCTCCACTCCCACTGGGTTTTGTATAGTTGATTCAGCTTTTGGCTGCTCATCCAAACTCTCAAATGCTTTTGAATTCTGCCCCTAAAGTGCAGTGCTGTTTGTCCACTCTTCAGGTAGCTGGGGTTGCTATTTAACCCCAATGTCTGATCTACTTCTTCCCTTCTTACTCCACAGCCTGAATTCACTATGTATGAACTCATGATCTGCATTATGAATAATGCCAGATAAGCAAATAACATTACCAGGCTGCCCTACATCCATCTCCAGAATCGAGTGAACTTTTACTTATGTTAGTAGAAATACTTAATAGAAAAAAGCCTTTGTCCCTGTGGAAGTCTTAATCTATAAACCTATTTTTACTAAAAAGAAATGCATGTCTAAACCCAAATGAGAGGCTTTGTCATATAAAGTTTACAAGAAAAATGAGTCATTACTTAAAAACTTATTTAGTAACATTGCACACAAGTGACCAGAAATGTCAATTACCAGGGAGAAGGGGCACAGGATACTTCATGTAATCTCAACTGTTGCTCAGGGCCATTCATGTTTGAGCCTTTCTGACAACATCTACAACACTCTAATTGAACTGCCTGGGCATAGAGGAATTGCTTCTTGCTCCTGCAAAATAGCTAGCAGAATTACGAAAATGGCGGCCCAGGAAAAAATAGTGTATTTTCAAGCTTTTGAAATGTCACACTCCTGGGCACCAATTTATCTGAGTTACATTGCAACATTACAAATAGCCAGCAAGTCTCACAGGGCCATTTTTCACAATGAAAATACATTCCTAACTGCTATTTTAGTTCAGTAGTGATTGTATAGATCTGTTTATTATGCATTTATGTTTTTTCCCTAAATAACACCTTACTGTTGGCAACGTACTGAAACAGAGAAAAGTGTGCAATATTAATGGAGCCAACCACTTCCTTCAGTGTAAAAATATTTTTGACTCCAGGGGAAGAACAAAGAGAGAGAAAAAAGAAAAACTCATGAGAAAGCCATAAAGAAAACAAAGAAATCCTTCAGCTATTTTTCTAATTTAATATTGCTTCCACTTCTATCTGTTGTCTCCAGGATAATGGCCATTATGATCATAGTGAAAAGATTACATTGATTGCAGAGTGCCAGGGAAGCTATATTAAAGGTCAATAAGGAAAAGTGGGATATATCTCTGCTGGAGCTGTGATTCAGCCTCTTGAGCCCACTTCTGAAGACATTTCCATTGTTTTTTGTTGTATGTAGAAGCAAAGATAAGATGCTGCTTTCAGAAAAGCACAGCCAAAACCAAGGGATTCCAAGTCTCAAATGCTTTAGTGCACCTGTGTTGTTTTATCAGGCGTACAAGCCCCAGTTCTTGGAGACCTCCTTCATTAGCCCTAAGATGCTGTTCTCACTGATGGATGCCCTGCACCAGGTTAGCTGGCTCTCAGGGCTTAACTTGGGACTCTGAGCCCACATGCACATGCTGCAGTGCTAGAATAGAAATATGTTTGATATCTGGCTGATCCTTAGCTCTCTGTGGCTGGTGCATCTCTTGGAGGCAGGCAATGCATGCCTCATGAAAGGTACACATCTGAATCTGGCCACTGAATATATGCTCCTAGAGACTGCAGTAGGGGCTTAATTCCAGACAAGAGCTATATTGAACCTTCTACACTTCTTGCATTTTTCCTGAAGTTATTCAATAACAATTATTAATAGCAAATTAACCTGCAGTTGGCAATAGCTAACTTATCAATTGTCTTAACAAAGTGCCTTTCACACTGAGAAAAACCTGATTCTGGAAGGCCAGGATTTGATTTCAATGGAACCTTAAAATTAAAATTAAAGGGTATGAATACCCACCCATTATGTCTACAGGCCAACTTTTTCTAACAAAGGGAGGTTTAGAAAATCTCTCTCTTACGATTTTAAGAGCAAGTACAGTAAATTCACACCTATAAGGCACACCAGATTATAAGGGGCACTTCCGGGTTGTCGGCAATTTTCCGAACTTTGTCCATATATCAGGCACACTGGACTATAAGGTGCACTTCTTTTTTGCAGCGAGGATCTGTGCGCAACAAAGTAACAAATTAGTAACGGATCGCGGGATTTACTGGCAGGTGCTCAATTTGCAAACATTTTTCACGGATCAGTGAAGCCTTTAAATATAGCCCCAGACACCCTCCCCGTGCCGCGGGCCCCGGCATTCCCTCCAACCCCTGGTGCCAGCTGCTGGCACTCGCAGCTTGCACTTTCCGGGTTGGCAAATTTCTGAACTTTGTCCATATATAAGGTGCACCAGCCTATAAGGCGCACTTCCGGGTTTCAATCAAAATTGTAGTCAAAAGGGTGTGCCTTATACACGTTAAATTACTGTAACTTTCTAACAGAAGGAGTTGCTAAAGGAACAGCTCTGCCACTTGAAGAAAATGGTTGCTTTTCAAATAATTCATTGCTACCAAGTTTCTTGGCAGTGAAAGCAATGGAAAAGAGTTGTGCTTTTAACATAACAGCAAATGCAAATGTTTTAGCACTCCTTAGTCCCCCCTCTCCCCCGACGTCATGCAGAGGTGAGCAGAGATAAGTATTTTTAACACTATAATAAAAAATGCTTAAGTACTAATAACTATTGTTCATTCTGTTAGCAGGATTTTAGTATAGAACCCTTTGTCTTCAGTTTTAGAATCATGATACCGCAACCTGGAGAAAACAACATTTATACTTTATATGAACATAAAATAAGTCCCTGCATATATTCCAAACATATCCTTAGCACAGGCTGCTGCACTCGGGTGCATGTGTCTATAAACTGGACTCTTTAAAATAAGCTCTGGAAGCTTCCAGATTAATTCACAAATAAATCACATGGAAAGTTGTTCAGGCCACAGTTTCATAATGTGAAGAACATCCTCATAATAGTTTCATTTTATTTGTACTTTTAAAGTGTAGTTTAGGAATGGCTTGAGGAATTGCAGATCTTACAGGGAAACAGTGATCTCGAAAGGAATCTTGGGATGAACAAAAGTAGGCTAGAAACCACAGAAACTGAAGAATGGCTATTTTGAAAGGTAATGCTTGTGACTTCTACCACTATCAGAAGGGCCACCAGAAGTATTTTCTGTCTTCCTAACCTATTTTCTCTGCATTTGTGACTTCTCCACCTGTCTTGCAGACAGGGAATATCTCTGGGTCAGAATTAGGCCAAGAGAAACCTTGACCTGCTGGATCATCTCATAGCTTTGGGCTTCAGAGCAGCAAGCTCAGATTATTCAGAGGATACTGAGACTGGGATTCAGCAGCCACCAGCCTATTCACACCTGGGACAGTTACACATCTTGATTTCCATGTCTGCTCATCTCTGGGGATAAAGTCTCTTCTCTGAGAGGCAGTACCATGGATTTGCTGATATTATCATCTGACCCAGAGGAAAAGCTGTTTAAGCTTGACTGAAAGGAATTGCTTAAATTTTCCTGCCCTTTTACCCACTAGCATAGAGGGTTAGTACAGGTCTATGAACAGTAGCATGCTAATCCTAACAGCAGAACTGATGCTTAACATCCAGTTTATTTTATCTCTTTGATCACAGAAAATAGATTGAAACTTCCTGTCCTGAACCAAAACCTCAGCCTAAAAAAGTTAATTCCTAAAGAAGGAAATGCAACATAAGGGCACCTTGAAAAATATCTCTTTGTGACATAAGGACCAAATTTAAACAGTCCAATTGCCTGTGCCAGTTAAATCAGTGCCAATCAAACATTTAACCCATCTTCAACAAATCATCCTTCCAAGTAAGAATATTGTAGAATATTAGAGGCTTCCTTCTTACTTTTCAATACACTTTTTAAATTCTGATTTTTCATTCAACTCACAAAATTTAAAGGATGAGCTAAGAAAATAAGTCATGATAGAGATTGAATACTTTACCTATCATTTGATGGGAAAGACATTGTTATTTGTTTGATTAAACAGTACATAATTAATAGTCAATATGCAAAACCATAATAGAATCTGTGTAACTAGTCAAATTTTTGTCAATGACAGTGTCTAATTTATCGGAAATCAGTAAAAAAATGTTTGTTTCCACCATTATCTACAAAATGATTTGTATATTATGAAAATAAATCCATATGGCTTTGGGTCCACAGATGAACATCCATGGGCAATGATCATGGGAAGGTGATTCAGCTTAGGCACTGAAATAAGAAATGCTGGTTGGGAAGGACAAATTAAAGCTTATTTCTTCAGATCTCTACCACAGTGTGCAGAAATGAATTTAGTTCCTTTGAGAATATCTGTCATATCCAAGCAGGGAAGAATACCTTAATAGGCTGTACCCATTTCATAATGCATACAAGATAGATGTCTCCAGAGGAGGGAGAGGAGCCGTGTTATGTTTAAAAGTTTCGGAGTACAAGCTTGTTAAGAAAGTTGGCAATCAATTACAGAAACTAATCCAGTCAATGAATTACTACTGTTTGTTAGCAAAGCACCACTGGTGAGAAATCATTTCATTAACTATCACAATATACCTGCTACAATGTGCCCTAGTTCAGCCAGTTTTCTAAAGCCTGATGTGAATCAATGAGTCGCAACTACCCAAATCAAAAGACAAACCCAATAATTCTAAGGATTTTACTTCCAAAAGGATTTAAAAGGAAGCAGTACCTATCAATGCTTGACAGGAGCATGTAGGAGAATAATGAAAGGAATCCACAGATTGAAATGAGAAACTTCCAAACAGTTCTTCCAAATGCCTGAAAACATTTCAAAAAGGAATGTTGTTCATGCCAAGAAAAGCAGCTTTTTTTTCCATTGTTGCTCAAGGTGCCAGGCATGGTAGAAGCTCCCAGGGCAGGAAGCCAGATACAGCCAGCTCCTGTTGTGGATTGGAAATGGGCCTCAGAGCCTGATTTACAGAGCTCAGGCTCAGATTTCCCATGCCTGGGTCAGTCTGAAATCAGGCTCCTTGCTCTGGAGCCTCTCCTGAGTTTGGCTTGGCTGGATAATATTTTTTTTTTTTGGTCCTCTGAGCAGGAATATAGGGGCAATTTGACATGCAAAGAGCACACACATCTCTGCAACGACAAGAACACGAATGATAAGAGACAGTGCTGTAAAGCAAGCCCCAGAATTGCTTTGGGTTCTGAGCAAGGACACATCCTGAGTGTGCAGGGTGACAGCACTGGACCAGACCTCCTGGGAGGGAGGGGCCAGAGGACTGGCTAGGGAGATGGACCCCTTTGATTCCTTCCATTTTCCTATTTACTCAGCAGAGGGAGGGATGTACTGATACTAAGCAGTGTAAATAATACTCAGAGCCTGAAGCACTTTCCAGTCCTGCCCCTGTTTTGCCTACATAACACAATGAACTACATGTGTGGCAGTGCAGTCAGGACAAGCAGGGGTTACATATTATAATAAACCTACTCCAAACCTTTTCCCTCTGTGACCACAGGTGGGAAGAATCCATTTTGGAGACAAGTGGAATCCACCCTTCAGCTTTGAAAATTTCCCGCCTGAGGCTGAGGCATAAGGGGGGACAGGCAGAGAGAGTCAAGAGATGCAAAGCATTGGTCTCAACATCTCACCCCCCTCTTTAGCCTCCTACATGCCCTACAGAAGTTTACACTGAGATTTAATGTATTGCTCAAATCCTCCCTGCTCCCACCTCCTCCTGCCTCTTGCACTGGCTGCAGTCACACCATCTCTTGCAAAGACTGAAAATCTTCCAGTCTTAATAAGAGAGGAATGGCAATTTTCCTTCCCCAGCACACGAGCAAAGGAAGCACTGCTGGTTGGTTCTGTGGTGCTCTCATTAGTTCCAGAAGAAACTCTACCCTGCTGAAATCACCAGGAGTTTTGAAAAATGACTGTGCTGCACTCTTGGAAAGCACTGGCTTGGATCTCAGCATCTCCAAACTATTAGAAACAGCAATTTTAATTTAGACTAGATTATCTCACAGATGAAGTAAGAGATGTGAGTAAAACCCCCTGGATAGTCCAGGAAGGAGAGGTTGGCAAGGTGTGTTCCATTTTAGATGAACAAGAACCCAAAAGTGACCACTCATAGCCTGCTGCCCATGAAGTGCCTTCATAAGACTTGCAGAAGCTCCTGAGAAAAGCTCCTGAATCCTATTACCATGGTCTATAGAGATTATTGGCACTTCCTCACTGTATACAGTTTTCCTTACAGCAACATTTGGAATAAAAAGTCTTTGAGATAATTTTTTAATGTCTGTGCTTCTTTCAAAGCTGAACTTCTCTCTTAAAGATCCTCAGTCCTGTATGTTCACCATTTTCTTATCCCATGTATTTTGAAGACACGGGACACTTTAAAACACTGGGAGAAGTGGTGAATTTTTATGGAACATTCTTCTAATCTGCAAGCACTCACCTACTTAAAAGAAAATGCTTTTTTCAAATGTTGGCAGCATTGATTTGGCACCTTTATGTTAAAATTAACGAATTTTATGGTGTTACCTTCTGGCTGCTGTTCATGACAATATAGAGTTGTAGTTATAGCCCATTATAAAGGGAAGGGCTGCAAGAGGGTGTTAACAGCCTATTTAGGATATAAAGCATTGTGCAGCACACAGATTTAAATTCAGGTGCAGTATAAGGTCAGCCTTGAATTGTATGTATAATATGTTTGTCAGGCACTCCATGTGTAAAACTGACAGCTCTAACCTAGTTGCCACAGGCTGTTTTATACAGTTGGGAATATTATGTCTCTTTGACTTCAGTGATGTACACTTGAAAAGAAAATTGTTTCATTTTGAGGAAACGTGGAAAGTCAGAACCTATTGCATTAATAAAATACAACATAAACTTTCTAGTTTAAAAGGCTATTTTGAAGTCATGTCACAATTAAATACATGTATCAATGATGATAATAATAATGATAATGATAATGATAATGATAATGATAATAAAGCTCATATAGTCTGGTTTTATTCTTGGATAAATCTGTAAAGTCTGGCTTTGCCCTGCTGCATTGGAAACGTGAGTTGAATGCTTGGAAGACTGGGGATTTGAGGGAGTGCTTGGTACACTGAGAGGAGTGCACAGAGCCAGAAGTGCACTGTCCCTCCTGCAGGACTTGAACCTCAAGGTTCCTGCACGATCCTGAAAATCCTGCTGCACCAGGACAAGGGGCTGCTTTCCCACTGCTAACCTTGGGATACAAGCTGTTTCCCACCACCAACACCACCTCATGGAGCTGCACCGCTGGGGCCCCACCTATTCCCAGATGATTTGGGCACAATTAAACTTTGGTGTCCCTGTTTTATATTTAGCTAGCTCTAACCTGGACAGAACAGGCAGGATTGCTCTCCTGCAATGGTGAGAATTTGTCTGATGTTTAAATTCAACTGATTTTCACAGGAGCATTACTTTTGTCATGGACAGCTCAAGTTTCACTCCTGCCTTTCAGAAAGAAAAGGACAATGGAGCGAGATAGCATGCCAATGAAGAAATTCAGGCAGACAGTAGGACTGTTGTTTGCCAAAGTCATGTAAGGCTCTGGAATAGAATTGTTTCTCAATCTCCTCCCTCAGCAGAAAGCCACTCTTGCACAGAGGAGGGGACATTGTACAGCAACTGCAGCAATGACAAAGGTGGAGGCTCTGACAGGACAAGGACTGACCAGTATTTGGTTGCCATTTCTTTGTTATGTCATAGAGCTTTCTTCCAGAGAATAAAAGCATTATTTCAAATCACTTCTTCACTTTCTCAGAAAAAATGGATGATGATTTATCAGGGCATTGCACATGGATCTAAAACGTCCAGCTCTTCACAGAAAAGTTTGAAGGTATAAAAATTTTTTATGAGTTCTTCTGGGAGGTAGCTCCTCAGCTGGTGTAAAACAACAGTCAGTAACATCAAATGGAAATAGGCCAATTTATATTGCCCAAGGATTTTGTAGCTTTGTTTCTTACATAAGTGTTCCCAGTATCTTTCGGTCACCTACCTAAAAGGTACAATTCAGATTGAATATTTATCATCCTTCTATATTTTTTATCTTCACTTTAAATTGGAAAATAAAATAACAAGCTGTCTGCAGAGTAATCAGTTGCTATAGTAAACATTACTTTAGCATACAATGCAGTACTTATCTCTGTTCTGTTTAATTAAATCTGTGGTATATGCTGTCATTTGCCTATGCAGAGCAAGTGTTCTTCTCTCCAATCTGAAACTTAATTTCACTAAATAACCCTTTGGTTTCAGAATAAATTAGGAAAGAGGTTAAATTAGCCTGATTTTCCTCATTTCCCACGTCACTCATATATGCAGAATGGGCGTTATTGCTCTGAATTAGCAAACTTCAGCACCCTGCTGTAATGATGGAAAAAAAACTTACACTGTGGGAGAAAAGGCACTTTTACAGGCCTTATGTATCTTCTAATGATAATGGATGTTCCAAGCCTAGTGTATGAATTTTTAAGTTGGTAGGATTGCATGCAGGAAATATCGTTAGTGAAGGGCCAAGGTATGAATGTGCAAAAGGGACACGAGACTCATGAATTCAAGCATTTTGGGAAGGAATGTTTGGGTCCAAACTGCCAGTGTGTGCATATATATGTATAAAACAAGAGTTGGTAGCAAAGTTATACATCATTTGTCCAGTTGAACCAAATGTCTAAAAGATCATCACAGAAAATGATCAGGGTTATGTCAGCAAAGTGTCTGGCTCGACAGCCTGAAGCATATAGGTGCGAAAAAACTGTAACCGGGAAGCGCGACATATATGTCGGTAATTACTGTAGACACTCCCCACCCACACCCACCGCGTATATGTACTGTAGCAATTTGAGTGTGACTTATATGTGCGAAATTACTGTAGAAATTTGAGTGCAGCTTATTTGTGTGAGATTGCTGTAGAATTTCGAGTGTGGCGTATATGTGCGAAATTACGATAGAATTTTGGGTGCAGCGTGTATGTGCACGATTACTGTAGGAAAACAATTACTGTAGCTAGTCGGTTTCTTTCCGTTTTTTTTTCAGTTTCCCCCCAATTTGGGGGATTTCCCGCAAAGTGGGGTGGTTTTTTATTTTGTTTTTTTTTTTTTTCACCAATTTTTTCGGATTTCCGACAATTTTTTTCGGTTTTCAGAATCCCGCAAACTTTTTTTTGGTTCCCACCAATATTTTCGGAATTCCCCACAATTGTTTCGGATTTCGGGCCAATATTTACGAAGTTCCTACCAAGCTTTTTTTTTTTGTTTCCTGCCAATTTTGACATTTTCCTGCCATGTTTTTTAGGATTCCCGACAACTTTTTTCCGATTTCTCGCCAATTTTTTTGTTTCCTGCCAATTTTTTCGATTTCCTGGGAATTTAGAAGTTTACTGCCAATTTTGGCAAATTCACGCCAAGTTTTCTCATTTTCACACCAATTTTTTTGGATTCCTGCCAAGTTTTTTCCATTTCCCGCAAACTTTTTTTTGATTTCCCGCCAATTTTTTCAGTTTCCGGCCAGTGGGAAAGTAAGTGCGGTGGATATGTGCGAATATAATGTATGGGAGAAGGTGTGGCGTAAATGTGCAAAATTACTGCAGGAAAACAATTGCGGTGTATGTGTGTGTGAAATTACTGTAGCCAGTAAGTTTCCCTCCATTTTTTTCAGGTTCTCGTCAATTTTTTCAGAATCCCACAAACTTTTTTTTGGTTCCCTGCCACTTTTCGCGGTGTCACGCCAATTCCTTCCATTTCCAGCCAACTTTTTTTCGGAATCTCGCAAACTTTTTTTTGTTTCCTGTCAATATTTTCAGAATTCCCCACAATTTTTTCCGGTTTCTGGCCAATATTTACAAAATTCCTGACAAGTTTTGGTTTTTTTTTGTTTCCCGCCAATTCTGGCGATTTCCTGCCTAGTTTCTTCGTATTTTCGACAAGTTTTTTCAATTTCTTGCCAATTTTTTAATTTTCCAACAATTTTTTTGGTTTCCCGGAAATTTTGAAAATTTACTGCCAATTTTTTCAATTTCTGGCCAAGTTTTCTCAGTTTTCCGCCAATTTTTTTGGGTTTCCGGCCAAGTAGGAAAGTGAGTGTGGTGTACATGTGTGTGAAGTTACTGTAGCGAATAGGTTTCCTTTCATTTTTTCTGGTTTCCTGCCAATTTTGGGGATTTCTCGCCAAGTTTTCTTGTTTTCCCACCATTTTTTTGGGATTTCAGACAAGTTTTCTCAGTTGCCTGCCAATATTTTCAGAATTCCCCACAATTCTTTCCGCTTTCCGGCCAATATTTACAAAATTCCCACCAAGTTTTGTTGGATTTTTTTTTTTGTTTCCTGCCGATTTTGGCCATTTCCTGCCAAGTTTTTTCAATTTCCTGCCAATTTTTTGATTTCTGCCAATTTTTTCAGTTTCCCGGGAATTTTGGAAGTTTACTGCCAATTTTGGCAATTTCTCCCCAAGTTTTCTTGTTTTCCCACCAATTTTTTTCAGATTCCCGCCAAGTTTTTTCCATTTCCCACAAACTTTTTTTTTGTTTCCAGCCAAGTGGGAAAGGAAGCCCGGCGGATATGTGAGAAATTACTGTAGACTCCGGAGTGTGACATATATGTGCGAAGTTACTGTAGGGAAGTAATCACACCATATATGTGTGGAATTACTGTAGCCCCCAGAGTGCTAAATTACTGTAGGGAAGTAAGAGCGATGTATATTTGCATTTCCAATGCCATCCTTTTCTAGAGACTTTGACCACTGTGGAGTTTGGCACTGGGATTTTGGGAAGTGGCCAGGCCAGCATTTCTCTTTCCCTCTTTCCCCTAGGTATTTTATGTTTTTTTGAGCATTTATCTCAATCACTGCAGTACTCAAGCAGTTGATCAACAGGTTTTGTCTCTCTGCCAGTGGGAGAGTGGAAATGGGATCCTCTGTCTCTGCCATTCACAGGAAGAAAGATGTCATATACCAATTATTAAGCTTCACTTAGATTTATGGCATGTGTTTGCCATGCAAAATGAAGACATTATCCACAAAGATTCTATGATTTATTACCTGGAGAGGTGATGCATCACTGAAGAAAAGGAAATGGTGGAGGAATAATAAAAGAGAGAGCTAAATACAGGCAGCAGCAAGGTAGCAAAGGTTTTCTTCCTTTGCCCACAGAAATTATGCATCCTAATCCATGTACCTGGAGGAAAGGAATGGAATTCACATGGATTTCTGCAAGCAATCTCAAATTGCAGGTGGAGGTCACATTCCTCTATCAGTTTCTTATCACTTGTCTCCAGTGTTAGTATTTGCAACTGTCTTTTCCTTCTTTGAAATTCTCTGAGTCTCTGCAGAAAGTGTAAAAAGTAAACTAATATACCCACCATTTCTGGAAGTGTTGTGAACTTTAGTCTATCATTTTCTTGCACAGGAAAGGAGCATTCCTTCACATTCCACCCACAGCATTCCCTCTCCTGGAGCTTCAGGAGATGTGAGCTTGGGCTCTTCCTGCGCCAGAAGGAGCAGGCACAGCTCCTGGGGCCAGAGACCATTAGAGCATAACACCACCACTAAGAATCACATCAAGAGTCACTGTCAAACACCTCTCAACAAATCAAATGCAGTCCTCTCCAAGTGCTGAGATAAGAATAGTACAATTGTCCAAAAAACATCACATTCTGTAGGAGCTCTCCAGCTCCTTTTAACTCTTTTCTTTGGAAGTGTGCATGAAGAGATAAAGTTACTGGCACATTTAGCAGAATGTCACTCAGTTTCTTCTGTTTGCTCTGAAATACTTTATCAACTAGTTTGATGTAGTGAAAATACCATGGTTTCAGAAAAAAATTAACTGTAAAACAGGAAGGGCTTTTAGAGAAAAGCTATAAGCGAGTTTGCCATAAGCAAGCTGCCTTGCTGCAGGACAGAGAGTGCTTCCAAAACACACCCTACAAAAAGGTGAAATGGTTGAAGCACTTGAGGAGTTTAATACAATATTTGCCCTTGTTTCTACTGTAGAGGTGGAAAATAGCAATATAGCTTGGGTACATTTTACATGTTATATAATGTTGGCATACTGCTTGAATTTGTATAAAGTTTCCAGCTATCCTTGGATAATCAGCTTTTTATTTATGTTTTACCATGGAGTTTTACGGCAGCAAAATCTTCTGTAACATAGTAAAACCAAGCAGGCCAAGCAGCCATGATTTCCCAGAGAAATACATCCTAGTGGGTATAAATTACTGAGTGATCTGGAGGAAGAAGGTGTAATTACATACACAATGCAATACTTCCATTGAAATTTCAGAGCAGGCTTGAAAAAATGAATTTTCCAGGCATCATCGAGTTCACAATGTGGAAGAATGAATGCAAAAAAGAAATCAAGACCGAGCAGCACAGAAAAAGAAAATAAAATAGAATCCAACATTCCCATCTGTATATCACTAAAGAAATAAGGGCATCTGATCAGATCAGGTGGAAAGCAGCTGAAAACACACAGGCTGGGGTTCACCTGAGAGGAGTCACCAAAGGAAGGCTGACAGAAGTGCATCTTTATGACAAAAACAGAGTCCCTTGTAAGCAAAATGGAGCAGAAACATTCTCCCCACACTGTGGACAAGGGAGTGAGAAATGAAGCTGAGCCATCTATTAAACAGCTCAGTGATGGAGCTGTCACATCATAAGGTGAAAGGAAAGTGAAGCAGAATCTGTGATAAACCTAAGGAACAGGCAGCATTTGTTAGATAAATGGAAGCAAGTGACAATAGACAACAAGCCAGGCTGTCTGAGCAAAGACTTTGTAGTTCTGTATTTTCAGGTGACAGAAAAGCACACCAAGATTTTTAAAGGCTTTTGTTCCCAGAACATGTCACTAGGGAATGTCAGCAAATAAAGAAATAACACATTTTTATTGCAGAAAGATTCATAGTGCAAAAGAAGGAAGAGAAGGTTGCTATGAATATTCAGTCCCTAGTTTACCTAACTGAGGTGCTGGCAGGTGACCATTTCTATCCTGTTTTAGTGCCCAAAATGCATTGGGGGCACAGAACTGTGGGAAGCAGGTTTTAAAAAGAATAATATTAGGAGTGCCAGAAAGCCTGTTGGTCTGAGACAATCTCATACAGCTTTACTTGAAGAGCAGCACTGGGATAATGTCCAAGATGTACCTCTCCTCCCAAATCCATTGATTGCAGAAGTGCCAGAAAACTGGCCTTGGATAACAGCTATGAGGAATGAAACTGTGGCAGTTCTCAGCCCTCCCCTGAGTGGAAAATACCAATTAAACACTGCATTAATTTAGTGTTCACCAAGAGCTATCTACTTAGCTCCAATCAAATCAGATACATGCTCCATATTCGTTGTAAGCTATGTTTAACTAAAAGAGTGCAACAAAGGTGAATGGGGTACAGTGTTCTTTATATTTTTGGGGATTACACAAATAAAATCTATGGCTATTTACCCTAGCCAGGGTAGATCTGGCCTGTTGCTTCTAACATGAAATTCTATACTATTCTCTCCTCCAGGGAATAAAAACCCTCTGTGGAATTAAAATCTTGATGCTGTATCATAAAATCAGACACAATGAGACAAGCAGCAGCAATGCCTTATGAGCTGATTTCAGGGGCTGAAAAAGCAGTTGAATATTCTCTGAATGAGGCCCCCATGCTTCATTCCAGAGAGACTCCTTGCTGTATTGCAAGGCATTGACAGCAATACCATCAACTCAGCTAAAATCAGAACCTAGCAGAATATTGATCTGCAGGATCTGAGAGCACTCTTAAGAACCTTGGCCACCTTAATATCAAGCAGGAGCAAACTACAAAATATGTCCATTGCTCCTTAGTACATCTTGCTATCAAATTTTTCCACATCTCAGAAACTTTTTACTGAGCTTATATAGCTTATTGTGGAAGTAATAGAATGAGTGAATAAAATAAAAGTATTCTATCTTCTATGTCATTGAAATGCAATCAGATTTACTCAAAGAAAAAGTGCCATACCATCTCCATCCTCAGTGTTAACATTCAGGACTTTCTCCCACGTTTGCTTATCTGATGAAAAGCCTCTCCACCTGGAGCCTGATATTAATGCATAAATCCCAGAAATGTGTCTAGAAAAATTCACACTATTCAACTAAAAAAACATTAAGCAGAACATGAAGGGAGGATAAAACCCTTTCAGGTTAAAATATGATTTCTATATTTCCTTTGGAAAGAATAACAACAGACCACAATCTCAAGGGAAATCGTAAATTCCCCAAGGAACAAACAAAAGAGCTGAAAACTTTAGAGATGTAAGATATTTGAATAAAATGGCTTTGCAAATTAAATATTCAGAACTCTGCTGTTTATTTAGGCCTCAATATTGTAACGATGTCAGACTGCAGCATGGAGATCAACAAGCAATGAACTGGAGACCTCTGGTCCTAAATATATCAGCTCCTTCTGCTTAACGACCAACCCTGGAGCTAAAAGTGGTAACAGCATATCATCTATGGATTGGGACCTGAGAGGATAGGAAAAGGCACTGACTGCTGGCCAATAAACACTTAATCATGTCCATCCATCTCTCCCAGGGTTTTACTCTGCCGTCCATCACTGTCCATCCAAGAGCCTTCATGTAAAATCAATAGCAGTGGTGCAGTCCCTGGAGGGGTCACAGAAACTCCTGCACTTCTCTTCTGGGTGTTTGCACAGCCACAGTCACAGTCTGGTTTTAATGAGACTGTTCATGAGTATTGTGATAAGAAAACTTCCTGTAATCATGCAAACAATGAACTGTTCCTCCAAATATTGGTGCTAACAGAAAGGACCAGACTCAGATACTACATCCTGTAGCTCAGTTTGAATATTTGATGAATAAATGATTTTGTTGTTTATCCATCAGCTGTACTCAAAATTTAAAGAAAGCAAATAGACAAATTTACAAACACTCTCAGGAAGGGCTGCCTCATTTCATAGAGGAAGTAGTTTAGTGTCTCCCCCATTTCCAGCCTTTGTCAGTGCCAATCACCTGTTATTTTCATCATCCTCTTCTGTCATGCTGACACCTGCACTTCATTTTTTAGCACACTCAACAACCAGATCAGTCAGGAATAGATGTATTTACATATTCATATTCATCCAGTTCCATTTAGCATCCCATGCAAGACTAAGGTTCTGTTGTGGTAACTCCAAAACAGGTAATATTTAAACACTATTCAGATTTTCTCCAGTATAAAACAATTACATTATTTCATTTCTCTGATTCTCCAAGTTTTAGTTGATTCCTTTAGGAAACTGAGAGAAATGCACCTCAGAAAGAAAGCAGGCAAATAAATAGGCCCAAAATTTGTACCTGAAGCTCCCTCTCAGCTCCCTGAGAGGTGGCAGCAAAGTGCTCCTTTCCTCAGTTTCACAGCTGCCACGGTTGCAAACAAGTATTTTGTGAACACAAGAGCTCAACATCCTTTCAGATGGATGACTGAAAGCTTCATTAACAAGAGCAGAATTTCTTCAAGGGATAGGATTTCTCTCTTTCTTTATTGCCACATTGAAGGAGCAGATAAACACAAGCTGATTTATCAAAACCCATGCTGCCCATGAGTGGCATGAGAGCAGGCCAAGGTCAGTGGGAAGGAACCCAAAGGGGAATTGTGCAGCATCTCAGGACCTGCCTTTCACATTCTGACCCATAAAACAAAGTATAATGTATGGATGGGCAGGCCAGTGAACCAATCCAGACCTGGGAAGAATCACAAACCCAACAATGCCCTGAATATTTTCTGTCATGCTGCCATACACTGACATTTACATAGGAGAACAGCAATGGCAGAAAGCATAAGGAATTCAAGCTTCCTACTGCCCACTCTGAAAACATGCCAGCCCAGAAAGCTGAGCAGAAGTAATTTCTCCAGTTCCACCTGATTGTACAGTTAAGAAATGAAGTAACACTTCTTTGAATACAGGTATGTTTTCTTAATATTTTCTTAATATGTTCATTCTTTCTTTCTTTTTTTTTTTTAAATATAGACTATTTGATGGTTGCTTTCTTGCCATTCAATGTCCTGACTAAAGACATTCTGGACTTAATTTCCAAAGACATCAAGAAGGAAAAAATAATGTCAATGTATTGCCATGAGTCTTAGATTTTCATTGACAATAAAGGGTAACACATGTGCCACTAAGGCCATGGAAGCTCATAGCTGAAAGGACCAGGGGAATTTACTGTGAACAGCTAAACATTATACACATTATTTCAACACCAATCTAATACAGTTGGTTTGAATAATATTAAGAGATTGAACAGCAACTACAGTAATTTCACAATTATAAGCCACACCTGATTATAAGCCGCACTTTTTTTTTTTTTTTTTTTTTTTTAAGTGAGGATCCATGTGTAACAAAATAACAAATTAGTAACATAATCGTGCCAGCGCGGGGTTTGGTGTCAGGTGCTCAAGTTCCAAACAGTTTCCATAGACCAGCGAAGCCTTTAAAGGCAGCCCCAGGCGCCCTCCCCGGCCGGCTCTCACTTCCAGGTTGGCATTTCACTGGGATTTGTCCATAGATAAGCTGCACCTGATGATTAGCCGCACTACTGGGGTAGGCTGGATTCTTCAATGAAAAAGGTGCAGCTTATAATCGTGAAATTACTGTACTTTAAACTCACTGTCTCCAAGCAAAAAGCCCATGTTTTAAATAAACCTTAGAGCAAAAGCTCTCAAATGTGGCTTCATCAAACCATTCCATCAGCCAAGATTTCCATCTCTCACAGATCCTCCTCAGCTCTCAGCACAGTCCTTCTGTTCTTCTCTCTGTTATCCCACTGAAGTCAAAGGATACTGGGGAAATAAAAGAGGCTTGAGGCTGTCCCTGCAGCTTCAGCAAAGGCAGATGGGATTTGCATGCAGGCTGAGTTTGGACAGCCCACAGAGGCTGCAGGTATGTACACAAAATGCTTTCTGAGCAGCTGCTGCTCCTGGGGCTGGACACTTCACTTACCCAGCAGAGATGAACAATGTTCTGCTGTGCTGAAGCAGAGAGAAGCTTCTTAGCATTCATTTCATTCATTAAAATGAATCCTCCTAATGAATTATAGTATGAGAATTGAAGTCGTACACCTCACAGGTTCAGTTCTGCTTGTTTCATGCTATGTCTGGGTATCATCTCTCTTAACAAAATATTTTATAGGTCTCCCTTACAGCTATTTTCTGAATACTTGCAAGGACAGCTGACAGGTTACATTTTCATTTCCTGAGCACACAGGAATGCTGAATATGGGAGGAGGAATCTTTGGTGGGTTTGACTCTTCAAACTGCCACTAACCTACAGCAGTATTTTCTCACCCTCCTCTTCCCTCCCTTTGGGCAAAATGGTACCTAAAAGGCTCCTAGTTTTATGCAATGTTCTCTAAGCCTCCTCTTCCCCAACTCCACACTCCCAAAATAGAGAGCTACAGCTGCCCCTATTTTTGTCTCTTCCTAAAAAGTTTTTTGATTTTTTTTTTCTTTACAGTATGTTTCAAAACTGCAGAAGGAATGACAGAAACCAGTAAAAACTTTACAGCATATTCCTATCTCCCCACTTCACACTCTATAATCTCTGTAATTAGAAAGAAATTATATTGCTTTTTGTTTTTCTCAGGCTTTCCAGAATAATTCAACTTTCAGCAAAAACCATATCTGGAAATACACTTATGTCCTAAAAACAGAAATAAAAATGTTCTAATGAAAGTTAAGATGTACTCTTACCTACAGCATTCCCTACTGTGAAGGTTACTGTTTAAAAAGTCTGATTATAATGCACCATCTGCTTGGCTTCTTTACACTGGCTTTATTCTTTATTGTGTGCTGTAATTAATGAGGCTTTCTGTATTATTACCATAATAGCCAATGTTTTTCTGTATAAATGAGAAGCAATAGCTCCCTGATGGAAATTTCAGCTTATTTCAACAAATGACAGGAACTGCCTTAAGTTGGTTGTTGGGTGTCATTGCAGCAGCAGAAGTCTCAGCAACCCTGCAGCCACGGTGCTTTGAAACATTGTGCAATGAAATATGAAATGATAGACGAGCTGGATGGAGTCAGCATGGCAACCTTGTCTGTAAAGGACAGTTGTCATATGTGACTACTGCACACTTTGGCAGATAAGGAAAGAAATGAGACAAAATAATCGAATAGCAAATCTCTCTGTGAGTTTTTGCTTCATATTTGTTCCATGGCTATGAAGTATATCATGAAGATAAGGACATGCTGCTGATGCCTTTTGACTGGGAGGACAATTTCTGTGTGCTCCTGCTGCCTCCTTTAAGGTTTTTTCCTTAAGTTACAGACCACCTTACCTTCATGGAGAATGAGGGAGTTTTTCAGATATGCAAACCCCAGCATTCTTCACAAAACAAGCAGAAATTGCATGACAAACAGGACCTCTGGTTTGTTTCCACCCAGACAAGGGAGCAAAATGCCACACAACACGAACCAACCCCTGGCTTTCAGTTCCCAGATAAGCATGGTGTCCTAAAAGGTCCTTTCTGTGGTTTTTGACTTTGTCTCTTTTCTTCACCTTTCAATGAACACGTCTCTGCAGACCACAGCTGTACATATAAGACTGGTGAACTTGCCATTTAGTATTAGCTGAAGCCTAAGAGATGATCAGCTGAGGCTGAAATGACCTCTGACAGTCACCTTTCAAACACTTAACAACCAACCTTCAAAAACACATTTCTCCATCTGCTCATCAAGAAAAATGATTTCTGATGGTCTGTACTCACCGTTCATTCAGGACTGATTTTCTCATTTGGGTGGAGTTTTATTGAGCTGATTTTCACTCTCTCAGCCTCTCTCAGGTTATTAAGACAGACCTGTTCAGCCTGACAGCACAGATGCAACAGGGCATGACTGGGCTACATTAACAATTCTATGCAATTTGATCTGTGCTATATGCAATTAATCTGTTCATGCTGGTTAGAAATCCATGGAAATACTAGGTATACTGAAACTTCCTCACCTTTTTGAATAAACTGGAGGAAACCTAAGGAATTAGGAAGGAAAGCATTGCAAAACTCCTAATGTCACAGAAAGCAGCAGAAGAAAGATCTTAAATAATATTTAAGATATATTTTAATATAAATCTTCTATCAGTAAATGTATCCACTAAATATATAAATTCACACACATATATATATACATGTACTGACACATACAGATATGTTTATGCATCTTCTGTGCTTTAAATGGTGCAAGAAATATTTGACTTATCATTTCCATTGGTGCAGGACATAGTGGTGACAAGTTTGCATCAGGCACAGTGCCACTGCTGAAGCCTGTGCTTCTGATGTTAGACAGCATGAACTGAACTGCTGCTTCCAATGAGAGGTTAAAATAAAGTCACTGCTATTCTCCAGGAGCTCCGGACAAGAGATGAATCCTCTCCTATTCACTGTCTGCTTATTGACTGGCACTCATATTTTTATGCTGTATCACAAGATCATACTTAGCATTAAAGCTAAGTGATTAATTCATAACAATTACTGCCTAATAAAGTCTTCTCTTCTTCACAGAAGACTGATGTATTTTGCAAATTCCGCAGTTATTTGTTGTTCTGAAGTAATGAATTAATTGCAATAATTTTCTGTTTTATAGGGTGGCAGCAGTCGTGCTCTCAGTTGAAACATGGCATGTGTCACACCAGGCACACATTATTGTTTTTCTTTCCTTGCTGGCAATATTAGATGCAATTATTGAATGAAACACGCACAAACTCTTACATAGATATAAATTTCATTGGAATTTGGGGGAGTATTATTGGCAATATTAAAATTCTTTTAAATTCTTTCAGTTATAAATAAGACCATGAGCATTCCTACATTATGCACTCACATTAACGTCTGCAGGATGATTAGTAGAGAAGTTCTCTCCTTTGTAGAGAACTGAACCATGGGCCATAGACACTGTGGTAATTGTGTTCCCAGAAACCAGCAGAGATAAGGAAGCTTACTCTCAGCATTCATCCCTTCAAACTCTGTTTTTTGTTTTGAACCCTACTCCGAGTTTCATCAAGTAAGCCACATGTAGCCTTGAGTAACAAAGGGATTCGTTTCAATATATAGCTCAACACTCTTTCTATATGTTAAAAGTCTAAGGAAGCTAAATCCAAAGTGAATAGAGTGATTTGCTCAGAATACTTCATTTAAGATGCATGCTACTTCAAACATAAAATCATCACAACCATTAAATGAACCATCCATGTAGATTTGCTGGTTTTTCCTTGAATTTTTATTACAGTACATAGGATTTTGATCCTAAATGACTCTCAAAACACATCACATACTTCCTATGGCACTTGTTGTCAATGAATTGGTCTTCACTGGTTTTCTAAAGAAAAAATTCAGCATTTTCTTAAGCACAGATTGGTAGCATAAAAATACCTCTTGGGGTACAATTTTGATTGTAGACTTGCCAGTATACACTGAAACATTCCCAGTGTTCCTGGAGAAACCAAATCATCAAAACACATTGATTAAGGACAAACAATATACACAGCAGAAGCCATACCTGACAGTGCAATATTTAACAGCTAAACTTGCAAATGCTACTTTACTATATCAGATGGATGCTAGAACTCTTTGCTTGGAGAAATTTTATTCCAATTTCTTTTGTGAGGCAGAATGCAAAAGAAACTTTTTAGGATCTGCTACAGCTAAGCTGATGGCTAAAGCATTTCCATTTTGCTCTTTATAACAAATGTATATTAATTAAAAATATGGTAATTCCTATGCACTTTTGTAGATGCTATTAAGGAATAGGCAGTGGGGAAGTTCTTTTTTATTCTTCCCAGCTCTACTAATATAAAAAAGCTTTATGGTACGATTTCCCCAGGCATGAAAAAAAAATAGTAGTGCATATGTGTACACACACATGAATTGAAGGTGAGATAATCTATGTCCATTTCCAAGAATTTATGAAAATAGCTGTATGTTGTAACAATCTTCATAAGTAAAACATTTTGCAGTTATTCTGCTTACAGGATAAAGAAAGTTTTGCAGAAATGAAGTCAATAAATGATATGGCTTCTTTTACTGAATAAAATCCATCTATATAGAAGGAAAGCATGAGGCTTTACCCTCCCTACTCATCCGTTCATATAGATACTGTCCCCTGAGGATACAGACTTTGCTCATTGCTCATTTTCGCTTTGCATTTCCATAAAATTTGCAAACGCCATTCAAAGAGCAAATACTAATGCAGCTGATTTACAAACCTCAGTGCAGAGGAGGAGATGCTTGCAAATACAGTTAAATTCTGTTAAAGTATTTAGGCTATATGGTCAGGAAAATATTTACAGTCCACCATGGGTATGATTGGTTCTCAGTCAATTATATTTAATGTTTTCACCAGGTTCCTAAAGGCTCCCTGCATGCAATTTGAAGGGATCTCACAAAGAGTCATTGTCTGTTTTTTGTACTCCAGGAGCTTACGTTTTGACTACACTTCCATTTTTGAAGAACTGATACGTTAGCTGACAATTCATACATGAACTAGCAAAGAGACACCCCTGGCTAGTCCCATGTACAAAAAGATTGCTATTTGCTGGTAGAGAACAGATTACAAAACAAATCAGCACAGTCTCATCTATGCGACTGCATTTGTAGGTGCTCTTCTCACAGCTGGTCTGAGAGATGACACCATGCAACATAAGAAAACCAAAAAATATTTATGAACTTTAGCCTTTTTACATAGAGGCACTGAGATCTTTTCAAAGCAGTGGTGATGAAGTCTGCCTGCAGTTGTGACTGGGACAGCCCGGCTCCATCAGCTGTAACTGCTCTTGCCACCAGCTAAAGGTAAAAAATGTTTTATTTTACACACTTGTAAATGTCCAAATATGCTGTCTAGACAACAAAGCAGTGAGCATATGCACCAAGTGCCATAGTAACTGTTGTCATCCTGCTTTATGTTTAGGCAGTTCACTTTCCTCTGGTGGTGCATTCAGGTTTTGTTACAAGCCTTTTCACACAGTGCTGCACTTCTTTGTGCGGCTCCTCAGAAAGGTTATGGTTTTTATAAACTTCCAGGATCACTGAACCACTTGCTGCTGTCCAACCAATTGAAATGAAAGTGAAACCTGCCTCCATGACAAAAGATTTTATTGAAACACAGCAAGCAATCTACAAAACCCACAGAAATGACCCCAAACTAGGTAGCATAGTAAGCTTATTTTAGATCAATACTTCATTCGGCAGAAAAATCAATTTCCCTGCCTCTGCAATCCATAAAATTCATCAGGAAAAAAAACTACCCCTCACATATTAGCAGCCCTTTCACCTTACTGGTTTGGAAATTAATTACAATAGACAATTTCAAAGCCTGTAACAGGTTGAGGCAACAAGGCATTTTGCAACCTGTGAATTAAAACATGGATTAGCAGTGATGGGAACACCTACAGCTTTCCTGATTTGCCCGGCCTCCCTTTGGCAGGGGCAAACATTGTTTTTTTAGCTGCAGCCTTCAACAACCTCAAGCAGTAACCAAGTGTCATTCCTGGAAAATGCTCACCTGGAAAATTCCTGGAAAATGTTTACAAATAGCTGTGTAGGACACACAGAACCCTATAAAACGAAGTGTTTTCTATCAGCTTTCAAGTTAATTCTTTTATGGCAGTGATATCCTGCCTATTCTTCCTTATGGGAATTGCAGCCCTGCTGGGGAAGATTTAAAGAGCTTTACTGCATGGCTCAGGTGGAATTCACAGATTCCTCTCAGCTTGGTGGATGTGGAGGTTCCACACCTGAGTGCCTCAGCAAACCCTTCATCTGGGAACTTTCCTGTGCACTCTAGAGAGCTTGCTGATAGGAATGTTTCTAAATATAATGGCTTGCTGCTAAGTATGTTTTTAAATACAATGTACAGAAGACTATTGATCTAGTCAAGATTTTGCTTCATATTTAATAAACCTAATTTCTTTTTAGAATGTTTTTCTACATAATAAACTGACTTGCTCAGCAGATACAACAGAGGCTGTCTTTTCATTATGTCAGTTTTGCTGCTTCTCTAACTCTCATTTTTTCCCCCAATTAAATGTAGCTTTCTTTTATTTTTTTTTTCTGTTAGACATTTCTTTCCTGAATTTAAATTCACTGTATTTTTTAGAATTCAAAGTATTTTTAAGGATATAGTGACATCTTATCAAAGAGGTCCAGACTCTGAGAGGTTGTTTTCTTCCACTGTATCCCACAGCTCATATCTTTACACTTTTTTTATTCAGAGTCCTGTATAGTCTCTGACAGATGTTCAATAAAATCGTCTTTCTCCCTCAATATCAGGGTTCTCAGTGTTGGTGGAACTGAGTGTTATAGACCTCCAGTCTATCTCTGCAAACCTGAACTCCCCCGTCTGCCTCATTATACAGCAGGCCACTGGCAAGAGGTTGCAGTAGCTCTCCTGTAAACTAATGCACCACTTCTATTGTTTCCAGCCTATTAATTTATGAGATAATTCCTGAAAGTTTTGGTTTTACCCAGTCAGGTGGTTAGATATCAAAAAAGGTGGAGCATTATTGTTACAATTGCTACGCCTGGTGTTGCCTCTCTTGCTATAAATCTTTTAAAAGTTGGTTTTTCTATTACTTTTCTCTTTATTCCATGTTATTTTTTAAAGTTTTCCCTGTTTTAGACACTTCTTTTCACTTTTCAAGTTGCAGTTATCACTCAGTGTCAAAATGCAGCACCCTGGTTTCTCACAGCATTGAGCAGAAGTTGCAAAGACCGTTTCAAGGCTTCACTTGGTTCCTTCATTCTGAGCCACACACAAGTTCCACTGTGGACTGCAGAGGTGCAGACAACCTGAAAATGAAAAGGGCAAACTGATATTTACAGACACGGCCTGGTGATGCAGCAGCACACAGAGCTCCCATGTTACTGCAGAGAAACCAGGATGTTTGATCCTACCTAACCAAAACCACCCCCTGCTGCTTCCTTCCAGGATACCTTCCAGGATATTTCAGTAATGTTCTACTGAATGGAAATTTTGTGGCTGTATGCAATGACTGAACTCGGTGACCTAGGAGGCAATTTAAAATTCCAATACACTATTTTTCATTCCTTATTTTCATCCCATTTAGACTCAAACATTGTCATTTTAATCCTTTGTTACCTTTCCTCCACCCACTGGTGTATTTACGACTTACCATACATTTTCCTTTTTGGTTTAACATTTGAACAGAGAAAGGGAATGAGCATCATCATCTGAGAGGTGCTTGAGCATCAGGACCTGTGCTCTGCAGTGGCACTGTCACACTCCCCCTACGATCTTTTTTCCTGTTCCTCAGCCACCTACAGTGGGACAGTTTTATTGAGTTTGCTGCAGCTTTATTACCCTCACTGGTTATTCTTGGGGATGCTGTGTGTAGGTTAGCTTTCAAATAAACTTATTTATTATAAACTTATTCCCTGTGAACTGCATGTGAATATGAAGCTCAAGTTCTGTAGTTAACGTAAGAGTAATTACAAGGCAATGTGCAGATGAGAAAGTGCCTTTCAGCCTACTGGTTCCAGTACTCTGAAATGAAACTACAACCCATCAAAACTCAGCTAGAGCAACATATAATAAAATAAAAAAAAACACAATGGTCTGGGAGGTAATCTGCACAGATAAGAAAATGAATATACAATGTCATTGCATAACACTTTAAATTGTGCTTTACCTGTGATAAGGCGATTTTCTTTGTCTATAAATGTTTTCACTTGAACACTATTAACCATTTCGCCTTAAGGATAACTTCTAAAGTGGTATAAACCTTACACAATGTTCTTTTTTCAAACTCAATTGCAAAACCATTACTGGTTGTTTTGCATTAAACAGAGCAATGCTAAAAACTTAGCTACAATCAAGCCTTTTGTGCATCCTGGGAAGACAGATCAGAAGCACACTCAAATGCTGCATATCCTTGAGGAAGGAATGTCTGCAAGTCTAGAAGGAATGACCTTTGAAACCAGCCTATCCATCTGTCCTTTTTTATTCTGCACTTCCCTCCTTATTTGTGAGGATGGTGTGTTGAGACTACTCCTCAGCTGTTCCCAAATTCCTGCATTTCAAGCGTGTTCCCCAACAATTATTCACAATTTTCCCCTCCTCTCACACACCAACACATCTTGTACTCCATGATTCAAAAATTCTCCCTCTTACTCTAATTGCTTCAGAAACCTGTTTCATCGAAATTTTATTTGGTTCACACATACATAGAAGGAAACTGGATATGAAGACAATGAATCTATCTTTTCTCCTCACACTTTAAAGGTCAGGTATGTTCTGCAAAAGAGATAAAAAGAAAAATATCATGTCTTGGTGAATACTCCACACTGTGCATTTGCACAGTTGTTTTCCACTAAATCTAAACAATAAAAATATAGTAAAGCAGGTTCTGCATTATTTATATTAAGCAGTGAAAATGCTCCTCATAACATTAAATGATAGCCTTGCATGCAATTCACAGACATTATCTGAGAGCTTATATACCTGCTATATATATAAACCTAATGCAGACAGCCATAATAGTCTGTATGAATAGGGAACACTGTGCTTACTGAACCACAGTCATGAAACTTAAAATGAAATTATAGTTCCTCCATCATAATACCTAAGTCAGTATATAATATTCTGAAAGAACAAGCATACAGCAATACCTGGGTTAATACTGGTACCATACATTATTGCTCAGTGCTATCAAAAATAGCATCTCCAGATTCTTTATTGAAACACATTGCATTACTTAAATTGTCATGACAAAGACAAAAGTGTTCAATTTCAGACTTTTCTAGCACCTCCGTTTTTATGAAATTGCAGATTTTTTCTCTATTAGACGTATAATTTATTTGCTGATTAAATTCCAATAGAGGAGTTGCTCAGTCCTGATCTTTTAAAAAACACGTTTGGGAGTATAAGTTCTAAGCCTTGACAGGAGCAGTTTCCTTTGTTCCCACTCACATCCTGGACTGGAAGATGAGGATTTAAGTGTTTATCCAACTACTTCATCATAAGCCACTGAATAAATAATGTTCAGCATAAATAATGCCTCCATATAATGCTAACTCTGCATGCTTCAATATAGGTGAATTTAATAAGAACGGTTGTAAAATTCCAAGGGTATCTTAGCTAATGCGTAATTTTAGCATTTTTTTTCAAACCATGACTGTAAATGGATAATTTGTGTGAGCTATTTGGTTAACTCCCTAGTACTTATAGGTGGATTATCCAAAGTGTGCACTAAACAGAAACAGACAAGGAATGCTCAACTGGTGCACACAGTGACTGTATCTGCAAAGACCAGGACTGTTGAGTTTGCTTCAGACTGTAGACATGATACAGCTGTGTCCACTAATGCATGGAACAATTTTCACAAACCTGGCCTCTGGGACTCACTTTCATGAAATCTCTGCTCAGACTGCAAACTTGTGTCAGATTTTAAGTCCATGTGATGGACGTAAAGCTGCCGGGGCTCTGCTCTTCTGCTCCATCCCCCAGCTGGGCCTGAGTTTGGTTTCAGGGCAGGCACTAACTCACAGGTTTCACAGCATCATTTAGGTTGGAACAGACCACTGAGATATTCAAGTCCAACCTGTGATCAGTCACCATCTTGTCAAATAGACCACAGCACCAGATGCCACATCCAGTCCTCTGTTAAAAACCTCCAGGGATGGTGACTCCACCACTACCCTGGGCTGATTCTAATGCCTGACAACCCCTTCCCTGAAAAAATTCCTCCTGTTCAACCTGACATTGACACATTCTACCCGTGGATGAAGAACAGAGGTGTTTTGTGGAATTTGGGTTAAAATGCCTATGAAGAGGGATCCCAGCAGGCCTTATTAAGGTTTATTACCTTGGGTTAACTTGACATTTCCTAATAAAAACCAAAAGACCTTTTAGCCATGAAAAAAGAAGTCGGAGCAGCCTCCAGCAGTTCAAGGCTGGCACCTCACACTTCCCAGCCCCTCCACTCATGCTGCCCCTGTGTTCCCAGGCGCTGCCTCCTCCAGAGCCCCTTCCTGAGCCCAGTCCCAGACCCGGCCGTGTCATCCCAAACACACATTGATGGGATCACCGAATGGGTCAGGCTGGAAGGGATCACAGCGGCTCCTCTGGCCCAACATCCCTGCTCAAGCCGAGTCATGCCAGAGCAAGGATCGTGTCCGGACAGCTTGGAGCATCTCTGGGCAACCTGTTCCCGTGGTTGGTCCGTGCACTGCGAGGAAATTCTTCATGTTCAGGCAGGTCTTCCTGGGCATCAGTTCCTGTCCACTGCCTCTTCGTCCGGGCCCATCTTCTTGAAACATTTAAACAGTTAACACACATTAACGAAGCCTCCTCTTAGCCGTCTCGAAGCTGAACAGGCACAACTCCCTCGGCCTTTTCTCGTCAGAGAGACAACGCACCTTTCTCCCCGGGGCCTACAGCCCTGCCCAAGGCGCTGATCCCCCGGCCCCGCCTGTCGCGGCCCCTCAGGGCTCCGGGCCCGGCCCGGCCCCGCTCCGCCTCGGCCGGGGCTTCCGCCGGGGCAGGGCGGGGACAGCGACAAGATGGCGGCGCCCATGGCCGGGCAGGTGGGGGCCGTGCTGCGGGACCTGGCGCTGCGATCCGCCCGCCTGCGCGGCCAATTCCCGGTGAGTGAGCGAGCCCGGCCCCGCGCCCCGCCGGCCCCGCTGCCGGCAGCCTCGGCCCCGCCTGCTGTGCGCCTGAGCCCCGCGGCCGGCGCGGCTCCGCTCGCAGCCTCCCCGTGCCCGCGTGTGGCAACGGGAGGGACCGTGCGGGGCTCGGGCTGAGCGCGGTCCAGCCTGCAGCCACGGCGCTTGCCGGGGTCGGGGCGAAGCTGTGGCCGCAGACCAAAGCGGACCGGGAGCTGCCCGCTCCGGGCGCCTCGCTCTCCCCACACGACAGAACTCTGATTTCACTAGCAGAGCTGGGTGACGCTGTGCACGAATTGACATGGTTTGTCTGGGTGACGCTGTGCACGAAGTGACATGGTTTGTCTGGGTGACGCTGTACACGAATTGACATGGTTTGTCTGGGTGACGCTGTGCACAAGGTGGTGCCGTTTGTCTGAGCACGTTTCGGGTGGCAGCACCGCGTTGCTGTGGCTCAGTGCGGCTGGCTGAGGTCAGGCTGGGGTGAAGATGCCTGGTTGTGCTCTCCTGGGGAAATCGATGCTGGCTCAGGCTCCGTGGTGGTCCTGAACCTCAGCAGAGCGATCGGAAAGAGATGAGTCTCCGGCAAGGGCTCAGGGGCTCTCTTGAGGTGTAGCAGGAGTTCATTATTCACGTCGACAAGCAGGCACGCCGAGCTAAAATGAGATACGCACATTTTAGACAGCCCTCCTGCCTTTGGCAACGAGTTCTGTTATTTCACCTTTTCATCATGAGCCGTTGCACGAGAATCTTACTTCGATCTACACTTCTTGAGCATAAGTGTTTTCCTCGAAGCAAAAGCCCCTGGAGCAAAGTCCGGTTCTCTCCACAGTGCCACTGCTGGGAATGCTCCTGGCTGCAGGCTGGGCTGTGAGCTGAAGGGCGGTGTTGGTGCTGAGCTTGACCTGTCTTGCACAACTGCTGCCGTGTGCTTTATCTTCGCACCGGAAGGAAATTACCCACCTTGGTTGTAAATCTGAAATCTTTTGTGCCTGACTTTCCTATTTGAATGCTGGGTGCAGTATTTGAGAGCTTAGTGCAATTGACTTGTTGATTAGTGTTCGTCCATTTCATGTATGCACACATCAACACACATCGAACAAACTGTTTATGTGTGGGAATGCACACACAGTGATACCTATAAATACACATTTATCTGTGTATATACAGGTTTAATTTCGTTAGTGTGGATGGGCAATGCTGTCGGTCAAAATGTGGGGAATGTGCATTGTATGGTTGAAGATGTGTTCCTGCCATCAAGGCTTAGCTGTCTGATCCTACAAAAGGAATTCAGAGGTAGCATCCCTGTTCTTGTATGGCTGTGATATGAAGAGCTTGGAAAGGCTGGAGTGAGAAGCACTGTCTGAAAAGAGTCATCCTGGAACTTGAAAGGTGCTCTGGTTGAGCTGCTTTGGTTGGTTTCAAGCCCTGTCTTTATCTGGTGATGAAGTGGGCATTTGAGATACATGTAGAAATAAGAAGCGCATGCTGTATTCTTCATCTCTCAAAGCATGGAGGCACTCTGTAAATTACCCCACTAAAATAACTGTGTCAGCTCAGATTCTCAAAAGTATTCTTAGCATATCAAGGTGTCTGTCTTTAAAAAAAAACCACATTTTTTGTGCATTACTTTTGAACTAGAGATGTTGAACTTGTATTATAAATCTTATCTTATTATTCTCTTTCTGAACTCTGCCAGATACTGAGAGCATCTCCCAAGATGTGGGCTTTCCAAGTAGGCTATTTTCAAGAACCACGTCAATACCGTATAACAACAAATCAAGTTCTTAATTTCAAAGCAAACCACTTTGCTTTATAAAGACCTTCAATTTTGCAGTGTTGCATAATAGAATTCCCATCTAAGCAGTCTCCTAATCTTCCAGTGTCTCATGCTTTAAGCTACAAATAACTTGATCAGTTGGGTTTCTGTGCTACAAAACAGGATAAAGGATCTGAGAGTAAGAGCCCTTCCATTGAAGGTTTTTCTCATTTACATCATTCATTCTGTTGCTCAGATGAGAAGTTTCACTGTTACTTTATTTAGCATAAACCACCAAAACCTGTCCTCAAAGCCCATCACAGTGTTTCTTTCACAGACAAGGGTCTTCCATATGGTGCGAATGTGATCAAGAAATATCAGCCTTAAATTTTGGTTTTTGGTAACCCTGTGTGAGATTTAGAATCTTTCCTTACAACCCTTATGACTTACTGTTGGATGGTGCTTCTACACTTCATTGCAAAATTTCTTATTTCAGAACTGTAGCTGTGAAATCTGGTCACACTGTCATTGTAATGACAACGTTTTCCTGTGTAGCTTCATTTTAGGGGTGGGCTAAACAGTAGTTGATCCTATCACATGAAATTATTTTATCATCCTTTTACTTTTTATAACTGTTAAACATGTTTTACTCATTTTGCTGTTCATATTCTTGGTCAATTCAATTCTTCGTGCTGCCGGAGTTTTAAATCTGCCCAAGTGTTTCAAGAAGATAAAAGATAGATTTGAGTTGTGTGCAGTGCATGTGGACAGGAGCATTCAGGCCTGCTCTTGCTGGAGCAATATTTGTAAAGAGCTGTGACAAACGCTCCGGGGACCACTCGGCAGCAGAATTCAATCTTGTTGGCTGGCAACAAATAGGCTCCATTGAAGGCTGTTTATTTGAATGGGAGTTGGATTGGGCCCTTTGGGAGAATGCTGTGTTTTCAGAATAGCTTCAGATGCAGGGAAATTCAGCGATGAATATAAATGAGGAACAATTAAATCAGAATCATAAAAAAAAAAAAAAAAAAGCTGAAGGTAACTCTCCAGTATTCTAATAGAGTGAGCAGGTTGCTTGGTGCATTATGAGCCCTATCCCAACCTTCAAAATGGGCCTCAGTCCTGCCAGAACACATCCAGATTCCACATGCACTGAAAATAATAAAAAAAAAAATAAAAAGGAAGGAGGGGAAGATGAAATTAAGCAATATTTCTGTTACAAAATCTGCTGGAATCTATAGATGTTACAAATAGGGAACTGCAAGGTTGCTCAGTACAGATGCCTTCAGTTCCTAGACTTGTTTATCTATAAAATCTCATTAATGTTGAACAGAGAAAGTTCTGCCTTTTCTAAGAAACTATATATTATTATATGTATTGTGCTGATCTTCCATTCAGCACAAAATGTTACAGAAAAAAACTTCTCAATTCATGG
This sequence comes from Sialia sialis, assembly GCA_009812075.1. NCBI lineage: Eukaryota > Metazoa > Chordata > Aves > Passeriformes > Turdidae > Sialia > Sialia sialis. The sequence continues at coordinate 15,280,906 of VRYO01000638.1, read as the reverse complement.
CTTCAGAAGCAACTTTAATGTTGAATTCTTCTTTTTTTTCTTCAGTTTCTTTGGTGTTCTTGAAAATTCCTTTGGACTGCTTCCCTATTTGGCTTTTCCTGGTTGTCAGTTTTGCTATATTTTCAAGGTTTTACATTTAGAGGCAGGAAATATATGAGCCTACAGACTTTCACCAACAGCTTTTTCTACAGGCACCTCATCCAAATGACAGGAAAGCCCTCTTCAAACTCTAGACAAAACTGAAATGCCAAAGTGGAGCAGATGTTTGGCCCACTCCTCCCGGCAGTTCCATTAAACACATCGTTATTGAATCCTATTTTGAGATGAAAGAAGGAAATAGAAACATAAATATAACCTCAGACTGTGATTTTTATTTTTTTTTTTCCCTAGTTTTATACTGGTGGAACTTCTATCCTGGGAGCAGTCTGGCTCTGACACAGATACAGCTCTGTCCTGAAGTAGAAAAGCTGCACTTTGCTGCATTGATTCACCTTCGTTATAGCTCATGAGGTATAATCAAGGGATAATTAAGAAAGGAGAGACAGGCTTCATGAATATGACATTAGATGGAGAAGTAGCCACATCTGTGGTCTTAAACCTGGCTCTGAAGGAATAAATCCTCCCTGACCCTCCATCTGAACTCCAGTCTAGTTAACCCAGAGACTCCTTACATTCCTTGGGTATGTTTAGGATTGGTCAAAGTTTTTTTATATAAAAGCAAGTGCTTTGTTGTTTTTTTTTAATTGATCTGCCTCCTGAGGCACTAGATAAAGTGTCAATAGACAAACTGTGCTTTCTTTGCAGTTATCTTAAATGATTGTTTCCTCCTGTTTTTCTCTCGAAATGTCAGTGTGCGTGGTAATTTTCCTTTTTTAAATTTTTTTTTTCTTCAGTCACCTTTCATTTGGTGTATCTGGCTGATGACTGCCAGCAGGGATTTTATCTGAAATGTGTGAAGCTACTGAGATTCTTTTGGGAATACAGAGAAGTGAGATGAAGATTTAGACACAGTTGGGGTATAGTTGTTGCTTAGAAGTGGTCCATTTTCCTGCTATTTTATCCTTTTTCTTGTTTGGAAGGTCCATTTTCACAAGAATGGGCTATGTCCTCATTTGGTGCATAGAGATGAGATTGTCTCCCTCTCTCTGTTTTGCAAATCACTCATTCTCATAACTCATAACTGATAAGTTCAACTGATAATTTTTATTGTTGGCCACACCTGTAGTGAGTAGCTCAGCTCATTGTTCCCTTGGCCAGTCCAATTTTTCTGTGCATATTTGTGACTGTGAGTACTACCTACAGCTTTGGGCATATGCTCTGAGGACTTTCTCCAGAAAATCTCCTTCTCTAATACTCTAAAAGCAGTTTGTAACCATCTGTGACTCAGCTTATTCCTTCCATGGCACTTTAATAACACAGGACAGAGATGTCACATTACCTGTCCAACTGTATATAACACTAACTTTGGAACTGGTAATTAAACATTGATCCATGATTAGTAGCTGGCTATTGATTATATTTTAACTAGATAGCAGGAATGGATATGAAACAAATAGGAGTTAAGATTGACTTATGAAAAATTCCTTCATAGTGGAGTTTTGCTGTGCTGCTGAATTCTTTGTTGCACAAGTGAGGCTTAAAACAGATTCTGAGCTGCAAGATGAAGCCAGCCTTTAATGTGGTAAGGAGAATGAAAATACTAGATTGGTGTTTTAGTTTGTTTGTGGCATTATGCTGATGGTAATGTTTTTGTATAATTAGTGGCTAAATGTTAACTGTGAAAGAATTTAAAGACTTGCTGTTTTTCCACTTACTTGTTGGAACATCTATTTTAAATCTTCACTCAACAATTTATACTGATAGAATGAAATATATTCAATAAATGCAAAGGTTTTTTTGTTTAAAATTTGCTGCTTTGAGCAGATTTACCCATGAGGCTTTTTCTTCATGTTCTCTCTCTCGTCTCTTTCTCATTGCTCATGGGTTTCACTTAACTGTAAGAGTCTGTATCCCAAAATTGAATTAAATTTTATTTTATTTCTGTGATGATGTGAGAGTTTATAAGCTTTGACTCCAAAATCATAAATCTCTAGGCACTCACAACCCCATTGGGCTTGAATGTGGGTTGAGATATTTAACTCAAAGACTCTTTCATTTAAGAAAAGACTTTTTAGCATATTTTGTAATACATTATTATTCATTTGTGTTTACTTATCTTGCACATGGGTAGTACTTGGTGACAGATCAATTTCTGTCTACCCTGTTTGTCTTTAATTCGTGTATTGTAGAATCACAGTCTGGGTTGGGTTGGAGTTTGAGCAATGTAAGCTGTGAGAAACAGCCTCAGTTTCTGTCAGGAGAGACAGAATCACTCATATTTTAGTTTATCTTTGATGTCTTAACTCTTGTCAACCTAAATTCTTCATGAGATGCAAAAGTTTTGTGAAAATGGTCTGGAGGAATGAAAAATTAAGTGAGATTGTTGATCATGTTTGGTAGGTTTGACTGCTTGTCCAAGACTTTTGACTGAAAAATATGAAGCTGCAAATTAAAAAGCAGACACAGATTACTAATGGAACACTTCATCATCTTTTGATATCTTCCTCTGAAGGATCTGTGGACAAAAGGACAGTTTAATTTGGCATCTGCTAATTTCATGGCAGCCAAGAAAGCAGTTACTGCCTTGTGTAATAAAAAAAAGGAATTTTTCATACAGAGTATTGGTATAAAAATGTCAGGGAAATTCCAATTATTGGAGAAGTTCTATGTGCCAATGTACACAACACTGATGAGTATAGGTAAAACATAGAGCTGTTCATGATAATTGAAGATGAAAAGCCTATTAAAAGGAACCGTATCCTTTCTATTGTCAGGATAGCACTTGTTAAGTTCTGAAGATGGCATAAAAATGTATTTTCCCTTAAATTTTCTATCATCTTCAATTCTGTCACTCCAAACACATTGGAAACAGTGAATCTATTTAATTGAATTCTTTCATGCAGAGTTTCAGTCTAGATTTGTTTTTCAGTTAAATGGCTCAGATGAAAATAGTCTAAAGTAACACCATAAATTTTGGAAGTGGAGGAACAGATATTTAGAGCTTGCTTTAAACTTGATGAGAGATGATGAAACATGAGTGCAGAGCAGCTGGAGTGCTGGAGCTCCATCTAGGGAAGGTTGATGACCCAGCTGAGAACCCACAGGTCAGGATTTGTGGGCACACCAGCATCACTGACAGGGTTGTTGTACATTTCTGCCGCAGGCACCTTGATCAGCAAGAGCCAGATGAAGCTGCAGACAGCTGAGGAAACCTCAGTCAGCCTCAGTCCTCAGGGAGGACTTCATTCCCTCCAGGTTCTGCGGGAGGAACAGCACAGCAGGGAACACATCCTCAAGAGTTGCAGGAGCTTTCTGGAGAGCTCTGATAGCAGCTTCCAAATGCAGATGTCTGAGGAGCTGCCAACAGGAGACACTGCTGAACCTCACATGTGGGAACAAGATGTTGTTTGTTTCTAATGTTGTTTATTCCTGGGTACAGCATGGGCTGCAGTAAGACACAAGAAACAAGGCTGGGCATAGTCCCAATTTCCTTAACCAGTGCAGTGATGCCATTGTCCTTGGGGCTTGGAAAGGCTGTTCCACTGGATTATAGTTTACCTTGCAGTCAGAAATGTAGAGATCTGCTTTAAGGTCAAAGTCTTTGAGGATGATGACTCTACACTTGTAGTGTCCTAAGCTTGCTTTAAGATTTGAGACTGGCAGCAGAATGAATTTATATAATTAGTCATAAACAGTGGAGAAAAACTAATAAAGAAATTACCTGCAAAGGAAGGAAAAACATTGCTAATGTTTGGGCTTTCTATTAAAGGCTGACTTGCACTGATTATTCTGGACAGTTTCTGGTTTCTCCCCAGCTCTGCCCAAAGCTCTCTACCTCTTGTATCTCTGTCTTTCAGAGTTTGCTTCATGTCAGTCTTAATCAAATAGTCAAATTAAACCCAAGACTTATTAACAATAAAGAGTGTGAAGCATTGAGATTAAAACAAAAAATGCGTACCAGTCTTTTATGTTCTTGCTGCTTCCAGGAAAGAAATTGGTACAGACCATTCTGGACTGGTTTAATAAACTACGTATGACTTAGGCAGTGAAACTGTTTCTGTAGATACTTGTCTGTATTTCTTTATTTTACTACCATGGGCATTTGCATTTTTGTTGCTTGGAAGTGTTATGTTGCTTAGTGCTCAAAGTCATATTCTGTGATGACATAGTCAGGTAGCGTGGAAATTATCATGATTTGACTTCAATATTAAAGAAGTGGAACAAAAAACCTGTGATTATGTTTTATATTTCCTTCTCTGTGATGTAAAATGGAGCTCAAACTGTCTAAATTGGCATTTTATCGGTGTTTTTCTTAAAATATCAGCGACTTCTAACACTTGAAAAGTATTCTTCCAGGGTATTGTAGGCGTGAAACACTTCTTTGACAGATATGATTACTTGAGATATGAATGCAGAAACATTTCTGTTCATCTTATTGAATATGCTTGGAGTTTTGTAACGATTTAGAAAGCTGAATTTGCATGAAGGAAAGAAAAAATTGATAGTGGCTACTTTGTCTCATGTTTGGCAATACAATGGTTTTAGAATTATTTTTTCCTGGCTATGTGTACTAATTAGAGCGTGTCTTCATAGTTGCATAAAATATAATTTTAATCTTGTTAACAAATAGGAAATTAAATACTTTTTAAAGATCAGAAAAAAACATAAATTTCCCCCTCAAGATACTTAAAATAAAAGATTATTGCTGATTTATGTGGAGAAGATGGCTTATTTCATTTTTGAATGTGTTGTGCATATCACCAACAATCTTCTTCCATTTGCCAAGGCAGGGAATGTGTTACAGCATTTTCTGCAACTGATTATGCAGTTGTGTATGGTAGTGAGTTTATTTTCATCAGATACTTCAAAGCCTTACTTTTTAGGTCAGGAAAGTATGCTTCTCTTGAAGCTTTGAAGTTTGAAATAAGCAAAATGAACATAATTTGACTAAAATTAATTACTAATGCAAAGCAGAACTTCTGATGGCGAGAACATTGACAAAACCCAAAATTAGAATTCACGTTATTCCTTTAACCAAGCAAAGGCTCTGAAAATCGATTCCAGAGGTGTAAAGCTTCTGGAGACATGCTTGCTTTTTGGGCACATGTGGATCTACAATAATTAATTTTAATAGTTTTATTAGGCTGAAATTTGGATTTAACGTGCAAGGAAAAAATATTTTGTCAATACTTTGCAGTAAGGGCAGAGGGCATCATTTGGCCCTGTGAGTGGACTGGCAGTTTGCTGTTTGGGCAGCCAGCTTTGTTTTGTGATATCCTGTTTGTGATGTGACCTTCTGCATGTTGTTTGAACCAGACAGTTTTTATGTAATCCCACAGAAGAAGGAACCTGCCCTGTTTCAGGGTTTTTGGAAGCTGCTAATGGCTCACTGTGCAGGTGAAGGTTCATGGCTTGGGGTGTGCCCAGGCAGCTTGTCCACACTAACCAAAATGCATCCCAGAACTTCTCAGGGTCACCAGGGTGCTGTCACTTAATTTGCAGAAATTTTACTTTGCTGATTGGCTATAAATAGAGTCCTGAATACTCCCCTGGGTGGGCAGCAGGATGCAGCTGTCAGGAATGTGGTGATGTCCTGCTTTATTTGGAGCTCAGTCTGTAGCAGCCTGACTGAAACAGCTGCTGAACAAGGTGTGGGGAATGGGGAAGAGAGGCCAAGAGTGTTAAGAGGACACTCTTCCCACCCTCTCCTTTTTTACTTTTCAGGACTGTAGTCCTCACAAACCCATACATGCAGACATCCAGAAGGATCATCCAGGCAGTGGCTGCTAGGATCTGCCTTGTAGAGCACGAGGATGTGGGCTCAGATTCTGCTTTTGTGAGATAAGGAGAATAAGAATGACAGAAGGAGCTCAAGTGTGACCCCGTGCATGTTCCTGGTAGTTTACAATGGAGCTTAGTGGGTAGGAGAGTGTATTTACAGAATAGCTGTCAAATCCCTGAGTGTAAGCAAGCTGTAAATAAGTCTATAAAGTGTAATTGTTACTGGAGACTTTAAATCTACAATGAGTGAAGGACTTGCTTCAAGTTCATTCTTGTGGCTGCTTCCTTGCATGAGAAGTAAACAGAAGGATAAATCAGAAAGCTGAGTTTGTACATACATAGGCACATTGGAAGAGATAAAAGTGCATTGGAAGAGAATTACGTGGTTTGTGTTTTCTGGAGCCAGTGACCTGACCCAGCCCTGCAGTGGAAGAACATCACACCATGCCCAGGAGAGGGCAGAGGTAAAGCCTGGGATCAATCAGTTTGCAATCAGACTGATTACAGAAGGACAAGGAGGAGTGAGTACAAGATCAAGTCAAAAGAACATAGTAGGGCAGGCATTCAGAGAGCCTTGAAGTAAAAGGGTTTCTTGCAGTAGACAGCAAGCAGGAACCTTCAGGAGTCATTGCATTTTGTTAAGAGTGCAGTCAGGATTTTCAGTCCCACTTTCACCCTGAGTACATTTACTGTCCTTACCATTTCATCAGCAATTCTGTGAAATATCCAAGACATAACAGATGTTTATAAAACTTTGTGGGTTTTATGTGCATATTGCTATGGTTTTGTTTAAAGGAGAAGGCTCATGAATGGATTCTGTTTTGTTTTTTTAATCTGATCTATAGGGTTTTGTAATCTAAATTTCAGAACTGTGAAAGAGATGGGGTGCTGTCTTCTGAAATCCTCTTCTGTTTCTCTGACATTTGTTAAAGAACAGCAAAATTTTACTGTTTGCTGTTAGGAAAGATTTAGGTGGGCTTTAATGAAAGAGATAAATCAAACAAAGAAAGCCTTTCCACTTCAGAACTGATGGACACACTCCTGGAGTTCCTCTTTCCCAGCTGAGAGATCCCACCATTGAGAGAGGAAAGAAAGAGCACTGAGTCAAAAATAAAGAGGGATGTTGAAGTGTCATTACATGTTTCCTAATCAATATTGGTTGATATGTCATTACAGTTTAGTATATCTTTTAGTGGAAAGGGATGTTGTTTTAGAGGTGGAAGAGGTAAAGCCTCATGAATATTTCATATATTTATTAATGGATTAATTTTGAGGTAGTGGGTAGTGAATTAACTGTTTAAGCTCCCACCCCGAGTAATGGTGGCACTTTAATTTTAATGTGAAAAAACTTTAGTAGAGCCACATATTTTTAGATACAATCACCTTGGAAAGTTGGCAGTTCAGTGAGTGAGCGAGTTTTGGGAAAGTTCTCCCACTTCAGTGAGCAAATCGGGGGAGAGTGAGGGAGTTTGATTCATGACTTGACTTTGGGGTCAAATCCAGTAGGCTTATTTCTTTAGTTAAATCATTCACTTTCCCAGGTTAATTTTAACATTCTGGGTAGGCTGCTCAGGTTGAGGCTGAAACTGTTCTTTTTATAATTGGTTTCTGCAGGATCTTGCTACTTTGAACTGTCCTGTATTACACAAAAATGTCAGAGCTTCCTACTCTGCTAAAAGTGCTCCCTGCTGCAGTCCCTTGTGTCTGACTTTGTATTTTCTTCTTAAAAAGCAGAAATGTGGCTTATTTGGCTGTATCATGTAGAGGATATTTTTTAGGTGTTTATTTGATAGAAATTTCTGTTCATTTCTGTGGTATTATTGAAATAAAACTCCTTTGGTAAAACTGAAATTCGAAGGAGAACTTAATATTGTTTCTCATTTAAATTGTGTATGAATAAATGATTACAAATTGACAGATACTGCTTGTAGTGATTCCTTTCTTGAGTGAAAAACCAATTTCTATTTCCTTCTTAATTTAGGAACTTAAAATTATTAAGAGAGAAAAAGAGAATCTAAATGCAGCCCCAACACAAGTGAAATGAACTATGAATTGAAAATTTAATCACTGCTTTTGTTTCCAGGGCTGTGTCGCATTGCACTAAATCTGCAGATGAACCAGCTTTTATTTAGGGTTTATTAGTAACAGAGGTACTGCAGGTGGTTTTGTGGGAAATGCAGAGTTCCCCAGTGTCCCCACTGGAAGTCCCTAAGCTCTGGGGGATTCAGTGCATCCCCTGGACGGTTCCTGTCCTGTGCAGGGGTTTGGAGAGCTCTGGCATTGCACACTCACCTGTGTCCAGGAGCATCCAAACCCCTGGGGCTGAATTCCCAGGTGTAGTGATGCCTCAGGATTTTAGCTTTTATATTTTTCATATATTTTTAATCCTGCAGTTCTTTAGTGCATAACTCTAAACTCCATATAGAGTGTGAGCTACAGCTTCCACAATTTGGTAGACATCAATTCCTCTCCAGGCCTGGGAATCAAGAACATCTCACTGTCTCAGACCCTGAGCAATGTAAACAAAAGTGAGTTGAGGGGAGAGCAAACTTGGGGTAAATTACTTCATTACCTGAAATAATCAAATGGACCAAACTTATAAAAGTGTGAAACCTGTGACCCATCATCCATTTTTGAGTGCAGCCCCTGGGAAGGCTTCATCTGTCCTGAATGCACCTGAAGGCCCCTCAATAAATATGACAGCTTTTATTCCCTTAATTTTGTCTATCCTCTGTTTTTAGGTAGTCCCAACAAGGCATCAGTAACAGTAGGTGTTTATGTCCGTGCACTTCTGTGAACTTGTGCCTTTTTCAGAGCTTACCCAGAGGATTCACTCACTACTAGGCTTTTATTATTCCATTAATAGTGTACAATATTTTCTGCTTTAATTTGTTTTGAAATAATTCAGCCATATTTTATAATGCCTTATGGATCTCATCAATATTGCCTGTGTATGTGTCTAATGAGAGTTCAGTAAATTAGCATATTCATTAAACAAACAAATTATTGTTCTGTTAGTAATTGGGGACTGCCTGTTTCTCAACAGATGAGTGATGTCAACTGGCATCAATTAGTTTAGTGTGCTTTGTTACCTACAGGTAGGTAGTCTGTGGTTTCTATCCTTGCTTTATTAGGTTGTGTTAGAATAATCACTGCTGCCTGGTGATGGGAGAAAAGTCATTTCTCTTGACTAAAGAGGATGAGATGCCTAAATATACTTTCTTTAGCTTTTCAGTTAAGATAGCTTCCTTCTCTAAAATGGACATGATTCTAGTTTAACAAAGCTCTTCTCTTTGTTTCTTTCATGTTTGTCACCATCTGTTTTTTTCCTGCTGTGATGCACTGTGATTCCTCTCTCTGGTTTGCAGTGGCTCCTCTTAAAAACAATCTTGCAGTGTGAAACAAGGGAACTTGGCTTTTCCTGGAACTGTGAGAAAGTATTCAGGGGAAGATTTAACTAAGCACTTGTTTTGATTGCATTGGCTAAAACTAAGTGGTGACACAAACACCTAATATAGTAATAAAAAATATCCTGTGGCTGTTTCAAACTAGGTTTCTGAAGTTCTTCTGGGGAGTTACTGTTCTGGACAGTGAATTGCAGTGACTGTGAGTAATTGCTCTGAAGGGAGAAATGCTCTTGAGCAGGTGTTCATGCTCTCTCCCCTGGCTTGGTTTGCAATAGGATTTTTTGAGTATATGAAGAGAACCATTTAGTTATTTAATACAAGCATCTTGTTTCAAAGAGTCCTAGGTGTTAGGAATAGTAGTAATTATCTACCAGAACAGGCAGTCCAGATTTACTAAACAAAAATGCAGTGCCATACTTCACATGTGTTCTTTATTTTATTTGAAGTTAGCTTTCATAAATCTTTGTTGGATGGACAGATCTCACTCGTGCTGAAAAGTGAATATATGGTTCATTAGTATAAAACAGTAAATTGCCCCTGCAGTTTATTGATCAAAATGCCTTAGCCTTTAGAAAACTGAAAATTTTTTTGTGTGTGTATTTTAGTGATAAAGATATTTTTGTGCTATATTTTCAGGAATGCATATGGAAGTAAAGGGCCTATAGCTGTTAACTGGAGTTTGTGTGTTGGTTTTAAGTAAGTTTAAATGAATTCCCATTTGTAGGAATAAATAATGGAACATTAAAAGGTCTTCAGCTGTACTTGTAGATTTTGAAACCAAATGCTCTTGTTTAACACCTGGTCTGCTTATGGTGCTTTGATACAGACTAAAAAAAAAGCAATTCCTGACTGCTGTGAACAAAATTATGGACATTTTGAAGACTTCTTCCTAAACTAGCTCACAGAATCAATTTTATCCCTCATAAATATATCACAGAGGTCTAGATTGAGACTTTGATCATAATGCTCAGTGTTGGATGAGGCTGCTGGACTCAGCTGGCACCAAGGGGACCTGGCTGCCATATGGCATCCCAGCTAAAGTGGGCAATTTGGGATGTTGATGGAAGACAGTTTCCTCTGTGGTTTTTAAATAGCATGGCCTGGATGCGAGCTCCTGCTTTGGAAGATGAAAATTGCTGGTTTGTGGCAGCCAACAGGACATTAGTTGGGAAGAACATTTCCTGTCCTGTTTTCCATAATGTGCCCCCAGGTTTGCAGGAGAAATTGGGATGTGTAGTGTGGGACAGCCCATCAGCCTTACCATGACTCTTTCTATTTTCTTATGTGCCTGAAAAACTTGCTTTCCTACAGAGCATATTTTTGCTTTTTAAGATTTATATTTGTGATTAACTTCTGTTTAGTTTGGTGCTGTTTTGCTAAATTTTTGTTTCTTGATGGGTTAACTTAGTCATTTTGTGGGCACTGCCAGCAAACTGAAATAAATGCTTTAGTTTGCTTTCAGTGGCCTATGTGGTATATTTTAAGTACATGACCTAATAAAATGTGTCTACACTTTAGCTGAGTTTATTTTTGATGGTTTCTTTTTGAGAGAAACTTCTACATCTTTGTCAATTACAGAGACTGCATGTCAATAAATATAATAAAGGTTTATGCCTCATATTGATGAATGGTCTGCTCTTTCATTACTGTCATCTTTGTGTATCTGCTCTCCTTCATATGTGCTTGGAATTGTGTTACAAGTCAGAGTGCACAGATTGAATAAACTGGAATGCTGTAGAATGTGTTGGCTAAGCAAATAGATTTTTTTGGTGACAGACATTTATTTTTGATCACATACACTAAATATATCTTTCAATTTCAGATACAGGATACATCTCCTCACCTCCTCAAAAGCACCACGATTTTCCTTCCCAATTGATTTATTTCCAATATAACCATTACAATAAAATCCAAGTTTATAAAACCTGACGCTTTATATATTTGACATATCATTTGCATTCATGCAGAGCTAATTTGTTTTGCTAGAGCTGATTCATACTGGCACAGGATCTGTGAGCACTGTTACAGCTACTTGGCTTCAGTGGAGCAACAGAGGGGGAAGAAAGAAGTGAGCATTTATTTGACCAGCTTTATTTCCAGGTGCTTTTAAGAAGTCCATCTTTGTTTTGTGTTATTAATACTGGCTTCCATTAATGGTGTGAATGCAAAGGGAATGTTGGATGTTAAAGTGTGTCTTCCTTTTAACAGTCATGGAAAAAAATGCATTAAGCTATGCTAATGAAAACAGTAGAGCTGTTCAAATTATGTAGGTGTGTCAAGGGATGTTCAATTATCCTAGAAATTTGCTTAGTGGTGGTTTTGTTTTCTTTAATAGTGTTGATTAACACTGGATTCTCTTCCCCAGGCTAGTATCATTTGGCATTTTACTTTACAAAAGTAGAGTCTCACCAAGAGAAAATAAATGTTTATATTCAGGGCTTTTTTTGGGGAAATGATCTACACATGAACACTGGATTTGGTCAGGTGAAATACGCAGTTGTGGATGGTTAGCCAGGGTAGCTTCCTGTGGAATTAGGCATGAAATGGCACTGCATTTTTTAAAACTTGATTTTTTTGAGACCAAGAGGACTCAGTTGTAATTGAGGGTATAAGTTGTTTGTCAGATTTGACCTTTCAGTCGTTCTTTTTGACAGCTTCTCCACATACTCATTAAAGAAGAGACTTAATTCATTCTTTCTATTCTATTTTAAAAAGTCAGCCTTGGATGTTTTACCAGGGAGGCTAAAGAATGAGAAACCCTTATCCTGAGCATATAGGTTCAGGTAGGAATTAATCAGTGGCATAATCAGGTGGAGTGTGGGTTTGGTGATGCTGCTCCTGCTTTTATGGAACATTTCTTTTCAAGCAGAGTTGTGCTGAAGTAGTTAACATGCAACTTGCAGATTTCTTGATGAACGTGTTAAGACAGTTTCTTGTGTTTTTATGTGTGTGTGTTTTCTTTTTCCAAAAGCAAGCACTCAGAAGATACCTCCTGGGTCATCTGAAAGCTGCTGTACATCAAGAGTAGTCAATGCTGCATATATAACAACCATGTCTCTACTGCAGTGTTGTCTAAATCTGTTTGGGTGGTTTTGAGAGGGGGGATTTTTAAATTATTTTTTAAATTTAATATTTAGGCAAATTTTTGCTAGAAAATGTGCTTTTAGTTCTACTCTGGTTTAACTAGATTCCTAGGTTTTTTTAGCCCTTGTTATTTAAATAATGCAATTTTTTCTTGCCACATGACAGCTAAAGTATTGGCAAATAGAATAGTGGAAGCAACTGCTGTCCAAATACATTATTTGTCCAGAGCCTTTAGCATTTTACAAAAAATCCCCACCAAACAAAAAGGTGGTAAATAAGGGATTATGTAGGTTATATGAAGAATCAATTTTTTCTCTAGAAGAAGTCCATAAACCACAGATACAATTCTGCAACACCTGACCTTGTTAAGATGATCAAAAAGAAATATTTGATTTCTTGATGTGTGTGCCACTCATTTAATCATGCTGCTTATATAAAGAAGGAACTTTGAACAGAAAGCTTGTTCAGAAGAAAATACACAATTCCCAGTAACAGTGGTTTTCTAAATCCTCACTCTATATACTTTTGCTCTACATTAGTGTGACTGGTAACAAAAATCATGGAGATTGGAGAAGGGAAGGGAGATTAGAGGTGAAACCCAACCAATACTTGGAAATACTTTTGGAAATTGCCAAATAATTCTAGCCAGGAGGAAAAAATCTGGTTTGAAATTTGTACTTGATTTAATAATTTGCCTTAATCGCACTCATGTTATTGCTCAGTTGAGGCCTTTTGTTTCACTTCCTTGAGTTTTGGGATTTTTGTTGTTGTTGTCAGGCTCTCAGGAAATGTTATAAGCTGTAAAAGAGCCTTATTTAAGTGTATTAATCTCTTTGATAAGCACTTACATTAGAAATTTAATCTTAGGAAATCTCTTGTTAGGATGAATTTAATCTTCTTTAAAGCTTTATTATTTTAAATAACAACATTTTATTTTCTGTGTGCTACTAGTAATATTTTCTTAGTTTTACAGACTGATTTATTCTTAAACCTTATTTGTGGCTTAAAAATAAGCAACGCCTTTTGATTTACCAGGCAGATCTGAATCTCAAGTAAGAGCCACTCTGCATCTTCAGCGTGTACATCAATACACAACACAAAGTTCCCATATGAAAGGATAACAGAAAAATGCCATCCGTGGAAAAATTTCTGGTTCTTTGTCTGTCATCTTATGAAGATGAAAGATGAGATGTCACACAGGGAGTCAGTGTTTACAAAAATCCACACACAATTTCCAGTTTTCTTCTTCACAGGCTGGTGGGACGGGGTCCTTGTACTCCAGCCCAATCTTGCAATAAAGAGGCAGATGAAACACAGACACATCTTGAACTTCTGGAACACACTGGGTGTCAGCTGCAACAGAGCTGCTTGGAAAGATTTCAGAGATCTCTGCTGTTTTCTGATATGTTTTCTGTCTAATATGTGGGGGGAGGAGATAAAAATATTCAAGCAGAGATAAGGTGGGAATAGAAGGTGATGACAATAATGAACAGAAATTACTAAAAGCTCGACTCTGCTTTCCTGTGCTTTAGGTTTTCTTCTAGTTGCTCCCCCATTCCCAGATTATTTTTCTGATGCTGATTTACCATCTAATTCTTCAGTGTGTTTTTTTTTGAGAGCTGGAACTGAATTGGCAAATCTACCAGTGCTGTTTGATGCTTCTGCAAGGAAGAAACAGCTATAAAATGGGAAAATAAGTAAAACAAAGACGTGTGATGGCAGAGTTGTGTTCTGTGCTGGATTAAAGTCTCCTTCTAATAATTTTCAGGGGGAGAGGTTGGATTATGGCTGGCTATGGGAAATAGCTTTCTCTCAAACCTTTGCAGACTCTTCCCTAGAGTTTTGAGGCTGTACCTTTGTGCGTTCATGCTCTTACTGCTGGTTTCATATGTTGATTTATCTGTAGAATGCATAAAAGTTCATGATGCCCAAGCATTTAGGCCATTGGAAGCCCGTCGGAAATTTTTGAGAATGCTTGGTATAAATGGGTTTGGAGGATAGGGATTCAAGATTTCTTGTATAAATTCATATACAGATTTATTGCAACCAAACTATCTTGGACTGGAAATTGGTTGAAAGAAGCATCTGTTTACTCACATTTCTGAGACTTCATGGTCACATTTTTTTTGTCTTCACCCGAAAATGCATGTCCACAGCTGGTTTTTGTCAAGATGGTCTTGAAAGAGCAATCACCTTTACAGATTCAAAGCTTGTGCTTTATTTCATCTCTTGTGGCTGCTTTAGTTTTCCTGCTGTCCTCATGACATATGGTGTGTATCCTGCAAGTACTTTAAAGCAAGTTTTTCATGTTTCTTGCTCTTCAGAGCTTCTGGTACAGACTTCAGATACTTATTAATTTTATCAAGCAGTTCATTCACAACCAGGAGTTTGTCTTTTGTGCAAGGAAAGTCCTCAGTTGGCACTCAGTAAGATGGTCTATCTTAGAATTATTTAATATAGCTGGGGGAAAAAATTGTGCTCACTAACCTGGAGTTTGTAGGCTTCGTTTATTCTGTGCCAGCAGTTGTTCAGCAGACCTTTGTCTCATCACCCTTAGGACTGCTTTCACACTTTTCAAAGTTGTTTCTTTTCCACATTCTTCAGACAGGTCTGGTTTGTAATTTAGGAAAGAAATATTTTCATAATATCTTAATATTAATTGTCCAATTTTTATAAGAGAACATGTGCCCCTATGCTTATGTATGCCTGCATGCTATGCTTATGTAATAAGATTTTTAGCATCTCATCAATGGAGTATCTCTGTGGGATTTTGAGTTATATTTTTGAGTTGCAAAGCTGTTGTATCCCAAAAGCACCTGTGAGGTGCTGAGAGGGTGTTTGGGAGCAGAGGTCGCAGCAGTTCCCATCAAGTAACAGCCACAAGTCTTCCCAGAAAGAAATTTTATGAATACTTTCCTTCTTATTTCTTTCATTTAGATCAGCTTAGTAATACCTACATGCAAAACTGATTTATTATTCTAAGTTATGATTAAAAGCTGTTTTGAAGACTTGGTCTTAAATTATAAAACCAGTGACCAAAATTTTATTAGCTGTATTACTGACCTGTAGAAATTTTTAGATAAACCAGAAGGATCCCTCCTGGCCCCTAGTGTTAATCTCTTTGTGGAAATGATCCTGAAGTGGTAATTTTTAAAGCCTAGCAGAGAATTTATTGCAGGAAAACAAATTAAATGTCAGCAATTATGAAAGGGACTTTAAATTTTGACCCTACATTTGAAGTATTGCATAACTGTAATAACAGTGGATAGCATGGAGGAATATAAATCAAATGAGGTGTCTGTGAGATGTGTAGAATTAGAGATAGCCATAGAGCAAACTGACAATGCCATTTGGTTCCTCTAAAATATGTTAATCAGGTTATGCATAAAAGGATTTGAAATGTCATCCTGAGCTATTTGTAACTGTTTAAGTTCAGTGGGAGTCACTTTTACTGAAAGCATGCAGTTACATACTGTATAAGATGGGCTCATGTTTTCTTTATGCATCAATCTTTTGTGTTGTGTTTCAAAGAGAATAGAACAGATGGGAATTTGCTTTTGAGACATCTCATCCTGTAAACCTTGAGTATTGTGAGAGAGTGTGTTATTGAAAGACTTTAGCACAGAGGGTTTTTGTTTTGAGTATAAAGTTGTATTAGGTTAATAATTTTTTTATCATGCTGTTAGAGATGAAAGTATTCGTGTAGTAGATAATCCTCTTTGTCCAGCGTTTCTAAATACGTAGCACTGGCTTGCGTGCTGTGTTCCTTACTTCAGGAGAAACCAAGAAGTGAATGTGGCTTGCTGCCAGGAGGACAGCAGTTTGTCTCTCCATGTGGGAAAAGCATCTTTGGCTGGCACAAAATGGGATTATACCATTGCCTGGAACCAGCTCCACCTTTGCCATTATACCATTGCCAGGAGTCAGCTCCAGCTCCTTAATTACTGCTTTTATATGGAACAATTTAGCCTGTGAGAAGAATATGTCCTTTCTTAAAACCATTCAGTAAAGATCCTGTGACTTCTGTAGTGTCTCAAGGTTTCTTGCCTGGACAAGCAAATGTGGTGTCTTTGTGGGTGTAGGGTTGCTGTGTCTTTGTACCCATGGGCTCTAGATATATTTATATTCCCAGAGGGGCATCTAAACATGTTGGGAATGAGCAGGGAATTATTCTCCAGCTGTTGGTGGTCTGGCATGGCTGATGTGGTTGTGCTGGTGTCCTCAACAAAACCTGCTCAGAAGCACAATGAAGAAAGCAGAGATAGCAGATCTCTGAAAATACACATATTAGTGTGTAGTTTC
The DNA here is from genome assembly GCA_009812075.1 of Sialia sialis. Taxonomy (NCBI): domain Eukaryota; kingdom Metazoa; phylum Chordata; class Aves; order Passeriformes; family Turdidae; genus Sialia; species Sialia sialis. Next base: position 15,264,233 of record VRYO01000638.1, on the reverse strand, counting down.
CTATGCCAGTAATTCCATGCGAGTTGTTTTTCTTCTCAGATATGCTTCAACAAACACATAGAATCAGTGGAAATAATTTTATGGGGAGAATGACAGTAATTTTACTACTATGAGGCTCACCCTTTTGACTAAAATTTTGGTTGAAACCCAAAAGTGCACCTTATAATCCAATGTGCCTTATATATGGACAAAGTTCAGACATTTGCCAACCTGGAAGTGCGAGCCACGAGCCGGGCCGAGCCACGAGTTGAGCCGCGAGCTGCACCAGCCACGCGAGCTGGTGCCAGGGGCGGGCGCGAGTGCCGGGGCCCGCGGCACAGGGAGGGTGCCTGGGGCTGCGTTTAAAGGCTGCGCCGATCCGTGAAAAATGTTTGCAAATTGAGCGCCTGCCAGTAATCCCCACGATCGCGCAATTCCGTTACTAATTCGTTACTTTGTTGCGCGCGGATCCTCACTGCCAAAAAAAAGTGCGCCTTATAGTCCAGTGTGCCTTATCGTTGTGAAATTACTCTAGATGAAATGTCATATAATAAGGATATTTAATGTGAAACTGAATTTGTTTTAATGTAAGAGTCTGTTGCTATTTTTATAGCAGAGGATAGCATGCAAACATAAATAGACTTCAGTGTTCAAGCCAAACTTGCCTTGATATTAACTGCAAGACATTTTGTCTGGCCAAGGGAGCCTTGTGTAGCTTTTAAAAAATATCTGTGGCTTTCAGAGTACTTGGGATGCGCAAATGTTAAGAAAAGGCACTTAGGTAAATCAATAGCTATTTTGCCTTTTCTCTGGGTGTTGTTTAACTGCTGGTTTGAGATAACCATAAGGTGGAAGAGCTCAGTGGGCTGTCTCATGAACTCTTCTTAATGAGTATTATGTTATTTTCCCCTCCTGTTTTTTTGCAGACTGTTCAATTAACCCCCAGACGATGGCTCAACCTGCAGGAGTACCAAAGCAAAAAAATAATGGCAGACCATGGGGTTACAGTTCAGAGATTCTTTGTAGCTGATTGTGCAAATGATGCCCTGGAGGCTGCTCAGAGACTGAGTAAGTTGACTGATAATGGGAGGACTCTGCTGCACTGGGTAGCAATCTGGAAAATAAATTGTTTTCTAATAAGTTTAAACAGTCTTTAAATTCATGCTTACTGAAAAGCTTTGATATTTTATCCAGACTATAAATATATGCTCAATTTTACATGTGAACAAGTTTATAGTGGCAATACTTAGAACTTTATTTCTCAAATGTTTTGCATGCAGCATGTAATGTGAATTCTTTATTTAACATTATAATAATTCAGAATGTCATGAATAGTTGCTGAGGAATTTTTTTTTGTACACTTGATATAGTTTAAGGAGCTGAAATAAATGAACTTGTGTAAAAAATCTATTTTAGACCAAAAATGTGTTGTATTTAAAAGCAAAGGAAGGAAAATGTTGTGGCTTCTCCATTTTAAAAGGTACTTAGATATTTCTAATTGTGTGTGTCCAAATGAAAAAGTAGAAGAGGTGAATTGGGTTACCATCACGGTGGCTTGAAAAAAAGACCCTGATTCTGGAGCTTTATTTTGTTTCTCTGACAACATTCTAATGTGGTGAACAAAAGATGATAGTGTGGGTCAAAAATGAACTTATGTAATAGCTTTTCTCTCAAAAATAAAGTGCTGGAGTACTTTGTCAAACTGTTCTGAAATAATTTTTCTACTTTTTTAAAGTTGTAGAGCTTTCCTCTTTTTATTTAGCTTTTGTTAATATATCAAACATCAAAATGCCAAAGGCCACACATTATTGTAGTCTAATTGTGTAGTAACAGGAAGGTTTTTTTGGTTTTATGCTTTACATAATGCACAGGCCACTTAGTTAAATGCATTTCAATTTTGCACACTGGAAGGTAAATTAACACAACTTCCATCCAAGATCTCATCAGAGCTCAAGTAGCTGAATAGCATTAGCGTAATGGCTTGTGCAATCTCTAGAACTTCATTAAGGTGATACATTTTTCAGTGACCAAAACCTTCTTATGATAATCAGTATATTTGAAAATATAGCTGAAAAAAAAAATTAAATGTGCGTGTTATGGTTATTTAGCAGTTCAAAATTGAAAAATCGGACACAAAGCAAAGCACTAAAATTGGAATGTTTCCTCATTTCTGGTTGTCTGAGAAAATCAAGGAATGCTAACTGAAGCTGTGGCAGGTTTATCACCAGTCTTATCACACTTAAACTCTCCTCTTCATGATTGAACTCATAAATGGATTGGCCTGTCCAATTGCTATTCTTGATCTCTATAACTATTTGGAAATATAAATTACTGCATTAAAGTCAGTGAACCTCCTCTGTTTTATGAAGCTAGGTTTATTTTAAATAACCTCTGTCGCCTGCTTGCTTTGCAAATCACAAGAAGTATCTGTTAAAAACAAACAAAGAAACAAAGTGTTTAAATAACCAGAAGTAAAATCCAGAACGAAAAAACGTTTGCTCATGCAACTTTAAGAGGTAAATTTTATTATAATTGTGTGGGCTTGTTAGCACTTCAGAAAGTGGAAGCTAGTGGTACCTTTCTTCATTTGCTGTAGTTGCATTCAGCCATGGTGCACTACAGAGCATGAAAGAACTGTGGTTTATGGTGTGGAATCTATTTCATGTTGGAATGACTGACACTCCATTGATCCACTTAATAATTAACAACATCCTCGTTATCATTCTGGTGCTGTGCTGTCCTTGCACTTCTGACATGCACTTTGAAAACTAAGGATCAAGAACATCAGTTTTGTGGTCATTGATGCTCCAAGATTTTGCTTGGTTTATGTTCTTTATGATTCCTCAGTTTCATGTTTCTCTGTCACTCAGGTTTATCTGCACAATTTGTGACTGAATATGCAACCACACAAAGTAAAAAGATACGGGAAGACAGGAAATTTCGGCCTACAGGAGGCACAAAATATTATGAAATAAAATAACCAGTGAAGGCAGTTTGGGGATGTTGTTGTTAGACAGGCATTCTGCAGTAAATTGTGGGGAGAGGCCAACCTCCCCTGCTAAGTTCTGCTCAAAAATTTCATGTTTTAAGTGCTGTGTGCCACATTGCAGCTGTCCTTCACTTTGGCTTCTTCAAACAAAAAAAGGTGCTTGTTAACATATTTGAAAGATAAAAATAGGATAAAGTTCTAAACACTTTAAAGTCAAACGTTCAGTATTTTTCTTGTGAAAGGAAAATTCTTTCTATAGCCCTCAAGAATACAAGGGAAACAAGAATTTTCCTTTATAATCTTGCAGCATTACATCACTCATGTGGTCTGTGTGTGTGATAATGGGGTGCAGATAAGGGGATAGCAATTTCTGTCATGGACATTTGCATCAAGTCTGGAATTCACAATTTAATTTCACAATTTCACCAACTACTTTGTGCTTGACAGAGCTGTCTTTACTGCTGCAGGGCCTGTGCTCACCAGTTTTGCTATTGTTGGATTTCCTGTTGATGCAATGGAAAGAGATGAGATGAGATGATTTTTGCTGCTGTCTTCACTTGTCGGGAAGGTGTTAATGCATGTCTTCTTGAAAGGGTTTGCCTTTATCCAGTATCAGCAGTTTTGTTACACTCTGCTCATTTCCTCTCTTGCTCTCTATTTTTATTAATATGTACACTGAATGCTAATTTTCTCAGTTACTTTCAAAATTTACCAACTGCAGTATACAAGGAGTTTTTAATGGAACTAAGGGATTGATATTTTTATTCCCCTTCTAAGATAAGAATGGCAGATGTAAGGAAAATTAACATGACATCACTAATATTGACTTCAAAAGAAGTTGTACACAATAAAGAATACAGAATTAAGCCCCAAGGAATTCATTGCCTTCTATGTGCTAAGCAATTTTCAAGTGTAACTTTTGTATAGAAGGCAATATTTACAGAGTGCCAAGAAACTCAATCACAATAGTTTTCTGGTTTGTGTTAAAATTACCTGGTTTTTAAGAGAGGAAGGAAAGATGTTGTCCTATTTTGCTGCACAGTATGGTGTTGCTTGGTCTGCTCTCTGAAGAAACTTAATTTGTAAACAACTTCTTACAATTCCAGTGCAACTATTTAATAATAAAACAAAAAAAAATACTTGGGAGTAAAGCTTTTGTATGAAAAATAAGCTCATGTGGCTGGTTTTGTATTAACTAACAAATCTTCTGATCTAATTCTCACTTAATTTAGGGCTTGTTTAGCCAGAGAAGGCATTTCCTTACTTGCTGTTTCTTTTCCTTGTACTGTAGCACCAATACCCAAAGAAATAATCCTTATTATGAGCTGTGTGTGCATTGGCACTGCCTGCACTGTGCATCACTTCAGGGCCATTGTTTGCCCCTCCAGCAGAACCCTTGAGTCCCGTGCTCTGCTCCTTGTGCTCTGCTCCTTGAGCTCTGCCTGATGGAGCAGTTATTTAGGCCCCATCATTTAAACCAGGAGCTAGGCAGGGCTGAGAGGGGCTGCAATTATGCTGGAGGGGATTACTGTGCACTGTCATTTGGCTTTTTGAATCAGCAGAGGACTTAAAGGTGGCTGGCACTGCTGACAGTACTAAATCGACGCCGGGAACTTGGCATGTGTTTCTTTTTTCTGAATTTTAACAAAAGCAATAGCCACTTAGAGTGTTTCATTACATTTAGGAATCAGTCAGGTGCAGTGTTCACACTCTGTCACAGAGAAATGCAGTTCAATTGAGTGCAATGTTTTTATTCACTCTTTTTCAAAAATAAAAATAAAACAAAATATAGCCTCTGCATGTCCTATTTCTATTGCTTATGCATGAGGGAACTCATAAAATTCAGCTTTGGACTGAAGGCATGCTTTTTATATCAGGCTGGAGAGGTAAACATGTATTTTATAAAGAACAGAAAAGGTTTATTGAAGCATCTTTTCATGAGGTCATTTACCTGTCACCTATTATTCACCACTTTTTAGAATATTGAAAGAGTTCTTGGTCGTGTGAGCACTGTTCTCCTTCCTATCTCAGCTCCTGAAGTTTTTTCCTTCCCATGGCTTTTTAATTTAAAGGGAAGGCTGCATTTTAGATGCCTTTTTAGATCCCTTATCTGAAAATTCACCTCTCCACTACTAGTTGTGAAAGTCACTTGAAAGCAATTTATGTTTAGAAGCGATCAAAAATTGACCTTTATGTTCCTAGTGTCCTTTCTGTGTAGATCATGAAGAATTTGTTGGTGATAACGCTGTCTGCATTTAATCTAAGCTTTTATGCTGGGAAAATTAAAAACATCCTTGAACCTGATGTTTCTGAGGATATTTGAAAAGAGAATTCATGTCATTTTTTGTTACACCAGGAAGAGCTTTTCTTTGAGTATCCTGTACAGTGGCCCTCTATATAAAGTTTTATTTGAAAAACTTGGCTACTTAGCTGATTTTTTTATACTGTCATTGTGCGGTTGCTTGTGAGATTTAATTTCCTCTCTGTTTCTGTCCATCAGAGTAGGTAGCAGAATTGCTTCTTTCAGCATTTCTATGATTTCTGCGTTTCTTTCCATTTTATGCTTCACTGTGAAGTAATAATTTTTCACCTGTGCATAATGAGTTATTTCTCAAAAACCCTCACGTACTGTGGTTATAACAAGTTATTTTTTAAAGTCACTCAGGTTATCCTTTTCTGCATATGTTGAAAAAATCATATGTTGCTGCAATAGCATTCCAGGAACCTGTACACAGAGAACTTGCTCGCTGGTGAGGAACAGCTCTCCCACAAGTCCTCTTATTTTCTCTGACAGCTTTTATTAAAGTTCCTTAGACTTAAATTATAGCTTTCTGAAACTGTTCTTTGAGGCAAAATAATTCTGTAAGTTATTGACTAATATGATCCTATTCTCAGATGGGTAAGTATTTAGAAAACAATCTTTTAAATTTAATAGAAAACTGGTGGTGGATGAGCTGCCTTTGGACCACGTTCTCAGTGTTACTGAGCATGAGTATTTCTTTGTTCCACCTAATGGATTTTGCCTTGTCAGAGGGATGAAATCTAAGATTAAAGCAAATCTGCATTTTCCAGCCACTTCTCAGAGATAGAAAATACCTGTTAATACTCCATTATTTGCAGTTTTCATAAGCATCCCTTAAATGCATCATTTCAGATCTCCACAAAATTTATCAATGCCTGTGGTTTTACTCTTTCTGCCCCTTGTTCAGTTCCCTGTCGTTTCTTAGAGCCCTCTCCTCCCTGTGCCCATTTGCTCATTTCTTCTCAGCCCTTCTCCCACCTTATGAGTTTTGATTGAGAAAATCCTCTTCCTTTTTTTTTCTTTCTTTTTTTTTTTTTTTTGTGCTAAAGAGTCAGTTGTTACCCTATTTAGCATAGTTAGAGTACGTATTTAGCAGTTGTGTACTGTTAAAAGCCAGTTGTGTGCATACTGGTATTTTACTTGCTGAAGTGCTTTGCTCAGCCCCACATTTACTCGACTTGGCAATCATAGAAAATAATGTTTCTGTGTATGAGCAGAAGACAAATACTGATTGCTAGCCGTGGTTTAAATGACATTTAAATATTATCAAATAATATTGCAAATAATAGGGTTTTGTCTATGTTTGTCCTTGATGCAATGATTTGATTTTTGGAAAAAATCCACAAATATCATGATTGTGTAAACAATGTTAAAATTCTCACTTACGTCTGAAAAGGATGAAAATAATAAAGTAGAGTAAAAATTATGAAGGCAACATGTTGTTTGCTGCCGTTCAAGTGATTCTTTGTAGGAGGCTTGGTGATCAATATGTCAGTGACCCAATTTATTTACCTCATCTACTGGATGAAAAAGATCAGTCATGGAAAATCAGAGAAGCTGGGAAAGGTGTTCCAGGGTTTGTGTCAATAAATGTGCTATGCTAGGGAGTTTGTTAGAAAGTCCTGGGGAATTTGCTGTGATGCAGCTACAGAACAAGCCAGGAGTAAAGCTGCTGTGCATAGTACAGTAATTTTACAACTATAAGGCGCACCCTTGTGACTAAAATTTTGATCAAAACTCAAAAGTGCGCCTTATAATCCGGTGTGCCTTATATATGGACAAAGTTGGGAAATTTCCCAACCCAGAAGTGCGAGCTGCAAGCCAAGCTGTGTGCTGTGAGAGCCGCGGCAGCTGGGAGACACGTGAGAGCCGCAGCAGCCGGCGCCGGGGCGGGCGGGAGTCCCGGGGCCCACGGCACAGGGAGGGTGCCTGGGGCTGCGTTTAAAGGCTGCGCCGATCCGTGAAAAATGTTTGCAAATTGAGCACCTGCCAGTAAATCCCGCGATTGCGCGATTCCATTGCTAATTCATTACTTTGTTGTGCGCAGATGCTCACTGCCAAAAAAAAGTGCGCCTTATAGTCCAGTGCGCCTTATAGTTATGGAATTACTGTAGTTCTGTTTATGGACGGTCTTCATCTCCTCACACCTTGCTTTTTGGGGCTTTAGGCTAATGTGCCTTGGAAGCTGAACTGCACGAGGCACTGCCAAGGTGGAATTAGGATTTCATTTGAGAATTTCACTCTCGGTGGCTGTTGGTGCTACAGGACCTTTCCCCTGGATAGGAGCCCTAAATTTGTGCTGCTTTGTCCTCTGTGTGCATGGTATGGTTGAGTTTGAATCTTGCAATCCTGCTAGTGCGCTCTCCCCTTTGCTTCCCTCCTCCCTCTGTGTCTCATGCTCAGAACCTGCTTCAGAGGCAGCTGAGAAATGGCAAATTTTATGTACAGCACTATTTAATCAGTGCAACTTCCTTGGCCCAGCTCTGCCTTTGCTTTCCTGCTTGTCCCTTTCCACCTCTGCAGCTCAGCAATATTTTTCCACATGAAGCCTTGGCACCTTTGTGGAAACCAGGCAGCTGTGGAACCACACATGCATTTGTTGGTAACAGCCACGTGTTGCATCCTGTGTGCATCACTGGATTTTGGGGCCATTTTTGGTTTTTTAGTGCAGATTCTAGGACTATTCTTGCCATTTCCTGTGCAATTTTTAGGGGATTTTTGCACTTCTTGGTGGGAATATTTAGGGATTTTTCTGGGTGTGTAGGCTGATTTTTTTTCTGATTTTTTTTCCTAATAATCCTTGATTTCGTGGCTGGTTTGGGGTGTTTCAGTGCATATTTTTGGATTTTTGGACCATTTCTCATGTTATTTTTGGAATTTTTAGGCCATTTTAAGTTGGATTTCCTTCTGAATTTTGCCCACACATTTTCCTGGGTTGTTTTTTCCAGCTTGTTTAACTGGGAATTTGAGTTTTATTCTTCTTCAAAGAAAGTTAATAATAGATTTTGTCAAAGTTCACCACTGAGTGTTGTTTGGTTTCAAGTTGAACCTTCTGTTTCACGTTAACTTACAAATTGTGGCATTTTTAATATTTTTAGATATGGAAATTCTTCGCAGGACCCTCTGTCTCCAGAGGAATTACAGAAATAGTTAATTTGAAATGCATTGTTATGAAAAGCAAATCGCTTAGTTTTTCTTATCTGTTCCCTTCGTTAGAGAATTACATGCTGAGTGTGAGTCAGTAAATGCAAGCTTGAGACTGCTTACATTAGTTGGATATTTTATAACCATTCTTTGTCACCAAATGTCTTCATGTTCAATAGATTTATAGTAATATGAGTAATGGCTTGGGGGCTAACAAATCAAAATCTCATTTCAGATGTTTGACACTAATGTTGAGCTGACTTATTGTTCTCTGTGTTGGATTTCTGATCAAATTACCAAAATAGCTGCTGGAAAGTAAAACACAAAGTCAAAAAATAGTCTAGAAATGGGGTACTGAATTCAAAACGTAATGTGTGCCACAGACTGTGGGCATTTTCAAATTTCAGTCGTGTTAAGTACATTACTGGGTTTTTGTTCATGAAAGGAGGCAACAGAAGTTTTAGTTCTTGATTCAGGGATTTTATCAGGTGGTAAAAAATGCAAAGTTTTACGAGGAGGGTACAAGATGACTGCTGGTTTTTATTCCACTCTTGTCACACCATATTTTATGGTTCTTCAAGGTACTTTTGCAGCTGCAGAACAATAACCAGATGCGTAATTGAGAAGCAGCTGCATGAAATTTTCATTTTTTTTGTGCATAAAATCAGAACCATTAGACACACTTTATGTATAAGGTATGAAATACTAAACACCAATGTTTTCTCTGTAGTACTACCAGCTGTGTAAGGGAGAGTAATCACTCCTCCTACACTCTCTAGATGCCCATCAACTTCTAAATATTCGGGAGCTGATTCCTGAGAGCAAGTTTCATTCTTCTCTGATTTTCTTTCTTCTTTTCCTTGTTTGTTATTCTGTGCTGTGTAATGCTGGATCTTCTCTGTGATCAGTCCCAGTGGATAATCCCGTGTATAGGGCTCTCAAATATAAAATGGATGCTTATGTCTGTTTTGCACACAAACTTTTCAGTAGAAGGACAAGTAGCACAATCATGTTGAATAAAATCTAAGGGGAAATGGTAGAAGTCCTAAGATAGGATGGTTTATAATTGCTATTTTCACAATTTCCCTGATGTCCTCTAGTTCCTCTGAAGGAAACAGGGTACAGGGAGAAGATGCTGTTATTGGTTATCCACTTTCTGTATAGTTTATTTGTGAAAGTTGCTTTTTTAAAAGTTTGTCAATTGTTTCTCTAAATTTATTATACCTTTTTTTGTTACGGACCAGGTGGTGGTTTAGGATGGGCTGGATTGAGGAGTAAGGATATTAACTTCTGTATTTGCTGTAAAAGCACATGGTTTTGAACCAAGCAGCAATCTCTCACAATTGACTTTTCAACTCATGTGAAGCTCAGAGAAGATCCAGTATCCAGCCTTCATACCATGATTCCCATCCTCTATTTCCTCCTCAGCCTCTTCCAGTCAATAAGTTAATATGAACTGGTATTTTGCAAAGGTTAGGATGACTTGAAAGAGTTTATCTTTAAAGATGGGAGTACAAATTGAATATATCAGCAGAAGAGAAGTAAGATCATAAGAGGCTGTGATTATTACTTTTATTTGGTAGATAATCTCTACCTAAAATGGTAGAGCAGCTTTTGAAACTAAGGATCTTCTGACATTTTGTTAATCTGCTACTTCATATTTGAGAAAGTGCTGTGAATTTTAAATATGTTTGTCTACATTTCTTCAAATATTTGCAGTGCAAGAAAAGTAAAATATTTCAACACGTTTATGAATACAAAATGTGTCTTTGTAACCCTGCTGGATTCAACTGGGAGATATTATCTGACTCTCTGCATCGCAGTCTATTTTAAATAATGCTCTAACCCTTGAGAATGTCACCACAAAACACATTTAGTGAGAATCATGTTCAGGGTAGCTCCAGAAGTTAGCTATGCTCTTATTTTAAGTGATTTTTTGTTTTATGAAGAAAAATCTGAAGTTGACAATTTTACCTGTGTGCGGTATCTCTCTGTGGTCCTGCAGTTAAAGTGAGCTTTCGTTCTGTGCATCATTATGAAGGGGAACATTTTTCTTGCACCTCCCCTGGGCTTAGTTGGACTGCTCACCTGAGTAAGATGAATATGGCTAAACTTCAGGCTATAAATCTTAAATATATTTATTGTTCTAAATACTTAAGATCAGCCCTGGGGGTTTTGGAGAAAGAAAAGAGAAAGGCAACCAAGAAGAATTTGCTGTATAAACAGTTAACAATGTAAAGTCACTGGGAATATTCAACACTGCTGCACTGCACTTCCCTCTTCTCCCTCCAAGTCTTTGACCCCTTTATTCCTCCAGTTATTCACCTGTATAGTCTGGTAGCAGCTTTCCTGATTTTGGTGTGTTGTGCTTTGTCCCCACTGGAGATTTTTGTCGTAATAGTCCTGATGCCACATCTGCATAGCCAGCACCCCCACTTGTTCTTGTTCCCACAGATAAATCTTGTATCATGTTTTTTGGTTTAGCTCATTAGATGTTCACTGTGGTTGGTTTCCTTACTGGCCTTTCCACATCTTGCCTTCAATACAATACAGCTTCTGCTTGGATATTTTGGAATAAAAGTGGAACAAGAGAGACTTGAGGCTAATTATGGCAAATTTGACTATCTTAGGGAAAACAATTCTTATGCAATCCCATAAGAAATGGCAGAAGCATGAACAAAACATCATGCAAAATGTTGCCTTTAAAGAAAGATTGCCCTACTGTATATCTGACACTTCAGTAAAATCTGTAGCTCTTTTCACTAACACAGAGAGAGGGAGTAATCTACTGTAAGTTTATTTTCAGCTGTTGCCTCATCTGATTTGTAAACCAGGCAGACACGATTACATGACTCTGCAGAAGCTGAGAAGTGGGCTTTCTGATGTGGTAAAGCATCTTGCTGACCTTAAGTTAATGAAATATTAACCAGTGCTTAACAGTTGTCAGGATGACACAGAGCATCTGTTTTTGAGGATTCATTGAGGGACCATTGGGATGGTGCTTAGGTCACACACTTGTCATTTAAATGGCAGCCCGGCTGAACCTACGCTCAGCTGCCTGGGGTTATAAAACTGGTGTACAAATGTGATCTGCTGCTGCTGACAAGTTCCCCACACATTTGATCCATGGTCCTGCTTGTCTGAAGCTGAGAAGGTGCTGAATAGAAGAATGAAGAATGTGAGCATTTGAGATGTACAGTAATTTCACGACTATAAGGCGCAACGTTTTGAGTAAAATGTTGATCGAAACCCGGAAGTGCGCCTTATAATCCGGTGCGCCTTATATATGGACAAAGTTCAGAAATTTGCCGACCCAGCTGAGCCGTGGCAGCCGTGAGCCAAGCAGAGAGCCGCAAGAGCCACGCCTGCCAGCGCCAGGGGTGGGCGGGAGTGCCCACGGCACGGGGAGGGCGCCTGGGGCTGCGTTTGAAGGCTGCACCAATCCGTGAAAAATGTTTGCAAATTGAGCACCTGCCAGCAAACCCCGCAATCACGCGATTCCATTAGTAATTCGTTACTTTGTTGCGCACGGATTCCCGTTTCAAAAAAAAAGTGCGCCTTATAGTCCAGTGCGCCTTATAGTTGTGAGATTACTGTACTCACCTCTTGTGTCAGTCCTTTTACAGGTTCAACACAGGTTCAGGGCACTTAAATCAGCTGCACATTCTCCTCCTTTGCAAACAAAGTTGGTGTTTATTCCAATTTCACATTTTTGCCCAAAAACTTCAGTTTATATGTGAGTAATTGAGAAAGCTTCAAGTTCCACTGTTTGATATGACTGTTCACTCATTATGATATTTAGACTGTGCAATTTCATTAAAATATGTAGAGTTCAATTTCTAAGCGTAATACCTGCCTTGAAAATCCCCACAGAGCTCAACTTGCAGGAAGCCTAAATGAAACAGCTTTGCTGGTTTCCACATCACATTGAGATACATCCTTTCCTGCAAATGTTGATTGCCAAACCAAAAGCTAATGCCTCTCTCTTGCCTTTACATTCATTTTTCTGGGCTAATTTAATGTTATGAAACCTGTAAAATGTGAAGTTTTATGTATATAGTTTTATCTTTGCTGCTGAGATGGTGATTGAAGCTCAAGAGACAAATGCCAAACTGTCAGATATTGGGGGGTAGCATGTTTGTATTCCTTCAAAGGACTGAGAAGGGGCTGGTGTGTGAGAAAGGCATGTAAATCTAATTCAGTGTTGTCAATAATTGAGACTTGTGCCATGTGAATGTATGCACTGCTCTCTCTTTAACCAACTACAGAGTGCCCTGTTCGATAGTAGAATTTGGCTTTCTTATGTACCCTCCCTGGTCTTTCCAAGTTCTAAAGCTGATCATGTATCTTAAGGAGAATCACAGATGGAATTCCTTGTGGAATTCCTTAGTGATTGGCCTCAGTGCAGCTCTTTGGGTCATAATTACAGAGAATTTGCTGTGCTGTCCAGCAAACTGCTCTGAACAGAGTCCTGGGTGACAAGTCAGGTGCTGAATTGGTTCAAATGAAATGCTTGGGCAAAGCTGTGTGAACCCTTCCAAGGTCACAGGAAAAAAGAGATGAAAAAGAGTGGAGTAGTCAAGGGAAGCACTGGGAAACTTGTGCTTCTCAGTGAGCATTTGTGTGTCCTCATCTTTCCTGTGAGGTTCAAGAGCAGGTCAGCAGTTTGTAAGCTCCGATTTCTTCAAGGATTTAATAAGAATTTGTGCAAATAACTCATTAAATGTGTGGTCCAGGAGTACCTGCAGGTGGTGTTAGGCAATGTTGGTTTCTGCCAATATCAACACGTGATTCTGAAATACAGACTGTGACAACAATCAAAGAAATTAATTAGTAAATTCAATAATTTTGGTCTCACAGTGGGTTAAAATGTGTCTCTCGTATCTAATGTCCCTACTACTCACTGTATGCAGTAAACTCAGGGGAGCATGGGCCAATGGGAAGAATGAGCCCATTTTAAAAGGGTGAGGAAGAAAGAGCCATCAAAACAAATGTCATATTCCTCCCAACAAAGGGCTCCAGTGAAGAACAGCCCTAGGCCAGAATGAAACTGTCCATCTTTAGACCCAGAAGTGCAGTGGAAGGATGAGCCTAACACCAGGGAAGGAGGTAGCAAATATGAAATAGTTGTGTAACAATTTTAACTGCATTATTATAGAGTTTTTTTCCTGTATATAAACATTTATTCCTGTTCTGTAACAAGTAAATCTGGAATTTAAAAAAAACAACTACCTTTTTGAAATCATAGATATATTTAACAATATATCCTTGGCTTTATATGTGTCTAAATATGTAAATTGTGCTTTCTCTTTGCCCATAAAGAAGGTTTTGAGTGTAACATTGCCTGTGGCTTAGATTTATGCAGACACCTAACAAGTGTGACCTGAAGCTCAGCTTCTGTACCTCTGGAAGGTTCCTAAGGTGTGTGTGCTTCTCTGCAGGAGGCTAGGATTTGGATTTTTAAACACCTTCCCCTCTTTTTTCTTATGAATCCAGAGTCAGTACACTAAGACAGTTCCCCACTTGAAAATACTTTTTACAAGAACAAAAATACAGTTTCATTTGTATATAAAGAAAGAAATAGTCTTATGTGCAGGAGTGAAGGATCTTAAATAAAACATTGTCCTTTTTCTACTGTAGTTCAACTGGGAAAATCAATTTTTGGTTCCTCAACTACAAAGAAAGATCAAAAGGAAAAACTGACAATCCAAACAAAGGGCAAGGTGATGTGGGCTGCTTGCTCTGCTGTTCCCTGGTGTGCTTCATACAGGCACTTTTCCAAGCAGAATATATTTACAGAAGAATCAAGGGTATTTTTTTTTTGTATCTCCAAATCAACGATGTGGTGACTAAAAGTGACCTGAATATAAAAGTGAAAAAAACCCCTACTTTATCTTACAGTTTGTGGAATTCTTTGGTGCTAATTTAGGCAACAGTTCTCAGATGTGTCAGGCTCCCCAAAACATACTTATGTTTTAAAGAATTGTCATTGTTTTTACTTCACTAGAATTGGCCGAAGCCAGTACTTTTTTTTTTTTTAGCATATTATGTAATGCGAGAGAGAAAATATTTTTATTCTTGCTTAAATGCCAACCAGATGCATATTTAAATCTTCATATGAAAACTAATTTCAGTCAGTGTGGAGGGAAACTTTATGGAGATTGGTTTTCCTGCTTTGTATTGATTCCTGTTTATATCTTCAATAAATAAAACATGATTTATTGTTATAAGCTCATATTTACAAGAGGAGATGAAAGTGTGAGCAGGAAAAACAGAAAGGAGGAGTGTGAAAACTCTTTAAACACACACAAATGAAAAAGCACCCCAGTCTGGAAAACAGCTTGAAAAGCTTTTATGAAGTGTATTAAGTGTCTTTGGCATAAATGTAAAATGTTGCAAATGGTTATAAAAGTATTTGATTTTCATGTATTTTCACTTCTTTGAGAGAATTATTGTGTAGACATCAAATTTGTGGCCATATTAAATGTTAATTTAAAGGATGTTATAAGTACAAAAATAAGCAGGCTGCATCTGACTCAAGACACATCTTTACAGGAAAATATTTTTGTCTGCATGTTGTGCATCAGTGTGTTGGGTCCTTACCCGTGCAGGCAGAATGCATTTACATTTGGGACTCTGTGTTTGGCATGTCTTGGCATGGTAGGGATACAAATAACTATGTACAGAATGCTAACTTCAAATACAGATGGTCCCAAGTTTCAAAAGCAGCAACTGAAGCTGGCAGCTCTGGGACTTTGCAGGGAAAGGCTCTCTGCACTGTAGCATTTCGAAAACAGAACCTCCAGATGATTGGCATAAATGACCAGAGATTTATAAAGCTTAGATTCTTTTCCTCCAGCACTGATTAGCTCCAAGACCTTCCCGTTCTCATCAGGTGTGTCCAAGGAAAGTTTTGAAAGCAAATCCATTAATTTAAGTCCTTAAATTTTTGTGCCTGTGTTATAGCTTTGTAAGGCTGATGTCAATATTGCACAATCAATAAAAATAGGCCTGTATGTTTGATCTGTGTAGATTTTGAGAAAGCTTGTTTATTGTGCAGTTAAATCTTAATTTGTGGTGACAAAGTGCTCTGAATTGGGTGAGTGGTAAGAAGCCACATAGGAAAATTATTATGATATTAATGAAATGTACCTGATTTTGTAACTGTGCTCATTTGCACAGATTTTTCTTTCTTTTTGTGTTCATTAATTAATTGTGTAACAGGAGAGTTCCTGGGAGGTGCTGACAGAAAGCTGGCAGCTCCACCAGCTCAGTCTGTGGTGCTTTATCACTTCACTTTTAAACAGGAGAGCAGAGGTTGTGGTGATGCTGAAAGCAATGCACTCTTCATTTTGCCCTTCCTTTCTGTCCTGCTCCTTCTTCCATTAGTGTGGGGCAGCTGAGAGCTGTATGGAGAGCTCATTGCATGGAGCACACGTTCCTGACAGGGCTTGGATGTTCTTGTTCTTTCCGTCCACACCTCTGCTCTGCTGGCTGGAGCTTCTCTGCAGAGCTGCCCTGGACACAGCTGTGAACCATCCTACTCCTGGGGGAAATTACAGTAATTTCACAACTATAAGGC